>JAQOOD010000002.1:20472345-21193861 GCA_029633175.1 Citrus glauca | reverse complement strand
TTTGTTATGTTTGAGTTTTTTATTATTTAACCAATATTATCTTTAGAAATATTCTTGTGTTTTTATTTTTTAACTTATTTAAATTTTTATTATTGTGTGTTTCATGGAGTATACTTTTATTTTTCTTCATGAGTTGTATAATGATAAAGATAGTTAGATGATAAGGGTTAGGTTTTGTAGGATGCTGGAGCCTGTTAATACCAAAAAAAATAAAGAATTAATTAGTGTGAACATAATTTTTATTGATAAAAGTGTTGTGTACACTTAACTATACACATTAATATATATTTTTAAAGTTAACAAAAAAATAATTAACTTACATAAATAATATTGGTTTTATAAGGCTGCATTATCTCTAAAAAAATTAATTCATATTTTTTATCAGTTTCATAAAGTGCAAAGTAAAAAAAAAGAATGACACTAATTTTCTTTTTAAAGTCGCGCGCAAAGTGCGATTCTATTTCTTAGTTATTTATAAATAGAAGAATATATATGAATGGATTGATGAGAATATGAAAAATTGAGAAGAGAAAAGAGTTAATTAAGTAATTTTTTCAAAAAATTATTTGGATAATAAAATTCTTAATTAAAAGAGAGTGCAAAGAAAAAATTAGCGAATTTAAGTAACATGACTCATTATATCCATATATTGCTATTAAAAAAAAATATTGTAGAAGATATTTAAAAGTTTAGGAGGATTAAGCGAGAATATTAATTCTTAAAAAACCAATTATTTTCAATCTTTAAAATATAAAACTTATGACGTCGACCAGAAGTCATAAGTCCATAAATTACGTAGGGTTGTTCGCAGATTAAATTTTGTGGATTAGACATCAATTCATATCTGATCTACGATTTTGCAAATTATAAATTTTCAATCAAATTCAATCTACAGATTAGTGAAATTCAATTCAAATCCAATCCATATGTATGCGGATCAAATGTAGATTTAACCAAATTCATATCCAATCCATCATTTTACGGATTGGTTTGCAAATTGAAAATTTTTAATTTTATTCAATTCACGAACTAACTAAATAAAAAAATTTAATACAAAAATAAATTTACTACCAATCAAATTTAAAATTAAATAAGATTTCAATAAATTAATTGTTTAAATAAAGATAGAAAATACTTTAAAGTGTCAAAATATAACACATTAAAAAACAATCTCATTTGTTAGATCAGTACATGAAAATTAACTTTTTTAGAATTTATATTTGTTTATTTAATTATTTTTTATTTTATATATACTGGTAAATATTAACTTATGAATTTATATAACTATATTTTAACTTATTTATTTACTGGTAAATATTAATACCATATTCATAAGTTCTATTTTTAATTAAATAAATACTTTTTATTTTTTTGCGAATTTATAGATTTTTGTGAATTTGTAGAAATACATTTATATTCAATCTACCAATTATAGGTTATTAAATTTTAATCCAATAAAATCTACCTATACACATATCAAATTTATACATCAGATAAATTAATCGGATAGCTTTCAATTCTGCACACCCGTAAAATTACGTATTATTAGTGACAACCGCTTGATAAATGGCACACCTGTAAAATTACGTACTATTAGTAACAACCACTTGATAAATGGCAACACATATGATGGACGGCCTTATCGCAGCACATATATCCTCTTATGGGGATTGCCACTTTCCTCCTTATAGTAATTAATATATATCATTTACTCCCTTACTATTTTTATAATGACTAAAAACCCCTCTGACAACATAAATTTATAATATTATCTTTATTTTTAACTACTCTTTTATTTATATTTATTATAAATTAAATAAATCACATGAATAGAAATTAAATAAAAAAATTAAGCATTAAAAACAAAAAAAATATGTTTTGATATGAGAAAAGAATTAATAATAAATTTTTTTCTTGAACTTATTTATTTTGTGATTTTTCTTATTCCCAATTTAATTATTTTATGCTAGATTTTCTATTTGGTTGAGGGTGAATTTAAAACCCCAAACATGTCATATGATTAATTTTTAATTTCTATCATTCAATTTATTTAATTGAAATTGTTTATGTTCTTCTATAATTAATGTTTATGATTTTATTCTCGTCTTATTTGAGTGGCTAATTAGATAGGACTTGAATAAATTCTATTGCTAGATTAAAATTCTTGATCTGTAATTGTCTTAAGATTTTAATCATAAGTAGTAGGTTGGAATCAGTGATTTCAATTGGAGAACATAACCCAAGTTAAATAATTCGAGCATGTGTGTTTATTGCCTAGATCAATCTAATATCTTTCTTTGCTTAATGCTTCCATTATCTTAAATTTGAAGAGCTTGTTTTAAATTATTTAATGATTAGAGATTAGGTGAAATGTTTTTTTTGCTTAACAACACACTAAGAAAAGATTGAGACTAATAGAGTTTGTTATTGTCTATGGTTGATAGTTTCAATATAAATTTATGATAAAATTGATATATTATATACATGTTTGGTGGTAGCGAATGATCCTTTAACCAAAGTTTTCATCATTATTATTTCTTTCTCCTTTAATTAGAGTTTTTATTGAAATTTTGTTTTTATAGTTTAATTTCTTTATTTTTTGCATTTAGTTAAAAATTCAAAAATTCAAAAACTCCCCTTTTTAATTGGCATTTTCTTTACTTAGATTAATTTATATTATTATTTGATTTTAGAAACAAAACTCACTATTTAAAAATGAATATCGACAAACTTTTATTAGTCATGAAAAGTAATAAATATCAAGAAATTAACTTTTACCATACCCAAAAAAAAAACTCATGAATATCAAGAAATTTTTTTTTATATATAGAAATCATGAAATATAAGTAATGATAGATTAAGAAAGACAAAAAAATGAATTCAAAGAAGAGTAAAATTAAGTGTTAAGTTTGGAAAATATGAGAGTAAAGATAGAACATACAACTGTGAGGTAAGAAAGAAAGTAAATAGTAAAAGGTAATTTCGAAATTTTGAAATATTAAATTCTTAACAATTAATTTTTTTTTTAAATGGGTTTAGATAGAAATCTAGAAATAGTTGAAGGACAACATTTGTCCATGAGGTTCCTAATAACGCAACTATTGCGCAGTAAAATTAAAACAGATGGCGGAAGCTCTAGAAACCTCGGATCGACTTCATTCAAAAACGAAAATCAAGAGGAAAGATTGAAGTTTAGTTACCTCACTTGCAGTTTCAAAAACGACCTCGTGAAGTGGGAGAAAACGACTGAAAACAGCAAGCTCCGAACACTGTCCAGAAAAACAGCTCTGCACGAACAGCTTCTGTTTTGCCACGATCTGAGATCCTTTAAGCACCCCAATTGTGATGCCTCTAATCAGTCCACACTTAGAAATGTTCTAGGAGTTCAGAGGATTTGGAATCTCGAAATTTCATTAAGAAATGAGAGAGATAATGAAGAAACATGAGTGCTAGCTCATTTGATTCCATCCACCAAATAAAGCCCCATTATCTCTAATAATGGCACCAAACATTATCATGTGCTAGACCCACCCACTTAGCCATTATTTATTGAAAGTGATCCCATCACTTTAATAAATTTATTTAACTAAATAAATAAATAGCTAAATTAATTAATTTCGGAATTAATTATTTAACCCCATTTTGATCACATCAAATGGTTAAATGTGGGCTTCTCTTGTGACATGTTGCAATGCTTTCTCTTAATCCATATTGGATCCAATAAAAGCCCATAATTCTAAACCCAAAATTGGTCTAGAAGTCCATAATCATATATGAACCCGAACATGTCCAAAACGGTCATTTTACGTGCTCGACATTCCATAATGTTTAATTGAGAATTTATGAAATTTATTTTGTTCCTTAAACTATTTATGGAACATCTAAATTTCTATCTTAAATCATATTTAAGATGTATTTATATTTATATTCATTCTCAATGAATTATAATATAAATATTGATTTTCCTAAAATTAGGAAATCTAACTTCTCATTTTCTAGTAACTCCTTTTTCATTTCTATATTGTGTGTGACCTTTTAGGTTCTTAGTTATAAGGTAGTAGAACTATTTTAATGATAACTCTTTATTCATTAAATGATGCTAAACTCTTTAGTCATCAATTAGAACCTTTCTAATGACCTTAAGATGCATTGGTAATACGCTTTACCAATATTGATCATAAGGTTTCTACAAGTCATGAGTGACACCTAGCAGTATATCACGACTATCCAAATAACAAGAATTGTTGGATCTATAGAACCTATTCCATTGTATCTCTATGTCTTGGTCTCTTCATCATCCATGTCCAGAGAAAAACACAGCTTATGGTTTATTATGTTAAGCAGTTGTGCTTTATCTCAAAATAAATATAAATGAACTTGGCATGTTAATATAATTTGAACTCCTTCAAATATATTTCACCTTGGCCAAGGATTTCTCATGCCAATTCATATTATCTCATAGGGACATCCTTTTTGTATATTACAAAGTGATGAATTCCATATTGGCCATCAACTTGTCTTCATACATAGCCAACCATGACAGCTATTGCTAGATCTCTTCCGTGATTAGGAATCAATCGTTATGCATTCACATATCAGAGATGTCTATGTATAAGACATCTGTTATGCCTCAGGTCTAAAGACCATTACTAAACATAGTGTCTGTAACAATGTATAATAAACCATTAACACTCAAGACCATATGGCTTACTATATTCGGTCAAGTTCAGTAAACTTGTTCTTTTAACAAGTACCTATGTGTTTGACTTGACATCTCATGTCAATGATATGAAACTCACCATCCATTTTAGTATCACATACCATAAGGAGTCATAACACATACTAGTGTTTATAGGAATTTATAATGTCCAATCATAAATCCACCACTAGGAACTATTTTAGAAGTATAGTACAAAGGATACACGTTTCATATTCTCGACATACTCGAGAATGTGTTCCTTAACTATTTTACTTCTTGGACTATATTCATTAAATTAATATATGAATATTGATAACTTTGCCATTTTATAAATATCAAAATGCTATTCAAATACAATCATTTCCTAAACAATCAAATCACCATTCGATTGGCCTTTAGGGCATATTACTAACAATCTCCCACTTGCACTAAAGCCAATCGCTATGGTATCTCATACCCATCTTCTCAAGATGACGATCTAATTGCTGTTGAGTGAGTGCTTTAGTAAGAGGATCCGCAGTGTTATCAGCGGAGGCTACTTTCTGCATAGTGATATCACTCCTTCCAATGATTTCTCTGATAATGTGATATCTTCTCTCAATGTGTTTGGACTTCTGGTGAGACCTTGGTTCCTTAGCTTGTGCTATAGCTCCATTGTTGTCATGAGATTGACAACGCAATGGTTGGAACCACTTCAAGTTATTGAATAAACTTCCATATCCAAACAACATCTTTTGCTGCATCTAATGCAGCTATATATTCCGCTTCAATGGGAGAATCTGCAGTAGTTGCTTGCTTGGAACTTTTCCAGCTTACTACTCCACCATTGATAGTGAATAAAAATCCTGATGTAGATTTTCTATCATCTACATCTGACTAGAAATCTGAATCTGTGAAGCCTTCAATTTTTAGCTCACCCTCTCCATATGTTAAGAACAAATCTTTAGTTCTTCTTAAGTACTTAAAGATATTCTTAACTGCGGTCCAATGTTCCTCACCCGGATTACTCTGGTATCTGCTAGTGACACTCACTGCATGAGCTATATCCGGTCTAGTACATAGCATAGCATACATAAGACTTCCAATTGCAGAAGCATATGGAATCTTATTCATACGCTCTCTCTCATCATAAGTTTTAGGACTCATGCTTTTAGAGAGATGAATTCCATGTCTGAAGGGTATAAAACCCCTTTTGGAATCCCACATATTAAATTTCTTTAATATCTTTTCTATGTACTTAGCTTGACATAGACCTATTAATCTTCTGGATCTATCTCTATAAATCCTGATTCCCAAGATATACATTGCATCTCCTAGGTCTTTCATGGAGAAGTTTTGAGAAAGCCAAATTTTGACAGAAGACATTTGTCCAATGTCATTTCCTATAAGCAATATGTCATCTACATATAGCACAAGGAAAGTTATTGCACTCCCACTGACCCTTTTGTAAACACATGGTTCATCCTCATTCTTGATGAAACCAAATGATTTGATTGCATCATCGAATCGGACGTTCCAACTCCTGGAAGCTTGTTTTAGCCCATAAATGGACCTTTTTAGCTTGCATACTTTATGAGGATTTGTCTTAGATTCAAAACCACAAGGTTGCATCATATAGATATCTTCCTCAATGTATCCATTAAGAAATGCAGTTTTGACATCCATTTGCCAAATCTCATAGTCATAATATGCTGCTATAGCCAATAAGATTCTGATGGACTTTAGCATGGCTACTGGTGAAAAGGTTTCCTCATAGTCAATTCCTTGTATTTGACGATAACCTTTAGCTACCAACCTTGCTTTATAGGTCTCTACCTTTCCATCTAAGCCTATCTTCCTCTTGAAGATCCACTTGCATCCAATAGGTACAATACCTTCGGGTGGATCCACTAGAGTCCAGACTTGGTTGGTTCTCATAGAGTCCATCTCTAAATCCATGGCTTCAAGCCATTTCTTAGAGTCAATATCTGATATTGCCTCTTCGTAACTAGTAGGATCATCTCTATGATCCGTATCACCCAAAAAGAATAGATCATTCATCTGATGAAGAAAACCATATCTTTCTGGTGGGTGAATTATCCTACTAGATCTACGGAGTTGTTGTGTTCCTTGTGTTTGTACTTGAACAGGCTCTTCATTGGATTTATCCTCATTAGAATTCTCAATAAATTCTAATTTTCTTCCTTGCCCACCTTCTTGAATAAACTCTTTTTCAAGAAATATGGCATTTCTACTGACCAATACCCTTTGATCAGATTGGATGTAAAAGTAATAACCCAAAGTTTCCTTTGGGTATCCAATGAACCTCCCACTATCCGCTTTAGCTTCAAGTTTCTCACTCTTGAGTCTCTTGATAAAAGCAGGACATCCCCAAATCCTAAGATGATTTAGGCTTGGTTGTTTACCATACCATATCTCATATGTTATTTTAGGTACAGACTTGGAAGGTACTCTGTTTAGTACATACGTTGCAGTAAGGAGAGCATATCCCCAAAGAGAAATTGGTAAGTCTGTATAACTCACCTTTGATCGCACCATGTCTAACAGTGTGCGATTTCTCCTCTCAGATACTCCATTAAGCTCTGGTGTACCTGGAGGTGTCCATTGTGAAACAATACCATTTTCTTTAAGGTAAGACTGGAATTCTCCACTGAGATATTCACCACCTCGATCTGATCGTAGGGTTTTAATAAATTTTCCAGTCTGTTTCTCTACTTCATTTCGGTATTCTTTGAACTTTTCAAAGGCTTCAGATTTATACTTCATTAAGTATACTGAACAATACCTTGAGTGATCGTCGATAAAAGTTATGAAGTAGTAATATCCACCCCTTGCCATTTCATTAAATGGCCCACATACATCAGTATGTATAAGTTCAAGTAAATCAGTGGCTCTTGTACTTCGTCCAACGAAGGGTGCCCTGGTCATTTTTCCTTGAAGACATGATTCACAAGTTGGATAAGGTTCTAAACCAAATGGACCTATTAGTCCATCTTTAGCCAATTTTGTGACTCTATCTTCTCCAATATGACCTAGCCTTAAATGCCACTTATATTTGGGGCTTATTTCTTGTCTTTCACGTTTATGTGTTATGGTATTTACATTCACAACATGCGCATTATTTTCTTTCATGCTTAGTACATAAAGATCATTATCTAAAGTACCATGTGCAACATATTTATTCTCACAATAAATATTACAAATTTTATTTCTAAAATAAAATTGATAATTGTCTTTGCATAAACATGAAATTGAAACTATGTTCCTTACAGCAGAAGGAACAAATAAACAATCATTCAAACTTATTACATGACCAGATGCCATCTTTAAGAAAAATGTCCCTATAGCTGAGGCAGCAACCATTGCTCCATTTCCCACTCTAAGAGACATTTCTCCTTGTTTAAGCCTTCTACTTCCTTTCAGATCCTGCATTGACATACAAATATGTGCGGTTGCAGCAGAATCTAAAATCCAAGAAGTAGATTGAATAATTGAAATATTAGTTTCAATAATGAGCATACCTTCACAAGGATTCTCTTTAGGCTTGACTTTCAAGCTGTTGAGGTAAGCTTTGCAATTCCTCTTCCAATGCCCATCCTTACCGCAATGGAAACATTTTCCCTTGTCATTGGGCTTATTAGCTTTCCCCTTCTTAATCCCACCTTTAGCCTTGGGTTGAAACTTTTTCTTTTTACCCTTTTTAGTTGAGGGTCCTTCTATAGCCATAACATCTTTTGGCTTCTTTATGCAAGTTTCAGCAGTATTAAGCATCTTTAGCAGTTCAGCAAGACTGCACTCAATTTTATTCATGTTAAAATTCATGATAAATTGAGAGAATGAGTCTGGCAAGGATTGTAGGATAAGATCGATAGCTAATTCCCCATCCATTGAGAAATTCAGAGCTTCCAGCTGCTCTATGTAATCAATCACTTTGAGTACATGCTCATTGACCGATCCTTCAGTCATTCTCATTCTAAACAGTTTCTTAGATATCTCATATCTAACTGTTCTGCTTTGTTCACTATACAACTCTTGTAGATGAAGTATCATGGAACTTGCATCAGGCATATTTTCATGTTGCCTTTGTAGCTCATTGGACATCGATGCCAATATATAGCTTTTAGCAGTGAGGTCATCATCTTGCCACTTCTGATAAGTGACACGTTCTTCCTCACTTGCTCCCTCAGGAATTTCATTTGGCTTAGGTGTATCAAGAACATAGCTAATTTTCTCATAATTAAGAACAATTCTTAAATTCCTTAACCAATCAACATAATTGGGTCCCGTCAAACGGTAGTTTTCCAGAATTCGTGCTAGCGGATTATTCATTATTAAATATTTCTGCAGAAAGTATAAATTAAATTATTAGCATTTTATTATAATCTATTTGATTTTGGTCTTTAAATCAAATAGTACCTCCCACTATTTTATCATTTCAATACACTCCCATATGTAAGAAACGGAAACTCTCATTGGTAAAAGTTTCTAGTAGGAATCGGATTCTCATTAGCATAAGTTTACCTCACCTAACAGTTCTTGGCTTACCTATTTTAATGAGTAGGTAACTCTTTACCAAATGCATCTCATGCATGTACCGATTATCCTTCGGCCTCTAAATCGTTAATACCTCACCTAACAGTTCTTGGTATAAATGATTTAGTTAAGTTTACCCTAATACCCTTGCACATTTTCAAAACATCTTACTAACCTCACCTAACAGTTCTTGGTAGCTTAATGTATGAATTATGCATCATCTTATGATATATGGTTTATTTTCAACATTTTAATGAATGAGTAGCCCATGTATCCATGTCGACTAGCCCAAGCATAAAATATTTTAAATATTCCATTGGTATTAGTAGGCCATGATGAATATTCTCAATATCCATCATTACAACTTAACAATAATTATTTTTATTTAATTAGGGAGTATTTGGGCATTATTATGGTCTCACTTTTTAGCATGTTATTCCATTTACAATATTCAAATATGTCTAAGCACCCTAATATACATCTCATGCATATTATAGACAAACCAACTAAGGATGATCATGGAATTTTCTAATAAAACCAATTTGAGCCAAAATTGGTTTTAAGGTCCACCTAGGTATCAAGCAAACAATAATGACTATGAGACATCTTATGCCTCAAATTATTACAAATATTGATTTCTATTTGAGAGGCCAAAATTACATTGAAAGTGCTGCAACGATCCATGAAGTCTTCTTGCTCCAATCGTCCAACGCACCGTAAATACGCCGTCCCTCCTTTGGCAATCATCTCACTTTGTAGTAATTACATATTTAGAAGAATTGGGGTACAAATCTCAGGGGTAATGGGATACAATCAGATCTTAATAGAAGGAGGAACATGCAAGTCCCTATTTAAAAATATTACAACCATTTAAGCCTTTAGAAATTGGCCAAATCAACAAATGAATCAATAGCTCATTCAATCATGCATATATTCAATCATCACATGACATAAATATATCTAGGTCTTTCCATGATCATCCTTCATGCTATTATAAATGGAAATAACATAAATCATGCTTCAAAAATTCGAAATTGAATGAAGATGGCTCTGATACCACTTGAAGGACAACATTTGTCCATGAGGTTCCTAATAACGCAACTATTGCGCAGTAAAATTAAAACAGATGGCGGAAGCTCTAGAAACCTCGGATCGACTTCATTCAAAAACGAAAATCAAGAGGAAAGATTGAAGTTTAGTTACCTCACTTGCAGTTTCAAAAACGACCTCGTGAAGTGGGAGAAAACGACTGAAAACAGCAAGCTCCGAACACTGTCCAGAAAAACAGCTCTGCACGAACAGCTTCTGTTTTGCCACGATCTGAGATCCTTTAAGCACCCCAATTGTGATGCCTCTAATCAGTCCACACTTAGAAATGTTCTAGGAGTTCAGAGGATTTGGAATCTCGAAATTTCATTAAGAAATGAGAGAGATAATGAAGAAACATGAGTGCTAGCTCATTTGATTCCATCCACCAAATAAAGCCCCATTATCTCTAATAATGGCACCAAACATTATCATGTGCTAGACCCACCCACTTAGCCATTATTTATTGAAAGTGATCCCATCACTTTAATAAATTTATTTAACTAAATAAATAAATAGCTAAATTAATTAATTTCGGAATTAATTATTTAACCCCATTTTGATCACATCAAATGGTTAAATGTGGGCTTCTCTTGTGACATGTTGCAATGCTTTCTCTTAATCCATATTGGATCCAATAAAAGCCCATAATTCTAAACCCAAAATTGGTCTAGAAGTCCATAATCATATATGAACCCGAACATGTCCAAAACGGTCATTTTACGTGCTCGACATTCCATAATGTTTAATTGAGAATTTATGAAATTTATTTTGTTCCTTAAACTATTTATGGAACATCTAAATTTCTATCTTAAATCATATTTAAGATGTATTTATATTTATATTCATTCTCAATGAATTATAATATAAATATTGATTTTCCTAAAATTAGGAAATCTAACTTCTCATTTTCTAGTAACTCCTTTTTCATTTCTATATTGTGTGTGACCTTTTAGGTTCTTAGTTATAAGGTAGTAGAACTATTTTAATGATAACTCTTTATTCATTAAATGATGCTAAACTCTTTAGTCATCAATTAGAACCTTTCTAATGACCTTAAGATGCATTGGTAATACGCTTTACCAATATTGATCATAAGGTTTCTACAAGTCATGAGTGACACCTAGCAGTATATCACGACTATCCAAATAACAAGAATTGTTGGATCTATAGAACCTATTCCATTGTATCTCTATGTCTTGGTCTCTTCATCATCCATGTCCAGAGAAAAACACAGCTTATGGTTTATTATGTTAAGCAGTTGTGCTTTATCTCAAAATAAATATAAATGAACTTGGCATGTTAATATAATTTGAACTCCTTCAAATATATTTCACCTTGGCCAAGGATTTCTCATGCCAATTCATATTATCTCATAGGGACATCCTTTTTGTATATTACAAAGTGATGAATTCCATATTGGCCATCAACTTGTCTTCATACATAGCCAACCATGACAGCTATTGCTAGATCTCTTCCGTGATTAGGAATCAATCGTTATGCATTCACATATCAGAGATGTCTATGTATAAGACATCTGTTATGCCTCAGGTCTAAAGACCATTACTAAACATAGTGTCTGTAACAATGTATAATAAACCATTAACACTCAAGACCATATGGCTTACTATATTCGGTCAAGTTCAGTAAACTTGTTCTTTTAACAAGTACCTATGTGTTTGACTTGACATCTCATGTCAATGATATGAAACTCACCATCCATTTTAGTATCACATACCATAAGGAGTCATAACACATACTAGTGTTTATAGGAATTTATAATGTCCAATCATAAATCCACCACTAGGAACTATTTTAGAAGTATAGTACAAAGGATACACGTTTCATATTCTCGACATACTCGAGAATGTGTTCCTTAACTATTTTACTTCTTGGACTATATTCATTAAATTAATATATGAATATTGATAACTTTGCCATTTTATAAATATCAAAATGCTATTCAAATACAATCATTTCCTAAACAATCAAATCACCATTCGATTGGCCTTTAGGGCATATTACTAACAATAGTCCCACTCGAATATAATTTATTTTTTTAATTTTTTAACCAATAATTATCATTTGAATTTTTATTTAGTACATGATCATATCACATGAGAATCTTAATTTTTTTATATTTTGCATAATGGTTTTTTTAAGAAACAATATTTTAAATTAGGTCAAATTAATTTCAACTTAAGTTTAAATTGAATAATTCTAACAGATTAATAATTTATGTTATACTAAATGACAAGGATCATTTCCTTACTTTCATAATTTAGTGAAAAAACTGACTTAATTATAAAAAAAGCGAAAAAATAATACAAACCCCAATCTTAAACAAGGACGGAAGTTGGGAACTTTGGTTGTAGTGGCCGAGTGAGAAATTAAAAAAATTAATAGGAATTTATTATAAATAACAATTTATTAACATCATTCAAATACAAAACACTTCAAAAGAAGAAAATATAATAGTACGTTCATCTATCAATAAATTTACTCATATTCTATGAAAGTATATAGTCAAGTAACAATTAGATATAAACTCAAAAAAGTGAACAAATAAAAATTAAAAAAAAATTCATCCAATATTCTTTTAGGGAATAAAAATTATACATTATTAAAAGGATAAAATAAAATAAAATGTTACTTGTCCATTGAGTGTCGCTTGGCTATGTGAATGCGCATTGTACCTACTTTCACTTGAGTTCAATTTGAAATATTAAGTATTGATAAGGCCGGTAAAAAAGGGATATTCAGAAGAAACTGAATCAAATCGATAATTCAATTTGGTTTCGATTCAGTTTATATTGTTATAAGAAGTTGATTAGTCTAATCTTGTAAATAAGCCAAATTTGTAGTTTAGCTTTCAGTTCTTATGGACTAAATCGAAAATTAAATGCTTTTATAATTTTTAAAAAGTTCGCCAATTGACTCAATTTGATAGGTGGCTTCATTTTATTACCATATACAATCACACACAATAGTATAACTATATATACACACAAATTATCTTTTTCTCTCCAAAACCTAATCCAAAATCGAAATCGAAATCAAACTCTATAATCTAGCCTCAAAATCAAAATCAAACCTTGAACATAAACCCTTAACACAAATCAAAATCAACCCCACCATCTTAAAATTTAAAAACTCATGAACTACAGCTATTCCATCAAGGTTCACTAGCAAGGCAAGCAAGCAAGGCCAACACCTTCATTCTTCCGTGAAATGCCAGCACATACCGCCTTCATCTGCCATTCACATTAGCTGCTTCCACGATGTGTCATTGTCACAGCTACTTCTCAATGACAAGTTAAGTGATGGACTAAGAAGTAAGAAGCAGCTAGAAGTGGGCAAAACCAAACCGAACCTAAAAAAAGTTGTTTTGGTTCAGTATATTCTAGTAAAAAATCGGGATAATTTAAGTACTAAGTGAACATCCAATAGCATTTTATACACACACAGAGAAAGTTATACAAAATATATGGCTAAAGCTACAATGCTAGGAAGTAAGTTTGCGGTACCATGCCGTATTTTAAAATTAACCGTGGAATTCATTGTCAATGAATCTAATGGTTTACATAAAACATTAAGAATAAATAAAAGAAAAAAAGGCAATCTTTACAACCAGTTACTAGCCCACTTCTCTCTCGAGGTTAATTAAATCCCTAATTTTCTGATCAATGAAAATCTCTCTAAAATTATTCTAATTATTTCTCCCAAAAAAATTCCATAATTTTTCAACCTTAAGCTCGGTTTTTTTTCTCTCAAGATTGTGAATATTATGAATTGAACCTGGCATTAAATCAGTTTGCTTACTAAAAGAGTATGTTGAAGTATTTTGTTTGCTCAAGAGAGCACGACTGAGGTAGAGTTGTTGCCATGTCTTCGGCAACTATTCCAATAGGCCACCACTACTCCTGTGTTTGTGGCACACTCATGTTGAGGCATTTCTTCCTTGTGTTTCTTTTCTTTCTCACTTGTTTTATGTTTGAAACTAGTTTGGTGATTATTTTAAAACAAGTTTTGGATGTTGAAAATATATTTGGAATAATGTTGACTGTTGGGCCGTCTACTTTTACTTCTCCCTTGAACAATCCCCTCATTTTCTAGAAGTAGGCTAGGCTCCAAGATTGCTTACTAATTACTATCGACATTTTTTTTAATGTAACTAACCAGATACAACAAGTGAAACTCAATGTGCTTCTTAGATTATCTACGGTTGGAGGTTTATTCCCGAAAGAGGTATAGAATGACTATAAATGAAATGATATTTTAGAAAGAATTTGATGTTGATGGTTCTTGGGATAGTCAAAATTGAGTTGAAAGTTGCAGAAGGATTTAAATATCATCTTACCCAGTAAGAAATCCTCATGTGCACTGAGCATGATGTTTATAGAAAATAAATCCACACTACTTTGTCAGTATGAGCATGTGCTATGTTTATTTTGTAGTGACTATAAAGTAATGGATACTTCATGCCTTGGAAATTTTATTTGAACTTAAATGAAAAGCTAGCTGCAAAGTAACCATACATAATTTGCATTTATAAATATTGTAAGCAAAGAAAGTATATTGGTAGAATGAAGTGACAATAAACCATTTTAAGAATTTTGAGTAGCATAGTGTTGCGGACCGCCCAATTCGCTAGCCCAATTGCCCACAATTTTGGGCTAGAGAGCCAAACACAAGGCCAAGAGTGCTAGCTTGGCCCAATTTCAGAATATTCTAGGCAACTCTAGCACAAATGACATGTAAATACTCTAGAATTCTCTATACAATTCCAGCACATGTAAATAGCTAGGATATGGTAGAATTCTCTAGATTCTCTAGAGCTTGGCAAGCCTCCCTTATAAATATGGGATGGCATTTGGCATTTGTATCCAACAAACTCACAACAAGCATTGTAATCTCTCTTTGTGCAATACAAGTTTCCTCTTTGGCTCAATTGCTCTCTTCTCTAGTTCGAGAAGCTCTAGGCTTACTTAGCAACATTCGGCAAGTTGTCTAAGTGCCGCACGGGTTAGCTGCGCAAAATACTCATCCCGTGACAAGTGGTATCAGAGCTAAGGTTTGCACGCACGCAAGTTAGCTCACAAGCAACGGCCAACACTTCGAATGTAGCACAAGAGGGTGTTGTTGGTGTGGATGTTCCACCGGAACCAGTCCGCGGCCGAGAGGGAGAACGTGGCCAAGGCAAGACTCGTGGCAAGTCCAAGGCCCCATCCGTGGATGCGTTGGAGCCTCGCGTGAGTACTCTCGAAATTGCATTGTCCGCTGCTCAATAAAGCCTCGAGGGATTGGAGGAACGAGTGGATGGTCTCGAGGGTGAATACGCCGAGTTCACGGTGGCAACCAAAGCTCTCATCCAAGAGCAAACGAACACTCTCCGAGGTGAGTTTCGTTCATTTCATGATGAATTGCTAAAACTTCGTAGTTTTGTCCAGGACGAACTACGCGCTGTCCGTGCGGAAGTGGATGAAGTCCGCTCGGATTGGGCATGGCACAAGCGCACACTCTCCGCAAGTCCAGCTTCCGCAAACTCGAGTGATGCGCGCCGCATCGACGTGCCAAAGCCCGACACATACGATGGCACACGAAATGCCACTGTCGTGGACAACTTCCTCTTTGGGCTCGATCAATACTTCGATGCCATGGGTGTCCGAGATGAGGCATCGAAGGTGGGCACTGCACCCACTTATCTTAGAGGCGCTGCACAACTATGGTGGCGTCGCAAACATGGCGAGATGGGCAAGGGTATTTGCACCATCGACACTTGGGCCGACTTCAAGCAAGAACTCCGAAAGCAATTCGCCCCAAGTAATGCGGAAAAGGAAGCGCGAGCGCGCCTACGTCGCCTCAAGCAATCGGGTAGCATGCGGGACTACATCAATGAGTTCACTACCCTCATGTTGGAGATAAGCGACATGTCCGACAAGGATTCGCTCTTCTACTTCCAAGATGGCCTCAAGGATTGGGCCAAGACCGAGCTTGATAGGCGTGGCGTCCAAACACTTGACGACGCCATCGCCGTTGCGGAGTCGCTCACCGAATACTCTACCCAATCCAAGGACAAAAAGGCCAATCAAGGCAAAGGTGGGGGAGAGAGTCGCAAGGACAAGGGCAATAGCCGCAAAGATTGGGGGCAGAAAAAGCCGCCTAGCAACAAGAGCGGGCAAGGAAAGTCGGAGGGCAAGAAGGAGGCGCCAAAGCCGCAAAGCCCATGCTTTATATGCAACGGTCCTCATTGGGTACGCGACTGTCCGGAGAAGAAGTTGCTCAATGCTCTTGCTGCCCAACTAAAGAGCAACCCCACAATGTCCTCGGAAGAACCCCAACTCAGCATGGGTTCTCTCCAACGCCTCAGCGCACTCAATCGCCAACAGCCCACACTCGTCAAGAAAGGGCTCATGTATGTAAGCGCAAAGATAAATGGCCAGTCCGTTCGCGCGCTGTTAGACAAGGGAGCGACGCACAACTTTGTGTCCGTAGATGAAGCCAAGCGCTTAGGCCTCAAGGCCACTAAGGAAGGAGGCACAATGAAGGCTGTAAACTCACTCGCCAAGCCAATTGCAGGAATTGCGCAAGGTGTGCACGTAACACTCGGTACGTGGAGTGGAAAGCTCGACTTCTCTATTGTGCCCATGGATGACTTCAAGATGGTCCTTGGTATGGAATTCTTCGACCAAGTCCATGCCTTCCCGCTGCCCGCTACAAACTCCCTAAGCATCCTCGACGGGAGCAAGGCATGCATGGTACCCACGGAGCGAGGCAAGTCCGAGGAGAAGACACTCTCCGCCATGCAATTCAAAAGGGCTTTCAAGAAGGACCCAAGCTTCTTGGTCTCCATTCGGGAACTAAACGAGGAAGGAAATAGCGGAACGTCACCAAGCCAAGTCCCTCCACAAATTCAAGCCGTCCTTAATGAGTACAAGGACGTGATGCCTCCAGAACTTCCAAAGAAGCTCCCACCTCGACGAGAGGTAGATCACGCAATCGAGCTGGAACAAGGCGCGAAGCCACCAGCCTTGGCGCCCTACCGCATGGCGCCACCCGAACTTGAGGAGTTGCGGAGACAACTCAAAGACTTGCTGGATGCGGGATACATTCGTCCCTCGAAGGCCCCATTCGGTGCACCGGTCCTCTTCCAAAAGAAAAAGGATGGATCGCTGCGGATGTGCATCGACTATAGAGCGCACCACCGCACTAGTTCAAGCCTCGTATTTTTGGCCGCACATGAGGGACGACATCGAGGCATATGTGCGAACTTGTCTTGTGTGCCAACAAGACAAGGTAGATCATCAACTTCCAGCGGGATTATTGGAGCCGCTACCACTAGCAACAAGGCCATGGGAAAGTATCTCCATGGACTTTATCACATCGCTGCCCAAGTCCGAAGGTTGCGGAAGCATCATGGTCGTTGTCGACCGATACAGCAAGTATGCCACATTCATTGCCGCACCTGCTGATTGCAAAGCGGACGAGGCAGCCCGCCTATTCGTCAAACATGTTGTGAAGCTTTGGGGAGTCCCAAGGAGCATTGTGAGCGACCGAGACCCTCGGTTCACTGGACGCTTTTGGACGGAACTCTTCAAGATGTTGGGGACTGATCTCAAGTTCTCGACAAGCTTCCACCCACAAACGGATGGGCAGACCGAGCGCGTTAATGGCCTCCTTGAGATGTACTTGAGGCATTATGTGAGCGCTCATCAGCGGGATTGGGCGAAGCTACTCGACATCGCCCAATTTTCTTATAACTTACAGCGAAGTGAGGCTACGGGCAAGAGTCCGTTCGAGATCGTCATGGGATTCCAGCCCATGACCCCCAACGCCATAGCCTCTACTTACGGAGGGAAAAGCCCCGCGGCACACAAGCTCGCCCGCGAATGGCATGAGGAAGCGGACATCACGGGGGCATACCTCGACAAAGCCGCGAGGAAGATGAAGAAATGGGCGGATACACGGAGACGGCATGTTAAGTACAAGGAAGGAGATCAAGTCATGATTAAGCTCCTACCCCAACAATTCAAGACATTGCGGAAAGTCCACAAGGGGTTAGTGAGGCGCTACGAGGGACCCTTCCGAGTTGTTCGACGTGTGGGCAACGTCTCGTATCAACTTCAACTTCCGCCAAGACTCAAGATCCATCCGGTCTTCCATGTGAGTCTTCTCAAGCCATATCACGAAGACATGGGAGACCCAAGTCGCGGAGAATCGAGGCGCGCGCCAACCGCCGTTGTCACCGCGTTCGACAAAGATGTGGACTACATCATTGCGGACCGAGTGGTTTCGAGGAGGGGCGTGCCAGCACATAGCGAGTACTTGGTGAAGTGGAAAAACCTCCCCGAGAGCGAAGCCACATGGGAACGTGAAGAAGATTTGTGGCAATTCACTGAACACATCCAGAATTTCAAGCATGAGAGCGCGACGAGGACCCCGCGAGCTTAGGTGGGGGAGGATGTTGCGGACCGCCCAATTCGCTAGCCCAATTGCCCACAATTTTGGGCTAGAGAGCCAAACACAAGGCCAAGAGTGCTAGCTTGGCCCAATTTCGGAATATTCTAGGCAACTCTAGCACAAATGACATGTAAATACTCTAGAATTCTCTATACAATTCCAGCACATGTAAATAGCTAGGATATGGTAGAATTCTCTAGATTCTCTAGAGCTTGGCAAGCCTCCCCTATAAATATGGGATGGCATTTGGCATTTGTATCCAACAAACTCACAACAAGCATTGTAATCTCTCTTTGTGCAATACAAGTTTCCTCTTTGGCTCAATTGCTCTCTTCTCTAGTTCGAGAAGCTCTAGGCTTACTTAGCAACATTCGGCAAGTTGTCTAAGTGCCGCACGGGTTAGCTGGGCAAAATACTCATCCCGTGACAATAGTCTTTCTTAGACTTAAAAGTATTATTCTATCTTATTGGTCCTCCAGTGCCCACACATGCGCATACTACCTCAGATTTTAGAAGCCATAAAAAGTTCAACTTCAACTAGACTAGCCATCTTTACAATGTCAAACCCCACAAATAATGGTATAGATTATCCTATCTTCTTCATCATATATAGTAAATATAGCATGAGTTTATTTTAGTTTGTAGACTTTTGAACCAGGCCTACCTTTCTTTTATGTTCTTTCCTTTTCAGTAGCTAAATGCGTCACAAAAGAAGCATTTTCCATTGTTTGTGAGAATATTATATTTGCAAGTAGAAGCCCATTTAAATATGTTGATCTTTGTATGTACGAAAGCAACTGTATTTGATGTTTTCTGTGGCCTTCTTGATTTTATTGTCTATTTGACTTTTTTTCTAGAGGTCAACGGAACCATAATCTAGATCAGCTTACATATAACTCATTGGAATTTTGGAATAGTTGTAAATAAATAAATATATATTTTATTGCCAACATACGTCAACTGACATGGAGTGTGTACAAATGCAATATACTAGCACACTAATGCAACATACTAGCAGTATCTGTTTAAAGGCCATTTTATTGTTAAGGTTCTCGTGGCGAATTAGGTTGTGTTTTCTTTACTTAATTGGCTATAGTTGTTTCCGAGCCTCCATTACCATATAATATATCCATATGACAAATAAAAGAATAGGTTCTTGCTTCTCTCATTCTTTTGCAGTTGATATTGAGCATAATTATCCTTGTAAGTTCTAGAAACAAAATATCTTATTAATCCAACCTTTTAATTGATTGTATTTTTCTATGTGGTAAAATTTTCCTCCCTCTTTTCTTTATGATGATTGCAAGTTTAGGTCCTATAGTAAATGTTCGTGTTGGCCACTACAACTAAAAGAACAACATGTATCTCTTTCTAAGATTGGTAATCCAATTATACTTTGGTAAGTGTAAATCCATATAAATCATTTATTTATTTCTAATAATACACCGATCAATTTATGCAGTTTTGGACTTAGTATTCTTTTATTCAGTTCAAGGTTCATCTCTGATGGCAGGCGATAGACAACAAAAGAGTGGAATTGACATTTTATCATTTTGAATAAACTTCTATCAGATGGGTTACTATAAATGCTAAATTTGTGAATTTATTGCCACTAAATGCAAGTACAAGATTAATAAAATTCAGACTTTTATAGCCCTTTTTTTACCAGCATCGCGTAAGCATTGAAATGATATAAACCCATTATCCGCTATTTTTTCTATGCTTATTGTAGTTAAGATTAATTTAGGTTTTTTGGTTCCTTTGTTGGGAAAATATGCTCTTTAAAAGCATATGTGTTTATTTAATTGTAATAAATAATTTTTCTGATTAATAAAATTAATGAGGTATTTTATTCAAATATCTTAATTGCATTAATATTTGTATTAAAGTCCATTTAATCATATTATATGTATTTATGTGATCACCATATGGATTCACAGAAGACATAAATACAAGTTATCTTATGATTAAATAAATTTAGTTTGCAGTTGATAAATAAAGTTGGGCACTTTATTTAGGTATAAACTGTAATAAATTCATTGAATGATTTGTCTTAATCATGTATGAGTTTATTGATGTAGTACGACTACATTGAACAAGATCACATATGAGATTTAATTAACTTTGTAATAACTGTCAGACTTATTAAAGCTCATAGGCGTTAATTTTACTGTAATCTTAATTTTGAGTTAATTATGATTTCATGATTGTAATTGTTATTCCATTTGAGTTACTAATATAGGGCACAACACATCCTTGTGGTCAAGATTACCCGGTATCTTGATGGGAGCAATTATGAGTATTGGAGTTATGGATTAACAATATAGAATTTGTACAACACATCTCTTCATAGGTTTTCGGCACTTGATCATAGAATTCTCTGGCCAGAGTGTGTCAACATATATAGTATGTTGAAAATGATTATTAGACCAGTAAAGATCAAGGAATAAGATGTTATTAAATTGATTGGACAGTTGAGATATCAATTTAATTAACGATGTGGTACAAAGAATTGTGCAGTAAAAAAATCAATGTGGCTTGGGACGAATTATTATTCGAGCATATAATTATGGAAGTAAGTTCCAATCTTTTACTGGAGTAGATTTGGAATTAAATAATTGGGCTAGTTTAATTACAGACCTAATTATTGTAGCCACTATTGTATGTTCCCAAATGATTCTTGAGTTAGCTCATTTAATTGACTGCACCACTATTGGACTAATAAGTAAGATAACTAGTTATTTGGGTCAAAAGCCTAAATATATCATTTAATGGGAGGCTTCATTTAATTAACTTTTGTGTAAGGGGCCTCATGTTATTTTACAAGGTGGGTCCCCTATTGAAAAAGAAAATAACGTGGATTTTGTTTTTTTGATTATTTGGAGCCTAGAGTTTTCCCTAAAAGGTGATATAAAAGGCTTATTTTCTCTAAAAAAAAAGAAGCCACTTTATACAGATCGGAGATTAAGATTTTTCTCTTTATTGTTGAGAGAAAAATTTTATCGTACTAGTTGTTTTGGTAGAAATTTTCTCGTGGTAGTTGCTTTGGTAGTGATAAAGGCACCCACACGTTAAGTGCAGATCGAACCTGAGTCATAACCTAGAAGATCATTGGTGACAGTTCATGATCTAACAAGCGTGGTGGTGACAGATCGTGATCTAGTAGCCTAAATGACTTCAGCGGAAAAAGCTAACTCGTATTTTCAAGGTATGATTTCTAGATTACAAATTCCTATATATTATATGAGAGCGGTCCTTAAATAGGTTTTATAAAAATTTTAAAAACCTATTTTTCCCCAACAATTGGTATCAGAGCCATCTCATATTAATATATAAGAATTTCGTATGAAATTAATCTTGAAATTAATATATTAGAGTGGTATATTTTATTCAGATATATATTATTTGTTTAATATATGAATAAAGCATGTTATGATTTGTCTTAATTCATGGTTAAATTTTCTGTTGTATTTTTTATTTGGATCTATAACAAGAGGGGTGGCTTTTTATCACCATAATTCTCTCTTGATTTATTTTACAGTAATTGAAATTTTTAAGCCAAAATTTGCATTAAAAATTTGTAAATCGCTGAAGCATCATCACTAGAAAATTGTGGAAACTTGCTGGAAACTGCAGCAACGAGCCAGCAGCACACGCAGATATGCGAGCAGCACGCGGCCAGTAGTACATGCTGCCAGCAGCGCGCGCAGCGGCCAACAGCCACGCTTCTAGCAACACTACCATCAGCGCAGGCGAGGACTTGTGACATGCGTGCACAGGCTGCTGGCGGAGGGCGTCGTTTTGGTGCGTTTCCGGCGTGACAACGATAGCAAACTCGGCGTCGGACATGGCTGGAAATTGTAACCAGCAGCTAGCTTTGTGTTGATGGTGGTTGGGGAAGAAAGGAAAGAGAAAAGATGGATTTAGGGTTTCAATAGTTTTTATCATTGAGGTCCCTATGGCTTCATAGATTTTCTTTTTGCGTAGATAAGTTTAATTTTTTACGTTTAAGTCCAAAAATGATTTTGGGCTTAATGAATCCTAGTTTTGGGCCCAATTTCAATTAGGTTTAATGGATTAAAATGTATAGATAAAATTGAACACATTAAATTTATATTTGGTCTAAAAGTTTTATTTTAATAGAACAAAATTTTATTTATTTATTTATTTCCTTTCAAAATTAAAATTGGACCAATTATAAATTTTAAAGCCCAATTTCCCCTAGTCCATTACTAAAGACAAGTTTATGGAAGATGAACATTGACAAGAAGCCCAATGAAGATTAGGCTTAGGGTTAATGTATTTTTCCATTATTAGGAAAGCCATGAATTAAGATTATTTAATTATTTTTCTATACGTTATGTTTTGGATGATAACATGCTATGATAACATGTCATATAGAATAGGAAGTGCCACTCTATGCATTAATAATATGTCATTCATTAATATGCTTAATAATATTTGATATCATTGCTTAATAATATTTGATATCATCTAGATAATATTATAGGAAGCATGCAATTAATAATATGTATGTTTTAAAAAGGAAAAACCAATTTTAAAATATTGAGTGGGAGAGGAAAAATTCAAGATAATTTTCCCACGAGCTCCATTGTTAGTTCAGTAATAAAATTATATATATACCTCGACTTCATGATACGGTGATGCTCCCTTCGGAGGGTATATATATTAGATATTTTATTGATGAACTTCCTCAAAGATAAAATTGACATATTTTTTAATCGATTATTCACCCCAACGGTGACTATTGATATGAAAAATATCTAGATTGAAACAATGGTTATATAGTCAACTAAATTTGTTATTAACCTTCCCAACAAAGCTCTGTTAGCAAATTTAGACCTAAAAGGATAAAGAGAATTATTTATCATGTCTCTACATGAAAGTAAATAATCCAATGGATAATTGGGTCTAGTAAGTGTAGACATGATTTCCCCAATGGATAGCTTGTCAAAGCGGTACTAGATTATCGTTACAAATAAATTAAAATGCATTTATAGTTTTTTTCATTTTTGTCATTTATTATGAATATTATTTCAAATTATTTATGCATGGATGTTTTATTTTTCAGAAAATGTCTTCCCTGAGCCCACTTACTATTATTCTAAGTCAAAACAAACTCACTGGAGAGAACTATATAGATTGGAAAAGAAATCTATTCATTGTCTTGCTGAAAATTATAAATATGTCTTAATCCAGCCATACCCTCTAGTTCCAACGGATGATGCTCATAGAAATCAGAGGAGGCTTTATGAGAAATGGCAAAAGGCCAATGAAATGGCAAAGTGCTACATTTTAAGCCTCAATTTCTAATATTCTGTAGACCAAACATCAGAACTTGGAGACTGTCACTGAAATAATGGATAGTCTCCAACAGATGTTCGGGCAGAGTACTCTCTCCGTAAGATAAGCAGCGCTGAAAGGAATTATGAATAGTAAAATGGAGAAGGGCACAAGAGTTCGTGATCATGTCCTCAAAATAATGGACTATTTGAATGAGGTTGAGATTCAGGGAGCACAAATTGATGATAACTCAAAGATTGACATGGTGCTAGAATCTCTGCCAGAAACATTCAAGGAGTTTAAGGTCAATTATAACATGAACAAAAGAAACATGACCTTAACTGAATTAATGAACGAACTTCATTCTGCTGAAGAGATCTATCGTGCTGAGAAATCTCTGGGAAGCATAAATATTACTGAAAAAAAGTTCAATTTTTGGGCCTAAGCCGAAAGGCAAAGGTAATAAGAAATTTGGGAAAAAAAAACCGCCTACCAAGCAAGATGGCAAGCCGAAAGGAAAATGCTTTAAGTGTGGACAGAAAGGTAACTGGAAAAAGGATTGCCCTAAGATGGTGAAATCGGGTATGGGAAATCTTTTTGTAAGTGAGGCCTATTTAGTTCAGAATCCTATTGATGCTTGGGTGTTGGATTCAGGAGCAACTAATCATATTTGTAATTCACTTTATCGGTTTCGGGAAACCAGGAAAATAAGTGAAGGAAGCGTCAAGCTGCAGTTAGGGACAGGACAGTTCGTGTCAGTAGTGAAGACTGGATCTGTTTTATTATCTTTTAATAATAAGACTTAAGTTTTGAATAATTGTCTTTATGTACCAAACATTAAGAGAAATTTAATTTCAGTAGCTTGTTTGTCAAAACAAGGGTACACTGTCAATTTTGGATCCTCTGTTTCTATTTTTCATAATAAGAGACTTATTTATTCTAGTACATTGGAATATAATTTATATCATTTAAGTCCAATGATCTATTCTATGCATGACATAGTGATCAATAATTATGAGCATACACATTTATTTAAGAAAAGAAATATTTCTTCCAACCAATGTTACCTCTGCATTTACGCTTAGGTCATATAAACCAAAATATGATACAGAGAATGATCAAAGATGGGCTCTTGGGTCCATTAGAAAATGAATCATTGCCACTCTGTGAATTTTGTTTAGAAGGGAAAATGACCAAAATGCCATTCTCGGCCAAAGGAGTACGTGCAACAGTACCACTTGAATTGGTACATACATATCTTCTCTAAGTTTGATTTGAAAGTTGGTTTTTGGCAACTTGGTATTTCACCAATTGACCGTCATCACTGGCATCAGTCTGGAGGATGCGTTGTCCATTTGTGGGAATTCAAAGTGGAGAAGGTGATTGGGCTATGACTTTTAGTTGCTTGATAGCTTCTGTCTGAGCAAGGCCCCAGGGAGGGCACTGTTTCTTGAGCATGCGGGACAGCTGGCTGGTGTGAATTGCAACTTTGGGGATAAAATCACGGACATAGTTGACAATCCCAAGGAATTATTGTATTTGCTTTCTGTTGAGATGTGTGTCCGGGATCTTTAGTAATTCGATTGCAATATGGGGACCAGGCTGATACTGGCCGTCTTTAATCACCATGCTAAGAAAGTCAATAGATTCCTTTCCTATGCTGCTTTTCTTTTCGCAAAGCATAATGCCATGTGTCTGCACAATGTTGAAGAAATCCAAAAGGAGCTTCTGGTGGCTCTCATGGTCAGAGGAAAACAACAAAATATCATCAATGTAGACTAATGCATGATAGAGAATAGGACCAAAAGTTTTTGTCATGGCTTTTTGAAATAAGGAGGGAGGGACTTTGAGACCAAAAGGCATGACCGTCCATTGGTAATGGGCATCAGGGATGATAGTGAAGGACAACATTTGTCCATGAGGTTCCTAAAAACGCAACTTTTGCGCAGTAAAATTAAAACAGATGGCGGAAGCTCTAGAAACCTCGGATCGACTTCATTAAAAAACTAAAATCAAGAGGAAAGATTGAAGTTTAATTACCTCACTTGCATTTTCGAAAAACAACTTCGTGAAGTGGGAGAAAATGACTGAAAACAGCAAGCTCCGAACACTGTCCAGAAAAACAGCTCTGCACGAACAGCTTCTGTTTTGCCACAATCTCAGATACTTTAAGCACCCCAATTGTGATGCCTCTAATCAGTCCACACTTAGAAATGTTCTAGGAGTTCAGAGGATTTGGAATCTCGAAATTTCATTAAGAAATGAGAGAGATAATGAAGGAACATGAATGCTAGCTCATGTTGATTCCTTCCACCAAATAAAGCCACCATTATGTCTAATAATGGCACCAAACATTATCATGTGCTAGACCCACCCACTTAGCCATTATTTATTGAAATTGATCTCATGACTTCAATAAACTATTTAATCAAATAAATAAATAGCTAATATTAATTAATTTCGGAATTAATTATTTAACCTCATTTTGATCACATCAAATGGTTAAATGTGGGCTTCTCTTGTGACATGTTCTAATGCTTTCTCTTAATCCATATTAGATCCAATAAAAGCCCATAATTCTAAACCCAAAATTGGTCTAGAAGTCCATAATCATATATGAACCCGAACATGTCCAAAATGGTCATTTTACGTGCTCGACATTCCATAATGTTTAATTGAGGATTTATGAAATTTATTTGTTCCTTAAACTATTTATGGAACATCTAAATTTCTATCTTAAATCATATTTAAGATATATTTATATTTATATTCATTCTCAATGAATTATAATATAAATATTTATTTTCCTAAAATTAGGAAATCTAACTTCTCATTTTCTAGTAACTCCTTTTTCATTTCTATATTGTGTGTGACCTTTCAGGTTCTTAGTTATAAGGCAGTAGAACTATTTTTAATGATAACTCTTTATTCATTAAATGATGCTAAACTCTTTAGTCATCAATTAGAACCTTTCTAATGACCTTAAGATACATTGGTAATACGCTTTACCAATATTGATCATAAGGTTTCTACAAGTCATGAGTGACACCTAGCAGTATATCACGACTATCCAAATAACAAGAATTGTTGGATCTATAGAACCTATTCCATTGTATCTCTATGTCTTGGTCTCTTCATCATCCATGTCCAGAGAAAAGCACGGCTTATGGTTTATTATGTTAAGCAGTTGTGTTTTCTCTCAAAATAAATATAAATGAACTTGACATGATAATATAATTTGAACTCCTTCAAATATATTTCACCTTGGCCAAGGATTTCTCATGCCAATTCATATTATCTCATAGGGACATCCTTTTTGTATATTACAAAGTGATGAATTCCATATTGGCCATCAACTTGTCTTTATACATAGCCAACCATGACAGCTATTGCTAGATCTCTTCCGTGATTAGGAATCAATCGTTATGCATTCACATATCAGAGATGTCTATGTATAAGACATCTGTTATGCCTCAGGTCTAAAGACCATTACTAAACATAGTGTCTGTTACAATGTATAATAAGCCATTAACACTCACGACCATATGGCTTACTATATTCGGTCAAGTTCAGTAAACTCGTTCTCTTAACAAGTACCTATGTGTTTGACTTGACATCTCATGTCAATGATATGAAACTCACCATCCATCTTAGTATCACATACCATAAGGAGTCATAACACATACTAGTGTTTATAGGAATTTATAATGTCCAATCATAAATCCACCACTAGGAACTATTTTAGAAGTATAGTACAAAATATGCACGTTTCATATTCTCGACATACTCGAGAATGTGTTCCTTAACTATTTTACTTCTTGGACTATATTCATTAAATTAATATATGAATATTGATAACTTTGCCATTTTATAAATATCAAAATGCTATTCAAATACAATTATTCCCTAAACAATCAAATCACCATTCGATTGGCCTTTAGGGCATATTACTAACAGATAGCCTAATCACCTCCTTCACTCCGAATTCCTACAAATGGACACCGCATCCTCCAGACTGATGCCAGTGATGACGGTCAATTGGTGAAATACCAAGTTGCCAAAAACCAGCTTTCAAATTGAACTTACAAAAGATACGAGCCCCTTGGAGATGGACAAAGGATTGGGATTTTTGGAAGGGGAAACTTATCATCTTTAAGAAAAGAATTGAGTGGCTAGTAATCAATCACTAATCTTTTTTTTCCACGAACTAATTCAGATCGTTTTTCAACATAAAAGGCCTGACAAGCCCAATCTGAATTAGTAGACTCAATAAGACCTTGTTGAAGTAACTGAGAACATTCTTGTTTAGCAAGCAAGATGTCGGAAAGAGACATACCCGGGTGTGAAGTTTTTGTGGGATTGATGTCTTCATTGAGTTTGAAAGGAAGGTAAATGAAAAATTGTTTATTTTTCCAAAGAGGTGAAGGATTATGGAACTGGGAATGGTTTTATGGACAGAATTCTCAGAGCTTTTGTAAGATTTGACTATATGGAGATGATGTTTCAGAAAGTGTATACAGACGTAGGGTATCTGTATAAGGCATGAACATCTGTTTGTAGCGAACTCCAGAACTAGTAAGGAATATGTTTTTAACCAGATGAAGAATGTCAAAACCTATGAGCAAATCTTTGTCGGGGAGTTTGGAAGCTACAATCTTTTTCCAAATTATGCAATTCAAAAAGAATTGAATACCAATGGGTTTTTTTGGTAATCAAGGTGGTTTCAAAGGTTGCACCATTAACTGCTCTGAAAAGCTTGGAGTGTGGTTCCCAACAGTTTGATGGAAGACCAGAAGGATCAATCATACTAGTATCTGAACCAGTGTTAATAAATCCAATAATAGGAATAGGTTTATGGAATTTGGAAGAAAGAATGGACATCTTGAGAGAAGGTCGAGGAATAGTGGAAACATGATTAACAGTTTAAACTATAGAGATGACTAAAATATCTTCAGAATCAGAAGATTCGGCAATAAGAAAGGCAGTTTGGTCATCTTGTGTTGACCGTTCTGAAAAATTGGGTTCGACATCCTCATTCTTAGATAACAGGGAAGAATGTTCAAGATGTTGGATAAGACGAATAGCTTTGGTTGATTTGTGAGGACATTGTCGGGCAAAGTGACCGCGTTTCTTACAAATGAAATAACGGTTGGATTTTTTCTTTCGATATTGGGAAATATTTTTCTTTCTATAATACCGAAAAGGTTTTTTGGAGGAAGATTTTTTGTGGAAGTGTTTCTGAAAATGTTTTTTCTTTTTTGGCAAACAAATACACTTCTTTTCACCTTTACACTATCTTGAGATGAGGTTTTCGACAAGCTTCAAAGAAGGGTTTTTTGTCTTCCATGAGATCTTTGAAGAATTCTTTCTGTTCACAGATCTTATCAAGAGCTAACATGGCCATTTGAAAAATCTTTCCCAGAGAGATATCAGCTATGCTCATATTTGTGGCTGGGAGTTTTCTCTGAAGATCGGGTTGTAACTCAGGAGAAAGAGAGGCAATGAAGACATGTTTAAGAGATGGCTCATTAGACCCATTTAGCTTGTCGAAGAGAATACTCATTCTTTTGTAATGAGCATCCAAAAGATGTCTTTTAAGAGAGCAGCATTTCATCTGATGGTATTCTTTTCGGTCTGTTTCAGTGGAAGCAGTTTTTTCACTGTTGAATTACTCATGAATGATACTGAGGGCTGTACCAATCGGAGATTCCATGAATTGGAGTTGTCTGTATTCTCCTAAGCTTTCTAGCCAGTCTTATAAAGAACTCGTAGAACGGGCCATGAATTCACGAAGAATGACTTGAAGTTGAGCATTAGGCTTGGTACCTCGGAGATCAATCCAAGCAGTAAATTCTTGAAGTCGAGCTGCCCATTTGTGACGGGGAATGTCATCAAATGTAAACTAAGATGCTGAAGATGGTTTGATTGAGTGTTCATGGACTGGTGGTGGTATTAGGTCTGTTTGAGAAGCTTGGCGAGAAGGATTATCATCAACAATAGGTATTGGAGTAGAGGCACTTAGATCTCCAGTTTCAGTGGCCATTAATATGCCTGTAATGTCAGCATATTTAGGTTCAGAGTCAGTGGAGGCGTTTGATGAGGACGAAGATGAATTATGTGTTTCAGGCTCAGAAGAGTCAGAGGAATCTGAAGGTTGAGGCTGGACAGTATGATAATGATACTGGTTTAATGGGCTTTTATCTTTTTAAAGTGGCTTAGGATGGTCTTTGGTGTTTTTTCTGGAGGGATTGTGGATGTAGAGGAAGAGGACGTGACCTTTGGACATGGTTAGGAGATTTTGACTTTAAATCATGGTTTTTTGGGTGAAGATGGTTGGGGAGTTGGTTGAAGGTGAGAGAAACCAAAGAACTGATTATAAACAGGTTGTTGAGGTCGGGATGGTGTGTAGAAAGGTGCAAAGGTGTCAAAGATTGGAGGAGATACTGGTGTAAGTTGTGGTTGAGTAAAAAAAGAAGGTTGAGTCTTTTCAGCATCAATCCTGGATAATTCAGCTTTGAGTTTCCTGATCTTGGATTCTTTTTTATTAAACTCTGGACCCCAGATATGATTGTTAATCATTCTTCTGAGATCCGTATCTAGTTTAGAAATCCGATCTTGGAGATGAATATACATCTGATCTAAACGGCTGCTGATGGAATCAACTTTGGTTTTAGTCTGGGAGACTTGAGTGGCAACACAGTCAATTTTCTTACCGAGTTGTTGAAGAGACTGATTTTGAGCATTTGCATTTTTGGTTTGCCAATTCAAAACAGCTTCATATTGTTTTGGTTCTTCAGGTTGCCCAGAGGCTGTTATTGGAGATTGAACAAAAGGTTTTGAGGTAACACGGGTTTGTGGGTCAGTCTGTTTTTCAAGGGGAGGAAAGGATTCCTCATAGGACTGACTTGAAAACATAAGGCATGACCTGATTGGGTGAACAAGAGGTTTTGGATCCGATGGAGGTTGTAGGAGGAAGGATTTGCAAGATGGTAGAGGATAAGAAGATTTCTTTTTTTTTCTTTCTCTACATGACTTCCAATTCTTCATCAACATCCGTATCATCCAAGCAAGGACAATTCGGATTGCACATATGGGCTTTAGGAACATCTCATAGAAAATGACCATTAATTTTATCAGGATATACTGGATATACCCTTCTGATGAAAAACCATGAATAGAAAGTTTCTTTTCTTGACCAGTTTGAACTGCGGTGATCATAGCAGTATAAGAAAGCTGTGGACTGTCTGGGATGGGCTTAGTGTCAGAGTTTGAAAAGTCAGTTGGATTTGACCATTTGGGTGTCTGGCAAATGTAGCTTCTGTGGTTTGGACTAGTTTAGAATTTTGGTGAAAATGCTCATAATTGGTTAGCCATTCAAGAGGTATGAGTCTGAGCAAATCTTATTTCAGAATTTGTTTGGGGATTTGGATGATGGTTGGAATTGTGTCTGTATCCGCCAAGATCATCAAAGCATCAGAAGTTGTGTATGGTATAGGAAGATCTAGTGCATGATTTTGTAATCGATACACTATTTGGTGTTGGGAGGTTGCAATCTTGGATGTGGGTGTTTTTTCTGCTCCTTGGACTTGGATCTGGACTTTAAGGGTTGTTGGAAGATTGGGATCCTCAGGAGAGAGGTTGAAATTGGGGTAAAAGAGTTCCTAGAACAGCATGTTGGTACTCCTTGAACTTGGTGAAGGACAACATTTGTCCATAAGGTTCCTAATAACGCAACTTTTGCGCAGTAAAATTAAAATAGATGGCGGAAGCTCTAGAAACCTCGGATTGACTTCATTCAAAAACGAAAATCAAGAGGAAAGATTGAATTTTAGTTACCTCACTTGCAGTTTCGAAAACGACTTCGTGAAGTGGGAGAAAACGACTGAAAACAGCAAGCTACGAACACTGTCCAGAAAATACAGCTCTGCACGAACAGCTTCTGTTTTGCCACGATCTGAGATCCTTTAAGCACCCCAATTGTGAAGCCTCTAATCAGTCCACACTTAGAAATGTTCTAGGAGTTCAGAGGATTTGGAATCTCGAAATTTTATTAAGAAATGAGAGAGATAATGAAGGAACATGAATGCTAGCTCATGTTGATTCCTTCCACCAAATAAAGCCACCATTATGTCTAATAATGGCACCAAACATTATCATGTGCTAGACCCACCCACTTAGCCATTATTTATTGAAATTGATCTCATGACTTCAATAAACTATTTAATCAAATAAATAAATAGCTAATATTAATTAATTTCGGAATTAATTATTTAACCCCATTTTGATCACATCAAATGGTTAAATGTGGGCTTCTCTTGTGACATGTTCTAATGCTTTCTCTTAATTCATATTGGATCCAATAAAAGCCCATAATTCTAAACCCAAAATTGGTCTAGAAGTCCATAATCATATATGAACCCGAACATGTCCAAAATGGTCATTTTACGTGCTCGACATTCCATAATGTTTAATTGAGGATTTATGAAATTTATTTTGTTCATTAAACTATTTATGGAACATCTAAATTTTTATCTTAAATCATATTTAAGATATATTTATATTTATATTCATTCTCAATGAATTATAATATAAATATTGATTTTCCTAAAATTAGGAAATCTAACTTCTCATTTTCTAGTAACTCCTTTTTCATTTCTATATTGTATGTGACCTTTTACGTTCTTAGTTATAAGGTAGTAGAACTATTTTAATAATAACTCTTTATTCATTAAATGATGCTAAACTCTTTAGTCATCAATTAGAACCTTTCTAATGACCTTAAGATGCATTGGTAATACGCTTTACCAATATTGATCATAAGGTTTCTACAAGTCATGAGTGACACCTAGCAGTATATCACGACTATCCAAATAACAAGAATTGTTGGATCTATAGAACCTATTCCATTATATCTCTATGTCTTGGTCTCTTCATCATCCATGTCCAGAGAAAAGCACGGCTTATGGTTTATTATGTTAAGCAGTTGTGCTTTCTCTCAAAATAAATATAAATGAACTTGGCATGATAATATAATTTGAACTCCTTCAAATATATTTCACCTTGGCCAAGGATTTCTCATGCCAATTCATATTATCTCATAGGGACATCCTTTTTGTATATTACAAAGTGATGAATTCCATATTGGCCATCAACTTGTCTTTATACATAGCCAACCATGACAGCTATTGCTAGATCTCTTCAGTGATTAGGAATCAATCGTTATGCATTCACATATAAGAGATGTCTATGTATAAGACATCTGTTATGCCTCAGGTCTAAAGACCATTACTAAACATAATGTATGTTACGATGTATAATAAGCCATTAACACTCACGACCATATGACTTACTATATTCGGTCAAGTTCAGTAAACTCGTTCTCTTAACAAGTACCTATGTGTTTGACTGGACATCTCATGTCAATGATATGAAACTCACCATCCATCTTAGTATCACATACCATAAGGATTCATAACACATACTAGTATTTATAGGAATTTATAATGTCCAATCATAAATCCACCACTAGAACTATTTTAGAAGTATAGTACAAAGGATGCACGTTTCATATTCTCGACAAACTCGAGAATGTGTTCCTTAACTATTTTACTTCTTGGACTATATTCATTAAATTAATATATGAATATTGATAACTTTGCCATTTTATAAATATCAAAATGCTATTCAAATACAATTATTCCCTAAACAATCAAATCACCATTCGATTGGCCTTTAGGGCATATTACTAACACCTGGTATCTCGGAGAGCAATTCTAGCTGTAACAGGTAAGCCTTTGGGACCATGAAGAGTGAGAATTAATCGAACACCACCAAGATGGAGGTGTGTGTATCCTTCTCGTTTCCAGTTGGCGACGAGATCGGAAGGTATCTCCATAGTGACATATTATTCACTCTGTGAGGCTCGTAAAGCACACTGATCCAGTCTAGATGACTAAATATATTCTTTTGGGAGTGCCTTTTAATAGAGATGAGAGTGCGAATGCTTCTAGTGAAAGAAGTTTTTTGTTTGTAGAGATTGTAAGGACTCATGAGGGGAAACTGGGACTCAGTGACTTGAGCAGATTCTGGAATATAAGAATATTCAACAAGATTCTCAATTTTAGAGGTTATGTGTTTAGAGCATGTTTTGGGGAGCAATTCGGAAAAAAGAAATAAAAAGCTTAAGTTTCGACATTATGTTTCCCTAAACCTCTCTCTCTCTTCTAGGACTCAAAGAAATTATTTGAGTTAAAAATAATACGCTTCCACTCTGGGGGCTTCTTTTTCAATAAAGCCGAAAAATGTCGAGTGTGTTGGTCCACATGTGGGATGAAATCACGGATGTAATAATATCCTATGGAACTATTGTGGACATCTATGAGTACCCCATGTAAAATTTTCAAGAGGATCCGATATCAAAAACATTTTTAAAACTATTTATTTCTCAGCAAATTCGAAACTATTTTCACATAATCTAAACCAAACAGAACGGGTTCCGCAATTTTTATAAAATAAAATACTAATCGGAAAATTATGAAATTAAAACTGGGAATCCTAGACAACTATATTAACCTACATATAAACTTCCAGAATTTTCCGAGTTCATTTGATGGTACAAATAGTCTTGTAAATCCGATCACAGTGCTGGAATCGTAGTTTTCCAGTGCAGTGGTTTCTATTTTGAAAATACATATAAAATTGAAAATGAAGTCGAATTTAATGTAATAAAATGTAATCAAGAAGCCCTACAGTTTAGTTTCCAGAAATATAAATTTTATAAGAAAATTCGTTTAGAAAATATAGGTTTAAAATCGAGATACTCATGCTGTCCATAATTATCCTGCGCTTAATACGTCAAGGATTGATTAATTAAACTCATAATAAATCAAAACCCTAAACAACGCCTAAATACATTCTAAATCTTGCATTATGATCTATAACCATCTAGAATCGTGCCAATATAAACCCTAGATAGAGAGATTAGAAATCCGTTAAGTATAGAGAGAATAACTTACCCGTCGCTTTGATTCTCTCCTAAACCAAAGTATGAATCCTAAAATTTAGGTAGGAGCGTAAAGAGCTACAGAGAAGAAGAATAAAAGTCGTGAATTTAGGGTTATGTAAGGGGAAAAAGTTTGCATTTATAGGGAATCTTAAGAAACCTTATTTACTAAGGAAAAATATCTCATAAATAACCTCTATCTTATTATTACTATCCCTTTCTTAATAAGTGTTATAGCCACCCATAATTTTCAATGAAAGCCCAATTTCCATAATTTAATATTATGGAAATTTGTGGCATTACATTGGTTGTATGAGAAGTGCAGGATTTAGGCAAAGAGTAGAAGACAAAGTAACAAGAGTGGAGGGAGTTGATGAGGAAGTGGAAGCCATGAATGAGAAGTTCTCTCTGCTCCTGAAGTCTATAGAACAAAACAAAGCAAAATACTTAAATTATCCCACTTTGAGCAAGAACAGAGGTTTAGAAAACAGAATATCTTTAGAAAAACAGAGACCTACCCTTTTTACTACATCCCCTCCGATCCCTTCCATTGGTCCAACTTATCATCCATTTGCCTCGATGCTTTCCCCTCTCAGACATTATGAACCTTCCAAGCTATTTGGTATGACTCATACTCTTTTTCGAGACAATCCTTTACCACCACAACCTAACCCTAAACCAAACCCTAAACTTCAACCACGCCCAGTCACCTTTCACCAACCTGTTGTTTCTACTCCTGACCAACAATCCCCTGGTTATACACCAGCATCACCATCTGCACCTCTACCATAGGCTCCTTCCCAACCTCCTACCCAATCCAAGGATAAACAACCCATGCACCAGTTCAGTGCCTACACAGTTACCCACTCATCCACTATAAATGATCAAACTCCTGATTCAAATATAGCTATTTCAGATAGCCATATTAAGACAGATACAGAATCCTCAGCATCTACCAGTGACTTTGAAAAGTCCTATGCTGATATCACTAAAATCCTGATGGCTCAGCCTAATCAACCTGATCAAGGCCAAACCTCTCACACAGAACCATATGTTGACATTCCTTCTAAAGTTGACGAAGAAATGCCTGAATTCTCTGTCTCAAACCAACCTCCTCTAGCCCAGGCCCAAACCGGTCCAACCGGTCCAAAATTGTCAAATGGTCCATGGTTCACATTTGATGATCTTCCATCCTCTAAATGACATGATCGTTTAATGAAATGTCTACTTAGCTTGACTTACAAATGTTAAGACCAAGAGCATATAAAGGGGTCCCAGAACCTCATCCCTAATATGCTTTCCAGACTTTCAAAACCAGAGAACCCTCTCACCCTATTTTCCATAACTTACCACTTTCCGATCATCTCTATGGCTACTTCTCTACCCCCAGAAGCTCTCACTAAGAAAAACTTTCCCCTTGACAAAATCTTCTCCTCTGTCTTTGCCATCCAAGAGTTTGAACGAAAAGTTGTTTTTTGTTTTTTTATGAAAGCCTACCTTATGGTAGACTCATTTCTATGTTCTACCTTCCACCTAGAAAATTTATTCCTTACAGGTCTGACCTTTGACCCATCCAGAGAGATCACTAAAGATGAGTTATGGTACCTATAGTGCCTAATTGTTCTTTATGCAACCAAGCTCATCCTACCCATCACTCCCACTCTAGAACATCTCTTCAACCCCGACAAAGCCACCTCCTCCTTTGGACCCTACTTGAATGGTTTTCTCTCATACCATGGTGGAGAAAGAAGCTACAGCAGCTGTCAAAAATTTATAATCTTGAACGTATATCTACTTCAGAAGCACGACTATTTACCTTAGTATTTATCATCCATAAGCCATACTTCCTGCATCCAGATACAAATCTTTTCTGGTCTCAAGACCAAGTCTATGAATGGTTTACTGCACCACACCCAACTATCATTGACAATGAACTCCAAACTACCCTCACCATATAAAGATATCTTTCACACCTCCTTAGGCCTACAACATGACCTCATCATGATCCCCACTCTATCTGCCATATCAAAACCAAAGTCCACTGGAATCATCATCAAAGAAGAAAAACTAGATTACACAGACTTTCTTTACGAAGACTCCCAGGACCCATGGGAAGAATTTCTTCCTTTAAATCAACACCTCCAGTAGTTTCCCCAACCATCCATGCATGAACCATGATCTTCATCACAACCATTATCTTCACAACCATCCAAACTTTCAAAAGCAGACAAGGCTACTTAGACATCACCCCGACCAATATATCGATGAGAATGCCCTTATCCAGCTTACTGTGGTCCCACCTGCAAGCACCCAAAACTCTCTAAGGCCTTTTTTTCATCACTTTCTGACGATGACCCTGCCTCACGACTGAGGATCCTGTGCATCAAAAAGGTCCTGTTTTATCCTCCAAAACCGATTTTTATCCAATTTCGGAATAGTCAACACAAGATGACCAAATTGCCACCTATGAGCAAATCTTTATCGGGGAGTTTGGAAGCATTTTCACAAAAATTCTGAACCAGTCCAAACCTCAGAAGCCACATTTGGGACCCTCATGAGTCCTTGCAATCTCTACAAACAGAAAACTTCTTTCACTAGAAGTATTTGAACTCTCATTAGTTCATGGAAAAAAGAGATTAGTGATTGATTACCAGCCACTCCATTAGTTCAAGTCCTCAAGGAATCCTTGTTATGGAATAACGTCCTAGATGGAGGTGTGTATATCCTTCTCGTTTCCAGGTGGCGAAGAAGAATACTTTATGTGCACAGATCTTATCAAGACTCATGAGGGGAAATTGGGACTCAGTGACTTGAGCAGATTTTAGAACTTGAAGATGACTACATGAACTTCTACTCTCTATAGAGTAGTTTGTCTTGTTGCATGAACCTTCCCTCTTTGTCTTGTTGCATGAACCTTCCCTCTTTATCTTGTTGCATAAACCTTCCCTCTTTGTCTTGTTATCATGAACCTTCCCTCTTTGTCTTGTTGCATGAACCTTCCCTCTTTGTCTTCTTATAATGAACCTTCCCTCTTTGTCTTGTTGACATGATTCTGTATCTTTATCTGTATCTTTTACTTTTGTACTGTATCTTTTGCTTTTGAAAAGATAGGGGTCCTGTCCTATCTTGAGAATCCTCCTATATAAAGGATTCTCCCCTCACTAGTAACATATAGCAATGGCAGAAATAAACTCATGTGTTTTCATAAGTTATGACTTTCTAAATTCTTTTCTCTCTCTGTGCAAATGAAGTTTTAGTTAAAGAAACAAATCAAAATAATTAAATTTATTCATTTTGAAAACTTAAGGAAGTATGCTCTGCACTTGCCTTCAAGCCAGGATCCTATGCATCAGAAAACTTATGATGACTTCTTATATGGTTTGGTACCCTGTTTAAAGACTAAGGGAAAGTCTATTTTGGGTTTCATAATCTTAAAAGAACTCGTTTTAGGTTTTGATCTCAGAGGTATATCGACTAGAAACCAAAACGTGCGGGATATTGATATGTTGTAAGCCAGATATGGTCCTTAAGGCAGATCCAGTTCTGCATCGATTTGGTAGAACAACGCCATGTACTTTTATGGTATCATAGTAGTTTGTCTTGTTGTCATGAACTTTCCCTCTTTGTCTTGCTGTCCTAGGTGTTCTTTGCTTTATACTTATTAAAGCTCACTTTGTCATTTTGTAATAATGTTCTATAATAATGTATCTTTATCTTACTTTTACTTTTACTTTTGTAAAAGATAGGGGTCCTGTCCTATCTTAATGAGAATATTCCTATATAAAGGATTCTCCTCTCATTTGTAACATAGAAGTTTTCAGCAATAAACTCTCGTGAGCCTTTATCTAATCATAAAGTTCTACACTCTCTCTTCTCTTTGCAAATGAAGTTCTAGTGAACGAGACAAATCAAAGAATTAAATTTGTTCATTTTGAAAACTTAAGGAAGTATGCTCTGCACTTGCCTTCAAAGAAGGATCCTGTACATAAGAAAACTTATAATGATTTCTTAAAAGGTTTGGTACCCTGTTTAAAAGACTAAAAGAAAGTCTGTTTTGGGTTTTATGACCTTAAAAGAACCCGTTTTAACTTTTGATCTCAGAGGTATATCGTATGGAAATCAGAACATGCGGGATATTGATATGTTCTAAGCCAGATCTGGTCCCTAAGGCAGATTCAGTTCTGCATCAATTTGATAAAACAATGCCAGTACTCTTATGATATCAGAGCCATACTCGTCCTTGAAACTTTCGTGTTTTCTAAACCTCATTTTCTTGCTCAAAATGGTATAATTTAAGTATTTTGATTTGTTTTAATCTCTAGACTTCAAGAGCAAAGAGAACTACACACTCATGGCCTCCACTTCATCTTTCACTCCCTCCAATCCTATTACTCTTTCTTTTACTCTTTTTTTACCCAAATCTTGCACTTCTCATACAACTAATAAAATTGAAAAACCTTGTAGAATATTCCTACATCCCCGCATCTGCCAACTTTTACCTCAGTATTTATCATCCATAGGCCATATTTCCAGCATCCAGATACAAATCTTTTTTAGTCTCAAGACCAAGTCTATGAATGGTTTACTGCACCACACCCAGCAGTCATTGACAATGAACTCCAAACCACCCTGCACAACTACCTCTGTCAACTAAACCACCAAACTTCACCACACAGAGATATCTTTCACACCTCCTTAGGCTCACAACATGACCTCATTATGATCCCCACTCCATCTGCCATATCAAAACCTAAGTTCACTGGAATCACCATCAAAGAAGAAAAACCATATTACACATACTTTCTTTACCAAGACTCTCAGGACCCATGGGAAGAATTTCTTCCTTTAAGTCAACACCTCCAGCAGTTTCCCCAACCATCCATGCATGAACCAGGATCCTCATCACGACCACCCAAACCTACAAATGCAGACAAGGCTACTCAGACATCACCCCGACCAGGATACCGACGAGAATACCCTTATCCACCTTGCCATGGTCACACCTGCAAGCACCCAAAGCTCTCCAAGACCTTTTTTCCACCACCTTCTAACGATGACCCTGATGCGACCGAAAGTTCCTCTGAAGATGACTACATGAACCTCTACTCTCCATAGAGTAGTTTGTCTTGTTGCATGAAACTTCCCTCTTTACCTTGTTATCATGAACCTTCTCTCTTTGTCCCGTTGTAATCGTAAAAGTTATAACATGATTCGGTATCTTTTATCTGTATCTTTTACTTTTGTATTGTATCTTTTGCTTTTGAAAAATATAGGGGTCCATAAAGGATTCTCCCCTCCCTTGTAAGATATAGAAGTTTTTAGCAATAAACTCTTGTGTGCCTTTATCTAATCATGAAGTTCTAAACCCTCTCTTCCCTCTGCAAATGAAGTTCTAGTGAACGAAACAAATCAAAGAATTAAATTTGTTCATTTTGAAAACTTAAGGAAGTATGCTCTGCACTTGCCTTCAAGCAAGGATCTTGTGCATCAGAAAACTTATGATGATTTCTTAAATAGTTTGGTACCCTATTTAAAGACTAAGGAAAAGTCTATCTTGGGTTTTATAACCTTAAAAGAACTCGTTTTAGGTTTTGATCTCAGAGGTATATCTACTGGAAACAAGAACGTGCGGGATATTGAACTGTTCTAAGCCAGATCTGGTCCCTAAGGCAGATTTAGTTTTGCATCAATTTGGCAGAACAACGCTACGTACTCGTCCTTGAAACTTTTGTTCTTCCAACTCACCATAGTGTTGCAAGTCAACCACATTAACAATATCTTGATTTAAACCATGTAAAAATCTTGCCATAGTGGCCTCTCGTTCTTTTTCAATGTTGGCTCAAATCATGATTATTTCCATCTCTTTGTGGTAATCTTCCACACTTTTGGAACCTTGTGTAAGACTTTGAAGCCTTTGGTGCAGCTCCTTATAATAATGACTAGGAACAAAGCTCCTCCTCATGATGGCCTTCATCTCCTCCCAAGTGTTTATAGGCCTTTCACGATTTCTTCTACTCAAAACAAGTTGATCCTACCAAATAATAGCATACTCAGTAAATTCAACAACAGCTAGTTTTACCTTTTTCTCCTCAGAGTAGTTGTGGCAATCAAATACTAGCTCTACCGTTTTTCCCACTCTAAATAAACTTTTGGATCATTTTTAACTTAAAAAGAAGAAATTTTTAGTTTAATACTCCCCAAATCATGATCTATACGTCTTGCCCTTCTATCATCTCTTCCACGCATGTCAACAGTGGCCTGGTCATCAAAATTATCTAAGTCATCACCATCTTCTTCTCCCATGGCAGCACGCCTTTGATTACCTCTTACATTAGGAGTTATTGGTTGTTACCCCCTTTATAGATTGGCTATGATAGTGACTTGCCTCTCTAATTTGTCATGGATCTCTCCAAACATTAGATTCATATGCTCAAATTATTGTTGCATGGCCTTGAGCATAATTGATTGGTCTATAGGTTCTTGATCTTTCGACATATTTGTGATCTAAAAAGAATGTTAGCAAAAAGACCTCACAACACTCCCTCATGTGTTTCACTCAATTTGATGTCACTTAACTCTCGTGTGCTCAAAATCAAACTCTCCACCAAGTTGGAAAGAAAATTGACTGAGTCTCTAGTCAGGTCTCTTAGACTGAAACCAACATGAATTCAATCAATAATTGTCTTGATCAAATATATATCCATCTACAAGATCGTATCTCTGAGCTAGATACAGATCTTAGACAAATGATCAACAATCACATCTCGGGTCTAGAGTCAACAAAAAAGAAGCAGAGATAAGATGACTCAAAGCTGAGCTAGCCAGAACTAATACTGAAAAAGCCAGGCCATCACTTTTTACCCAAACATCATCCACATCCATCCCTACTCTGATGTTTGACACCTATGCACCTTTCTACACTCCATCCAGGCCTCAACCGCCTATTTACAATCAGTTCTTTGGATTCTCGCATCTCTAACCAACACCTCAACCTGCGCCATCTTCACCTAATAAATCAAAATCCAAAGTCAAGATTTCAGAACCAACATCAAAAGCCACTTCATCAATTCCTCCAGTTCTACCAGAAGATTCACCAAAAGCCACTTCTGAGCCTCTAAAAAAAGACAAAGGCCCAATGGATCAGTATCATTATCATACTATCTAAAACACATCTTCTGATTCCTCTGACCCAGAAACAGTTTATGAGTCAAACCCATCTGAGTCCAACCCGTCTTCCTCTTCCACAAACTCAGGTGGTAACTCTATTGACTCTGAATCTGAATATACGGATATTACAAGCATATTGATGGCCACTAAAACTGAGGATCCTAGTGCTTCAACTGCTACATCTATTGTTGAAGAAAGTTCTTCTAATGCTGAAAATCAAGCAGCTTCAACAAAACCAAAACCATCAATCCCTCCACCCGTTCCTAATCACTCGACCAAACCATCTTCAGCATCTTGGTTCACATTTGATGACATTCCCTATCACAAATGGCCTGCTCGCCTTTAAGAATTTGCTGCATGGATTGATCTCTAAGGAACTAAACCAAATGCACATCTAGAAAGTGTTCTACATGAATTTATGGCCTGCTCAACTGGTTTTTTATGAGATTGGTTAGAAAGCTTGGGAGAATACCATCAGATCCAATTCATGCAATCCCCAATTGGCATAGCACTTAATATCATCCATTAACAATTCATTGATGAACGCACAGCTTCCAAAGAAGCAGATCGAAAAGAATATCACCAGATGAAATGTTGTTCTCTCAAAAGGCATCTCTTATAAACTCATTACAAAAGAATGAGTATTCTGTTTTATAAGCTAAACGGTTTCAATGTCTTTATAGCTTCACTTCCTTCAGAACTTCAACGTCATCTTCAAAGGCACTTGCCGTTATTGAGTGTTAGAAAATAAATATTTAAAAATGAGAAAATCGTCATTTTATATTTTATGTCTCACTAACAACCCTTACTTTTATATATTTAGGCTTCTTGTAATTTAATTATGTGTGTTTTATTTTAATTAAATATTTTATGTATTTTAGGGGCATCATGGTCATTTCATAATAAACGAGGAATCAGATGGCAAAACGGACATCACTTTTGAACTTAGGACGGTCAAAAACCTTGGGAGGAGCATAAAAGGAAAAATGACACTGTTCACGTGCACGGTACTGTTCACGACACTGTTCACATAGACGGATCGATGGCATGGCAATGATCGATGATGTGACATTGACTGATGAGGTGTCACGATCCTGTTGGACTAAAATTCTTATATACTATTGATGGTGATGTGGCAGCATATTAGTGGACTAAAAATCTCGCGTACGGTACATGCATCACACAGGATTATTTTCAACCAAACTATATCACTGTTCAACCTGGGTCAAACTGTGTTACTGTTCATTCGTGTGGTCAAACCGCGTACTGTTGACTGATGACGTGGCGCAATCCTGAGCATCCAAACTGTTAAATGTGATGACCATAATTTACTTCATGTATCTATAAAAAGGGAGCCTCCCCCCTAATTTGATATTTGAATCCATTTTTGGGATCTATTCTCCGTAATTATTTCTTCATCTTGTATTTTCTATGTATTTTAATAAATTCTCATTTTGCCCTTAGTTCAATTATGAGTGGCTAATTTTCATTCAAGCTTAGGTTAAATGTGAAGTCTCAACATGTGTCAGGGCTTTATTTGGTAAATTTACTTTCTCTTCCCCTCTAATTTTTGTAGATGTTTTGACTTCTTGTCGACAAATAATACTAATCTTGTCTAGGTTTCACTGGCTCCCTAGTACAAGGTTATTATTATTGGCATGATAAGCCCTTAACATCATATTGATTATAGCGTGGTTCATGAGGTTGATACAGATCCATATATCCAAGTACGTCATCTCAATAGATTTCTCTTCAATTTATTCTCACCATTTCAATTCCAATTTTAGGATAATCCAAATCATTTTTACCACAAATCCAACCACCCATTGATAAAATTAATTCTACATACAATTAAAATCCACCTCCTCGTGGGATCGACACTCGTCACTATTAGTCTATTCTATAATATATTCGTACGCTTGCGAGTTCAACAAAATTTGCACAACAAGTTTTTGGCGCCGTTGCCGGGGAAGTAAGTAATTTTAATTCATAGAATTAATAATAATTCCATTTAATTGTTTTCTTGTATTTAAAAAAAAAGAAAAAAAGAAAAAAATGAATCTACATTTAAAGGTTAGTATTTCTTTTCATTTTCTCTTCTTTAAAATTCTATAATTTATTTTTCAATTTATTTTTCTTTGTAATTATTTTGTTTATCTTATTAATTTATTTTTAGTTAATTTATTTTCACGTATTTTTTTAGTGTGTTTTTATAATAAGGCTATAATAGCGTAATGAGGTTAGTATCGTAATTTCTCCCTCTTTTTTATTTTTATTTGTTTTGTTCCCATCTTTATTTTTATTTTTTGTTTTGCATGCATGGTCGTAGGTCATTATTACCTAATTTTGAACCTATGGACCTTGAACTTGAGAAAACACTTCGCACGCACAAACAAGTTAAAAGTAAATGGATTTGCAAGCACAGGAGAGGCCATTTAAGGACTACTTTAGTCCCTTAGCTAATTTGATCATATTATGTATAAGATACCCAAATGTAGTTGTTAGGAGTTTTGAATTAAAACCTAGTGTGTTTAATTGTCTCCCCACATTCTATAGCCTAGAAAATGAGGACCCATATAATCATTTGAATGATTTTTATGCCATTTGTCAAACATTTAAATATAACAATTTTTCAGACGATGATGTAAAACTAAGACTATTCCCATTTTCTTTGAAGGATAGAGCTTGTTCATAGCTTAATACATTGGCTGCTAATAGCATTGCATCATGGGAACAAATGGTAATGAAATTTTTGAATAAATATTTTCCAGTGCATAAAACCAATGCGATTCGCAGGGAAATTTCAGAGTTTACCAAGAGAGAAGACGAGGAGTTTTTCGAAACATGGGAGCGATTCAATGGGCTACTCTTGAAGTGTCCACATCATGGGTACGAGAAATGGCACCAATGCCAATACTTTTTGGAGGAATTATTGCCGAATGTGGAAGAATGGCTAATGGCAACAAGTGAAGGAGAGCTAATGTCAAAAAGTGCATCAGAGATTTGGGAATTCTTCATTGACAAGTGGATAATTCCCAACAACGGAATCAATCACTTAGGAATACTAGAAGAATTAAGAGAGTAACTGAGGTTCACATTGGCGAGTCAACTTTAGGAATCAAAGAAGTCAAGGAGATGGTTGAAGGTCTCATTCAACAAATAGCATCGTTATCGATGCTAAATCAACAGAGCCACATGACCATGACTCATACTCGGATCAAGCCAATGCCATAGGTGTAATGAGAAAACCATCGAATTTCAACCAACACATGTAACCTTGGATGGAGAGACCACCCCAATTTTTCATGGTCTTAAAGATTCCAACAGAATGAACCAGCAGCTCCAGCTCCACCAATTCCCCAAAATTCTTAAGCCTCTCAGCCACCATTTAGACCATACAATCAGAATCAGAACTACTCTCAACCCAGACCATGGGAGGATTCATTTCAGAATCTCAAGATTCTTCTCACTCCATGATTGAGCAACAGAACCGCACCATTGATGGACTACGAAATGAGTTGAGAGCAGGCTTCAACTCACAAGCCCAATCAGTTTCAAGCCTCGAGAAGATAGTGGGATAACTTACTTCTTCAGTTCAAACCTTGGCAATGACTGTTGAGAAAGGCAATTCCAAGTTAACCAGTGTCTAATCTTAAAGGAGTATATGAAGCAAGTACCAGTTTACCACAGTAGCATGGAGAGGTCAAAGCAGTCATGACCTTGCGAAAAGAAAAAAAAAAGTCAACAACAAAGTGAGATGCCAGTGACAAAAGAAAATCAAATTGTTCTTGTCAGTGTTGAGGACTCACCAACGGAGGAGAAAGAAGAAACCAACCCACGAGAATATGTCCCGAAAGTTCTATTTCCTCAGAGGTTAGCTAAAGGAAAAAAAGAGAAAATAAGCGTTAACATCCTTTTACTTGATGCTATTAAATAAGTTCCATCTTATGCCAAGTTTCTTAAAGACCTTTGTACTAAAAAGAAAAATATGCATGTTCAAAAGAAGCCATTTTTAATAGAAAATATTAATTCTATATTCCAACATAAAATTCCTCTAAAATGCAAAGACCCAGGCTCTCCTACTATCTCATGTAGCATAGGGAATCACACAATTGAGAATGCTTTGTTAGATTTAGGAGCTAGTGTAAATCTGTTGCCTTATTCAGTTTTCGTGAAACTTGGACTAAGAAAATTACACCCAACTCCAGTGGTGTTACAGCTTACAGATAGGTCCATGAAAATGCCTCGAGCTATTGTGGAGGAAGTGCTTATGTAATAACATTCAATCGATACAAGATTCAAGGAAGCACATCCCAATTATTCTAGGCCGACATTTCTTGGCAACTGCGGATGCTCACATTCAATGCAGAATTGGAAATATGCAGTTGTCCTTTGGTAACATGAATATAGAGCTAAACATTTTCAGCATTGCCAAACAACCTCACAAAGCAGATGATGGAATTGTTGATGTGGATTTAATTGAAGAAATAGGTGATAATACTTTTCTTTCAAACCTTAGTGATGATCATTTACAAACATGTTTAACTCACTTTGATTTTGAGTTTGATATTGACAGATCGGTCGATGAGGTCAACGCTCTACTTGACTCAGCACCATCCATGGACACTAATAAATGGAAGTCAAGAGTTGAAGAATTAGCACCATCAGAGAAGAAACTCATCCCATCATCAGAATCATCACCAAAACTCGAGCTCAAACTATTGCCCAACACATTGGAATATGCATTTTTGGGTGAAGAAAGCACTCTACTGGTAATCATCTTATCATCCATAAATGACGAACAAAAAGGTAAGTTGTTGGATGTTTTAAAATAGCACAAAGGAGCATTAGGATGGACTGTAGTTGACATTAAAGGTATAAACCCAGTAGACTGCATGTATTACATTCACCTTGATGAAAATGTTAAATCTACTAGGGAAATGCAACATCGGTTAAATCCTAATATGAAAGAAGTTGTTAGAACAGAAATCCTTAAGTTATTAGATGCAGGTATCATTTACCCTATTTTTGATATTCATGGGTTAGTCCTGTTCAAGTTGTCCCTAAAAAGTCAAAAGTCACTGTAGTTATGAATGCCGATAATGAATTGATACCCACTAGAGTGACTAAAAGATGGCGTGTGTGTATTGATTATAGAAAATTGAATTCTGTCACACGTAAAGACCATTTTTTTTTTACCATTTATTGATCAAATGCTTGATAGATTAGCGGGCCATGGATTTTATTGCTTTCTAGATGGCTACTCAAGATATAATCAAATTCTCATAGCACCAAAAGATCATGAGAATACCACTTTCACTTGCCCTTTTGGCACTTTTGCATATAGGAGGATGCCCTTTGGATTATAATGCACCTGCTATATTTCAACGATTTTAAGCATTTTTTTGATATAGTTTAACGATTCCTTGAAGTCTTTATGAATGATTTTTCTGTCCTTGGTGACTCGTTTGATCAATATTTACATCACCTAACACTAGTTCTGCAGAGATGTATCGAGAAGAACTTGGTCTTAAATTGCGAGAAGTGTCATTTTATGGTAAAATAAGGTATTGTTCTCGGTCATATAATTTCAAGCAAAGGTATAGAAGTTGGCAAAGCCAAGGTGGATCTCATTTCTAATCTTCCTCCACCCAAAACAGTCAGAGAAGTAAGATCTTTCCTTGGGCATGCTGGTTTTTATAGACGTTTCATTAAAAATTTTAGCAAAGTTTCTAGACCCTTATGAAATCTACTGGCTAAGGATGTACCTTTTGTCTTTGATGATTCATATCTTGTGGCATTTGAAAAATTAAAGTAATTGTTGACATCAGCACCCATTATTCAGCCCCTAAACTGGAGCTTATCATTTGAGCTCATGTGTGATGCATCTGATTATGCTATTTACTTACCATTCGAGCTCATGGATCGAATTCCCCATGTTATTTACTATGCTACTATTCAATACTGAAAAAGAAATGCTAGCAGTAGTATTTGCATTAGAAAAATTTTGATCTTATCTCATTGGTTGTAAAATAATTATATTCACAGATTATACTGCTCTTAAATATCTTCTCATAAAGAAAGATGCAAAAGCTAGACTAATTCGTTAGGTGTTACTTTTGCAGGAATTCGACTTGGAATTTAAAGATAAGAAAGGCATTGAGAATGTTGTGGCTGACCATCTCTCTTGTATCCATTTTGAAAACATTACCATTGAATGAGTCATTTCCAGATGAACAATTGATGAGTGTGGAAGTATTACCTTGGTATGCTGATATAGTTAATTATCTTGTTATAGGTCAACTTCCAAAGCATTGGACCAAGCAAGACAAGACCAAATTTTTTGCGAAAATAAAGACTTTCTTTTGGGATGACCCTTATTTGTTCAAGTATTGTACAGATCAAATTATTAGACAATGTGTTCCAGAAAATAAAATTTAAAATATCCTTTCATTCTACCATGAACAAGCTTGTGGAGGCCATTTTAGTGATTAAAGTTTTACAATGTGGTTTCTATTGGCCAACTATATTTCGAGACGCTTACACTTTCTGTTCTTCATGTGATAGGTGTCAACGAATAGGGAGCATTACGCGGAGGAATATGATACCACTAAATCCAATTTTAGTAGTTGAAATTTTTGACATATGGGGTATCGACTTCTTGGGACCCTTTCCCCCTTCTTTTGGCCATCAATAGATATTGGTTGCTGTTGACTACGTATCGAAATGGGTAGAAGCAATTCCATGTAAAACTAATGATCACAAGGTGGTGATAGGTTTTTTGAAAAGCAACATTGTTTCGTGCTTTGGATTCCCTCGAGCAATAATCAGTGATGGTGGTGCCCACTTTTGTAATAAAGCATTCAAGGCTCTTTTGACAAAGTATTCAATCACTTATAAAGTGGCGACCCCAAATTATTCGCAAACTAGTGGCCAAGTTGAGATCTCCAATCGAGAAATAAAGTACATATTAGAAAAGACGGTGAGGGAACAGAAAAGATTGGTCATTAAGACTTGATGATGCATTATAGGCATATAGAACGGCTTTCAAGACCCCGATTAAGATGTCACCCTACAGCCTAGTGTATGGAAAAGCTTGCCACCTACCTGTGGTACTTGAGCGTCGTGCATATTGGGCCATCAAGAAATTCAACTTTGACATACAGCAAGTCAGCTCAGAAAGAATATTACAACTGGTAGAACTTGAAGAAATTTGTAATGACGCATACGAAAATGCTAAGATTTACAAGCAACGAATGAAAGTCTTCCATGACAAGCAAATTATGAGAAAATCTTTCACTCCAAGTCAGAAAGTGCTTTTATTCAATTCTCGCTTGTACCTATTCCAAGGTAAGTTATGCTCTCGTTGGCCTAGCCCATTTATTTTCATATTGTTTTTCCATATGAGGCAATTGAAATTAAGTACCCAAAGAACAATGTCACATTTAAAGTTAATGGTCAAATATTAAAGTCATATATAGAGTACCAACCACATGGAGAAGACACCAAAATAAATTTGAGTGACCCACCATATTTGAATTGATTTTTTTCTTTTTCAGTGGTTTGATTTTTCTTTCTTTCTTTTTATTATTCTTTTGCTAATTGAAATTATTTTTGCGTAAATGTGTTTATTTTATCATTAAGTTTTCTCTTATCATTGTTAATCATGAGTACCATACGTAGACCGTTCCTCCTGAACATTCTTAAACCACTTTAACGTGTCAAAACTCATCTCAAAAGGCAGATTCAATTTTGTAAAACACATCGTATTTAAGCTTTGCAACCACTAGAGTTAGTATCCTATGTTGAGGGTTTAGAAAGCCAACTTAGAGACATTGAGAGAAATATTTACGACATCTAGTTGGAGCTTGAGGTAAATTCAATAAAAGGGCATTTTTAATTTATTTTTCTATTTTTGTGCTTTAGTTTGTTACCCCTGTGAAGTGGCGGATAACGGTACTCCATGACAATTAAGTCAGTTCCCCAATATCCTTAATTTTAAAGGTCTCACCGTTGACCCTTCCAAGGATATCACTGAAGACGAGTTATGGTACCTATGGTGTCTAACTGTTCTTTATGCCACCAAGCTCATCCTGCCAATCAGTCCCACTTTGGAACATCTCCTCAACCCAGACAAAGCCACCTCTCTCACCTGGACTCTCCTTGAATGGTTTTCTCTTATTCCATGGTGGAGAAAGAAACTGCAGCAACTCTCTGAAATTTATAATCTTGAAAGAATGCCTACTTCAGAAGCATGCCTGTTCACTCAGTCTTCATCATCAACAGGCCATACTTTCAGCATCCAGATACAAAGCTTTTCTGGATCCAAGATCAAGTGTACGAATGCTTTACTGCACCACACCCAGCTATCATTGAAAATGAGATCCAATGCACCCTACACAACTACCTTTGCCAATTAAATCACCAAACTCCACCGCACAGAGATATTTTCCATACCTCTTTAGGCCCACAACATGACCTCATCATGATCCCCACTCCATCAGCCATATCCAAGCCAAAATCCACAAGAATCATCATCAAAGAAGAAAAGCCAGACTACACTGACTTCTTCTACTAAGACTCCCAAGACCCATGGGAAGACTTTCTTCCTCTCAGTCAACATCTCCAACAATTTCCTCAACCATCCATGCATGACCCAGTATCCTCATCACAACCATCATCATCCCAACCACCCAAATCTTCAAAAGTCGACAAAGCTACCCAAACGTCACTAAAGACTCATCAACCATCATCCAGACCGGTGTCTGAATACTACTGCCCACATCCACCATGCAGTAGTCCCACTTGCAAGCATCCAAGGCTTTCCAAGACCTTTTTTCTACCACCTTTTGACGATGACCCTGATGCGACAGAAAGTGACTCTAAAGATGACTACATGAACCTCTCCTCTCCATAGTTTGTCTTTTCCCAAGAAATTTCTCATTTTGTCTTGTTCCATGCAATTCCCTCTTTTGTCTTGATGCATGCATTTCCACGTACCATAAAAGAGTACGTGGCATGTGATCTCTCAGTGCATACTAGACTAACGCCCATTCAGGTTCGCCTCTGGAATTTACGTCGAGAGTTTCCCGCCTATATACCTTTTAGATCAAAACCTAAAACGAGTTCTTTTAAGGTTATAAAACCCAAAACAGACTTGTCTTTAGTCTTAAAACAGGGTACCAAACCGTTTAAGAAATCGCCATAAGTTTTCTGATGTACAGGATCCTTCCTTGAAGGCAAGTGCAGAGCATACTTCCTTAGGTTTTCAAAATGAACAAATTTAATTCTTTGATTCGTTTCTTTCACATGGAACTTCATTTGCAGAGACAGAGAGGAGAGTTTAGCAAGCCATAAAATAAAACACACGAGAGTTTATTGATTTTAAGCTTCTAAGCTTTTTTTTTGTTACAAGGGAGGTGAGCTCTTTATATAGGAGAGATCATGAAGATAGGAAAGGACCCCTATCTTTTACAACAGTAAAAGCAAAGTAAAGCTACAGTACAAGAGTAAAACTACAATACAAGCAACATTATTATGATTACAACAGGACAAAGTCCATGACAAGAGGACAAAAGAGGAAAGTGCATGCTTTAAGACAAAGAAAGAAATTTCATGCATCAGGACAAGAAAGAAAAGTGCATGCAATGAGACAAAGAGGGAAATTTCTTGCAACAAGACAAGGGAGGAAATTTCTTGTAACAAGACAAGAAAGGAAATGTCATGACATAAGACAAAAGGGGAAGGTTCAAGGAAGGTGCATGAGTAAAGACAAAAGAGGAAATTTAATGGAAAAAGTTAAAAAGGGAAAATGCATGCATCAAGACAAAGTGAGAAATTTCCTAGAAAAAGACAAACTATGTTATTGAGAGGAGAGGTTCATGTAGTCATCTTCAGAGTTACTTTCGGTTGCATCAGGGTCATCATCAAAAGGTGGTGGAAAAAAGGTCTTAGAAAGCCTTGGATGCTTGCAGGTGGGACCGCTGCATGGTGGATGTGGGCAGTAGTATTCAGACACCGGTCTGGATGATGGCTGAGGAGTCTTTAGTGACGTCTGGGTAGCTTTGTCGACTTTTGAAGGTTTGGGTGGTTGGGATGATGATGGTTGTGATGAGGATCCTGGGTCATGCATGGATGGTTGGGGAAATTGTTGGAGATGTTGACTGAGAGGAAGAAAGTCTTCCCATGGGTCCTGGGAGTCCTAGTAGAGGAAGTCAGTGTAGTCTGGCTTTTCTTCTTTAATGATGATTCCTATGGATTTTGGCTTGGATATGGCTGATGGAGTGGGGATCATGATGAGGTCATGTTGTGGGCCTAAGAATGTATGACAAATATCTCTGTGTGGCGGAGTCTGGTGGTTTAGTTGATAGAGGTAATTGTGCAGGGTCGTTTGGATTTCATTTTCAATGATAGCTAGGTGTGGTGCAGTAAACCATTCATAGACTTGATCTTAGGTCCAGAAAAGTTTTGTATCTGGATGATGAAAGTATGGCTTGTGGATGATGAAGACTGAAGTGAACAGACGTGCTTCTGAAGTGGGCATTCTTTCAAGATTATAAATTTTAGAGAGTTGCTGCAGTTTCTTTCTCCACCATGGAATATGAGAAAACCATTCAAGGAGAGTCCAGGTGAGAGAGGTGGCTTTGTCCGGGTTGAGGAGATGTTCCAAAGTGGGACTAATTGTCAGGATGAGCTTGGTGGCATAAAGAACAGTTAGACACCATAGGTACCATAACTCGTCTTCAGTGATATCCCTGGAGGGGTCAAGCGTGAGACCTGTAAGGAACAAATTTTTTGAGTGGAAGGTAGAAAATGGAAATGAGTCTACCATAAGGTAGGCTTTCATGAAAAAGCGGAAAACAGCTTTGCGGGCAAAGTCTTGGATGGCAAAGACAGAAGAGCAAGTTTTGTTAAAGGAAAAGTTTTTCTTGGTGAGAGCTTCTGGAGGGAGAGAAGTAGCCATGGAGATAACTGAAAAGTGGTAGGTTGTGGAAAACACGGTGAGAAGTTTGTCTGGGTAGGAGAGTCGGGAAAGCATATCGGGGATGAGGTTCTGGGACTCTTTTATATGCTTAACTGAAAAGTCATACTTCGAAAACTAATCTTTTAACCTGAGTAACATTTTTTCGGGAACAGTTTTACCTTTGAAATTAAGGATATTAGGGAAGGCTGAACTGTCCATTCGGATGAGAAAATAGTGTCCAGTCAAATGATACTCAAATTTCTTGATTCCATTCTTTACCACTAAGATTTCTTTAAACACACTGTGGTAATGCTTTTTTGTGTCAGAGAAATGTCCACTAGCGTAGGCAATAAAGCTTTCTTTTCCATTGAGTTCTTCGAGGATAATGGCACCCCATGATTCATCACTGGCATCTGTCTGTAGTATGCGCTTGCCATCTGCAATCAACTTTAAGGGAGGTGGATTTTGTGCAATCTGCTTTAATGTAGTGACAGCAACGGTGTGGTTGTCATTCCATTCTAGGGGCTTCTTTTTCAATAAAGCTGAAAGATGTCGAGTGTGTTGGTCCACGTGTGGGATGAAATCACGGATGTAGTTGATGTTACCGAGAAACTGTTGGACTTGCTTTTTGGAAAGGTGCTGATCTGGAAAGTGAAGCAACTCTTGGGCAATGTGCTTTCCAGGCCGATAATGGCCGTCTTTTATGACCATTCCAAGAAATTCAATGGTATCTGTGGCAATGGTGCTTTTCTTGGCTGATAACATAATTCCATGAATTTGGACAATATCATAGAACTGGGTTAACAGCCGGTGATGTTCCTCATGCGAACCTGAAAAGAGCAAGATGTCATCAATATAAATCAAGGCATGATGGAGGATGGGCTGGAAGATTTGGATCATGGATTTTTGGAATATGGATGGGGCAGTTTTAAGACTGAAGGGTAAGACTGTCCATTGGAAATGGGCATTTGGGATACAAAAGGCAGTTTTATACCGTTCTGAGGGTTCAATGCCGAATTGCCAAAAACCTGATTTTAAATCAAATTTTGAAAAGATCTGGGCATTTTTGAGAAAAGTAAACATGCTTTGTCGGCGTGGTAAAGGGAATTTGTCATCTTGTAAAAACATGTTTAAGGGCTGATAGTCAATGACTAAGCGTTTCTTTCCTCGAACAAGCTCAGCATGCTTTTCAACATAAAAGGCTTGGCAAGCCTATGGAGAAGTTGTGAGCTCAATTAGACTTTGGGCTAACAATTGGGAACATTCCTGTTGGGCTAGGAGTAAATCAGAAGGACTCATTCCTAGATGGGTAGCTTTGGTTGAGTTAATATCTTCATTGAGTTTGAAAGGTAACTTAATGAAGAAAGACTTATTTTTCCACAATGGATTTAGATGGGTGAACTGAGAATGGGACTCTGGACACAGACTCAAAATTTTAGTGGATATATCCTGGTAGGACTGGGGGGTTTCAGACAGATTATAGAGTTTTAGAATGTCTGTAAAAGGTTTGAACATGGACTTGACTCGGATTCCAGTGGGAATGATTTGGAGATGTTTGATTTGGTGAAGGATGTCAAAATCTAACAAGATATCCTTATTAGGAAGAATTGAACCAATGACCTTGGTCCATATAACACAATTAGGAAAAATTTGAATACCAATGGGTTTTTTGATAATCAAAGAGGTGGCGAACAATTTGCCATTGACAGCTTTGAAATGTTCTTCATATTCTGTCCAATATTTTGGTGGAAGAATAGTGGATTTAACATACTGCATTGAGCTCCAGTGTCGATGAGACCAATTGCTGGAATGGGCCTTTGGAATTTGAAAGGCAAGATTTGGAGTTTGATGGAAGGTATAGGAACAGTAGTATCAAGGGACAACAACTGTTGGTGTTTTGTAGTGCGAACACTGTTTCATCATTGGGTTCATCTTGTTCTGAAAAATAGAATTGCAGTTTATCCTTGTCTGGAGAGTAATCTGTGGTAGCTTGGAGATGCTCAAGGAGCCGAATAGATTTTTCGCGTTTGTTGGGACAATCCTTAGCATAATGACTTTTCTTCTTGCAGATAAAACATCTGCTGGACTTTCTGCTTATAAAGTCTTTGGATGAAGATGATTTCTTTTTGGAGAATCTGTAGGACTTTCTGGAGCGGCGAGGCTTAGATGAGTATTCCGGACTTTTGAATTTCCGAAAATGCCTTCTGCAAAAATCATTAAAGCTTCTGAATACACAGATGAAGAAAACCAAGAAACTGGTGAATTTTCTCAGACAATTCCACCTCAGCCAAAAGTTTCCAAACCTTCCATTGGTCCATGGTTACTAAAAGAGTTGTCTGCTTGGATTGATCTCCAAATGTTAGCATTGATTTATATTGATGACATCTTGCTTTTTTCAGGTTCGCATGAGGAACATCACCAGCTGTTAACTCAGTTCTATGATATTGTCCAGAGTCATGGAATTATGTTATCAGCCAAGAAAAGCACCATTACCACAGACACCATTGAATTTCTTGGAATGGTCATAAAAGACGGCCATTATCAGTCTGGAAAGCACATTGCCCAAGAGTTGCTTCACTTTCCAGATCAGCACCTTTCCAAAAAGCAAGTCCAACAGTTTCTCGGTATCATCAACTACATCCGTGATTTCATCCCACACGTGGACCAACACACTCGACATCTTTCGGCTTTATTGAAAAAGAAGCCCCCAGAGTGGAATGACAACCACACTCTTGCTATCACCACATTAAAGCAGATTGCACAAAATCCGCCTCCATTAAAGTTGATTGCAGATGGCAAGCGCATACTACAGACAGATGCCAGTGATGAATCATGGGGTGCCATCCTCCTCGAAGAAATCAATGGAAAAGAAAGCTTTATTGCCTACGCTAGTGGACATTTCTCTGACACACAGAAGCATTACCACAGTGTGTTCAAAGAAATCTTAGCGGTCAAGAATGGCATCAAGAAATTTGAGTATCATTTGATTGGACACCATTTTCTCATCCGAATGGACAGTTCAGCCTTCCCAAATATCCTTAATTTCAAAGGTAAAACTGTTCCTGAAAAAATGTTACTCAGGTTAAAAGATTGGTTTTCCAAATATGACTTTTCAGTTAAGCATATAAAGGGATCCCAGAACCTTATCCCCGATATGCTATCTAGACTCTCCAAACCAGACAAACTTCTCACCGTGTTTTCCACAACCTACCACTTCCCAGTTATCTCCATGGCCACTTCACTTCCCCCACAAGCTCTCACCAAGAAGAACTTTCCCCTTAACAAAACTTTCTCTTCTGTCTTTGTCATCGAGGACTTCGCCCGCAAAGCTGTTTTTCGCTTTTTTATGAAAGCCTACCTAATGCCAGACTCCTTTCCATTTTCTACCTTCCACCCAGAAAACTTGTTCCTTACAGGTCTCACCCTTGACCCCTCCAGGGATATCACTGAAGATGAGTTATGGTACCTATGGTGCCTAACTGTTCTATATGCCACCAAGCTGATCCTGCCAATCAGTCCAACTTTAGAACATCTCCTCAACCCGGACAAAGCCACCTCCCTCACCTGGACTTTACTTGAATGGTTTTCTCCTATTCCATGGTGGAGAAAGAAACTGCAGCAACTCTCAGAGATTTACAACCTGGAAAGAATGCCTGCTTCAGAAGCTCGCCTGTTCACTTCAGTCTTCATCATCCACAGGCCATATTTTCAGCATCCAGATACAAAGCTTTTCTGGACCCAAGATCAAGTGTATGAATGGTTCACTGCACCACACCCAGCTGTCATTGAAAATGAAATCCAAACCACCCTACACAATTATCTCTGCCAACTCAACCACCAAACTCCACCACACAGAGATATCTCCCACACCTCCTTAGGCCCACAACATGACATCATCATGATCCCCACTCCATCCACTATATCACACCCAAAACCCACCGGCATTATCATCAAAGAGGAAAAACCAGATTATACTGACTTCCTCTACCAAGACTCACAGGACCCATGGGAAGACTTTCTTCCTCTCAGTCAACATCTCCAACAGTTTCCCCAACCAGCCATGCATGAACCAGGCTCCTCCTCCCAACCATCACCATCACAGCCACCCAAACCTCCCAAAAAAGATAAGGCTACCCAAACATCACCAAAAGCTTCTCCGACATCCTCCAGACCAGTGTATGAATTCTACTGTCCACATCCACCATGCAGTGGTCCCTCCTGCAAGCATCCAAGGCTTTCCAAGACCTTTTTTCCACCACCTTCTGACGACGACCCTGATGCGACAGAAAGTGACTCTGAAGATGAATACATGAACCTTCACTCCCCATAAAGTCTTTTGTCTCCATGCATGAAATTTCCTCTCTTGTCTTGTTGCAGGAAATTTCCCACTTTGTCTCCTTGCATGCCCTTTCCCTTTTGTCTTCTTTCAGGAAATTTCTCCCCTTGTCTCCTTCCATGAACTTTCCCATCTTGTCTTGACTCATGCACTTTCCTTGAACCTTCCCTGCATTTTGTCTTGTTGCCATGCATTTTCCTTTCTTGTCTTGTTGTCAGCAATTTCCCTTTTTTGTCTCGATGTATGCATTTTCCTTTTTTGTCCTCATGTTATGGATTTTGTCCTGATGTAATAATGTTGCTTGTACTGTAGCTTTACTCTTGTAATGTAGTTTTACTTTGCTTTTACTATTGTAAAAGATAGGGGTCCTGTCCTATCTTAATGAGCTCTCCTATATAAAGAGCTCACCTCCCTTGTAAAATATAACTAGAAAGAAGCTTAAGTGCAATAAAAACTTTCGTGTGTTTGCTCTACACCATGAATTGCTAAATTCTCCTCTCTCTCTCTGCAAATGAAGTTCTAAGTGAAAGAAACGAATCAAAGAATTAAATTTGTTCATTTTGAAAACTTAAGGAAGTATGCTCTGCACTTGCCTTCAAGGAAGGATCCTGTGCATCAGAAAACTTATGGCAATTTCTTAAACGGTTTGGTACCCTGTTTTAAAGACTAAAGAGAAGTCTGTTTTGGGTTTTATAACCTGCAAAGAACTTGTTGACTTGTTTTAAGTTTTGATCCAAGAGGTATATAGGCAGGAAACTCTCGACGTAAATTCCAGAGGCGAACCCGAATGGGCGTTAGTCTGGTCTGCACTGAGAGATCACAAGCCACGTACTCTCTTTTTATGGTATCAGAGCAACCCAATTTGTTATAAGAGAATTCAGTACTCGGTTTACACGTTCTCTTCGAGATTGGTTTGACAATCTTAGATAGTATAGACAACTTTAATTCATCCAGATTTCTAATGTCTCTCAAGCTTTAGCCGTTCTCCATGATCAATTTATTGGAGAACCAAGTGCTATTTTTGAAGCTGTAAGATGTGATTATCTCAACATGAAATGTTGTTCTCTCAACACAAAAGATCTTAAATACCACTACAAGCGATTGCCTTTGCTATATTATAAGCTGAATGGATTCAATGATCCCATACTCACGCTTGTATTTCTGGCATCTCTTTCAGAAGAATTACAACTATAAATTCAGCATCAGTTAGCTGCTCAGGCTCAACATTGACACATTATCATTGGGAAAATTATTCTAGATTGCTTTGGTATGTTCTTCCAGGAACTCATCAAAGACAAAGAACCTTTCAAATCTGCTTGCAAAAAGCCTTACTTGGCTATCAAGTGCAAAGATCGAAAGAAGTGTGATTGCTCTCCCAAGAAAAAGTCTCACTTCAAGAAATCCAGATTCCCATTTCCATCCTAGAAATGGCGTACTAAATAGTTTTGCTTTTTCACAAAAAGGCAATCCCATTCCAAACGATTTCCTAACAAAAAGAAAAGCAGGTGTTTCATTTGCAAAAAGAAAGTCATTTTGCCAAAGATTATCACACAAGGCAATAAAACTTATTCAACACCTAGAATCCACTACGGATTTTTCCCCAACCATGGACCAAGTTGAACACTTGTTTTCTAAACAAGAGGAACCAAATGATGATATAGTCTTTACCTTACCAGCAAAATCCAGTGATTCAAATAGTTCTTATTTTGAACCCATCTACATAGTCCAACTTTCTTCCATTTTCATTCATGACCGTACCATACCCCTACTTTCTATCAAAATCCAAATTATCCCTTCCAAATATCATAAAACTATCACAGCCATTGGTTTTCTTGATACTGGTGCTCAGTAAAGCATGCTTGATCCTACTGTTCTTGCTACTAAGTGTTGGAAAACTCAAGAGGAACACTTCAAGCAGCAAATGGAAAGATCTTTACAACAAAATTAGTTACTAAACATCTAATAGAATCCAATTATTTCCTAATTGTGTTGTTTGGATAAAACTACTTGGTTCATATTTGCCAAACAAAGATCTTTTTATAGGTTTTGACATCTTACATCAAGCAAAAAATGTCCAGATTACTTCCTCTAGTCTGTTACAAATCCATGATTAAACCCTTTACCAGCACTCTAAAGATCTATTCTTTATCCAATTCACCACTATCACACTAGGCCATTATAGACCAAATACTCAACTTTTGCCCTGAAAACCCCAACCTTTTTACCCATCCAAACTAAATGAAGACAGCAACCCAACCAAAGCTACCTATATAGGAATGACCCCACAAGACCTTATCTTGGCCCAATAAGAATGTGCCCAATTGCTAAAACAAGGCCTCATTGAGCCACCAATTCTCAATGGGCTTGTCAAGCCTTTTATGTTGAAAAAATGTCTGAAATTCTTCATGGCAAAAAATGATTAGTCATTGACTATTAGCGACTTAATACTTTTCTCCAAGATAAAATTTCCACTACTCAACAGACACACCCTTTTTGTCCACCTAAAAAATGCTCGAATCTTTTCAAAATTCGACTTGAAGTCCGATTTTTGGCAACTTGGCATTCACCCCTCTGAACGATGCAAAACTTTTTTTTTGTATTCCAAATCCATTACCAATGGACAGTCCTTCCTTTTGGCCTCAAAACAGCCCCTTCCATTTTTTAAAAGGCCATGACCACTGCCTTTCAGCCAATCCTCCACCATACCCTTGTTTACATTGACGGTTTGCTTCTTTTTTTAGGTACTCGTGATGAACATCACAAGCTACTTCAATAGTTTTTTTAAGATTATTCAAGAACATGGGATCATGATCTCTAACAAGAAAAGTATGATTGCAACTACCTCTATTGACTTTCCTCGCATGAAAATCCAAGATGACCATTATCAACCTGGACCCTACATTGCACAAGAGTTACTCCACTTTACCAAAAAGCAAGTCCAACAATTCCTTGGAGTCATCAATTACATCCGTGATTTCCTACCACATGTCAATCACCACACAAGCAAGTTGTTTGCCCTTCTAAAAAAAATCCACCCTCCTGGTTAGAAATCCACTTAGATCCTGTAAAGCAATTAAAGCAGATTGCCCAGAATCCTCCACCTTTAAAGCTGATTACAGATGGCAAACGAATCCTGCAAATAGACGCCAATGATGAGTCATGGAGGGCCATCCTCCTTGAAGAATGCAATGGAAAAGAACACTTTATTGCCTATGCAAGTGGACAATTTCCTAATGCAAAAAAGCATTATCACCTAGTCTAAAAAGAAATCTTAGCCGTGAAAAATGGTATCAAGAAATTTGAATTCCATTTGATTGGTCATAGATTCTTAATCAAACTAGATAATTTAGCTTTTCCCAATATCTTGAACTTTAAGCAAAAAGTTGTCCCAGAAAAAACCCTACTTGGGCTTAAAGAATAGTTTTCAAGATATGATTACCATGTCCAGCATATAAAAGGAGATCATAACCTCATTCTAGACTTACTATCTAGACCTCCAAAACCAAAACCTTCCCAATTCTTATGTATTACTTCTCAAATTTCCTTCCTGATCATTGTCATGGCTAGTTCACTCTCTAAAACAGCTCACCCAGAAGTCTTTCCTACTCAACATGACTTTTTTAGTCACCTCATGCAATTCAAGACTTTGCTAGAAAATTCCTCTTTAGGTTTTTTTATGAACATCTATCAGATGAGTAAAGAACCTCTGTTCCTTCCCAGTTTTCATCCTATTCATCTTTTCCTCACAAGATTAGTACACCTCATAAAGACATTCCCGAAGATGAGCTTTGGTATACATGGCGTCTTACGATTCTGTATGCCACAAAAATGGTTTTTCTTGTTATACCCCTTCTCAACAAACTTCTTTTGTTCACACAATTTGTCAAGACATCCCAAAGCAATCTAGAATAATTTTCCCAATGATAATGTGTCAATATTGTGCTTGTGAGTAGCTAACTAAAGCTGAATTTCTGGTTGTAATTCTTCTAGAAGAGATGCTAGAATTACATGCATGAGTGTAGGATCATTGAATCCATTCAGTTATAATAGAGCAAAGACATTCGCTTGTAGTGGTATTGAAGATCTTTTGTGTTGAGAGAATAACATTTCATGCTGAGATAATCACATCTTCCAGCTTTAAAAATAGCACTTAGTTCTCCAATAAATTGATCATGGAGAACGGCTAAAGCCTGAGAGACATTAGAAATCTGGATGAACTGAAGTTGTCTATACTGTCCAAGACTATCAAACCAATCTCAAAGAGAACCTGTAAATCGAGTACTGAATTCTCTTATAATAGATTGGGTTGTTGCATCTGGAGCTAACATATGGAGATCAATCAAAGCAGACAACTCTTGTAGTATTTCTCTCTATTTTATTGGAAGGATTGGAAACTTTTGGCTGAGGTGGAATTGGTTGAGAAGATTCACCAGTTCACCAGTTTCTTGGTTTTCTTCATCAGTGTCAACAGGTTCAGTTCTTGGGCCAGGGTCAGTGGCACCAGACTATTCAGTAGGTTCTGCCATGAGGAGTTTGGAAATATCAACTAGATTTGAATAAGAAGTGCTTGAATCAGACAAATTGGATGACTCAATGGATGGTGAATCTGATTGTGAAGGAGAATTTTCAGTAGAGGAATCTAGAGATGGTGAATGGGAAAGTTGTTGAGTAGAATACTAGTGCATGGGTTGTTTGTCTAGAGAAACAGTAGTTTGGATTGGTGGTGGTTGAGTAGATTCAGGTAAAGAAGTTGGTGATGGAGAGGGTGATGGTTCAAATTTGGAGGTCTGAGGATTTGGTTAAGGAATGGGTTTTTGAACTGGAGCTAGTTTTGGTGTCTTCTTTAGTTTTGATTGAGGTCATGGATGTAGAGGAAACAAAGTATGGGTCATACCAAAAAGTTTAGGAGGTTCATATGTTTGGGAGGAAAAAGATGGCAAGAAGGGACGATAGGTAGGATTAATTACATGTAATGGAACAGAACTTGTAAACAGGGTAGGCTGGACCGTTTCTGAGTCAAATTCGGCAATTTCAGCTTTCAAAGCTCTTATCTCAATTTCTTTTTTAATCAAAATCAGGACTATAGACTCGTTGAGCAAGCATAGCCCGAAGTTTAGAGTCAAGTTGAATAACTCTATTATGAAGATTTAACTTATCTGAGATAGTATCAACATTTTTCTCAACCTAGTTGGTTTTGTGTGTAATGTGGTCTACCTTATGATGCAACGTAGTGAGTGCTTGGTTCTGTGCAACAACATTTTGAGTTTGCCAATTTAAGACTGTCTCAAAAGAACGAGGTTCTTCTAAATGGCCAGCAAGAGTTACTGTAGAGGGGACATATGGTTTGGAGATGAAATTCTTTTGTTGGTCAGTTTGTTTTTCCAAAGGTGGGAACTGGGCTTAGTATTCTGTAGATGTTGATGGGGAAAACATCATACAGGACTGTGTTTTGGGAGTAGGACTAGCATGGTTAGTCTCATGGGTTTATTAAAGTCTACAGCTGAGCAAAGCAGGTTCATGTTTTCGGATCCAGGCAAGACCTTTATCATAGATGGGTAAAGGTGCTTGAGAATCAAGTTTAGGTGGATCTTAAGGATGAGTAGCATGATAGCAACAAACTGGATAAATGATCTTTTTAGACTTGCGCCTGCGTCTTTTTAGTTCATCATTATCTTCTTCAACATCTTCCCAACAAGGACAGCCTATATCACAGTTACCAGAGGCTGGGACATCCCATAAGAAATGTCCATGGAGTTTTGTTGGGTAGATAGGAAAACTTTGATCATTAAAGGCTTGAATGGGTAGGTTTTTTTGTTCTGTGTACAGAAGTGATCATTGAAGAATAGGTAAAAGATAACCTGGGTGGTTTTAAAGATGAACTAGGTGGTGGTTTGAAAATAAGACAAATAGTTCCATCTGAATTTTTCTGAAAATGACTTTCAAAAGTTTGTATGGGTTCATAATTTTAATGAAATTGTTCATAATCGGACAACCATTCTAAAAGCATGAGTTTGATTAATTCTTGTCCAGGAATTTTCCTTGGGATTTGAATGATGGTTGGAATCTCTTCAGATTTGCAAGAATCATTAAAGCTTCTGAATTTACAGTTTGTGGGATTGACAAATCCAAAGTATGATTTTGTAGCCTATAAACTAGCTGATGGTGTGGGGTAGCTATTTTAGCTGAGGCGATTTGTTCAACTCCTAGAAAGATTAAAATTGGGATAAAAGGTAAGCAAAGCACTTCCGGCATGGAGGGTTTTACTCCAGTACCTTTGCCATCACCATATGAACTTGGATCATCCTCTTCTCCATATCCTCCATTTTCCTCTTAGCCTGAACATTATCCTCAACCAGTTCCTTCATCTCCACAAGATATTCCTCTACCAAAAGGACAATATTAGGCTTGGCCATGTGTCCCAGGATGTTCTCATCTAGAGAGAATCTTTAAGAAAGACAAGGACCATGATTGTGACCCTGATGAGACTGAATCATAATTTGAAGATGGCTCCATCTCTCTTTAAGATATTTGTCATCTTGTAGTCATGGTTGTCTTTAGTTTTTGCTGTAAGCTTTTGCCTTTAACTTTTTAAAAGTTGTTTGTCATTTTGTAATAAGTGTATGCTTTAGCTTATCTAATTGTCCTTATGTAATATCAGAGCCACACTTCACGTAGAGGTGGTATCATCAGAAATTCCAAATAATCTTATTTGATCTCCTAGAAGAAGATTACTTAAATATGGAAACAACTTCATCTTCAGCCTCAACATCTTCATCATCTTCAGCATCTTCATCCCATATTTCTCTTTCCTCCAGTCTCTCTCTTCCAAGATCATGTCAAAAACATGTAGCCTCTAAAATTGAAAACCTTGTCGAATATTCTTATATTCCCGAATCTGCCCAAATCAATGAATCACAGTTTCCTATCATGAGTCCCTACAACCTCTACAAACAAAAAACTTCTCTCACCAGAAGTATTAGAACCCTCTTCTCCACAAAAAGACCACTCCTAAAAGAGTATATCCAGTCTTATAGCCTCTCTTAGTGAACAATATGTCACTTTAGAAATACCTTCAGATCTCGTAGCAAACTGAAAACGAGAAGGGTATAACCATTTTCATCTTGGTGGTATTAGATTGATTCTAACTCTCCATGGCTGAAAAGGCTATGCGGGTAGTTTCCTCTTAACCTTTTATCCAAATTTCAACCTTTCTCTTGAGGATCCCAACCTTCCTACAACCTTCAAAGTTCAGATCCAGCTCCAAGGAGCAGACCAGAAACCCACATCAAAGCTTGCCACTCTTCATCACCAAATAGTGTATCGGTTACAAAATCATGCACTAGATCTTCCTACACCTTATACCACATCTAATGCCTTAATGATCCTTGCTGACACAGACACAATTCCAACCATCATCCAAATTCCCAAACAAATCCATAAACAAGAATTGCTCAAACTTATGCCTCTTGAATGGCTGACCAATTATGAGCACTTCCACTAAAACTCTGAACCAGTTTAAACAACAGAAGCCACGTTTGAAAGACGACAAAATGGTCAAGTCAAACTATCTTTACACTGCTATGATTACAGCAGTCCAAACTCGTCAAGAAAAGAAACTTCCAATTCATGGTTTCTCATCCGAAGGATATCTTGTATATCCTGATAAAATCAATGGTCATTTTCTTTGGGATGTTCCTGAAGCCCATATGTGTAATCCAGATTGTCCTTGCTTGGATGATACAAATCTTGAAGATGAACTCGAAGTCATGCAAAGAAAGAAAAAACCTTTTCCTCTACTATCTCCACCAAACCCCAAACCTCCTGCTCAACCAATAAGATCATGCCTAATGTTTTTAGGTCAATCTTATGAAGAGTCCTTCCCTCCCCTTGAAAAGAAGACAGACACTCAAACTAGAGTTGTCTCTAAACCCTTTGTCCAGTCCCCTGTTACAGCCTCTGGGCAACTTGAAGAGCCAAAACAGTATGAAGCTGTTTTAAATTGGCAAACCAAAAATTCCAATGCTCATAAGAAAACCCTCAAACAACTCGAAAAAAGAATTGATCAAGTTGCCAGTCAAGTCTCCCAAACTGAAATTAAAGTTGATTCAATCAACCATCGTCTTGATCAGATGTACATACATCTACAAGACCGTATCTCTGAGTTAGATACCAATCTCAGACGAATGATCAATAATCATATCTAGGGTCCTGAGTTTAACAAGAAAGAAGCAGAGATCAAAAAGCTCAAAGCTGAATTGGCAAGAATTGATGCTGAAAAAATTCATCCAACACTTTTCACCCATAAACCTATTCACCTTTTTAAACACCTCCTAGACCTACCAACCTGTTTACAGCCAATTCTTTGGTTTCTCACATCTCCAACCAACTCCTCAACCAAAACCCTCTTCACCTAAAAAATCAAAGTCCAAAGTAAAAATTTCAGAACAAAAAACAAAGCCAACTTCATCCTCATCTACTCCTTCGGTACCTCCCGAAGATAAGGGACCAATGGATCAGTATCATTATCAAACTGTCCACGACTCATCTTCTGAACCCTCTAAACCAAAAACAGTATGTGAGTCTAATCCGTCAGAGTCACACTCATATTCCTCATTCACAAAGTCAATCAATACCTCCACTAACTTTGAATCAGAATATACTGACATTACGAGCATATTGATGGTAACTAAAACTGAAGATCCCAGTCCTTCAACTTCTACACTAATTGTTGAAGACAATTATTTTGATGATGAGCATAAAGCATCTCACACCAAACCAGTGCCACCTATGTCACCACCAGCTCATGATCACTCCATAAAACCATCTTCAGCAGCTTTGTTCACATTTGATGACATTCCTTGTCACAGATGGTCCGCTAGACTTCAAGAATTTGCTGCATAGATTGATTTCCAAGGAACAAACCCAAATGCTCAATCTCAAGCTGTCCTTCGTGAATTCATGGCCTAATCTATGGGTTCTTTGAGAGATTGATTAGAAAGCTTAGGAGAATATAGAAAACTCCAATTCATGCAATCACCTATTGGTACCGCACTCAACATCATCCATGAACAATTCATTGGTGAAAAAACAGTATCTATCGATGCAAACAGAAAAGATTATCATCAGATGAAGTGTTGTTCTCTCAAACGACATCTTTTGGAATCTCATTACAAAAGAATGAGTATTCTATTTTACAAGCTGAATGGATTCAACGAACCTTGTTTTAAACATGTCTTCATAAACTCTCTTCCTTCTGAGTCAACCTGATCTTCAAAGAAAACTCACAGCCACTAATCTCAGCACCACTGACATCTCTTTGGGAAAGATTTTCCAAATAGCAATGTTATGCCTAGATAAAATTTACGAGCAGAAGAAATTCTTCAAAGATCTCATGGTAAACAGAAAACCCTTCTCTGAAGCTTGTAAAAAACCTTATCTCAAGATGGAGTGCAAAGATAAAAAGAAGTGTGTTTGTTCGTCTAAAAAGAAAAAAAACATTTTAAAAAACACTTCCAATAAAAATCATCCTCCAAAAAACCTTTCTGGTATTTTAGGAAAAAGGATGTCTCCCAGTACAGAAAGAAAAAGCCTAACTGTTGTTTCATATGCAAAAAACGAGGTCACTTTGCTCGAAATTGCCCTCACAAGTCTGCCAAAGCTGTTCATCTCGTAAAGCACCTTTAACATTCTTCCCTGTTATCTGAGAACGAAGATGCTGAATTAAATTTTTCTAAACAATCAAAACAAGATGACCAAACTGCTTTCATCATCACAGAATCTTCAGATTTTGAGGATATTTCAGTCATCTCTACAGTTCAAAATGTCAACCATGTTTCCACCATTCCCAGACCTTCACTCAAAATGTCAATCCTTCCTTCCAAGTTTTATAAACCTGTTCTTGTCATCGGGTTTGTGACACTGGTACAAATACCAGTATGATTGACCCTTCTGTTCTTCCCTCAGACTATTGGGAACCTCATTCAATGCTTTTCAGAGCTGTTAATGGAGAAACTTTTGAGACCACTTTGATTACCAAAAAATCCATTGGTATTCAATTCTTTCCGAATTGTATAATTTGGAAAAAGATTGTAGCCTCCAAACTCCCCGATAAAGATCTCCTTATAGGTTTTGACATTCTTCATTTGGTTAAAAACCTATTCCTCACCTGTTCTGGAGTTTGCTACAAACAAATATTCTTACCATATACCGATACTCTCCGTCTGTATGCACTTTCAGAAACACCATCTCCATACAGTTATCTCTCCTATGAGTTCTTAGAGTTTTGTCCATAAAATCATTCACAATTTCACCATCCTTCACCCCTTTAGAAGAATGAACAATTTTATATCCATCTTCCTTTCAAACTCGTTGAAGACATAAATCCCACAAAAGCTTCTCACCAGGGTATGTCCCTTCAAATTTCTTGCTTACCAAGCAAGAATGCTCTCAGTTACTCCAACAAGGTCTAACAGAACCTATTGATTCATTTTGGGCTTGTCAAGCCTTTTATATTGAAAAATGATCTTAATTAGTTCGTGGTAAAAAGAAATTAGTTATTGATCACCAACCACTTAATTCTTTTCTTAAAGATGATAAGTTTCCCCTTCCAAAAATTCAGACCTTGTTTGTCCATCTTCAAGGGGCTCGTATCTTCTCTAAGTTTGATTTAAAAGCTGGCTTTTGGTAACTTGGTATTTCACCAGTTGACTGTCACAAAATTGCCTTTTGCATTCCTGATGCCCATTATCAATGGACCATTTTACCCTTTGGTCTTAAAGTTTCTCCTTTATTATTTCAAAAGGCCATGAAAAAAATCTTAAGTCCTATCCTCCACCATGCTCTGGTCTACATTGATGATATTTAGTGGGTTTTGTGGTACGTGGCTTGTGATCTCTCAGTGCAGACCAGACTGACGCCCATTCGGGTTCGCCTCTGGAATTTACGTCGAGAGTTTCCCGCCGATATACCCTTATCCACTAAATACCAAATCCGAAATTCATTTACTTAAAAAGGGTTTTTCACGATACCACCCGAAAACACGGCACTCATGGCCTTTAAAAAGGGTGAACGTTGTGAGAAAACTTTTTGTTGGATAAAAATCGATTTAGTGTGGATAAAACAGGACCTTTCTGTTGCACAGGATCCTCAAGCGAGGCAAGTGCAGAGCATACTCAGATTTAAAATAGAGGTGAGTGTATCATTTGTAACTTAAATAACTTTTTTGAATCCTAGAAGAGAGAGAGAGGTTTAGGGAAACATGTTTGAGAAACTTAAGCTTTTATTTCGAAATTGGCTCTTGGCTCCCCCTTTACAATGAAACTAAGGGTGCCTTATATAGACAATCCTTGAGAACATGGTCTCTCAAGTGATTATGACACGTAGCACACCTTTGCTTAAAATAAAGTAAGCCAACCATGACTTGTACAAAAGACAAGCATTAAAGTAAAACATACTGACATGGACTCTTGCAAAAAGTAAAGCACACCGACAGAGACTCTGACATTAAAGTAAAGCATGCCTAGAAAGACTTGAAATAAAATAAAGCACACCGACATAGACTTGACACATATACAAAAGACAAACGGGAGTCACATGTGTTGCGTGGAAAGTGATGTGAGAGCGACAATCATGGCGTGGATGGATAACGCCTTGGGGACACGTCGCCTGTTTCTTTTTCATATCGGCGCTTGTGTCGACGTCGTTGTCGCTTGTCTAGATACTGCTCAGCTTGGAGAACTTTGTCTTCATCAGCGGCAGACATGTGTTGTGATGAAGAATGAGGAGTATCAGTAGGTAGGATGGACTGAAAGTCTTCCCATGGGTCCTGTGCGTCTTGGAATAAGACATTGGTGTAGTCAGGACGTTGTTCCGTAACAAGGATTCCGTGAGGACGGGAACTTGAACCTGTTGAACTGGGGCTTGGAGTATGACCTTGTGCTTTTGGAATGAGTTCAAGGGTGTGTGATGGTCCAATGGAGGTGTGGTGAATATTTGCGGCAGGTGGAGGAACATTATTGAGTTCCATAAGATAGGCTTTAAGGGCAGAAGTGACTGTGGTATTATGGATGAACTGATAAGGATGAGAATAGGTTTGCCATTCATATGCCATGTCCTGGGTCCAATAGTCTCTGGTTTCTGGATGTTGGAAGTAAGGCCTGTGGACAATGAAGGCTGAATGCCACATGTTGGCTTCTTGTTCTGGCATGTTGTCTAAGTTGTGAAAGGTAGACAAATGCTGGAGTTGTTGGCGCCACCATGTGAGAGGTGAATACCATTCAAAGAGAGTCCATAGGAGGTCTGGAGAGAACTCTGGAGTGGTGAGGTGAGTTAGGACTGGTTTGATGGGGAAAACTAGCTTTGTAGCATACAAAGTGGTGAGGCACCACATGTACCACAGCTCATCTTCGGAGATGGTGAGAGAAGACAGAGTAAGGCCTGTGAGAAACAAATGCTCCATGCAAAGATTAGGAAATCGGTCAGGTGTCTTGGAGTAAACATTAAAGGAATACCTGTAGACAAACTTCTTTGCAAAATCTTGTAACTGGTAGGCTGACTGGAAAGAGATGTTCATGGGAAAATTTCTCTAGTTAAGAGCTTTGAAGGGAAGTTGGCGATTCATGGCTATAACTGGAATGGTGTGAATCGAGGAGATGAGGGTAGGCTTATTTATAGTTGGACGGGTCAGGAAGTCGGGAATGAGGTTCTGGTTGCCTTTGATATGTTGAACAGTGAAGTGGTATTTAGCAAACCAGGTTTTGAGGCTAAGTAATTGCTTGTCAGGTAGCAATTTGTTCTTGAAGTCAAAGATGCGGGGAAAAGAGGAATTATCCATGTTAATGAGGAACTTGTGGCTGATGAGATGGAATTCGAATTTTTTAATCCCATACTTGACTGCGAGAATCTCCTTGTAAATCACATGGTAATTCTTTTCAGAGTCTTTGAATTGACCGCTGGCATGTGCACAGAAGTGACGTACGCCATTGATGTCTTCAAGAAGAACAGCACTCCAATAATCATCGCTGGCATCTGTCTGGAGGATGCGCTGGCCATTTGTGGGAATTCGGAGTGGAGGAGGTGATTGAGCTATCACCTTGAGTTGCTTGACAGCTTCTGTCTGAGCTGGGCCCCATGGAGGGCATTGTTTCTTGAGCATGCGAGACAACTGGCTGGTGTGAAGTGCAACTCGTGGAATAAAGTCACGGACATAGTTAACAATTCCGAGAAATTGTTGTATCTGCTTGCGGTTGAGATTTGTGTCCGGGAACTTTAATAATTCAACTGCAATGTGGGGACCAGGCTGGTACTGGCCGTCTTTGATCACCATGCCAAGAAAGTCAATAGATTCTTTTCCTATGCTGCTTTTCTTTTCGGAAAGCATAATGCCATGTGCCTGCACAAGATTAAAGAAATCCAAAAGGAGCTTCTGGTGGCTCTCATGGTCAGAGGAAAATAATAAAATATCGTCAATGTAAATCAATGCATGATGGAGAATAGGATTGAAGATTTTGGTCATGGCTTTTTGAAATAAGGAGGGTGCGACTTTGAGACCAAAAGGCATGACTGTCCATTGATAATAGGCATCTGGGATGCAGAAGGCGGTTTTGTGACGGTCGCTTGGTGAAATACCAAGTTGCCAAAAACCGGCTTTTAAATCGAACTTAGAGAAAATTCGAGCCCCTTGGAGATGGACAAACAGGGTTTGGATTTTTGGAAGGGGAAACTTATCATCTTTAAGAAAGGTGTTGAGTGGTTGATAATCAATGACTAATCTTTTCTTGCCACGAACTAATTCAGATCTTTTTTCGACATAAAAGGCTTGACAAGCCCAATCTGAATCAGTAGACTCAATAAGACCTTGTTGGAGTAACTGAGAACATTCTTGCTTAGCAAGCAAGAGGTCTGAAGGGGACATACCCGGATGTGAGGCTTTTGTGGGGTTAATGTCTTCGTTGAGTTTGAAAGGAAGGTGAATGAAGAAGTTTTCATTTTTCCAAAGGGGTGAAGGATGATGGAATTGGGAATGGTTGTCTGGACAGTAGGCTAAGAACTTCTGTGAGATATGGCTATATGGAGATGGTGTTTCAGAAAGTGTATACAGACGTAGAGTATCTGTATAAGGCATGAACATTTGCTTGTAGCGAACTCCAGAACTAGTAAGGAATAGGTTTTGGACTAGATGAAGTATATCAAAACCTATGAGCAAATCCTTATCAGGGAGTTTGGAGGCTACAATCTTTTTCCAAATTATGCAATTCGGAAAGAATTGAATACCAATGGGTTTTTTGGTAATCAAAGTGGTTTCGAAGGTTTCACCATTAACGGCTCTGAAAAGTTTGGAGTGAGGTTCCCAGTAGGTTGAAGGAAGAACAGAGGGATCAATCATACTGGTGTCTGCACCAGTGTCAAGGAACCCAATAACAGGGATAGGTTTATGGAATTTAGATGGAAGGATGGACATTTTGAGAGAGGGACGAGGAATGGTGGAGACATGGTTAACAGTCTGAACTGTAGAAATGACTGAAATGTCTTCAGAATCAGACGATTCGGCAATGAGAAAGGCTGTTTGGTCATCTTGTGTGGATTGTTCTGAAAAATTGGATTCAACATCCTCATTCTCAGATAACAGAGAAGAATCTTCAAGATGATGGATAAGTCGAACAGCTTTGGCTGATTTGTTGGGACAATTTCGGGCAAAGTGATCGCGTTTCTTGCAAATGAAACAACGGTTGGACTTTTTCTTTCGGTACTGAGAAGGATCTTTCTTTCTGAAATACCGAAAAGGTTTTTTGGAGGAGGATTTTTTGTGGAAGTGTTTCTGAAAGTGTTTTTTCTTTTTGGGTGAACAAGTACACTTCTTTTCATCTTTGCATTCTATCTTGAGGTGAGGTTTTCGACAGGCATCAGAGAAGGGTTTTTTGTCTTCCATGAGATCTTTGAAGAATGCTTTCTGTTCACAGAGCTTGTCAAGAGATGAGATGGCCATTTGGAAAATCCTTCCCAAAGAGATATCAGCTATGCTCATATTGGTGGCTGTGAGCTTGCGTTGAAGATCAGGCTGTAACTCAACGGAAGAGAAGCAATGAAGACATGTTTCAAAGATGGCTCGTTGAACCCATTGAGCTTGTAGAAGAGAATGCTCATTCTTTTGTAGTGAGCATCCAACAGATGGCGTTTGAGAGAGCAGCATTTCATCTGATGGTATTCTTTTCTGTCCGCTTCAGTGGAGGCAGTTTTTTCACCGAGAAACTGCTCATGAATGATATTGAGGGCTGTACCAACCGGAGCTTCAATGAATTGGAGTTGTCTGAATTCGCCTAAGCTCTCTAGCCAGTCTCGTAAAGAACCCGTGGAACGGGCCATGAATTCACGAAGGACGGTTTGAGATTGAGCAGAAGGCTTGGTACTTTGAAGATCAATCCAAGCAGCAAATTCTTGAAAGCGAGCTGCCCATTTGTGACGGGGAATGTCATCAAATGTAAACCAAGATGCTGAGGATGGTTTAGTGGAGTGGTCATGGACTGGTGGTGGCACTGGGTCTGTTTGAGACGCTTGGTCAGGAGGGTCATCTTCCACAATAGGAGTGGAAGTAGAGGCACTTGGATCTGCAGTCTCAGTGGCCATTAATATGCCTGTGATGTCAGCATATTCGGACTCAGAATCAGTGGAGGTGTTTGATGAGTCATAAGAGGAAGATGAGGAGGTATTGGGTGTTTCAGGCTCAGAAGAATCATAGGAGTCTGAAAGGTGAGGCTGGACAGTATGATAGTGATACTGGTCCATTGGGTTTTTATCTTTTTGAGGAGGTTCAGGATAGATTTGTGGTGGTTCTCTTGGAGGGATAATAGGTGTAGATGAAGAGGCTGTAGCCTTGGGACGTGGTTGAGAGGTGTTGACTTGGGATCGTGGTTTTTTGGATAAAGATGGTGGAGGAGGTACTGGAAGATGAGAGAAACCAAAAGGTTGCTGATAAGCAGGTTGTTGAGATCTAGATGGTGGATAGAAAGGTACAAATGCATTAAAGAGTGGAGGAGATACTGGTGTAGGTTGAGATCGGGTGAAAAGAGATGGTCGAACCTTGTCAGCATCAATTCTGGATACCTCAGCTTTGAGTTTTCTGATCTCGGCTTCTTTGGAATTGAACTCTGGACCCCAGATATGATTCTTAATCATATATCTGAGATCGGTGTCTAGCTCAGAAATCCGGTCATGGAGACGGATGTACATTTGATCCAAGCGACTGGTGATGGAATCAACTTTGGTTTCAGTCTGGGAGACTTGAGTTGCAAGCAAGAAAAGATTAGTCATTGATTATCAACCACTCAACACCTTTCTTAAAGATGATAAGTTTCCCCTTCCAAAAATCCAAACCCTGTTTGTCCATCTCCAAGGGGCTCGAATTTTCTCTAAGTTCGATTAGGTTGAAGGAAGAACAGAGGGATCAATCATACTGGTGTCTGCACCAGTGTCAAGGAACCCAATAACAGGCTCCTTGAGCATTTCAAGATTGAATGAGATTGTCATTACTTGATAAGCAGATTATAAAATTAGATTTTCTCTATCTTTAAACTCAGTACTAAAATGACATTTCTATAGAGCAATAGTAAATAAATACTTGATAAAAATATAAACTAATTGAATACATAAAAAAAAACACCTCACCTCCTAGAAGAGCACAGTCAGATAGTTGACAACTGCGAACAATGCCATTTATGACTTGAAGAAGAGCAACAAAAAATCAAGCCAAGTTTGCTGCAGCAGAATAATTGATACGATTTATACATCCCCAACTATTATGATTATCACATGTACCTTTTCAACAAGATCAATACCCAATGGCTTGTTGCGAAGTAATCTAAGAAAAATAATGGCTTAGACCCAAAAGTAACAATATCATTGACATTCATTGCAACCTGAAAGAGAGTTACATTAGAAGCTAATTCTACTAACACTATTTATATAATTGTATTGTGGATTCCAGTTTCAAATTCCAACTTAAGTTTAGTTCCCACACCATCAGTGCCGGCAACAAGGTAAGAATCACCTGTTCGAAAGAAACTCATGAGCAAACTAATACAATAACACCAAAAAGCAGATTTAATAGCTTACTCAAATCACAAGAATCTACTAAATATTATTTTTTCAATTAGAAGATAAGCAACCCATTGTAAGAAAAATCCTAGATAATTAAACAGGTAATAAGAATTAGATGATTATCGAGAGGAAAAATTGCCAAAAGCTCCAATCCTTGTCGCCATCTTAGCAATTCTTTTAAGAAGCTTAGACCCAACATCCATATCCACCCAAGCATCTTTATAAGTTACCCCTTGCAAGGAAATTGACCTCTTACTCCTTTGGAGGCTATTGAAAGAAAATAAATTTTTAGCCTCCAAAGGAGTAAGAGGTCAATTTCCTTGACTAACTCAAGCAGATAATCCATAGTTGGTGGGATTTGGTTTATTGGGAAAGTAATTAATTAATGATGCAAAACAATGCGAGAGTTCAGTGTTTGCTGCAATACTAATGCTCATGGCAACTTTTGAGAATGAATTTTAAGATTGATTGTGAGATATGCTAAGAAAGTCCCGATTAAGTGAATGTGAATGTGAGATATACTATGATGCCTAAATTGGGAGTTCAAGACTTCAGTCAGTTACCTTTAGGGTCTGCATCGATTGGTTCGATTCACTATAATGGTATAATTTAAGTATTTGATTTGTTTTACTCTTTAGACTTCAGGCGCAGAGAGAATTTCTCAATCATGGCTTCAACTTCATCTTCATCTACTTCCAATCCTGTTACTTGTTCTTATACTCTTTCTCTCCCTAAATCTTGCACTTCTTATACCACCAACAAAATTGAAAACCTTGTAGAATACTCCTACATCCCTGAATCCGCCCAAATCAGTGAGTCATCCTACCCTCTCATCAGTCCTTACCAACTGTACAAAAGACTTAGTTCCTTTACCCGCAGTATTCGTACCCTCATCTCTACCCGATGGCCTCACCCTAAAGAATATATCCAGTCCTGTCCTCTGGATCAGTGTGCTCTTCAAGCCACTTCTGCTGAGCAATATGTTACTCTGGAGATTCCTTCAGAGTTAATTTCCAACTGGAAACAAGACGGTTATACCCATCTCCATCTTGAAGGAATTAGATTAATCATCACCCTTCATGGGCGCAAAGGATTACCAGTCACAGCTCGCCTTGCCCTCCTTGATACCCGCTTCAAACAGTACCAAGATGCTGTTATTGGCACTGTTCTCACTACCCTCCATGCAGGAAGTGTTCTCCTCACTTTCTACCCCAACTTCAACCTTTCTCTTCAAGACACAAATTTGTCCACAACCTTAAAAGTCCAAGTCCAGATCCAAGGTGCAGAACAAATCTCCTCTGCCAAAATTGCCACTCTTCATCACCAACTGGTCTATAGGCTTCAAAATCATGCCTTAGATCTACCCACTCCAGACCATCACTTTAAAACCTTTATGGTCTTAGCTGAATCTGACCAGATCCCAAACATCATCCAGATCCTTAGACAAATTTCTCGCCATGAGCTCATCAAGCTTATGCCTCTTGAGTGGATCTCAAACTATGAACAGTTCCATACCAATACAACTCCAATTCAGACATTAGAAAGTATGTTTGAATGACGCCCAGATGGAACAGTCAGAATGAGCTTCAAACCCCCTCCCAGTGCTCCACAAGAGCCTCCTCGACTCTCCTTTACTTATTCTTCCATGATCACAGCTGTACAGACAGCTCAAGAAGATCTACCCATTACAGGGTTTACTTCTAAAGGCTACCCTATTTATCCAGCAGAGCTAAATGGTCATTTCCTATGGGATGTCCCTGGCTCAGGCATGTGTGATCCCTCTTGTCCCTGTTGGGATGACTGGGAAGAGGATGATGATGATTATTCCAGAAAAAGAAAACCTAAAAAGAAAAAACCTTTAGCCTCATGTCACCATAATAACCCCACACCACCACAAGATCCTCCGTCTCCACCAGCTCCTTTGCCCATCTACAAAAAAGAACTCAAATGGATTGCAAAACATTGCAAATCCGAGATTCCATCACCAATCCCAAATCCAACACCACCACTAAGTTGTATGATGTTTTCATCTACTTCTTCAGACTACTCTTTTTCCTTTCCTCCTTTAGACACCCACACAGATTCCCAACGCAATGTTGTGTCTAAACCCTTTATCCCTTCAGCCATAACCTCTACAGGACACCTTGAACCCCTTAAACCTTTTGAATCAGTCCTCGAATGGCAAACCCAAAATGCCAGAGCACAAAATGATACTTTGGTAAACATTAATTCCAAAGTTGAAAAAATCAGTTTACGAACTGAAAAGCTTGAGACCAAAGTTGATTCCATCATTGCACAAATGCAGCAGATCCACCAAAATCTACGGTCCAGAATTGCTCAACTTGATTCTAAATTACGAACCATGCTTGCCCAACGCTATTATGGCCCTGAATTTCACCAGAAAGAAAGAGAGATTAGACGCTTAAAAGCTGAGCTTGACCGGATAGAATCAGAAAAACAAAGGCCTACCCTTTTTACCTCTTCACCTCCGATGCCTTCCATCGGTCCAACCTATTATCCATTTGCCTCTATGCTTTCCCCTATCAAACAGTATGAACCTTCCAAGTTATTTGGTATGACTCATACTCTTTTTAGAGATAATCCATTACCACCACCACAACCAAAACCTAAACCAAAGCCTAAACCTCAACCACGACCAGCCACTATTCCCCAACCTGTTGTTTCCACTCCTGACCAACCAACCCATGGCTATCCATCAACCTCACCATCAGCACCTCCACCACCAACTTCTTCTCAACCTTCGATCCAATCCAAAGATAAACAACCCGTGCACATGTTCAGTGCCCACACAGTTGACCACACATCCTCCACTGAGGATCAAACTTCTGATTCCACTCTTGCAGTCTCAGATACTCATACTGAGACATACACAGAATCATCAGCTTCCACTAGTGACTCTGAAAAGTCCTATATTGATATCACTAAAATCCTAATGGCTCAAACTGATCCACCTGATCAAGGCCAAACCTCTCACATTGAACTATATGTTGACATTCCTTCTGAAGTTGATGAAGAAATGCCTAAATTCTCTGCCTCAAACCAACCTCCTCCAGCCCAAGCCCAAACCGGTTCAACCGGTCCAAAATCGTCAAATGGTCCATGGTTCACATTTGATGATATTTCATCCTCTAAATGGCATGATCGGCTTAATGAAATGTCTGCCTGGCTTGACTTACAAATGTTAAGGCCAGGAGCCACCACTCAATCAGTCTTTAGAGAATTTGCCACTCGTTTTACGGGTGCTCTAAGAGATTGGTTTGAATCTTTAGGCCAATACAGACAATTGCAATTTGTTCAATTGCCAGAAGTCTCAAGTACCCTTGTGGTTATCCATGATCAATTCCTTGGAGACCCCTCTGTAATTTTTGAAGCTGCACGACGGGACTATCTCAACATGAAATGCTGTTCACTCAATGCTAAGGATCTTGAGTTCCATTATAAAAGAATGTCCCTGCTGTTCTATAAGCTTAATGGATTCAATGAGCCGACATTAAAGCATGTTTTCCTGGCTTCCCTTCCTGATGAACTCCAACCAGACATACAACGACAACTTCTTACATCCAATCTTGTCCTTGACAACATCTCTCTTGGCAAAATCTTTCAACTTGCCAAAACTTGTCTTGACAAACTCTGTGAGCAAAATCAGTTTTTCAAAGAACTGTTGAAAGACAGAACCATTTAGGAGTGCCTGTAAAAAGCCTTATTTGCATATTAAGTGCAAACAGAAGAAGGATTGTGATTGCAGTCCTAAAAAGAAAAGGCATTTTCGGAAATTCAAGCATCTAGAATAGTCATCTAAGCCTAGTCGGTCCAAAAAGTCCTACAGATTCTTCAGAAAGAAGTCATCTTCATCCAAAGTCTTTAAAAGGAGAAAGTCCAGTAGATGCTTTATCTATTCGGCTCCTTGAGCATATCCAAGCTACCACAGATTTCTCTCCAGAAAAAGATGAACTGGAATTCTAATTTTCAGAACAAGATTAATCCAATGATGAAACAGTGTTCACACTACAGAATTCCTTTGATGACTCAGACAGTGATCAGTCACAAGTCATTTTCCACCAACAGTTGCTGTCCCTTGATACTTCTGTTCCCATCCCTTCCATTAAACTCCAGATCTTGCCTTCCAAATTCCAAAGGCCCATTCCAGCAATTGGTCTCATCGACACTGGAGCTCAACGCAGCATGTTAAATCCGTATATTCTTCCACCCGAATATTGGACAGAATCTGAGGAACATTTCAAAGCTGTCAATGAAAAATTGTTCACCACCTCTTTGATTACCAAAAAACCCATTGGTATTCAAATCTTCCCAAACTGTGTCATTTGGACCAAGGTCATTGGTTCAACTCTTCCTAATAAGGATATCTTGTTAGGTTTTGACATCCTTCACTAGATCAAACACCTCCAAATGATTCCCACTGGAATCCAAGTCAAATCCATGTTCAAACCTTTTATAGACATTCTTAAACTTTACAACCTTTCTGACACACCTCAGCCCTACCAAGATATTTCAACTAGAATTTTGATTCTGTGTCCGGAGTCCCATTCTCAATTCACCCATCCAAACCCATTGTGGAAAAATAAGTCTTTCTTCATTAAGTTACCTTTCAAAGTCAATGAAGACATTAACCCAACCAAAGCTACCCATCCAGGAATGAGTCCTTCTGATTTACTCCTAGCCCAACAGGAATGTTCCCAATTGTTAGCCCAAGGTCTAATTGAGCCCACAACTTCTCAATGGGCTTGCCAAGCCTTTTATGTTGAAAACCATGCTGAGCTTGTTCGAGGAAAGAAACATTTAGTCACTGACTATCAGCCTTTAAACATGTTCTTACAAGATGACAAATTCCCTTTTCTGCGCCGACGAAGCATGTTTACTTTTCTCAAAAATATCCAGATCTTTTCAAAATTTGATTTAAAATCAGGTTTTTGGCAATTAGGCATTGAACCCTCAGAACGGTATAAAACTGCCTTTTGTATTCCAAATGCCCATTTCCAATGGAAAGTTTTACCCTTCGAACTCAAAACTGCCCCATCCATATTCCAAAAGTCCATGATCCAAATCTTTTAGCCCACTGTCCATCATGCATTGATTTATATTGATGACATCTTGCTTTTTTCTGGTTCTCATGAGGAATATCACCAGCTATTAACTCAGTTCTATGATATTGTCCAGAGTCATAGAATTATGTTATCAGCCAAGAAAAGCACCATTGCCACAGATACCATCAAATTTCTTGAAATGGTTATAAAAGACGGCCATTATTAACCTGGAAAGCACATTGCCCAAGAGTTGCTTCACTTTCCAGATCAGCACCTTTCCAAAAAGCAAGTCCAACAGTTTCTTAGCATCATTAACTACATCCGTGATTTCATCCTACACATGGACCAACACACTCGACATCTTTCGGCTTTATTGAAAAAGAAGCCCTCAGGTGGAATGACAACCACACCATTACTGTCACTACATTAAAGCAGATTGCGTAAAATCCGCCTCTATTAAAGTTGATTGCAGATGGCAAGCGCATATTACAGACAGATGCCAGTAATGAATCATGGGGAGCCATTCTCCTCAAAGAACTCAATGGAAAAGAAAGCTTTATCGCTTACGCTAGTGGACATTTCTCTGACACACAGAAACATTACCATAGTGTGTTCAAAGAAATCTTAGCGGTCAAGAATGGCATCAAGAAATTTGAGTATCATTTGATTGGACACCATTTTCTCATCCAAAAAGAGTACGTGGCGTTGTTCTACCCCTATGATGGGTTCCTTAGCTCTTTTGAAGCTAAGATATTTAAAACTGCTTTGGACCAGTAGCCCGCACACAGTGGTGTTCCAGCTGATATACCTCTTAGATCAAAACCTAAAACGAGTTCTCTGTAGGTTATAAAACCCAAAAACAGACTTCTCTTTAGTCTTAAAACAGGGTACCAAACCATTTAAGAAATCGCCATAAGTTTTCTGATGCACAGGATCCTTCCTTGAAGGCAAGTGCAGAACATACTTCCTTAAGTTTTCAAAATGAACAAATGTAATTCTTTGATTCGTTTCTTTCACTTAGAACTTCATTTGCAAAGAGAGAGATATAAGAGTTTAGAACTTCATGATGAGAGAAAGGCACACGAGAGTTTATTGCTTGTCAAACTTCTTAAAACTTCTTATCTCTTACAAGGGGGTGAGCTCTTTATATAGGAGAGCTCATGAAGATAGGACAGGACCCCTATCTTTTTCAACAGTAAAAGTAAGATAAAACTACAGTACAAGAGTAAAGCTACAGTACAGTACAAGAGTAAAGTTACAGTACAAGCAACATTATTACAACATAACAAAGTTCATGACAAAAGACAAAAAGAGAAAGTGCATACATCAGGACAAAAGGAGAAATTTCTTACAACAAGACAAACCACTTTATAAAGAGGAGAGGTTCATGTAGTCGTCTTCAGAGTCACTTTCTGTCGCATCAAGGTCATCATCAGAAGGTGGTGGAAAGTCTTCCCATGGGTCCTGGGAGTCTTGGTAGAGGAAGTCAGTGTAATCTGGTTTTTCTTCTTTGATGATGATGCCGGTGGGTTTTGGGTGTGATATAGTGGATGGAGTGGGGATCATGATGACGTCATGTTGTGGGCCTAGGGAGGTGTGGGAGCTATCTCTGTGTGGTGGAGTCTGGTGGTTGAGTTGTCAGAGATAATTGTGTAGGGTGGTTTGGATTTCATTTTCAATGACAGCTGGGTGTGGTGCAATAAACCATTCATACACCTAATCTTGGGTTCAAAAAAGCTTTGTATCTGGATGCTGAAAATATGGCCTGTGGATGATGAAGACTGAAGTGAACAGTTGAGCTTTTGAAGCAGGCATTCTTTCAAGATTATAAATTTCATAGAGTTGCTGCAGTTTCTTTCTCCACCATGGAATGGGAGAAAACCATTCAAGTAAAGTCCAGGTGAGGGACCTGGTTTTGTCCGGGTTGAGGAGATATTCCAAAGTGGGACTGATTGGCAGGATAAGCTTGGTGACATAAAGAACAGTTAAGCACCATAGGTACCATAACTCATCTTCAGTGATATCCCTGGAGGGGTCAAGGGTGAAGGTAGAAAATGGAAATGAGTCTGCCATAAGGTAAGCTTTCATGAAAAAACGAAAAACAGCTTTGCGGGCAAAGTCCTGGATGGCAACAGAGGAGAAAGTTTTGTTAAGGGGAAAGTTTTTCTTAGTGAGAGCTTCTGGAGGAAGTGAAGTAGCCATGGAGATAACTGGGAAGTGGTAGGTTGTGGAAAATACGGTGAGAAGTTTGTCTAGTTTCTCCACCATGGAATGGGAGAAAACCATTCAAGTAAAGTCCAGGTGAGGGACCTGATTTTGTCCGGGTTGAGGAGATATTCCAAAGTGGGACTGATTGGCAGGATAAGCTTGGTGACATAAAGAACAGTTAAGCACCATAGGTACCATAACTCATCTTCAGTGATATCCCTGGAGGGGTCAAGGGTGAAGGTAAAAAATGGAAATGAGTCTGCCATAAGGTAAGCTTTCTTGAAAAAACGAAAAACAGCTTTGCGGGCAAAGTCCTGGATGGCAACAGAGGAGAAAGTTTTGTTAAGGGGAAAGTTTTTCTTAGTGAGAGCTTCTGGAGGAAGTGAAGTAGCCATGGAGATAACTGGGAAGTGGTAGGTTGTGGAAAATACGGTGAGAAGTTTGTCTAGTTTCTCCACCATGGAATGGGAGAAAACCATTCAAGTAAAGTCCAGGTGAGGGACCTGGTTTTGTCCGGGTTGAGGAGATATTCCAAAGTGGGACTGATTGGCAGGATAAGCTTGGTGACATAAAGAACAGTTAAGCACCATAGGTACCATAACTCATCTTCAGTGATATCCCTGGAGGGGTCAAGGGTGAAGGTAAAAAATGGAAATGAGTCTGCCATAAGGTAAGCTTTCATGAAAAAACGAAAAACAGCTTTGCGGACAAAGTCCTGGATGGCAACAGAGGAGAAAGTTTTGTTAAGGGGAAAGTTTTTCTTAGTGAGAGCTTCTGGAGGAAGTGAAGTAGCCATGGAGATAACTGGGAAGTGGTAGGTTGTGGAAAATATGGTGAGAAGTTTGTCTAGTTTAGAGAGTCGGGAAAGCATATCAAGGAATGAGGTTCTGGGACCCCTTTATATGCTTAACTGAAAAGTCATACTTGGAAAACCAATCTTTTAACCTGAGTAACATTTTTTCGAGAGCAGTTTTACCTTTGAAATTAAGGATATTGGGGAAGGCTGAACTGTCCATTCGGATGAGAAAATGATGTCCAATCAAATAATACTCAAATTTCTTGATGCCATTCTTGACTGCTAAGATTTCTTTGAACACACTGTGGTAATGCTTCTGTGTGTCAAAGAAATGTCCACTAGCGTAAGCGATAAAGCTTTCTTTTCCATTGAGTTCTTCGAGGAGGATGGCACCCCATGATTCATCATTGGCATCTGTCTGTAGTATGCGCTTGCCATCTGCAATCAACTTTAAAAGAGGTGGATTTTGCGCAATCTGCTTTAATGTAGTGACAGCAATGGTGTGGTTGTCATTCCACTCTGGGGGCTTCTTTTTCAATAAAGCCAAAAGATGTCGAGTGTGTTGGTCCATGTGTGGGATGAAATCACGGATGTAGTTAATGATACTGAGAAACTGTTGGACTTGCTTTTTGGAAAGCTGCTGATCTGGAAAGTGAAGCAAATCTTGGGCAATGTGCTTTCCAGGTTGATAATGGCCGTCTTTTATGACCATTCCAAGAAATTCGATGGTATTTGTGACAATGGTGCTTTTCTTGGCTGATAACATAATTCCATGACTCTGGACAATATCATAGAACTGAGTTAAAAGCTGGTGATGTTCCTCATGCGAACTTGAAAAAAGCAAAATGTCATCAATATAAATCAATGCATGATGGAGGATGGGCTGAAAGATTTGAATCATGGACTTTTGGAATATGGATGGGGCAGTTTTGAGTCTGAAGGGTAAGACTGTCCATTGGAAATGGGCATTTGGAATACAAAAGGCAGTTTTATACCGTTCTGAGGGTTCAATGCCTAATTGCCAAAAACCTGATTTTAAATCAAATTTTGAAAAGATCTGGGCATTTTTGAGAAAAGTAAACATGCTTTGTTGGCGTGGTAAAGGGAATTTGTCATCTTGTAAAAATATGTTTAAGGGCTGATAGTCAATGACTAAGCGTTTCTTTCCTCGAACAAGCTCAGCATGCTTTTCAATATAAAAGGCTTGGCAAGCCCATGGAGAAGTTGTGGGCTCAATTAGACCTTGGGCTAACAATTGGGAACATTCCTGTTGGGCTAGGAGTAAATCAGAAGGACTCATTCCTAGATGGGTAACTTTGGTTGGGTTAATGTCTTCATTGAGTTTGAAAGGTAACTTAATGAAGAAAGACTTATTTTTCTACAATGGGTTTGGATGGGTGAATTGAGAATGGGACTCCGGACACAGACTCAAAATTTTAGTTGAAATATCTTGGTAGGGCTGAGGTGTATTAAACAGGTTGTAAAGTTTAAGAATGTCTGTGAAAGGTTTGAACATAGATTTGACTCGGATTCCAGTGGGAATGATTTGGAGGTGTTTGATCTGGTGAAGGGTGTCAAAACCTAACAAGATATCCTTATTAGGAAGAGTTGAACCAATGACCTTGGTCCAAATGACACAGTTTGGGAATATTTGAATACCAATGGGTTTTTTGGTAATCAAAGAGGTGGTGAACAATTTTCCATTGACAGCTTTGAAATGTTCCTCATATTCTGTCTAATATACTGGTGGAAGAATATGCGGATTTAACATGCTGCGTTGAGCTCCAATATCGATGAGACCAATTGCTGGAATGGGCGTTTGGAATTTGGAAGGCAAGATCTGGAGTTTAATGGAAGGGATGGGAACAGAAGTATCAAGGGACAGAAACTGTTGGTGAAAAATCACTTATGACTGATCATTGTCTGAGTCATTAGAGGAATTCTGTAGTGCGAACACTGTTTCATTATTAGGTTCATCTTGTTTTGAAAAATAGAATTCCAGTTCATCCTTTTCTGGAGAGAAATTTGTGGTAGCTTGGAGATGCTCAAGGAGCTAAATAGATTTTTCCCATTTGTTGGGACAATCCTTGGCATAATGACCTTTCTTCTTGCAGATAAAGCATCTGCTGGACTTTCTCCTTTTAAAGTCTCTGGATGAGGATGACTTATTTCTGAAGAATCTGTAGGACTTTCTGGACCGGCAAGGCTTAGATGAGTATTCCGGACGTTTGAATTTCTGAAAATGCCTTTTCCTTTTAGGACTGCAATCACAATCCTTCTTCTGTTTGCACTTAATATGCAAATAAGTCTTTTTGCAGGCACTCCGAAATGGTTCTGTCTTTCAACAGTTCTTTGAAAAACTGTTTTTGCTCATAGAGTTTGTCAAGACAAGTTTTGGCAAGTTAAAAGATTTTGCCAAGAGAAATGTTGTCAAGCACAAGATTAGATGCACGAAGTTGCTGCTGTATGTCTGGTTGGAGTTCATCAGGAAAGGAAGCCAGGAAAACATGCTTTAATGTCGGCTCATTGAATCCATTAAGCTTATAGAACAGCAAGGACATTCTTTTATAATGGAACTCAAGATCCTTAGCATTAAGTGAACAGCATTTCATGTTGAGATAGTCCCGTTGTGCAGCTTCAAAAATTACAGAGGGGTCTCCAAGGAATCGATCATGGATAACCGCAAGGGCACTTGAGACTTCTGGCAATTGAACAAATTGCAATTGTCTATATTGGCCTAGAGATTCAAACCAATCTCTGAGGGCACCCGTAAAACGAGTGGCAAATTCTCTAAGGACTGATTGAGTAGTGGCTCCTGGCCTTAACATTTGTAAGTCATGCCAGGCAGACATTTCATTAGGCCGATCATGCCATTTAGAGGATGGAATATTATCAAATGTGAACCATGGACCATTTGACGATTTTGGACCGGTTGAACCGGTTTGGGCTTGGGTTGGAGGAGGTTGGTTTGAGGCAGAGAATTCAGGCATTTCTTCGTCAACTTCAGAAGGAATGTCAACATATGGTTTAGTGTGAGAGGTTTGGCCTTGATCAGGTGGATCAGTTTAAGCCATTAGGATTTTAATGATATCAGCATTGGACTTTTCAGTCACTGGTGGAAGCTGATGATTCTGTGTCTGTCTCAATATGAGTATCTGAGACTGTAAGATTGGAATCAGAAGTTTAATCATCGGTGGAGGATGTGTGGTCAACTGTGTGGGCACTGAATAGGTCCCTGATGGTGAGGTGGATGGAGAGCCATGGGTTGGTTGGTCATGAGTGGAAACAGCAGGTTGAGGAATAGTGGCTGGTTGTGGCTGAGGTTTCGGCTTTGGTTTAGGTTTAGGTTTAGGTTGTGGTGGTGGTAATGGATTTTCTCAAAAAAGAGTATGAGTCATACCAAATAACTTGGAAGGTTCATACTGTTTGATAGGGGAAAGCATGGAGGCAAATGGATGATAGGTTAGACCAATGGAAGGAATCGGAGGTGGGGAGGTAAAAAGGGTAGGCCTTTGTTTTTCTGATTCTATGCGATCAAGCTCAGCTTTCAAGCGTCTGATCTCTCTTTCTTTCTGGTTAAATTCAGGGCCATAATAGCGTTGAGCAAGCATGGTTCTTAACTCAGAATCAAGTTGAGCAATTCTGGACTGTAGATTTTAGTGGATCTGCTGCATTTGTGCAGTGATGGAATCAACTTTGGTCTCAAGCTTTTCAGTTCGTAAACTGATTTTTTCAACTTTAGAATTAATGTTTGCCAAAGTATCATTTTGTGCTCTGGCATTTTGGGTTTGCCAGTTGAGGACTGATTCAAAAGGTTTAGGGGGTTCAAGGTGTCCTGTGGAGGTTATGGTTGAAGGGATAAAGGGTTTAGACACAGCATTGCGTTGGGAATTTGTGTGGGTGTCTAGAGGAGGAAAGGAAGAAGAGTAGTCTGAAGAAGTAGATGAAAACATCATACAACTCAGTGGTGGTGTTGGATTTGGGATTGGTGATGGAATCTCGGATTTGCAATGTTTTGCAATCCAGTTGACTTCTTTTTTGTAGATGGGGAAAGGAGTTGGTGGAGATGGAGGATCTTGTGGTGGTGTGGGGTTATTATGGTGACATGAGGCTAGAGGTTTTTTCTTTTTGGATTTTTTCTTTCGTGTGGAATAATCATCATCATCCTCTTCCCAATCATCCCAGCAGGGACAATTTGGGTCACACATGCCTGAGCCAAGGGCATCCCATAAAAAATGACCATTTAGCTTTGCTGGATAAACAAGGTAGCCTTTTCAGTTGAACCCTGTAATGGGTATATCTTCTTGAGCTGTCTGCATAGCTGTGATCTTGGAAGAATAAGTAAAGGAGAGCCGAGGAGGCTCTTGTGGAGCACTGGGAGGTGGTTTGAAAGTCATTCTGACTGTTCCATCTGGCCGTCGTTCAAACATACTTTCTGACGTCTGAATTGGAGCTGTATAGGTATGGAACTGTTCATAGTTTGAGATCCATTCAAGTGGCATAAACTTGCTGAGCTAATGACGGGGGATTTGTCTGGGGATCTGGATGATGGTTGGGATTTGGTCAGATTCAGCTAAGACCATGAGGGTGCCAGAGTGATGGTCTGGAGTGGGTAGATCTAAGGCATGATTTTGAAGCCTATAGACCAGTTGGTGATGGAGAGTGGCAATTTTGGTAAAGTAGATTTGTTCTGCACCTTGGATCTGGACTTGGACTTTTAAGGTTGTGGGAAAATTTGCGTCTTGAAAAGAAAGGTTGAAGTTAGGGTAGATAGTGAGGAGAACACTTCCTGCATGGAGGGTAGTGAGAACAGTGCCAATAACAGCATCTTGGTACTGTTTGAAGCAGGTATCAAGGAGGGCAAGGCGAGCTGTGAATGTAATCCTTTGCGCCTATGAAGGGTGAGGATTAATCTAATTCCTCCAAGATGGAGATGGGTATAACCGTCTCGTTTCTAGTTGGAAATTAACTCTGAAGGAATCTCCAGAGTGACATATTGCTTAGCAGAAGTGGCTTAAAGAGCACTCTGATCCAAACGAGAGGACTGGATATATTCTTTAGGGTGAGGCCGTCGGGTAGAGATGAGGGTACTTATACTGTGGGTAAAGGAACTGGGTCTTTTGTACAGTTGGTAATGACTGATGAGAGGGTAGGATGACTCACTGATTTGGGCGGATTCAGGGATGTAGGAGTATTCTACAAGGTTTTCAATTTTGTTGGTGGTATAAGAACTGCAAGATTTTAGGAAGAGAAAGAGTAGAAGACAAAGTAACAGGATTGGAAGTAGATGAAGATGAAGTTGAAGCCATGATTGAGAAATTCTCTCTGCGCCTGAAGTTTAAAGAGTAAAACAAATCAAATACTTAAATTATACCATTTTGAGTATGAAAACTGAGATTTAGAAAACACAGAAGTTTCAAGGACGAGTATGGCTCTGATACCATAAAAGAGTACGTGGCGTTGTTCTACCCCCGTGATGGGTTCCTTAGCTCTTTTGAAGCCAAACTAAAACGACGAGTTTGTTATGGTTCTATAACAATTCTACTTAAACGTACGATAATGGTTTAGTTTAATAGTTATAAAGCAATTAAAGTTGGAGAGTCTCCACTCTATAAAACAAATATAGGGTTATTTTAAAAGACCTCCTCGAAGTATAGGGTAATTATAGTTGGATGGCGAGTTTCCTTATATCTTCACTCACCTCCCCTATCGTTAGTCTGAATACTCGTATAACGTTACTATACGAGTATAACTATGTATACGAGGATACTTGTTGACGATCCAAAAACTTCAAAACTTAAACAAAAATTCTTTGAAACCCTAAAATACCCAATGAATAATTATGGTACTCAATTTCACTTGATATCCATCTTGTAAAAGATTGATTTTTCTTCTTCATTACACAAAACTAAAGCAAAATGTTTCACTCTCATTGCGAGATATCAAACTATTTCCACTTCACTCCCCCTTTTTTTTCTTCAAAGATTATTTATCACAAAAGTTCTTAGAATTATGTCCAGAAAACCATTCCCAATTTCATCATCCTTCACTTCTTTGGAAAAATGAATAGTTTTTCATTCACCTTCCTTTTAAACTCAATGAAGACATCAACCCTACAAAAGCTTCACACTTGGGTATGTCTCCTTCAGACCTCTTACTATATCCTGAATACCCTTCTGATGAATAACCATGAATAGGAAATTTCTTTTCTTAACCAGTTTGAACTGCTGTGATCATAGCCATGAATCGCCAACTTCCCTTCAAAGCTCTTAACCAGAGAAATTTCCACATGAACATCTCTTTCCATAGCACAAGAGTTGTTATACTCTCTAAATGAGCACCTGACCAGAAAACAAATCCAACAAATCCTCGGGATAATCAATTATCTTCGGGATTTCTTGCCACATGTATCTGTTCATACAAGCTAGCTGTCTAAAATGTTGAAGAAGAAGTCCCCCCTTTGGGATCCAGATCAGACATCTGTTGTCCAACACTTGAAGCTGATTGCTCAAAATCCTCCAACTTTAAAGATTCCATCCACTGGTCAAAGAATTCTCCAAATCGATGCTAGTGACCAATACTAGGGTGCCATTCTACTCGAATTCATAGATGACAAAGAACTTTTTTGTGCCCATGCCTGTGGGCAATTCAAGGACTCTAAGAAGCACTACCATGTGATATATAAAGAGATCTTGGCAAAAGTATGGAATTAAAAAATTTGAGTTCCATATGATTGGTCATCATATTCACATCTGTCTTGACAACTCTTCGTTCCTCAAGATCCTTGAATTTAAAAACGCTCCCTGATAAACAGCTACTAAGATTGAAAAATTAGTTTTCCCAATATGACTTCTCAGTAAAACTCATAAAGGGCAATCAAAACCTAATCCCTGACCTCTTGTCCAGACCGGACAAAATCTCACTAATCACCTCTCAGACATATTTTCCTGCCATAGCCATGACAACCTCTTTACCTAATTAAGCTCTTATCCATAATCTTACCTTCACCACTCTTAACCAGATCAAAGACTTCGCCCAAAAATTTGTCTATCTTATATGAACCCCGTCAAGAACTGACGCGACCCTAATCAATTTAGTTCCCAAGATTGAATCTAAACCACGAATGGAATAGAACCTCGACCCAATGCTTATTAAAAGCACAAACCTTGGTATGTGAAGATGCCACAATTAGCTATGGATGGTCTGATTGATAAGTCAAGAATTTAAATGCCACAGAAATCCGATAAGTTCAAAGAGTTCGTAAAGAGCCAAAGATAATTAACTCTCTCACCAATTGCATAAAAAAACTTTTTTTCTGTTTATTGAATGAGTACTTTATAACCGGTTACAAAAAATTTTGGAAATAAATCCTAACAAAAAAAATCAAATCTAAATCTAAATCTTCCCTAATAGGAAATAATGTAAATCAAATCAGAATCCTAATCTAAGTAAATAGGAAAGAATTTAAACTAAATCAGGATCCTAATTGTCTTAAATAGCTTACATCAATTAAATGGAAACTAGGCGATTAAAATAGAAAAACTAATTTGATTCCCTAATAGCCTCTTTAGGAAACGGGAAAGTATCTGAAAAAGGAAAATAATATATTTTTCTACCATAATGTTTAAGCCAACTCCTTATTTCATGGAAGTGAGTATTTGGAAACTTCAAGAGTCTGAATTATGCATTTATCATGTGCGATTCATTCAGTGGGCCTCCATTAAGCACTTCTTTGAATTTTTTTGCTCGAGCTCTTGTAATGGGTCCGACGGGATCTTGAATAAGATCTGAATATGACTCATTCCATGTGCTTGTGATAGTTTTATCCTTAATCTCATCACTATCGCTATATGTTTAAGGTCCACCACACCAGTCCTGATAGTTTTATGCATTTTCATCTTGACTATTTGTTTTTTATAGGTCTTTCAGTTAGTCCATGTAAGGATATCTCTAAAGATGAATTATGGTACATATGGTGTACAACACTAGTATTTCCAGTCTTAAGCAATGCGCTAACATCTCAACACTCCTGAGAATGCTAGTTCTCTGTTATGGACTCTTCTTGAGTGGTTTTCTCCCATCCCTTGGTGGAGAAAAGAACTCACCTGCATTCACCACCAAAATCACCTTCACTTAATTCCAACAAGTGAAGCCAATTAGTTTATTTCAGTCTTCATCATCCACCGTCCTTATTTTCAACATCCTATTACCAACCTCTTTTGGACTCAGGATTAGCTCTATGAATGGAAAACCTTGCCCACTTCTTCTCTCCTAAAACAAGATCCCACTATTATTTCAGCCTTAAGGAATTTCCTCTTTGATATCAACCATTACGAACCACCTTCAACTCCTATCCAACACACCTCACAAGGTCCTCAACATGAAATTCTCATGTTACCTCCACCTGGTATAAGCAATACTCCATCCACCAGTGGAATCATCATAAAGGAAGAAAGACCGAACTACACAAACATTCTATTCTAAGACGTTCAAGATCCTTGGGAAGAATTCATGTCTCTCCTCTCCTTTCCGGAAATTTTGCAAAAGACTCCAAGCACTCACCTTGCATCAAGCTCTTCTGCCCCACTAAACAAGACACTCGTTAACTCTTGTGACAGCTCTTCTAATAATTCTCCAACACGACAACCTATGTCCCTATTTGATGAAGTAGACAGTGATGTCGACAACTTGTCCCCATCTCATAGCTTTTGAAAAAGCATCTACCAGTTTTTTCTTTAAGCTCGCACTTTAAAAAATGTTATAATAATTGTTAGTCCGCGTGTGTTTGGCGGGCTCTTTTCAAGAAAGTGGTTGCTTTTTGACTTTTGCTTTTGTAATATTTGTTCCAACTTTTTCTTTAGCCCATATGTGTTTGCGGCTCTCGGGGAAGTCTTTTGTTGAAGGAATGAGAAAAGTTTGAAAGTTTAAAAAATCACCTTGTGCACATTTATGGCTTTCTAATCTCCTTCCCTACTTTCTTGAAATCCTGATAAGAAAAGGAAAAACTATCATCATTGTTCATTTCCACCCATACACTAAGTATGCTCAACACTTGCCTCTTCAAGGATCCTTTGCATCAGAAAATAATGTTATCACCACCAATTAGATAAAAGCGACTACAGTTCACCCTGTGTGTCACCCCTTCCACTCTTTGGTATTCGGTGTTTTTGGGTGAAGTAGTGGCCCCCGACTGGTATCAAAGCCACTATTCCCATGGAAGTGGTAAATGTAATAGGTTTTTCTATTCCTTCAGTGATAACAAGAAAGCACTTTTTTTATGTCCGAGTTGCATGTTAGACCTTAGTTGTTGCATATTTAATGTGAATTGTTGCATGTTTACATGGTTCTCATATTTAACCTCAGTTGTTACATGTTTAACCTCAATTATTGCATGTTTAACCTCAATTGTTGCATGTTTTACATGAATTTTTTACATATAAATTTCATATTGCATGTTTGACCTTACTTATTGCATGTTTCACTTAAATTGTTGAATATCTTGAATAAAGCCAAAAAAAATGAAAATTTTTACACATACGTCATGCGTTCCATATAGGACCTCAATAATTACATGTTTCACGTGAACTATTGCATGTTTGACCTCTCCTGTTACATGTTTTACTTGAATTGTTGCATATCTTAAATAAAGCCAAAAATGAGGATTTTTCAGTCCATTTCATGTTTGACACCTATGTTGTGCATTTGTCATTTGTCTTATTTATAATAGACTCTATTACATGTTTACATTCTATTCATGTTTAATGAATGTCATTACTTGTTTAACTTTACTTATTGTATATTTCTCTTCAATTGTTGCATGTTTTACGTAATTTTTTTGCATGTAAATTTCATGTTTTATGTTCACATCACATCTTGCGTGTTTAAAGTCTGCTCTTTCATGTCATAAAAAATGGTACCAAAAAAATTTGAGACTAAATTGTTTCATATTTGATGTCCATGGTTTATATACAATATTGTTTGTCCCGTATATGAAATACAATGCTGCAAGTTTACATTGTACTCACACTTAGTAGTTGTTTTGTGTTTTAGGTCATGAAAAATGGGAGTTAGATTTGTGTGTTCATCCATTGAGTGCCTTAAATATCATAGAAACTAATGGATTTGCTCTCTATTAACAAAGAATTATACATGGCAAGATATACAAATGTATTATTTTTAAAATTAATGTAGAGACTTGGAAAAGCATGCACACAAATTAAGAGATATTGACCTTAAAATCACAACAGGCTGTTGATCAACAACAGACCAATGGCATCTTCTCCCCTTAAAGAATTAATGGAAGTCGAGGTTGTAGATTCTATTATGCGTAATTGCACGGATATTATTTGCCAACCCAAAAATGCCAAAAAAAAATCAAATGGAGTTTGTTCATCAACAAGCGTGGACATGAGGAGCCTTCCCATATACTCTTTTTATAATTAGGTTGCAGACTACATTTAGCAAACATCACTTTTTTACTACTACTAAAACTTATTGATCATCAAGGACAAATTTGCCCTATTCTCCTACAAAAACATGTTTTATAGTTTTAGATCCTTTAAGCCCAACTTTTAAAGCCTAGTACAATAAAAAATAAAATTACAAATTTGTAAAACATAATGAAAAATAAGCACATTGCCCAGGAGATGCTTCACTTTCCAGATCAGCTCCTTTCCAAAAAGCAAGTTCAACAGTTTCTCGGTATCATCAACTACATCCGTGATTTCATCCCACACGTGGACCAACACACTCGACATCTTTCGGCTTTATTGAAAAAGAAGCCCCCAGAGTGGAATGAGAACCACACCATTGCTGTCACTACATTAAAGCAGATTGCGCAAAATCCGCCTCCTTTAAAGTTGATTGCAGATGGCAAGCGCATATTATAGACAGATGCAAGTGATGATTCATGGGGTGCCATCCTCCTCGAAGAAATCAATGGAAAAGAAAGCTTTATCGCTTACGCTAGTGGACATTTCTCTGACACACAGAAGCATTACCACAATGTGTTTAAAGAAATCTCAGCGGTAAAGAATGGCATCAAGAAATTTAAGTATCTTGAAAAAATGTTACTCAGGTTAAAAGATTGGTTTTCCAAGTATGACTTTTCAGTTAAGCAGATAAAGGGGTCCCAAAACCTCATCCCTGATATGCTTTCTAGACTCTCTAAACCAGACAAACTTCTCACCGTATTTTCCATAACCTACCACTTTCCCATCATCTCCATGGCTACTTCCCTTCCCCCAGAAGCTCTTACCAAGAAAAACATTCCCCTTAACAAAACTTTCTCTTATGTCTTTGACATTCAAGAGTTTGCACGAAAAGCTATTTTTCGCTTCTTCATGAAAGCCTACCTTATGACAGATTCATTTCCATGTTCTACCTTCCACCCAGAAAATTTGCTCCTTACAGGTCTCACCCTTGACCCCTCCAGGGATATCACTGAAGACGAGTCAACCTATGGTGCCTAACTGTTATTTATGCCACCAAGCTCATCCTGCCAATCAATCCCACTTTGGAACATCTCCTCAACCCGGACAAAGCCACATCCCTCACCTGAACTTTACTTGAATGGTTTTCTCCCATTCCATGGTGGAGAAATAAACTGCAGCAACTCTCTGAAATTTATAATCTTGAAAGAATGCCTGCTTTCGAAGCACGCCTGTTCACTTCAGTCTTTATCATCCACAAGCCATACTTTCAGCATCCAGATACAAAGCTTTTCTGGACCCAAGATCAAGTTTATGAATGGTTTACTGCACCACAATTACCTCTGTCAGCTAAACCACCAGACTCCGCCACACAGAGATATTTTTCACATATCTTTAGGCCCACAAGATGAAGTCATCATGATCCCCACTCCATCTGCCATATCCCAACCAAAATCCACAAGAATCATCATTAAAGAAGAAAAGCCAGACTACACTTATTCCTCTAACAGGACTCCCATGACCCATGGGAAGACTTTCTTCTTTGAAGTCAACATCCCCAGTAGTTCCCCCAACCATCCATGCATGAACCAGGATCCTCATCACAACCACTGTCATCACAACCACCCAAACCTTCAAAAGTAGACAAGGCTACCCAGACGTCACCAAAGACTCCTCAGCCATCATCTAGACCAGTGTCTGAGTACTACTGCACACATCCACTATGCAGTGGTCCCACCTGCAAGCATCCAAGGTTTTCCAAGACCTTTTTCCCTCCACCATCTGACGATGACCCTGATGCAATCGAAAGTGACTTTGAAGATGACTATATGAACCTCTCCTCTCCATAGCATAGTTTGTCTTTTTGCAGGAAATTTCTCATTTTGTCTTGATGCATGTATTTTCCCTTTTTAACTTTTTCCATGAAATTTCCTCTCTTGTCTTCACTCATGCACCTTCCTTGAACCTTCCCTGAACCTTCCCCGAACCTTCCCCTTTTGTCTTATTTCATGACATTTCCTTCCTTGTCTTGTTGCAGGAAATTTCCCTTCTTGTCTTGTTCTAGGAAATTTCCCTCTTTGTCTCGTCACATACACTTTCCTAATGCATGAAATTTCCTTTTTTGTCTTATAGCATGCACTTTCCTCTTTTGTCCTCTTGTCATGGACTTTGTCCTATTATAATAATGATAATGTAGCTTTACTCTTGTACTGTAACTTTACTTTGCTTTTACTGTTGTAAAAGATAGGGGTCCTGTCCTATCTTCATGAGCTCTCCTATGTAAAGGGCTCTACTCTCTTGTAAAATATAAGAGTTTGAATAGAAGAAGCTTGAAATCAAAAAACTCTCGTGTGCTTTATCTACATCATGATTTGCTAAACTCTTCTCTCTCTCTCTCTACAAATGAAGTTATAAGTGAAAGAAACAAATCAAAGAATTAAATTTGTTCATTTTGAAAACTTAAGGAAGTATGCTCTGCACTTGCCTTCAAGGAAGGATCCTGTGCATCAGAAAACTTATGGCGATTTCTTAAATGGTTTGGTACCTTGTTTTAAGACTAAAGAGAAGTCTGTTTTGGGTTGTATGACCTTAAAAGAATTCGTTTTAGGTTTTGATCTAAGAGGTATATCGGCTGGAACACTACTGTGTACGGGCTACTGGTCCAAAGGGGTTTTAAATATCTTAGCTTGCTAAGGAACCCATCACGGGGGTAGAACAACGCCACGTACTCTCTTTATCATGATTCATCACTTGCGTCTGTCTGTAGTATGCGCTTGCCATCTGCAATTAACTTTAAAGGAGGCGGATTTTGCGCAATCTGCTTTAATGTAGTGACAGCAATGGTGTGGTTGTCATTCCACTCTGGGGGCTTCTTTTTCAATAAAGCCGAAAGATGTTGAGTGTGTTGGTCACGTGTGGGATGAAATCACGGATGTAGTTGATGATATCGAGAAACTGTTGAACTTGCTTTTTGGAAAGGTGTTGATCTGGAAAGTGAAGCAACTCTTGGGCAATGTGCTTTCCAGGCTGATAATGGCCGTCTTTTATGACCATTCCAAGAAATTCGATGGTATCTATGGAAATGGTGCTTTTCTTGGCTAATAACATAATTTCATGACTCTGGATAATATCATATAAATGAGTTAACAGCTGGTGATGTTCCTCATGCGAACCTAAAAAGAGTAAAATGTCATCAATATAAATCAATGCATGATGGAGGATGGTCTGGAAGATTTGAATCATGGATTTTTGAAATATGGATGGGACAGTTTTGAGTCCGAAGGGTAAGACTGTCCATTGGAAATGGGCATTTAAGATACAAAAGGCAGTTTTGTACCGTTCTGAGGGTTCAATGCCTAATTGCCAAAAACCTGATTTTAAATCAAATTTTGAAAAGATCTGGGCATTTTTTGAGAAAAGTAAACATGCTTTGTCGACGTGGCAAAGGGAATCTATCATCTTGTAAAAACATGTTTAAAGGCTGATAGTCAATGACTAAACGTTTCTTTCCTCGAACAAGCTCAGCATGCTTTTCAACATAAAAGGCTTGGCAAGCCCATTGAGAAGTCGTGGACTCAATTAGACCTTGGGCTAACAATTAAGAACATTCCTGTTGGGCTAGGAGTAAATCAGAAGGACTCATTCCTGGATGGGTAGCTTTGGTCAGGTTAACATCTTCATTTAATTTGAATAGTAACTTAATGAAGAAAGACTGATTTTTCCACAATGGGTTTGGATGGGTGAACTGAGAATGGGACTCGGGACACAAACTCAAAAGCTTTGTTGAAATATGCTGGTAGGGCTGAGGTGTATCAGACAGGTTGTAAAGTTTCAGAATATCGGTGAAAGGTTTAAACATGGATTTGACTCGAATTCCAGTGGGAATGATTTGGAGGTGTTTGATCTGATGTAAGATGTCAAAACCTAACAAGATATCCTTATTAGGAAGAGTTGAACCAATGACCTTGGTCCAAATGACACAGTTTGGAAAGATTTGAATACCAATGGGTTTTTTAGTAATCAAAGAGGTGGTGAACAATTTTCCATTGACAGCTTTGAAATGTTCCTCAGATTCCGTCCAATATTCTGGTGGAAGAATATACGGATTTAACATGCTGCGTTGAGCTCCAGTGTCAATGAGACCAATTGCTGGAATGGGCCTTTGGAATTTGGAAGGTAAGATCTAGAGTTTAATGGAAAGGATGGGAACAGAAGTATCAAGGGACAGCAAACTGTTGGTGGAAAATGACTTATGACTGATCACTGTCTGAGTCATCAGAGGAATTCTGTAGTGCGAATACTGTTTCATCATTGGGTTCATCTTGTTCTGAAAAATAGAATTCCAGTTCATCCTTTTCTAGAGAGAAATATGTGGTAGCTTGGAGATGCTCAAGAAGCCGAATAGATTTTTCCCGTTTGTTGGGACAATCCTTGGCATAATGACCTTTCTTCCTGCAGATAAAGCAGCTGCTGGACTTTTTCCTTTTAAAGTCTCTGGATGAGGATGACTTCTTTCTGAAGAATCTGTAGGACTTTCTGGGCCGGCGAGGCTTAGATGAATATTCCGGACGTTTGAATTTCTAAAAATGCCTTTTCCTTTTAGGACTGCAATCACAATCCTTCTTCTGTTTGCACTTAATATGCAAATAAGGCTTTTTATAGGCACTCCGAAATGGTTCTCTGTCTTTCAACAGTTCTTTGAAAAACTGTTTTTGCTCACAGAGTTTGTCAAGACAAGTTTTGGCAAGTTGAAAGATTTTACCAAGAGAGATGTTGTCAAGCACAAGATTAGATGCACGCAGTTGCCGTTGTATATCTGGTTGGAGTTCATTAGGAAGGGAAGCTAGGAAAACATGCTTTAATGTCGGCTCATTGAATCCATTAAGCTTATAGAACAGCAGGGACATTCTTTTATAATGGAACTCAAGATCCTTAGCATTGAGGGAGCAGCTTCTCATGTTGAGATAGTCTCGTCGTGCAGCTTCAAAAATTGCAGAGGGTTCTCCAAGGAATTGATCATGGATAACCGCAAGGGCACTTGAGACTTTTAGCAATTGAACAAACTGCAATTGTCTGTATTGGCCTAGAGATTCAAACCAATCTCTTAGAGCACCCGTAAAACGAGTGGCAAATTCTCTAAGGACTGATTGAGTGGTGGCTCCTAGCCTTAACATTTGTAAATCAAGCCAGGCAGACATTTCATTAAGCCGATCACGCCGTTTTGAGGATAGAATATCATCAAATGTGAATCATGGACCATTTGACGATTTTGAATCGGTTGAACCAGTTTTGGCTTGGGCTGGAGAAGGTTGGTTTGAGGCAGAGAATTCAGGCATTTCTTCGTCAACTTTAGAAGGAATGTCAACATATGGTTCTGTGTGAGAAGTTTGGCCTTGATCAGGTGGATCAGTTTGAGCCATCAAGATTTTGGTGATATCAGCATAGGACTTTTCAGAGTCACTGGTGGAGGCTGATGATTCTGTGTCTGTCTCAGTATGGCTATCTGAAACAGCGAGATTTAAATCAGAAGTTTGATCATCTGTATGGTCAACTGTGTGGGCACTGAACAAGTGCATGGGTTGTTTATCCTTGGATTGAATAGGAGGTTGAGAAGGAGCTGGTGGTGGAGGTGCTGATGGTGATACTAGTGTATAACCAGGTTGGTCAGGAGGGGAAACAGCAGGTTGATGAATGGTGACTGGTCGTGGTTGAGGTTTAGACTTGGGTTTAGGTTTAGGCGGAAGTGGTAATGGATTATCTGGAACAAGAGTATGAGTCATACCCAATAATTTGGAAGGTTCATGCTATCTGATAGGGGAAAGCATAGAGGTAAAAGGATGATAAGTCGGACCAATGGAAGGAATCGGTGGTGATGAAGTAAAAAGGGTAGGTCTTTGTTTTTCTGATTCAATTTGATCAAGCTCAGCTTTCAAGCGTCTGATCTCTCTTTCCTTTTGGTCAAATTCTGGGCCATAATAGCGTTAAGCAAGCATGTTTCGTAACTCATAATCGAGTTGAGCAATTCTAGACTGTAGATTGTGATGGATCTGCTGCATCTGTGCAGTGATGGAATCAACTTTGGTCTCAAGCTTTTCAGTTCGTAAACTGATGTTCTCAACTTTGGAATTGATATTCACCAAAGTATCATTTTGTGCTCTGGCATTTTAGGTTTGCCAATTGAGGACTGATTCAAAAGGTTTTGGGGGTTCAAGGTGTCCTGTAGAGGTTATGGCTGAAGAGATAAAAGGTTTAGACACAACATTCTGTTGGGAATCTGTGTGGGTGTCTAAAGGAGGAAAAGAAGAAGAGTAATCTGAAGAAGTAGATGAAAACATCATACAACTTACAATGTTTTGCAATCCAGTTGAGCTCTTTTTTGTAAAAGGGTAAAGGAGCTAGCGAAGGAGGAGGGTCGTTTAGTGGTTTAGGGTCAGTATGATGGCATGAGACTGAAGGTTTTTTCTTTTTGGGTTTCTTTTTTCTGGTAGAATAGTCATCGTTGTCCTCTTCCCAATCATCCTAGCAGGGACAATTTGGGTCATACATGCCTGAGCCAGGGGCTCTCATAAGAAATGACCATTTAGCTTTGTTGGATAAACAAGATAGCCTTTTGAGTTGAACCTTGTAATGAGAAGATCTTCTTGAGCTGTCTGCACAGCTGTGATCATTGAAGAGTAGGTAAAGGAGAGCCAAGGAGGCTCTTGTGAAGCACTAGGAGGGGGTTTGAAAGTCATTCTGACTATTCCATCTGACCGTCGTTCAAACATACTTTCTGATGTCTGAATTGGAGCAGTATTATTATAGAACTTTCATAGTTTGAAATCCACTCAAGAGGCATAAGCTTTATGAGCTCATGACGAGGAATTTGTCTTGGGATCTGGATAATTGTGGGGATCTGGTTATATTCAGCTAAGACCATGAGAGTGTCAGAGTGATGGTCAAGAGTGGGTAGATCTAAGGCATGGTTTTGAAGCCTATAGACAAATTGATGATGGAGAGTGGCTATTTTGGCTGAGGAGATTTGTTATGCACCTTGAATTTGAACTTGGACTTTCAAGGTTGTGGGCAAATTGGTGTCTTGGAAAGAAAGATTGAAGTTGGGATAGAAAGTGAGTAAAATACTTCCTGCATGGAGAGTGGTAAGAACAGTGCCGATAACAACATCTTGGTACTGCTTGAAGCGAGTATCAAGGAGGGCAAGGCGAGCTGTGACTGGTAATCCTTTTCTCCCACGGAGGGTAAGGATTAATCTGATGCCTCCAAGATGAAGATGAGTACAACCTTCTCGTTTCCAGTTGGAAATTAACTCTGAGGGAATCTCCAGAGTGACATATTGCTCAGCAGAGGTTGCTTGAAAAGCACACTGATCCAGGCGAGAAAACTGGATATATTCTTTAGGGTGAGGCCATTTGGTAGAGATAAGGGTATGGATACTGCGAGTAAAGGAACTGGGTCTTTTGTATAAGTAGTAAGGGCTGATGAGAGGGTAAGATGATTAATTGATTTGGGCTGATTCAGGGATGTAGGAGTATTCTACAAGGTTTTCAATTTTATTAGTTGTATGAGAAGTGCAAGATTTAGGGAGAGAAAGAGTAAAAGACAAAGTAACAGGATTGGAAGGAAATGAAGATGAAGTTGAAGCCATGATTGAGAAGTTCTCTCTGCTCCTGAAGTCTAAATAGCAAAACAAATCAAAATACTTAAATTATACCATTTTGAACAAGAGAATGAGTATTAGAAAACAAGGAATTACATTACACTTATTTTTAAAAAATTGTTAATGAGAAACAAAATAATCAAAATCAAGAGCACTCACTTATAAAAATAAGCCACAAAAAGAAAAATAAAAATTTTATAATTGGAATTGTTGAATTAGCTTGATCATCTGTAGTTGATTAGTGAATAACTGTGTGGGCATTGAACTGGTGCATGGGTTGTTTATCCTTAGATGGGGTAGGAGGTTGGGAAGGAGTTGGTGGTGGAGGTGTTGATGGTGACACTGGTGTATAACCAGGGGATTGTTGGTCAGGAGTAGAAACAATAGGTTGGTGAAAGGTGACTGGGCATGGTTGAGGTTTAGGCTTTGATTTAGGTTTATGTTGTGGTGGCAAGGGATTGTCCTGAAGAGAGTATGAGTCATAGCAAATAACTTGGAAGGTTCATACTATCAAATAGGGGAAAGCATAGAGGCAAAAGGATGATAAGTTGGACCGATGGAAGGGATCGGTGGTGATGAGGTAAAAAGGGTAGGTATTTGTTTTTCTGATTCTATCTGGTCAAGCTCAGCTTTCAAGTGTCTGATCTCTCTTTCCTTCTAGTCAAATTCTGGGCCATAATAGGTTTGAGCAAGCATACTTCGTAACTCAAAATCAAGTTGAGTAATTCGAGATTGGAGACCTTGATGGATCTGCTGCATCTGGGCAGTGATGGAGTCAACCTTTGTCTCAAGCTTTTCAGTTTGAATTGATATTCAATAAAATATCATTATATGTTCTGGCATTTTGGGGTTGCCAGTTGAGGACTGATTTAAAAGGTTTAGGTGGTTCAAGGTGTCCTGTAGAGGGGATGGCTAAAGGGATAAAGGGTTTAAACACAACATTCCGCTGGGAATCTGTGTGGGTTTCTAAAGGAGGAAAAGAAGAAGAGTAGTCTAAAGAAGTGGATGAAATTTTATCAGGATATACTGAATACCCTTCTGATGAAAAACCATGAATAAGAAGGTTCTTTTCTTGACCAGTTTGAACTGCTATGATCATAGCAGTATAAGAAAGCTGTGGACTGTTTGGAATGGATGGAGTGTCAAGAGTTTGAAAAGTTAGTTTGATTTGACCATTTGGGCGTCTGGCAAATGTAGCTTCTGTGGTTTGGACTGGTTCAAAATTTTGGTAAAAATGCTCATAGTTGGTTAGCCATTCAAGAGGCATGAGTTTGAGCAGATCTGGTTTCTGAATTTGTTTGGGGATTTGGATGATGGTTGGAATTATGTATGTATTAGCAAATATCATCAAAGCATCAGAAGTTGTGTATGGTGTAGGAAGATCTAGTGCATGATTTTGTAATCGATACACTATTTGGTGATGAAGGGTTGCAATCTTGGATGTGGGTGTTTGTTCTGCTCCTTGGAGCTGGATCAGAACTTTAAAGATTGTTGGAAGATTTGGGATCCTCAAGAGAGAGGTTGAAATTAGGGTAAAAGGTTAATAAGACACTATTAACCCTTTTTTCAAAACTATCTCATAAATAACTTATATTTTATTATTACTATCCCTTTCTAAGGGTTATAGCCACCCATAATTATCAATGAAAGCCCAATTTCCATAATGGAAATTTTTGGCGTTACATTTTCGAATTTGTTACTTGATAGATAAGTGTATATCAACTGGAAACCAGAACTTGTGGGCTACTGGCCCTATGGTTCCAGGTGAAGGGATGGAAAGCGAAGAGGTTGGAAAGCTGAACTAAAAGAGAGATTGAGAGGAAAAGTCTTTTGGCTTATCTAGATGGAGGTTTATTTATAGATGGACCGGTGAGAAAATCAGGAACTAGATTTTTATCACCTTTTATGTGCTGGACTGTGAAGTCATACTTGGCGAACCAAGCTTTTAAATTGAGCAATTGCTTGTCTAGAAGCAATTTGTTCTTGAAGTCAATAATTTTTGGGAAAGAGGAGTTGATAAGGAAATTATGACTAATCAGATGGAATTCAAATTTATGATTCCATATTTGACTGCTAAAATCTCCTTGTACATGACATGATAATTCTTTTCTGCGTCCTTGAACTATCCACTGGCATGAGCGCAATAAGACTATGTTTCTCCATTTTTTTTCTAAAAGAATGGCACTCCAGTATTCATCAGTGGTGTCTGTCTGGAGAATTCTTTGTCCAACTGTGGGAATCATGAGTGATGGTGGTGACTGAGAAATCTTTTTGAGCTTTTGAACAACTGTTGTCCGCTCAGGGCCCCATGGTGGGGGTTGTTTTTCTTTTTAGCATGCATGACAACTTGTTGGTGTGGACCGCAACTTTGGGAATAAAGTCTCTCAAATAATTCACAATTCCAAGGAATTGTTGAATTTGCTTTTTATTAAGATATGTGTTTGGGAACTTTGTCAATTCTTGTGCAATGTGTGGTCCTAGATGGTAGTGGCCATCTTTTAACACCATGCCTAAAAATTCGATAGATTCCTTCTCAATGCTGCTTTTATAATGTCAAAGAAATCTTAAAGCAATTTTTGGTGGGTCTGGTGATTGGTCGAAAACAACCAAATGTCATCGATATACACCAGAGCATGATAGAGGATGGGAGAGAATATTTTCACTATTGCTTTTTGGAACAGGGAAGGAGCAACTTTGAGACCAAAGGGCAATATTGTCCATTGATAATGGGCATTCGAATACAAAAGGTCGTTTTAGGTCCATCAAAGGGTGAGTTGCCAAAAACTAGCTTTAAGATCGAATTTTGAGAAAATTATGGCATCTTAAAGATGGACAAATAAGGACTGGATTTTTAAAAGAGGAAATTTTTCATCTCTTAGAAAAGCATTTAGAGACTGATAATCAATTACCAATCTCTTTTTTCCTCGAACTAACTTAGACCTTTTCACAACATAAAAGACTTGACAGCCCCAATCTCAAGTTGTTGACTCAATGAGACCTTGCCTAAGCAATTGATATTAAGTATATTTGTTGTAGTAGCTTTCTTCTAAACAAAAACTAACGTATCCCAAAATCCTACAATTTGAACCTATGTCTCTTAATAGGGTTTTGGCCCAAAGTGGCCTTTTACTTAATATCCAACTTCCTAGTGAAAACATTTCATTAGATAAAGCTTCAAGTAGGTTTTTTCATTAATATCTATTTAACATAGAAGGCTGCGCATTGCAAGGTGCTGGACATAATTAGCAAGGGAGGAGTAAAAGGAATACTTCACATCGTTGGTAGTGGTTTCACAAATAATATATTGTGGGTGTTCCAAAGGCTTACGTGCTACTAGATTCTATGACTACTTTTAATGAATTTGCAAATATTGATCATCAATTTTTAGTTTTTAGGATTATCAAGAGAGGGATTTTTATAGGCTTAATTTTCATAAATGTCTTGTTACTTATTTGATTATGTTACATCTCCATTTTACATCTTCACTTAATTTTGGCTATTGGCTGTTCGAAGAATAGAAGATAGTGAGATGAGGTGAACTTTTAACATGGGTATTGGGAAGGTCCTCGTTGTGAGCAAAGAGGCCTCCCGCAAAATACTTGAGAGAGGACATAGAGCATACACACCTATCACCTTGGTGAGGTTGTAAATGGTAAAGGATTGAGCTATGGCTAAAGTGTGAATTGCTTCTAAATTATTTCATCTCTGTGTTGTTGTGATGGGGTACAAAAACATGGCCGGATTATTGTTTTCACACTTTCAACCTTCATGGCTATAATAGATTTTGTTTTACTGCTTAACATCAATAGACGTTTAAATTGCATGCGAATATATTATATATGGTTAATTTTAGTGTGCCATTTTCCTAATAATCTAAGCATAGTCTTCCTCTAGGCCCTTTCTCTCTGAGAGGAACCTAGACGGGAAGTTTACGGGGATCTCTAGTGGATCCAGATTGTCACTCATAGGTTGGGTGTGGCTGGGTGGAATCTTTTAATAGTAATAACAGAGGGTTTGCATAGGGGTTATCAAAGTTTAAGAAAATATACAAAGTAAAATTGGTTGGTGGGGAAGGCAACAATATTAAATAGCAAGCTTTAGCTCTAAAAAGTGAGAGATTGATGATGATGAACTCATACGTAGGTGTAAAGCTATAACCTTGAAATCGAAGGAGGAAAATATGATTAATTTTGCAGGAAGAATAAAGACAAAAGGGGAAAACTAGTTGCACACTGCTTGATTGGGAAAATTCTTCACGCTTGTAGTGTGCCCGTGAAGAACTCAAGGCAGATGTGCTAGGTTGGAGATCTACGAAGGAGTTGAAAGTGGAGAGCTTAGGGACAACATCTTTGTCTTTAAGTTTGCTTCAGAAAGTGAAAAAAAAAAATTTACCGGGGGCCATGGCACTTTGACAAATCGCTAATGATACTAGCAGAACTAATTGGTGTCACTCACACTTCTTTTTGGGTGCAAATTCACAACATGCCCATCATGTGCATGGATAAGGAGATTGTACAGTAGATAAGAGGGAAATTGGTAAGGTGGAAGAAGTGGAAACAGATGAAATAGGGGAATGTGTTGGCTCCTTTGCACACGTTAGAGTTCTGGTAGACGTCACACAACCATTAACCAATCGATTGGTCTTAAAGTTGGAAGATGGAGAGCAACTGTCAATGAGGGTAGCCTATGAAAGATTGTCGTAGTTCTATTTTTGCTGTGGAATAATTGGGCATCAATGCAAAGAATGTCTTGACTACAGAGGGCAGCCAAATGATGAACTAGCTTTTGGAGCAAGGATGAAAGCACAAACTAAAGCAAACCGAATAAGGCAAAATCGAGATAAAGAGCAATGGAGAGCATAAATGCAGCATCAGAAAATAATGTGAGTCAAGAGCAACCTTGTGAAGAAATGGGTTAGCCTAACCCGAGAAAAGAGAATGCACTTGGGTCAAACCAACCCGATACGGATGGGAACATAGAGCGAATGAGAATTAGCTAGGTGGAAGGAGTAGGTGAGGGCTCATTAATTAAATATGGCAATATAGTGCAAGCTATAGCTCAAATTCAGGGAGTAGTTCAAACAGATATGGGGAAGGTGCCTGGAGAAAAGAAAACTTTAGCGAGAAAAAATGTAGAAAAGAGGCGGGAAAATGGAGTGAATGGTGGAAATGAGACAATGGGCTCGTTGGGCCCTGAAACTTTAGATCAAAAGATGGGCTGCGAACAAGTACTCGGAGTGAATCACACCTCTGGCCAAAATACATAAATGTCTGTTAAAAAAATGGAAGTTACAAGCTAGAAAAAGGGCAGCGACATGAATGTGTGTTATTGGGTTGGCCTCACTAAAGAGAGCTATCAGGGATCAAATAAGACCAAGCCGGGAATGTAAAAAGCTGAAGTTAAGGAGTCGAGTGGTTACGCGGGCAAACCAGATTCAAATATCCTCTCTAGCAACAAAGCTCAAACTAGTGTGGGAGGAAGAAATGCATGTCTCGACACAAAATGAGGAGATGTCTGTTGAAAATTTATCGACGGAGGCTGGAGAACAGCCTTGTCGATAGCCATGAAGCTTATAAGTTAGAATGTTCGAGGTTTGGGGAATCCTCGAATGCACTTAGCTGTAAAGAAAATTCTCTAGTTATACAAGCCTCAACTTTTGTTTCTCTGTGAAATTAAGTTGAAGACTGAATAGGTTAAACAAGCATGTAAATAGCTACAATTAGAAAATTGTTTTGGTGTAGATTTTGTTGGAAGAAGTCAAAGTATAGTTCTCATGTAGAGAGCTGATATTGATGTTCAAATTTGCTTTTACAGCAAGCACCACATTGATTTCCAAGTCCACAACACACAAGATAAAGTTTGGAGAGGCACGGGGATATATGGGCACCCTAAAGCAAGCCAAGAAAACATACATAGACACTATTGAGAAGATTAGCAAGAATGTCTACTCTCCCATGGCTCTGCTTTGGAGATTTTAATGAGATCATTAGCTTAAATGAAAAGAGTGGAGGGTTGGATAGAATTGTTGTGGCAATTGCTGAATTTAGAGTCGCTGTTCGTGATTGCAAGCTCTTTGACTTAGGAAGCATAGGATACTTGTTTACTTGGTCAAACAAGCAATTTGGACCAAGTTTGATATCCAGGTTTATGTGTAATAAAGGGTGGAAAACTAAATTTTATGATGACTTGGCCACAAATTTAGTTCATTAGGAGTTTGATCACAGCCTAATCATGATGGAGATTAAAAGGAGACAGAGAAGCCTAGTGTATGAGAAGAAAACTTTCACTCGAATCCATTATGAAGACATGTGGAGCTCTTATGAAACATGTAGGAACATTGTGAAGGAGGAGTGGTCCAAATAGCACACTAGCACCGAGGCAAGTCCTATCCAAATGTTTCAAAATATTGCTAAAAGATCAATGGCAAAATTGATTCTTTGGAGCCAGGAAGAATTTGGTGGCAAAGATAGGAAGCTGAAGAGCTAGTAAAGAGTTTGAAGCAAGCTAAAGAGGGGGTAAATCAATATGAAAAGGGGAATGAAATTGGGAGAATTGAAGCAAATAGTTAACATTTTGCATCCATTGTGATATTGCAATGTAATAGACACATTAGAAATCTTACAATGAAATTTAATGTATCATCATTGTCTTCAATTGTCACATCTCCCTAGAAAGATCCATACTGCTATTTAGGGGATCTATTGATGTTGAATCTTGTTGGTCCTCATTCAACTCATCCTATGACGAGAACGATTTTCATTCTTTTTTTTAAGGATGAAATATAGATTATTCAATATTAAATTCATTACTTGTGATTTTCACTTAGCAAACTCTTGTATTTATCAAACATGTATGTACAATTATGCAATAGAATTATGGATGCATATGTGAAAGATTTTTTTTTTCTTTTGATCCATCTTAATCTTAATAGAAAGCACTAATGATAATGAAATACTTGGAATAACATTATTGTTAACAAATATGATTTAGGTTAGCCCATTAACTACATGATTCTCCTCTCAATTAAAATAAAAAAGGATAGAATGAGTAAAATCTCGTTTAGTCCCTATATTTTGATGTTAATATCTGTTTAGTTCCTATATTTTTAAAAATATCTTAAGACATCCCCAACATTAAATTATTAGCACATTTCCTCTTACTTTTTGTTGCTTTTGGTTTATTTTTACAATATTACCTTCTCACAATATTATTTTTGGACATTAGTAAAAAGAAAAAAATTAATTATCAATTTAATCTCAAAAAATAAAATAGAAACAAATTTAATATATGTTACTTTTTTGTAACACACTGCTGAGGAATTAATATATTAATTTTTTTATTACTAATGTCTAAAAAAAGGTAATTTAATTATTTTTACAATCAATTTTTTTTGGACACATGTAAGCTTTCACAAAATTAATATATATTCTTTTTTTTATTTTATTTTTGGGGTTAAACTAATAATTTAATTTTTTTCCTTTATAATAATTTTATAAAAAATTATTATAAGAGGGTAAAATACTAAAAATAAGTCCAAAGAAATAAAAAGTATCAGTAAGGATGTCAATAATTTAAGGATTTGGATGTTTTGAGGTATTTTTAAAAATATAAAGACTAAATAGATACTAATTTTAAAATATAAGGATGAAATGAGTTTTTACCCAGATAAAATTTAGATTTTAATATATTATTTTATCAATAAAATAAATACGATTTAGTAGATGTACATGGACAGGGTAGGGCAGGAATATAATATTGTGGAGCATAAATAAAAACTAAAAAGGAAAAGAAAAAGAATGAACAAAAAAACTCCGCTCTTCTCTTCTAAGTCACACAAAAGTCGCCTCTGTTCTGCACACGCAAACGCAATTCTCTCCCTTCCATTCATTTTTTTCTAAGGAAAAAAATAACAAAATATCAAATAAACGAATCCAATTCAAATAATTCTTCTTCTTCAATTTCACTTCTTTTCAGTTTTTTCACACAAAAAAATTATCTTTTATTCACAGCCCCTAAAAGGATAGCCAAAAAATAAAAATAAATATAAATTATAAATAAATAAATCAGGGCCGTTGTTTTGGGTTATAAATCAAAAACTCAAACGTAGGGTTGGCTGGCCTTTTCAAAGCTTAATTTTTGCCTCACCGTTAAAGCCAATTGATATAACGAAATCGTAAACGTGTTTTGGGTTTTTCGTTTATCACGTTGCCTTTCTCGTAACAAAATCTGGCTGGAGAGAGGTCAGTTTTTTTTTTTTTTTAAATAATTTTTGGCTGTTAAAATCGTTCTTGTTAATTGTTTGGAATCAGTTTTATTGATGTTTGTTAAAGATTCTGGATAAAAAAAGGATTTATTAAGCTGCGGCCTACGGGTTGTTTTTGTTTTATTAATAAATATGGATCTGTATATGTTGTCTTATCGTAATATCTATCTGGGTCATTAATGCAATTTGTACCTGATAGATATATATGAAGTATTGAAAAGTGAACATAAAGCTAAGGAAACGATAGATACTTTTGGAATTTAGCTACTATAATTTCATGAATATGTATGTTTCTTTTAGAGAAGCACAATAGCAAAATGGAAAAGCTAAGCCTGTTAATAATGCTCATTTGTTTTGAGCAAAATATTATGAGATTGTTGTGTTTCTTTATATAGTTATGCTTTTAAATGTCCAGTATACTTTTGTTGATGATCAATGGATTAAAAGGGTTGTCTTCTTTTCTCATTTTGACAGGCTAAACTCTCTTGTTCATGTTAGGGATTGGGTTTTCCTGGTTGGAAACTACCTTTTTTCACTCTGGCAGCTGCAGCATATTTGAATGCTTCTCGCACCTCTAAGTGGGTGTGGGGTGATCAGGAGGGAATAATTTTGCTCTTTGTTTTAAGAAGATCAAGGTCATCTCATGTTTGGAGATTGTGTCGTGTTTCTGTGGGTTTGTCGCTTGATTATGGCTAAGGTCACCTTTTGCTAAGTTTCGGAAGCTAGACCTCAGTTTGCCCCTTAGGTCTTTATTTGTTCATACATAGTTTTTTCTTTTTTCTTTCTATTTTCTTTTAAACAAAAAAGGTCTTGTTTCGATGTAGCTCTGGTCAGTATTGTTACAATGGTCAGATTTTCATGCTTCAGTACTCGAACTTACTCCCAGAGACCAAAGGTAATTTAGAATCAATTTGTTTTCCTGAGATTGGATTTAATCTCTCTGGGAACTTTTTTTTTTCATTTGTATGTCTGATTCCTGATTATTATCCTCTCCCTCAGAAAACAGTTCAACCATCAGTTGAGGAAATGCGGAAAAGTTTGGAAGACTTTGCAGCAATACAGGCAATGAAAGATTCACCTAATTCTTTGAATTCAAAAACAATTTTATTAAGTACTCCTGGACATACTCAAATCAATGACGATGCCAAGCATGTTGCAAGTTCTTCCTCAATTGAACATGTCTGGAAATCAGACGAAATAACGGGCATAATCAATTCTGAAAATGACGTAGGAATCCATAAGTTGGGGCGCCTGAAAAAGAGTCAGTCTCTTGGAAGTCGATTATGCTGGGAGGGGAAGTATCCTTGTGAAAATGATACAGAAGACGAGACTGAGGGATTCTCTTCTGATTCCCATGACCAAAATGGTCAGACAACACAAAATGGCAGAAATGATCCGGTTGTAAGCCCACCCAGTGAGTATGAAAAAGCTCCACACTTAATGTCAGCTCATATTAATAATGAATCTATATTCTCAATCGGAGATCCTCTTAATTCAGAGAAGGAAGGCCATAAAAACGATGCCCCAATATCTGGTCTTGGTGACTCTGCTGATAATTATACAGGCCTTATGCCCAATACCCCTCCTTTGATCATAAAATCATTTTCTATGCCTAACATCAAAGGTTTTATGTGTCCTTCCGAAGAATGCTTTACTCTTAAACATTTTGCTCCTCGTTCCAGATCTTCTGATGATCTACAAATTTTGGGCATGTGGGAAAAAGATATTTCAGTTCAGAACATTGACGGACAGGTTATGGAAGAGCAAGAAAGATATGCTTATATGTGTAAAATGGTAAAAACAAATTTGGGGATCCTGGCTGACGACTGCTATGATTCTTGTAATTATTCTGCTTTAGCAAAAGATTGGGTGATGCCAGATGAGAATTCTGTGAAAAAACTTCAAGGGGAATCCTTGCATGAGCAGTGGGATAAATTGCCAAGCAAGCATTTTAAGATTAAGCGTATCAAGGAGTGGGTTAACGATCTTCAACATTGCAGCCCATTGGAAGAATCAGATGAAACATCTATTTCTAATGATCAGGTGAAGCGAGATCCTAAAGTCTTGAATGGCTCAACTGCTGTTAAAGTGGATGGTAAGGTAACTGCTGGCATGGAAGCTGTAACAAAATATATCTCTTCTTTGAGTGCCTCGGCCACAACAGTTCAGCTGTCAAATCATGGATTGGTTGTCATCCCATTTCTTAGTGCATTTGTCAGCCTAAAGGTGCTTAATCTGTCAGGAAATGCTATAGGTATGCACATCTATTGGCAGCTCTATCCTTGTGCATTTATCATCTATTTTATGCTATACTAGTGTAACCAAATCCAAGAAAGTATAGCTGTTGCTGATTATTTTACCTGTCCTTTTTACTCCCTGTAGTGAGGATCACTGCTGGTGCTCTTCCTCGAGGACTTCATATACTGAATCTGTCAAAAAACAATATTTCCACAATTGAGGGCTTGCGAGAACTTACCCGCCTCCGCGTACTCGACCTGAGCTACAATCGAATACTTAGAATTGGACATGGTATGTATATGGCCTGTGCTGTATTACAAGTTGACAGACAGTTAGCTGTCCTATTTTAATTGTATTCCTATTTCTAACGCATCCTTCTGACTAATTTTATTGGAAGGTCTGGCATCCTGTTCCTCTCTGAAAGAGTTATACTTGGCTGGAAACAAAATAAGTGAGGTAGAGGGTCTTCACCGCCTCTTGAAATTGACTGTGCTGGATCTGCGTTTCAACAAAATTTCTACAGCTAAATGTCTGGGTCAACTTGCTGCTAATTACAATTCCTTGCAAGCTATTAGCTTGGAAGGAAACCCTGCACAGAAGAATGTAGGGGATGAGCAGCTGAAGAAAAATCTACAAAGCCTTCTTCCTCATTTGGTTTACTTCAACCGGCAGCCAATGAAAGCTAGCACTTTGAAGGATGCTTCTGATAGGTCAGTTCGGCTAGGTATCAGTGCCCATCTGTTTGATCGTGGCCTTAGATCAGATAACAAAGCTGCAAGGAAGAGTACCCATAGGTCATCCTTATCGACTCATGGCCGCAAAAGTCAAGCTGCATCCTCTCCACCAAAAATGTCAAGGAGCAGGCATGCACACCTGCCACCAATTGGAACTAAAGCAACAACTAATAATCGGCATAACTATTTTGATACTGGTAGCAGGCTTCTGAACCTCAAATCAGAGTTTTCTATGCGCAGGAGTCGAAGTGAAGAAATGCTGGGAGGTGGTCTGTAAAATGTTTTTCTAGAGCATGCAGTCTCGAAGATGTTTTTTGTGCCTTGAACATCTGGTTGGTGCATTTCCCTTTTTTGGTTGTGGTTTTTTTCTTTGGCATTATCACACTTCACATATATTTGAGCAACTCATTTCTAAGTTCATTCTTCCATTTAAATTGTGACACCTTGAATAGCTCATTTTTATTGTGTTTTTGCTTTTCTGGTGATGTCAAGTATTACTCGGGAATCGATTGTTATTTATTATTATTATTATTATTATTATTCAATGAAATAATGTTAGAGCCATCTAGTTAAGAGACACAAGATGTTTGTTGTCATGGACTCAGAACTGCTGTTGTATGTGAGACTTTTGACTTGTTAGTAACTCCTATGTTCATAGCAGACGACTTGTTAGAAACTCCTATGCTTTTGACTAAATAGAAATGGGCAGGGAGAGGGAACCTGGAACTACAGGAAAAAAGGAGAGCTACTTGCCAGCAGAAGGGAAGGAAGAAGCAAAAGTTTTCACATAATTTTATCTACTTTACGTAAGCCTGTTAGCGCAGCTTGGCTGGTTGGTTGTCTATGACACCATGCCCATATGCATGCTGCTACTCTTCCATTGCCTCGCTGTTGGCCATTCTTCCACGCAGAGGCATGTATACATTCGGCATGTTTTAACAATGTATTAGAATTTCGGACCAGAATTTGCATGTTCATATTCAATTTTTAGAGTTTGTGTAACCAGCAGGGTTCTTTCATAGTTCATTTTAGTTGCGAGAAAAACAACGTATAATACGACAAAAACGGGGTGCTACATTTTATAAATGCAATGACGAAATTTTATTTGATTTTGAAAAGCTGTGTTATTTCTCAAACCAAAAATTCAAAACCTGATTCTGATACATTACATGGTAGTATTATGCAGTGGTAAAACTATAAAGATCCCAGAGAAAGTAAAACACAATACTGTACAATTAACGAACCAAGCCCCCACTTTGAGAGGGCAGATATTACACTGCCATTTTGTCACCTGCGATATATATAGATCTCTATATACATATATGCATAAATCAAAGCACACATTCTTTATACCCCACAGCCTTCACTTTGTTGCCTTTGATCATATTCTGCAACATTGACGAAAGTTTATATGACCTTAGTTATACAGTAAATCAACTGGGAAAAAAAAATAGTAGAAAAACATGACGGCAATGCAAGAATCCAAACAGTCAGAATTATATACTATCCATGAATCACCTGAATGTGCAGCCAAATATTACCCTTGGGCTAAATCAAAGAAATATGATTTGACCAGTTAAACCTGATCCCAAAACTATAGGTTACAATTTACAAGCATCAACCCCGTTTATGTAACAACCACAGATATCCTACACTGCTTCATCTTGATATCATTGCAATTGACTAAAATATGCTTAAGCACAAATCAGCAGAAGTTAGGAACAGCCTCCATTAGTTTGAATAGCAGAAGTGAAATCACTCTACGACAATAAAGAAAAAATGACTTCCAAATACAACAAATCGAACAGGTGATTTCACAAATATGTGGCCATTGACAAGGTCACAATTATGGATTTCTACAGCTAGTTCTTTTAACAGTGAGTTATTAAAAAATACATCTGTTTCATAATTTTGACTGCTCTCATTTTCATGTCTTCTTTCTCTCGGCATATTTATTTCAGGACAGCAAGAAACTAAGGGTTTGTACACAAAAACAATAGTAGCAAAGCAAATTGAAACTAATTAAAATCTATCACAAAAACACACACACAAAAAATGATGATTGTAAAGCTGATAATAATGGACTCTGAAAATGAAAATGGAAAAGATGTATCCTTAGAATCTAACCAACCAAAAAACCTCATAGATCCTTCAGAATTTCACCATAGTCCACATAATATCTCAGAGAGCCCTTTAAAAAAAAGTGCACATACTTAATGAAGGAATTAACTTAGCTTTCCAAAAGTCCAACAAGCCAGAACACACCCAAAACTTCTTGGGATCAGATAGATGTAAGTTTTTTTGTGATTCAAATTTCCCTTCAACCACAGGGCATCCTATAATCTTCCTAACCTTCAACCTCTCGTGTGGAACCTTTAAATATGGCCTTGTTAGTTTTCGTGTTGTCACTATTCTTCCTAGCACAGGACTAAACAAAATGACTTCAATTGGAGTTGCAAAATGCTTCGACATGCCAAACTCAGCTCCACATAACTAACTGATATGTTCTATAGTTTCCAAATAAGTCATAAAGAATCAACGATTTTGGATCGAACTGCCTTACACAGTTTTCAAGGTATTCATAGATTATGAGCAGCACACTAAAATAGTTCCAAAATGCAACAACTACTCTGATTGGTATATCCTCCAATCAGTTCACCTATCAATGTCTCCCACACAATATGATCCTCTTTATTTCCTATTCCTCTTTCCCTAAAAATAATCAAATACAACTACTCCAAGTAAATTGAACAGGTCTTTTTTTTTTCATTTTCTTTTTCAATTTTTTAATTAGAAAAGAAAAACATTTTCTTTAATATATATATATATAGAGAGAGAGAGAGAGAGAGAGAGAGAGCTCGTCTCTCATGCCGGCGCCCTCATTTTTTTTTTTCATACAGACATGCTGTTAACTATGTAGTTTAATAGAGTTAGTGCAGACATGCTATTAAACCACATGATTTTATATCGTGCATTTAAAGCTGACTCTATTTAACCATATGCTTTAATTGAGTGTTGGCATTATATAAATATATATATAGGAGGCTGTTCCAATCCGGGAGAACAGCATCCGGGAAGAAACTTGTGGCCATTGGATTCAAGTCCGGTGGCCCCAAATTCCGTCTTTTAATTTCTTTTCGGTTGGCTGCACATGGTGGAGCCCACCATGTGCAGCCACAGGTGGCCTTTGGATTTGAATCCAAAGGCCACCAGCCTCCCTCCCGAACGGGATCCCGGATTGGAACAGCACTCTATATATATATATAAAATCAACAGAATAAATCACAAAATTAACAAAACAATATGGGAAATTTCCAGAATAAGCATTTCAAGCATTTTCTTTAGCAAAATGTCTTCTGGAAGAAAGAAATAATCAAATGCTTCTCCCTATCCTGTATATTTCAGCAAACAACACAAATTATATTTTCAGAAAAATGCAGTTAGCAAACCACTCTCAAAGCCACTGTAAAAAAAAAATAATAATAAAAAGTCAGGACACAAACCATAAGATGTCCAAAATACAAACCTCTCTTAACTACCATGGAAACAAACTAGTTTTCCTTGAAGGCAACTCGTACCAAAGCACTCACAGCAGAATAATGTTTATAACTGTTCAACAAAGTATTCCCCCAACATTTGTGTACTAAAAATCACAACACCTCAATTTCAAAGAAATCAAAAACCAACTGTTAGCAAGCTATGATTAAAATGGCTATCAATCCCTTGCTATCCTTACGATCAGGTGATCCATAAATATAGGCTATTTTTAAATTAAAAAAAATTAATCAAAAGTATGGCAATTACAAACAAATCCTCAATCAAGCAAGCAAAGCATAAAACTCGAAACACAAACCTTTTTAAGTTCAATCCGAAAAGTCATGATACTCGGAGTCGTCCTCCTCAGGCACGGGATGCAGCTCAGCGTCGTCTCTGGAATCATGTTGACTTCGACTATCGTCAGGATATCTAACCACAACAACAGGACAAACACAATGATGCACACAATAATCACTGACACTCCCCAATCTCCCAACGCTACTCCTCCTCACCGCCCCAATCCCAATCCCCCGGCTCCCCATTATCATCGCGCTTAACCCTAACCTCTCCACCTCCAAACACAGCCTCTCCTTCATGTCATGATCCTTCACTATGTGTATCTTGTACTGCAGCCCCGCCTCCTCCAGCGGCTCCGCTATGTTCTTCGCATTCGTCGCCGTTAAGTCCGTTTCGGTTGAGTCCAACTGGATGCCTCCCCAGCCGCCTTCGTCATCGTTTCGGTTTTCCGTGTTGTTGATGAAGCCCCAATCGGCGCCATAGAGGACAGAAGTCTGGCGGACATGGAGGAGGACGACAGCGTCTCCAGGACGGAGATAGTTTTCGACGGCCCAGCGGACGGCGTAGGCGCTTTCGTCGCTTAGGTCGACAGCGATTGCGATCTTGCGTTGCGCACCGTTTGTCATAAGAGGGACACGTGTCGGGAGAACAGGACGGTCCGGTGCCGGATTCTGGCGGTTCATTTTATTATTGTCGTTGTTGTCGTTGTGTGTGTTGACTTTTTTGAGGTAACGGGAAAGAGAATAAAGCGGCAAATGTGTATCACTGAAGCGTTTATCACATACAAGAAAACTTTTGTTTTATAAAGTTTTTTAACCGTCGCTGAAAGCGAGGAAATACGGAAACTGTATGTATATACATATAGTTATTAAAGAGCTGGCTAAGTTACAGATTCTGTAACATACAGAGCTCCTGATTGGTTAGCTAGCTACCAAACAAAAACAATTGCATGCTTTTTCTCCATATGCAGGACAGGTGTGGTGCATGCATTGGGTGCGTATGTAAGTTATTAAATATATCTGGGTCCCGGGCTGTTTGGCTGGGTGGCACTTGCAATTGGCGATAAGTTGGAACGGCCAGCAATTGAAGGATGATAATAGATCGGATCTGACTCAAGATTTATATGATTCAAATTTAATTGAATCGGATTAAAATAAATTTGGATCAAATTTTGATATTAATGTGTGGATTTGAGGCGGATCTAGAGTAAATTCAAATTTATCTTAATATTTAGATTCAAATTCATATCTACTCACTATTTAACATAATTTTATTTTAAAAAATTCTTAATCATTATGTAATTATAAATGATGATAAAATTTATTCATTAACATATATTTAAGAATCTTAAAACTTAAAGGTACTTAATTGATATTAAGACAAAAATTTATCAAGTATAAAATAAAATTAAGTAGCCTACCTAATTTGTTTAAGTTTTTCACTCTATAATTTAGTTTCTTTATTTTTCTTTAGTCTACTTTCGCTTCTGCACTTTATTGGAATGCTTGGATCAGTTTTTTAATTGTTAGAAAAATCCATAGACTTGAGTTTATTTTTCTATTATTTTCTCATAATCTTATTTATTTTGTATAATCACTAATCAATGGTGTCTATCAACTATGAAATAATTATGTTAATCATATATTTAGTTAAATATGATCATAATAAAAATATTAAAGCACTGAATATAATAAATTATTTTTAACTTATATGTTATTAGTTAATGATATAGGAATGATGATGGTGTGCAATGGATATCAAGATGGTAAAGGAGACATTATAATATTGTAATGATCTTATTCCTGCTTGCAATTACTTTTGATCGATATTTTATTATCTTTCTTATTTTGGTGTAAAAGTAAAAGTTACAATACTTATTAGATTTTTTATACAAATTATATAATTTAATTGTTATCAATGCTTTTTAGTCTTAAATTTTCTTTTTAAAAAAATATTGATCTCTTATTATTGAGATTTAGAATTCATGATGGATTTAGAGCATATTTGAATTTTTTTTTTTGGATTTGGAGTATATATAAATCTTTATTTTTTGTTTTAGATATAGATGTGGAGCGAAATATATAAATTCATGACGGATCTAGAGAAGATATAGATCTTAATTTTTATTACGGATCTGGATGTGAAACAATGTAGATCCAATCCATATATACTCGATTATCATCCCTACCGCAACTCAATTATATAAGGGCCCTTGCTTTGGCATTATTCACATAAGCTGTATGCTCGTATTGTTATCATCTTCTCCTTTCCTTTTTCCTATTTTTTTTATTTGCTTTTCAAAAGCATAAAATAAAATAAATCAATGAAATATATTTGTCTAATTTAATACAATTCAGTTATAAAAACAAAACATCAACACTCCTTTGGATATTCAGTATACATAATGCTAACTAAACTTTCACCCATCATTTATTTTTGTCTTATGCATATGTTGTTGGTTTTATATACTAGATGTTACAAGGTTTTGATTATAAACTATTCATCTAATCATCGAAGTTTCATTATTATGAAGTAATTCTCCTGAAGAGGGAATAAAGAATCATTACCAAGCCAATAACCGGGGTACGATATTTTTTTTTTCCCAAAAGAAGTTAGCATTGAGCTCATCTACTCTCTACCATTGGATTTAGTATAATCAATTAAGAATTAATTCATGAAAATAAAAATGCGTATAAGTCTAATGTCAAACAACACCTTCCCTTGTTAAATGGATTTTAGATATGTGAGCGGGAGTCATTAAAATAAAAATGATTAATGGCTTGATTTGATTTGGAATTTTGAAAAACAATCTTAACCACCCCAGACTAAAGAAACGCTTAATTAATGAAGAAACAACCAATTATGCTGCCGGGTAAAATGAGATTGCCAGACCGGAACGAAAGCCGTTGTTAATTAATTAATTAATACACGAGGAAATGACCAATTAATAAGCCCAAAAGCAAAAAGTGTGACAGCAAGCAAGAAGAAAAAGTACAACCGTTAGGGGCATTGTAGCCGGCACCATTTTGAGAGCCCGGTTGTCTTTGGCTGCCATTTGGTGAAACAATATATAAAAAATACAATATAAAAATAAAAAAAAGTCAAAATAATCTTTTAATATAAATCCTATTATACAATATAATAAAATGAAATAAAATGGCAAAAAATAAAGAAATTAAAAATGAAAAAAAATAGTATTTCAGGTTTAACGTTAGTTGTTGCATATTTGACATTTCGATTGTATGTTTGACGTAAGATATTGCATGTGTTAAATAAAGTTAAAATAAAGAATATTCCCGAATATTCTCGTTTGTTTCATTTTGACGTCGAAGTTGCGAACTTTGCGTGATAAATTACATATTTCGCGTGAAGTGTTGCAAGTTTTATATTTAACGTCTGTCGTTGCATGTCAGACGTCACGGTTGTATGTTTGACATAAGTTGTGGCATGTGTTGAATAAAGCCAAAATAAAGAATATTCCTGAATATCTCGTCCGTTTCATGTTTGACGTCAAAGTTACGAACTTTACGTGATAAGTTGCATATTTCGAGTCAATTGTTGTAAGTTTCATGTTTTACGTCAGTTGTTGCATGTTCGAGGGTTGGATTTCGTATTTGACATACGATGTTGCATGTGTTGAAGCCAAAATAAAGAACATTCTCGAGTACTCTCGTCCGTTTCATGTTTGACGTCGAAGTTGCGAACTTATGTGATAAGTTACATATTTTGCGTGAAGTGTTGTAAGTTTCATGTTTAACATCCGTTGTTGCATGTCGGATGTCACGATTGTATGTTTGACGTAAGTTGTAGCATGTGTTGAATAAAGCGAAAATAAAGAATATTCTCAAATATTCTCGTCCGTTTCATGTTTGACGTTGAAGTTGTGAAATTTACGTGGTAAGTTACATATTTCTTGTCAAGTATTGTAAGTTTTCAAGTTTAACATCAGTTGTTGCATGTTCGACAGATGGAGTTCATATTTGACGTAAAGTGTTGCATGTTTTGAATACAGCCAAAATAAAAAATATTCCCGAATATTCTCGTCCGTTTCATGTCGTGATAAGTTGCATATTCCGCGTGAGGTGTTTCAAGTTTCATGTTTAACGTTAGTTGTTGCATGTTCGACGGTTGGATTTCATGTTTGACGTACAATGTTGTATGTTTTGAATAAAGCCAAAATAAAAAATATTCCCGAATATTCTCGTTCGTTTCATGTTTGACGTCGAAGTTGCGAACTTTACGTGATGTGTTGCATATTTCGCGTGAAGTGTTGCAATTTTCATGTTTAACGTTGGTTGTTACATGTGTGACGGGAGGATTTCATGTTTGACGTACAATGTTGCATGTTTTGAATAAAGCCAAAATAAAGAATATTTTGAAATATTCTCTATCCGTTTCGTGTTTGACGTCCATGTTACCAACTTTATGTGATAAGTTGTATATTTCACATGAAGTGTTGCAAGTTTCATGTTTAACATCAGTTGTTGCATGTCTGACAGTAGGATTTCATGTTTGACGTACGATGTTGCATGTTTTGGATAAAGCCAAAATAAAGAATATTATGAAATATTCTCTCTCATTTCATGTTTGACGTCCATGTTGCCAACTTTACGTGATAAGTTGTATATTTCACGTGAAGTATTGCAAGTTTCATGTTTAATGTCAGTTGTTGCATTCTGACAGTAGAATTTTATGTTTGATGTACGCTGTTGCATGTTTTGGATAAAGCCAAAATAAAGAATCTTTTAGAATATTCTCGTTCATTTCATGTTTAACGTAGAAGTTGCGAACTTTACATGATAAGTTGCATATTTCGCATGAAGTTTTGCAAGTTTCATATTTTAACGTCTGTTGTTGCATGTTCGACAGTTGGATTTCATGTTTGACGTACGATGTTGCATGTTTTGGATAAAGCCAAAATAAAGAATATTCTCGAATATTCTCGTCCGTTTCATGTTTGACGTCAAAGTTGCATAATTTACGTGATAAATTGCATATTTAACGTGACTTGTTGAGGGTTTCATGTTTTATGTCTATTGTTGCATGTTGGACGTTGTGGTTGCATGTTTGACATTAGATGTTGCATGTCTTGAATCAAGCCAAAATAAAGAATATTTCCTAATATTCTCAATTGTTTTATATTTGATATCAAAGTTGCATACTTTACGTGATAGGTTACATGTTTGACGTAAAATATGGTAGGGTAGGTTTATATAAAATAACTAATTATAAAATGAGAGTGCATTTCAAAATTCCTTGACAAATCAAGTGATAATTTATAACTAAACTTTTTTTCCAAGTTTTTTTTATTAATTAAGTTTAATGGCCAATCTATTAAGAAACAAATGAAAATATATTCAAATTAAATTAAATTAAATTCAACTTTTACCTAATAAATATATTTAGGAATATATCTAATTAAACTAGTACACAAATTACAAATGTTTTCATGAAATTACACACATAAGTTTAATAGTCTAACTATTTTTTACATGATTGATAAAATGATGGCTTTGGAAAGAACTTGTGATTTGAAAAGAAAAATCTAGTTAATTATAATAAAATTACATATCTCATCCAACCTTTTTTTCCTTATTTTAGTCAGATAATAGTTTTGAAAATAATTTGATAATTCAAGTGATAATGTCTATTCCTATTTGTTGTATAATATCTTTTTAGGTGCATTTCATTGTATTTTTATTTTTTAAAGAATCTAATCATGGTGGATATTTTAAATTACCAAGTCATGAAAATTTTGAATTCAATTGAAATTTACAATCTTTTATGAATGAAAATATACAGCAAGACAAAAAAATTGAGAGATAAAAAGAAAATGTGGTAGAAAGAAAAGGCAACATTAATATGATCATTTTCTAAGAAAAATTAAGGCAAAATCTTTCAAGTAATATGGTCAATTTCAATAAAATTACAACTTCCTAGAGTAAATCCATCTACTAAACATCCAAAGTTCACAACTTAAGATTTCAATATCACCAATAACATCCTCAATCCGATGAGTTGAGCATTGGAGGGTTTATGTTAGAAAAATCTCTGACATCCCCTGACTAGTTATGAACGCAAGCATCCTTGGAGAAAGAGCTTGAGGTCCTAAGAGCCTATTCAATAAGAAAGATAGAAGTACAAACCGACTCCCCAACAACTACTAATTTAAGTGTTGGCGTGGTTGTCTGGTCGCTTCACAGCTCGACGAGAATTCAACATCAACAAATATTTTAGAACCTAGTGTATCTTCAATCGTTTTGGATAAAATTGTATGACACTTTTTCTTTTCTTCTCTTTTTTGTGAAAATAAATTTTAATACACTTATTTTAACATAAATTTTTTAATGACAATGAAGAGTACTCATTTATAAAAATAAGCTACAAATAGAAAAACAAAATTCATATAAGTAGAATCTCCCAAAAAATAAAAGCATTGTCAAATTGAGTTACAAACTAATAATAATTTCATCAAAGTTTGTAAACCAAAGATTGTCCTAATATCAAAAAGTTTCCAATAAAACACTTATGCCAGATAATTTATAGAACCTAATAATATCCAACTGAATTCTCCCCTGCAAATAATTAAAATTTTCAAGTTAGTCGATAAGAAAAAACAACCATCAATCATAAAAAGAAGCAACAACAAATTATACTAAAAAAAGGCAGAAAAAAGCACCAAAACAACAAATATAAACAAGAAACAACAATAAAAAAAACCCAAAAATGGCATAAAAAGATGCTCAAAGCATCAATAAATTTATAAAAAAACCCTAAAATAGCAGTTAAAAGTGCTTTAAAAAGCATTAAAAAATCCAAAAACAATAGTAAACATGCCTAGAAATACTAGAAAAAAACCCCTAAAATAGCAAGAAAACTACCTAAAACTAGAAAAAAAATCTAGCAGCAAAATCTTCCATTGCCATATAAAGCTATGAAAGAAAAGAAATAAAACTCATAAAGAGTCAAAGCTAACATACTGACCACTTGCTAGAAATTAAGCTATAAATCCCAAATTTTTACACAAATTAGTATCTGAAACAAGATCGGTTTGATATATAATAGTCAAGTAAAATACCTATAAAGTAGTACAAATTCAGCAAATCTAATGGCTTCACTCCACTCATTTTCTTAAGACTCCAGTGATGAGAAGCTGCCAACAAAATGATAAATTGAAGTTTGACAGGAAGCACACAAACTAAACAAGATACGTAACAACTTTGTTATCCATGTTACACCCGAGAACCATTTCTAGGAATATTTGTTAGAATAGCCACCATAACAATTGATGAACAACATAAAACAAAGACAACAACAAAACCAGCAACCTGCAAAGTCAGATACACAATAGAAATAGTTTACTATTAAAATCCCAAATTCATTTTATCTTCTTCCTACATTTTCTCATCAATCAAACATAAAAGAGAGCTCCTATCAACACATGCAAACAGCACCCACCATCTTGTCACATTCAAACACAACCCAAGAACACAAAAGTTAATTTTCCAGATTTAGTTAACCAAAGAAAATATACCATCAACTGGATCACCTTATAAATTAAACACAATTCCATGATATTACCAGCCTCCCAAAAAAAAAAAAGCACTAACTTTAAAATGAAAACAACAAGACCATGAAAAATAAGCAAAAGTGGGTATTTAAATCAAACATGATAGAATGCAACAAAAGCAAAAAAGCTTTCAATAGAAGCCAGAGCCAGATGGGATACAAGCAAGCTAGGAGGTACCAATTAAAGATGCTTCATTCAAGAACAGAAAAGCTACCAGAATGATAAAAATAGAAAAAAATGAAACAATAAACAAAAAATTGGGTGAAAGCTGAAACAATAGTTTCAATGACTTAACAGTACCAACAAACTTATAGTAAACTTTAAGAACTAGATGTTTAAGCCATAGATAATGGGGACGTACCCATGAGGATAAAGACACAAGCGTGAGACCATCAAAGATGGCCATCCTCAACTTGTGCAGCAGACAAAGTCAAATAAAAAAGGAGGCAACGATGGTAGCAACAAAAACAGCTGGATCGGAAGTGAATAGCTCAAGATGAAAGCAACAAGTTAATGGATTGGATTGTGTGCGCAAGATGTGGCTTCGATTTTATTTGATTAGTCAAGAAATCGAAGAGAGAAATTTGTGATTTCTAAGAGAGAGGCCAGCAATTGAGAGAGATTGGGCACGGTTGAAACACCTAAATTATAAAAATATAAATTTTGCAGCCTTTGGGAAATGGTTGCTTCGGTTGCCCTTTTTTTGTTTTTTTTAAAATTTCTTTTCAATGTCAGCCATTGGATTCATTTCACTTGAATCCAACAGCTACGTTTACAAGCCGACACAATGCCGAGCCTCAATGCCTGGCGTTGTAGCTTTAGCCAACCATTGGACCTTTTGCTGGGGCGACCATTTTCATGGGGCGCCGCGCAGAATGGAGCCATCGTATTCATATCATGTAAGTTTCAATCATAACAAGTTGTGTATAGCTGTGAATTGTATTTTTTTTTTGTAACTGATTTTATTTGCATTTCGTGATGTGATCTTCAAGAAAGTGCCGAAAGATACCAAGATTCACATTGGATTTATTTTTATACACAACAGAATACTTTAAAGAGTTTCATCATTTTCAATTTGATGCAAATGCTTTACGTGGGAAAAAACTCTTTTCATTCTTAAGATTTCATGTAATAGCATATTTTATCTCTACTTTTTAAATAATAGCTCAAAATATCCTTTTGCCAACTCATCGTTAGTTTAATGCTATTAACTAGTAATTCATTGAGGGCAAAACAAGTTTTTTTTTTATTAAAATGATACAAACTATGTTAAATAACACTACAAAATATGTAAAATTTATTATTTTATTTTAAATGAAATCAACGATGAAATAGTTTGATATAGCCACTGAATAATAGCCTTAAGCAACAAACTATAATTAACACACTATCTTTAGATCATTGAAATAAAAACTCAAAAATACAGCCAACTTTTATTTGCTTGCATGTGCTTAACATCTTCTTAATCTTCAATTAATTTTTTATTTTTGAGCTTTACCACCACTTTTCTTTGACCATTATTATCTCTCGTAGTCCTTACCACTGTCTCCTCAAGTCGGCTCACAATGCAACAAGAGAGTATACTTATATAAATATGAAAATTGTAATTATTTTTTGTACTTAGATCTAGAGTTTATAGGGCTTTCATGCCGCAAAAATAGAAAAAAGTGCAAAACAATTACTTGAAATGGTATTTCTTGTTTAACGAGATTAGATAAAAATTAGTTTTAGTTATATGTCAACTTTTATTTATTTTTTCTAATTTTCTCTTTAATGGAAAATCTTTTTTTGCCCTCAACAAATTACTAACAAACGACATTTAACTAACGGTGAGTTAACGGAAGAGATGTTTTAGGCTATTGTTTAAAAAGTAGTGATGAAATGAGATATTGTATGAAACCATAGGGATGAAAAGGGTTGGTATGAAAAATTATCACTTGCACCACCTCAAGGGGGTTAAGATCTCCAAAGGAGAGAATTAAATCCCTCAAAGGAAGGAACGAAGATTACAAAGTGGAATTTAGGATCCCTCGAGATGAGAAATAAGGAACTCTTAGTCAGGCCTTAACTTAGTCATAGACACTGAGTTAGTAGGGCAAGAATGTTGGGATAACATTTATAAATAGAAGAGAATCATTGAAACACGATAAACATAGATAAATTAGTTTACTACCAAACCACCAAACTCACGTCTGAAAACATGCTCTACTCTCTTCTCCAATCACTCCAGGGGTTGAATTAAGTCAGCTACTCCACCATTCCATAACCTCCTAAAATAAAAGAGACAAAGCCATAATCATCATGCATTACTTTATTCCCACAATGGATGAAGTCAACAACTTCTCGCATTCACTAAAAAAAAAAAGGACCTACTCACACAAAATTATGGTTAGGGATGGCAAAATTGGAATCTAGATCTAGATGTAAGTGCATCTAGATTTGGATTCGGATTGACATTTTTATATTTGGATTTAGATTTGCATCCGCAATTTTTTTTTTATTTTTACGGATCCGGATACGGGTAATATTAACTCGAATTGTGGGCGGATATCCTGAATATTCGGATCTGTAAAAATTAAATTTAATAATTAGAATATAATTTAAAAATTCAACAATTTACGAAATTAAAACCTGATCCCAAAACCTAATTAAAAAATAATCCCAAAACCTATTAAACATTTACATTATATTGAAAATTAATGCATTTAATTAAAGTAATTAAATGAATCAACAAAGAAAATTATTCAAAATTAAACTAAATTGAATCAGCAAAGAAAATTAAATTGAGCAAATAAAATTTTGAAGTTAAAACATGTTAAACTCATTAAATACAATCAAACAATCAACCAAAGTACCAAATCATTAACCGGAAAAAGAAATGCCATGTAATTAATAATACCAGAAAATGGAAATAAAAGAAAGATCCAATCAGGCGAGGCTTGGACATAAGCGACAGTGGTGTGCTTAAGTGAGGCTTCGACGACGGCGAGGCGTGCAATTTGCAGCGACAGCAACTGACTTAGATCAAGGCTTGGACACGAGCTTAGGCGAGGCCGTGAGGCAGACGGTGGCATCCTGGGTTTGGGTGTTAAGGATTTGTTGGTTGTGGTTGCTGGTGAAGTATTGTGAGCGTATGTGTGAATGCAATATTGACATTAAGGTTAGGGACTTAGGTTAAATTTGTTTTTAATTTAAATTTATATATTTTTTGATTTAATATAAAAATTAACCAGATCCAGATATCTTACTTTTCGGATGCACTTGTACTCGAATCCAGATCCGAATCCGTGCAGATTCTAATATCCCATATCCGGATCCACATTTTTTAACATGCGGATCCAGATTTATCTAGATCCGGATCTTTCAGATCCTCGCGGATGTGGGTCAAATCCAAATTTTATTACCATCCCTAATTATGACATACTATAAATACTCCATTAGTCTCTCAAAGCGAGGTAATTTTAATACAAATCCAATTTATGAATCAATTCAAATTCTCCAGCCACTAACTTAAGCATCAGAGTGGGATCACTGGAAACCCCCTTTTTGAGCCCCATTTCACTTCTTTTTATTTGTTATTGTGTGCAGACATACCTCCATCTGTTGCTCTTGGCCAGACCACAGGTGGGAAAAAAATCAAGCATCAATAGTTGGCACTAGAAATAGGGCCTTCTGCCAACACAATTGTTTATTATGATCAAATTGATCATCCATTTTGCCATAGAGATTTGCTTTTGACTTTAACATGTCTTCTAAACCAATTGCCTTAAAGTTCACCAAATTCCAACAAGATTAAGGAGAGATTGCCAATCTGGAGGGCTGAAAAATATCTTGGTCTAGACAAATTCAACAGTGTACAAATGCACAAAATAAACACTTAAATCGGGAAAACCAAAAGCTTGAAGACAATAAGAGATTTCAACATAAATAGCGAGGAAAGTAAAAGACACAACTAAAGCCATCTGAGAGTGTATAACTCGGTGATCCTAACCAAGATACGTTTTTGCACAAAAAAGCTAGTGACCAAGGAATAACTAAAGAAGAATTAAAGAAACCATCATTGGCTCACAAGAACACTTGAAACAAGTGCACATGCATAAAGTTATGCCCCTCCACCTTAAAACTAGAAATTTAGCTAAAAAGTTAAATTTATAAGATGAATGTTAAGGCATTCTCAATGGGTAGAAAGTTTGATTTTTACCAGCTGAAGTGTGCCCGTTCTCCTTTCATTGGTCTCGGGTGAAGTATTTGTTATAAGCGAATCTTTCTTTCCTTGGTGGATGGTGGCATACTCCCTTCTGGGCTATCCAAGTGCAACTTCTCATTCTAATAGCTTACCTACTAAAGTGTGAGTTTTTAACACCTTAGAGTGTAAAGATATGATAATTCTAAGCTTGATATAGGATATATTGTCAAAACAAAGTATGCAACCTAAGGTTGAAAGGGATAGAAATTACTAACCTACAGTATAGTTAAGAAAACCAATATTTGTTTTGCATATGCATTGTTAAGTCCACTTTTAGAAGAACAAATTATCTACTCAAGGGTGACAAAATGTCCACTTTTGGAAGAACAAATTATCTATTCAATTATAAGAGAGGGGTGGGTGTTCGGATTGGGTTAATCCAAATTTTTAGTTCGGTTTGGTTTGAGTTAGCCTGTTAAACCCAAATGAGTTAAAGTGCCAACCCAAACCCTTGTCAAATAATTATTGACATATACCTACAATATGTGACAATACTAGTGCTATAAACTTGTCAAATAATCCCATTCAACATTCTAGGATCAAGCATATAGAGATTAGACATCAGTTCTTGAGAGATCATATTCAAAAAGGGGACAATACATTAGAATTTGTATCAACTGAAAAACAACTTGTGGATATCTTCACAAAACCCTTTAATGAAGAACAATTCATTAAGATTAGACCCGAGCTTGGAATGATGAAGGTTGCACATCAACATAACTTTATATGATATCAAGATTATCTTGTCTTTCATGGTATGATTATTAGTTTAGATTGGTTGCTTTGTTTAAATTGTGAACATTGAAGCATTGAAATGGACTTTAAGACATTTTGGATTGATAAAATGATCTTAAAATGGATTAATTATTGGCCAAAGAATAAAAAAATGACCGTGAATAAACAGTTTACCATTTAAAAATAGAAACTTAGGAAATGAAGACTGCTTGATAATGGTTAACTGTTTGGGAATAATCATTTATCGATTAAAAACAAAAAGATTGTTTGAGTTAACAGTTAACCAATTATGGTAAACAGCTAACTGATTTCAAGTAAATTAGTTATTAGAATTTAACGGTTCATCGATTTCAGAAAACGGCTCACTATTTTCATGGGATAATAGAACAGTAAAGGGTTTCTTCTTTATTTTCTCCTTGCCCATTCACTGTTTGCTCTCTATCCACGACTTCAACTCTCTATAAAATTTCTTCATTTTCTTGAATCTTCTTCCCAAATTTAGGCATTAGAGTCATTCCATATCTCTTTTACAACAATTTTACCCGATCAAACATCATTTCAAGCCCTAAATTGAAAAATCCCAATTTGAAATCCCAGTAGGATTTTCTTCAATGTTTAGCCAAATTGACCACCCAAATCACTTCCTTTACCCTCCATCTTCATTTTAATCAGATCAAATTTCTCCATTAGATCCTTATTCAAAAATTCCCATTTTAGCTTCTATACTCATGGATGAAAGATCAAGGGCTGGAAGTAAGAGGAAATCTGCCCTAATCAATTTTGTCTTCAAGATTGAATCTAAACTTGGAATTGAATAGAACTGTGACTCAATGCTTAATGATAGCATGAACCTTGGTATGTGAGGACACCACAATCAGTTATGGATGATTTGATTAATAAGTCAAGAGTTTGAACACCACAAAATCCGATAAGCTCAAAAAATTTATTTAAGAACCAAAGAGAATTAACTCTTTCACCAATTGCATCAAAACTAATATTCTTTATTTATTGGATGTGAGTACATTATATAGGGTTGGTTACAAAAATTTTTAGAATATAAAAATTCTAAAAATTCTTAGGGTTGGTTAAGTAAATCCTAAACCAAAATCCAATCGGAATATAAATCAAATCAGAATCCTAATCTACACGAATAGGAAATAATCTAAATCGAATCATAATCCTAATCTAAGAAAATATGAAAGAATATAATCAAATCAGAATCCTAATCAACTTAAATACCTTATATTAATTAAAATGAAAATATGACAATTAAAAGAGAAATAACTGAGTTGTTTCTCCACTAGCCTCCTTAAGAAACGGGAAAATATCCGAAAAAGAAAAATAATATATTTTCCGCCATAATGTGCAAGCTACCTTCATATTTTATGCAAGTGATTATTTGGAAACTTCAAGAGTCTGAATCATGAATTTATCACGTGCGATTCCTTCTATGGGCCTCTACGAATTTGATTGAGTCCAAGTTGCTTGAATCAACCCATTAAGCACTTCTTTGAATTTCTCTGCTCGAGCTCTTGTGATGAGTCTGACAAGAACTTGAATATGATCTGAATATGTCTCATCCCACATGCTTGTGACAGTTTTTTCCTCAATTTTATCAGGACAACATTCTTGGCTTGCATCCACTTTTCTGAATTCCTTATTAATTTTTTTTTTCAAGTTATAGATATTATTTAATGTGACCTTGAATTTGATTCAAAAGAGGGAAAAAAGTTATGTGAAGGTTAAACTAATCATTAGACTTCTGCTCTCAGTTGAATCGCTTACAAAATAAAAGAGAGTTGGTTTTAACTTCAAATTGAAACAACCAAATGCAACCCAAAAAGTTTTAATTGAGATGAATTTTTATTTTCTTGACTTTTATCTTGATGTGTAAGGCTTGCCCATTGGCCGATTAATGTTATCTATAAATTTTATAGTGACATATTTTAAATAAAGAGGTTTGATGAGAGACTTTTAAGGATGCTAGCAGTTTTACTCATAAAGAATTTTTCTTTTGTAAGTTATGGTATGAGGCAATGAAGATGTGACTGTTAGTTATTGATTCACTTGGTATGGGTGGGTGAGTGTGATTTGTGAGATCCAAGACATCATGCGGGTCTGGGCCAGCCGAGCCTATTTTTTTTGCTAACCTTAATTTGAAATGATACTTTGAGGTGAAGATATATTAGGTCTTGCGGTGGGTGTCCTTTGAGAGGCTAAATTATTTTTTTTGAAGACAAGAAGTTTGTAATTTGAATTTGATTTACATGGTTAGTAAAAAAAGATGAATACTATTTTAAATGTGTAGTGTATACTATTAAAATTAAAAGAAAAGCAATATATAGGGCATCCTCACTTAAATTGAGGATATTACTACTAAATAGAAAAAGGCAAATGCTAAGTTATAACCACTGTAACTTACTCCTCTCACAAGAATCATGTAACTAAGTTACCGCCAGCTGTAACTTAGTTGGATCTAATGAAAAAACAAAGATCTCAGTGTACTAATAGATTAAAAAAAATATAATTTTTAATATATTCAAATATGTATTTCTTTTTATATATTACTGATACTAAAGAAGGATTATATATATAAGGGCAAGTTCAAGAGACAAATTTAAGGATTCTTCTATGATAATGTAATTTTTTTACAGTATCAACAATGTATTAATTGTGTACTATTAGATTTAATCAATGGTATATAATATTTATACTAAAAAATTTTAAAAATAATGGTAAATAGTTTGTTAACAGTTGAAGGAGGTGGATAATTTTTACAAAATAACTGTGACCACCCTTAGAATTTGAAATAATTTCACTTAAATAGCATAATTTATTTAAAATTACTCGTCAACCTCCTTTAAATCTTCGAAAATCAATTACCATTAAATATAAAATATAATATCAAGTAGGTTATTTAACACAAGTCTTATAATAATTTGTATTGTATGAATTTAATTACAAACCATTAATACCTAAACAATAATGATAATAGAAGACATTGCAATCAATTTTTTTTGTGTTTTATTAATAACACTATATGAGTCTATATAACTATAGAGTGAGAAATATTTTGATTTAAATTTTTAACAAAAAAATAAACTATTTATTTCATGCAATTCAATGATGGAGGATATAAGATCATGAAATGTTGCTTTGACTTTCAATATCAACCATTAGACTGAGATATTAGTGGCTCAAATATTGTGTCAAAATTTTAAGTTAAAGTATTCGAAACCATGTCTTTATAATGGAAATATAAAAACTTACAATAATTTTTTTCTCATTTTGTCCATTAAATATTATTTGATATAATATTTTATTTATTGTCACTATTAATTATCGCAATAAAAGTAATTATCAAAGAATAACAATAAAGTAATCTTTCATGATTCATAAACTAAAGTTAATTAGGAATATGTGTTAGAGAGAAACCAAATAACTGATTATAAACAGGTTGTTGAGGTTGGGATGGTGTGTAGAAAGGTGCATAGGTATCAAAGATTGGAGGAGATACTGGTGTAGAAGGTCGAGTCTTTTCAGCATCAATCCTGGATAATTCAGCTTTGAGTCTCCTGATCTCGGCTGCTTGAAAAAATTAAATTTTATAAGGCTTAGATAATTTCCCACCACATCAATAAAAATATAAAAATACAAAAAAATTTCTTTCACATTTTTTCCCATAACTATCAAAGGATATCAATAAAATAATCTTTCATCATTCATATATTAGATTATTAACAAGTCTAATGAAATATTAGATTTAACTTTTATGAAATAAACAAAGTGATATTTGAAAATAAAATGAAAACCATGCAAGAATAAGTATGTTAAATGGGTGTTAAATATCATATATACTTCATGATCAATTATACAATGAGTATTTTAATATAATATGTTAAATTTTATTAAAACATGTGTGATAAAATATTTTTTATGTTACAAGCAATCTCACCAATGAGTTCATTGATGTAACTATGATATTTACTTAAGTATATATACTTAGTTGTGTTATTTATTAGTGTTATATTATATATAAATTTTCCAATTGCAACTTATTTATTCTATTTGTGTTAAATAACCTACTATTATAGTTAATGGTAATAGATTTTGGAAGATTTATTTAAAAAAGATTATCACATTTCAATTTTAAAGGAGGATTTAAAAATAATTTTAAATAAAATATGTTACTTAAGTGAAATTGTTTCAAACTCTAAGGATGGTTACAGTTATTTTACAAAATTCTCCACCCATTATACGGTTAACAAATTGTTTACCATTATTTTTAAATTATTTATTTTTCTTTACTACAAATATTGTGTACTATGATTAAATCCAATGGTACACAATTAAAATATTATTGATGCTGAAAAACAATTACAGCATCATAGGAAAACCCCAAATTTAAATACAATTATAATAGAGTACTAATTTTATGAATTTTTTCCCTGCTCCTTAATGATTTTAATTTCAATTTTCTTCATCTTTTTGCCCTCTCATCCCCACCCCTTTAACTTTCAGGTTTGACATAAAAAAAAATTAATGTCCAAAGATAAAACAAATACATTTCTAAACAATTGCATTACTAACAAAAAAATAATTCTCAAGAAAAATAATTAATTAAATTAAACATGTATCGAGGAATAATTAGAGATGGCTATTTCGGGCATATATTGCAAGAAAAAACTTTATTAAAGATAAATTGAAAAATATAACTGAGTTTATTTATTTATTTATTTTTCAATTCGTTTCACCGGACCTTAATTTGTTTTCTGGATTGGAAAAGCTCTTCAATTTGAGTGTAATAATAACTGAAAAAAATTAAGAGAGGGAGAGAGAGGGAAAAATAGATAAGAAAGGGAGTTTGGATTTATTAAAAGAAAAAGAAGAAGAACAACAATGTTGATCAAGAGGGGGAGAAAAATAAATGTTATAACATTAATGTTTAATCCATTAAATCTTAGTCTTTGATTTTGTTTTAATCTGTTGCTAAAATTTGTGTCTAAATTTATGTTTGAAATTGTATCTCTTAATTCTATATTTATATTATGAGAGAAGAAAACGAGAGAAAAGGTTTGAATTCTTTCTGTATTGGAATCTGTGAGTCAGGTGAATTTATTTAACACGAGCATCATTGGTTTAGACCTTTCAACTCGATGGGAAACTCTTCACATTTATACTGAAGTCCTAAGGTTAGGTTTGAATAATTGATTATAATCGTTGAATCAACGGTCAGATTTGTTTGCCGTATGAAATGTGAAGCAAAATATAATCATCAGCTAGCAATAGTACGAAAGATATTTTTCTTTTTTACCCAAGATGGTGACCTTTTTCGGTCTAATCAATAATTCAAGATTGCACAACTTAATTAGGTCCCTTCCAATAACCTTTTCTTTCTCAGCGCCCCATCAAAAATTGATTAACGCTGTTGATGGAATTTAAGCATGATCAAATGATTGCTTGTAGGCTTGGTCCAATAAAGATTAATGGATCTACAAACCACAAAAAATTGAATTGAATTGCTCATGCTCTGTAGGACACTAGCACCAGCGGCAATTCGGCCTCATTCACATTACAGGGTTCACCTCCTCTAGAACTTGTACACGTGGACAAAGTTACAAACTATTGCTTTGGTGGAAATAATCCACGTTAAATGTCTACGGCGGCTATTAAATCATCCTTTTGACTTTTCTTCTACAATTTTCGGCCTTCTTAATGCTACCCTTAGTGATTGTGGGGTTACTATTTATGTAGTTGCACAACACAAAAATCAGGTGGGTTTACAACAAAATGAGCATTTTTTTTAAAGCACATTTGTATATTTATAGTGCATTTACTAGACTAGAATTAAAATAAGATGGAATCCGAATGGGAAGATAGAAAATGGACTAGAATGAAAATATAAAATAGGAATTAGAAAAAATTCTTCTGTAAGAATCGAAATTAGAATGAGTTGGACTGTTATTAATATATTTACTTTGTCTTATAATCGAAATTGGAATGAGTTAAATTGTAATAAATTATTCAAAAATACTCAATGAATTATTGTCATAATTATTATTATTATAGTGATTATTTGTTCAAAAATTATTATTATTAGTAATTATTGTCAATAATTAAAAATGTTGGAGTTTTCATTAATAAATAATTTCTTAAAAGCCATATAATATTTCTAAATGAGTTCATGAAATATGGATAATCGTTAATTTTAATTAGAAAATCATTCACTGTGAATTCTATTAAAATTGTGATTGTAGAAGTAAATGGTGAACCATTAATATCTAAACAGTTAACCGATAATTTCTAGAGAGGGATAATGCGTTTTGCAGGTTAATGGAATTAAAATCATTTATATCAAACGGCTAACCGATAATTTTCAGAATGGAATTTTGTGCTAACCTTGAACCGCTTAAAAAAAAGGATAAGCTCATTTTGTTTTGCAGGTTGCTAGAAATAACTAGCGAACTGATAACTGCATGTTAACCGATAACAATTAATGGCGATCCAATTTCGGGCAAAAAGTCAATAATGGCTATTTTTCAGTTTCAACTATAAATAAGCTCAATAAAATTCAAACAAGAATTGATCAAAATATTATCATTGAGCTTTCGAGAATACAACATTTATTGAGCCTTAAATTCATTCTTTTTTCATTTATTTACATATTGAGCATTGATTTGTAATAATATATTTTGTGTGAGAGGAAAACACATTTGTAATATTTGTTTTGAGTGATTGTAAGTGTTGGATCTACTTGGGTTAAAAGATTAGGGATAATCTCTTGGTGTAAAGTTTGATTGACACTTGCGAAGTCAATTGTAAGTGGTGGTGTAGAGGTAGGTAAAGTTGGCCGAACCATTGCTACATATAATATTGAATTTCTTGGTATGATCATAAAAGATGGCTATTATCAGCTAGGAAAGTACATTGCGGAAGAGTTGCTTCAATTTCCAGATCAGCAACTTTCCAAAAAGTAAGTTCAACAGTTTCTCGGCATTATCAACTCTATTCGTGATTTCATCCCACATGTGGATCACTATACTCGTCACCTCTCGGCTTTATTGAAAAAGAAACCCCCAGAGTGGAATGCTGACCACACCACTACTGTCATTACTCTAAAGCAAATTGCACAAAATCCGCCTCCCTTAAAGTTGATTGCTAATGGAAAGCGTATACTGTAGACAGACGCGAGTGATGAATCATGGGGTGCCGTCCTCCTCGAAGAAATCAATGGAAAAGAAAGCTTTATTGTTTATGCTAGTGGACATTTTTCTGACACACAGAAGCATTACTATAGCGTGTTCAAAGAAATCTTAGCAGTAAAGAATGGCATCAAAAGGTTTGAGTATCATCTGATTGACCACCATTTTCTTATCCGAATAGGCAGTTTAGCCTTCCCCAATATCCTCAATTTCAAAGGTAAAACTGTTCCCGAAAAGATGTTACTTAGATTAAAAGATTGGTTTTCTAAATATGATTTCTCGGTTAAGCATATAAAGGGATCCCAGAACCTTATCCCTCCAGACTCTCAAAATCAAAAAATGCTCTCACCCTATTTTCCACAACATACCACTTTCTGATCATCTCCATGGCTACTTCACTACCCCTAGAAGCTCTCAACCAAGAAAACTTTACCCCTTGACAAAACCTTCTCCTTTGTCTTTGCCATCCAAGAGTTTGCACGAAAAGCTGTTTTTCACTTTTTCATGAAAATCTACCTTCTAGTAGACTCATTTCCATTTTCCACCTTTCACCCAGAAAATCTGTTCCTCACAGGATTAACCCTTGACCAATCCAGAGAAGTCACTGAAGATGAGTTATGGTACATTTAGTGTCTAACTGTTCTTTATGCAACCAAGCTAATCTTATCAATTACTCCCACTTTGGAACATCTCCTTAATCCCGATAAAGCCACCTTTCTTACCTAAACATTAGTTGAATGGTTTTCCCCCATACCATGGTAGAGAAAGAAGCTACAACAATTGTAAGAGATTTACAATCTTGAACGTATGCCTGCCTCAGAAACACAGATGTTTACCTCAATATTCATTATCCATAGGCCATACTTTCAGCATCCTGATACAAACCTCTTTTGGTCTCAAGGCCAACTATATGAATGGTTTACTGCACCTTATCCAGTTGTCATTGACAATGAAATCCACACCACCCTGCATAACTACTTTTGCCAATTAAACCACCAAACTCCACCACACAAGGATGTCTTTCATACCTCCTTAGGTCCACAACATGACCTCATCATGATCCCCACTCCATCTACCATATCCAAACCAAAATCTACCGGAATCATCATCAAAGAAGAAAAGCTAGATTATACTGACTTTCTTTACCAAGACTCCCAAGACGCATGGGAAAAATTCCTTCCTTTAAGTCAACACCTTTAACAGTTACCCCAGCCATCCATGAATGAACCAGGCTCATCATCAGAACCACCCAAACCTTCAAAAGTAGACAACGCTACTCAGACATCATCAAGACCAGGCTATCTATGAGATTGCCCTTACCCACTTTGCCGTGGTCCCCACTGTAAGCATCCAATCTTTTTTCCACTAACCTCCCATGACAATGATCCTGATGAAATCGACAGCTCATCTGAAGACGACTACATGAATCTCCGTTCTCCATAAAGTAGTTTGTCTTGTTGCTATATCTTGTATAATTATTAAAGTTTGCTTTTACTTTAAGCTTTACTTTTGTCAAAGTCATGCTTTAAATTATTAAAGCTCACTTTGTCGCTTTGTAATAATTAAAGTTGTGTCATGATGTATCTTTTACTTTTTCTTTTGTAAAAGATAGGGGTCTTGTCCTATCTTCTCGAGAATTCTCCTACATAAAGAGTTCTCCTCTCGCTTGTAAGATATAGAAGTTTTTCAGAAATAAAATCTCGTGTGTTTTATCCAATCATGACTTTCTAAAACTCTCTTCTCTCTCTACAAATGAAATTCTAAGTGAAAGAAAAAGATCAAAGAATTAAATTTGTTCATTTTGAAAACTTAAGTAAGTATGCTCTGCACTTGCCTTCAAGTAAGGATCCTGTGCGTCAGAAAGCTTATGATGATTTCTTAAATGGTTTGATACCCTATTTAAAGACTAAGGAAATGTCTGTTTTGGGTTATATGACCTTAAAAGAACTCGTTATAAGTTGATTGATCTCAAAGGTATATCAGTTGGAAACCCAAACTTGCAGACTACTGGTCCAAAGTACAGTTCGAACTGTTGTAATTCTGATATAGCAACGCTACCTACCTTTCATCCTTCTCCACCAAAGCTCAGGTCATGCATGATGTTCTTTTCCTCCAACTAGTCTTACCAAGAATCTTTTCCCCCACTTGAAAAACAAACAGATCCACAAACAAGTTGTTTCTCAACCTTTTGTGCAATCACCCATCACTTCTTCTGCTCAACCAGAAGCCCCAAAACAATATAAATCAGTCTTAAATTGGCTAACTCAAAATGCCAATGCTCAAAACCAAGCACTTTATAATCTTGGGAGAAAGATAGATGAGGTTGCTACTCAGGTGACAAAAATAGAAACAAAAGTGGATTCTCTCAATGCTCGGCTGGAACAGATCTATTTGAATTTGCAAAATATAATCTCTGAACTCGATGTTGATCTCAAAATGATGATTAACAATCGTATATAGGGACCAGAATTCAATAAAAAGGAAACAGAGATTAGAAAGGTCAAAGTGGAGTTAGCCAGGATTGATACAGACAAAGAACAACCAACCCTCTTTACCAAAACTCAATCTTTACCCATTCCTGCCCCTCTATTTGACACATATCAACTTTTCTATAACCCTTCCAAACCACTAATGGACTATAACAAGTTCTTTGGTCTTTCCCATCTTCTTTACAAAAATCAAGAACCTTCCACAATGCCATCAACATCCAAAAAGCCAACCACAAAAGTCAAAATCTCATAACCAAAACCAAAAGAAAGCTCTCCAAATCCCTAAAGATTCTCCAAAATCAACCCCTGAGCCATCAAAGAAAGACAAAGGTCTTGTACACCAATATTTTTATCAAAGTGTTGGTATGCAAAGTAGTGATCCAAATCTAGATTCGGTCTCTGAAACTAGTTCCAGTTCTTCTAAGCAAACTTCCTCAGACTCATAATATCAATATGCGGATATCTCTAGATTGCTCATGGTTCAACCATCCACAAAGATAGAGGAACCAAGTACGTGTACACTTATTGTAAAAGAATCTGATGATGAAAATGAAGACCAAGGTAGTTCACAAACTGAACTTATTCCTCCAAATCCACCAGCGTCTGAACCTTCCTCTAAACCATCTTCGACACAGTGGTTCACTTTTGATGACATTCTTTACCACAAATGGCCAGCTAGACACCAAGAATTTGCTGCTTGGGTCGATGTACAAATGACACGACCAAATGCACAATCTCAGACAGTCCTCCCAGAATTTTGTTCTAGATTCACTGGTTCTTTGAGAGATTGGTTTGAAAGTCTAGGAGAATACATACAACTTCAATTGATTTAGACCACAATCATCATAGCTCTTACAGTCATTTATGAACAGTTCATTGGGGAACTAGCTGCAGCAAATGAAGCCCCTAAAAAAGAATTTCATCAAATGAAATGTTGTTCTCTCAAGCATAACCATTTGGAGATGCATTACAAAAAAATGAGCATGCTCTACTACAAGTTAAATGGATTTAATGATCCAACTTTAAAGCATGTTTTCATTGCATCACTCCCTTCAGCCTTCAATCTAGAAATAGCAAACATCTCTCTTGGAAAAATATTCCAGTTGACTATGTTATGTCTTGACAGATTTTGTAAACAAAAAGACTTTTTTAAAGACCTCATTGAAAACAAACAACCCTTTGCCTCAGCCTGCAAAAAACCATACCTCAAAATCTAGTGGAAAGATGACAAAAAATGCACTTGTTCTACAAAGAAGAAAGGTCATTTCCAAAAGCACTCTCACAGATCTTCCAAAAAAGGCAAAAAAATGTTAAGATCCATCAAAGTTTAGAAAAAAGAAGCACAATCGTTGTTTCATTTGCAAAAAACGAGGTCATTTTGCCTGTAATTGTCCAAACAAGTCTACCAAAGCTGTTCACCTTATTCAATATCTACAACAATCTTCAATGCTTTCTGATTTATGATGATGTTGAGTCCAATTTCTCTGAACAGACTGAATATGATGATCACACAATATTCATCCTCACAGAGTCAACAAATGATTCTGTGGTAGATGAAATTTTTGTTATTTATACCGTTCAAGAAATTAACCAGGTCCATTCTAAACCTACTGTCCCTTCAGTAAAAATTTTAGTCCTCCCTTCCAAGTTGCATAAACCCATCCATGTTATTGGTTTTCTTGACACTGGTGCACAACGCAATATGCTCAATCCCACAGTTCTCCTTTTTTCTTGTTAGGAAAATCATACTGAATTCTTCAAAGCAGCTAACGGTGAAATCTTTAAAACCTCACTGATTACCAAAAACCTCATTGGGATTCAGTTTTTCCCAAACTGTATCATATGACAAAAAATTGTTGGTTCCAATTTACTAGACAAAGATCTTCTCATAGGATTTGATATCCTTCATCTGGTAAAAATGTTTTGGTCTTATACATATGTTCTTCGTATGTATGCTCTCTCAAATACAATCCCCCTTTATGCATCCATCACTCAAAAATTTCTTCAGTTCTAACCTGAAAATCATTCTCAATTCAGTCATCCTTTACCCTTTCGGAAAAATGACAAGTTCTTCATTCAACTACCCTTCAAATTGAATGAGGATATCAATCCAACAAAAGTAACTCATCCAGGAATGCCACCTTGCAATCTTCTTCTAGCTAAACAAGAATGTGAACAATTACTTCAGCAAGGTCTTATTGAGCCAAAAATTTTAGATTGGGCAAGCCAAGCTTTTTATGTTGAAAAAAGGTCTGAGTTAGTTTGAGGAAAAAAGAGATTGGTAATTGATTATCAGCCTCTAAATGCTTTTCTCAGAGATGAAAAATTTCCTCTTCTATAAATTCAGTCCCTATGTGTCCATCTTCAGAATGCTAGAATCTTTTCCAAGATTGATAGCAAAGCTGATTTTTGGCAACTCGGTATTTCACCCTCTAATAGACCTAAAACAACGTTTTGTATTCTTAATGCTTATTACCAATGGACAGTAATGCCCTTTTGCCTCAAACTTGCTCCTTCCTTATTCCAAAAAGCAATGGTAAAAATCTGCTCTCCCATCCTTCGTCATGCTCTGGTAGATCTTCCTACAACATACACAACTTCTGATGCTTTAATGATATTGGCGGACACAGACAAAATTCCAACCATCATTGAAACCCCTTAACAAATTCTGAAACAAGATCTGCTCAAACTCATGCCTCTTGAATGGCTAATAAACTATGAGCATTTTCACCAAAATTCTGAACCAGTCCAAACCTCAGAAACTACATTTGACAGACGCCCAAATGGTCAAATCAAATTGACTGTTCAAACTCCTGACACTATGCCCATTCCAGATAATCCACAGCTTTCTTATACTGCTATGATCATCGCAGTTCAAAGTGGTCAAGAAAAGAAACTTCCTATTCATGGATTTTCATCAGAAGGGTATCCAGTATATCTTGATAAAATTAATGATCATTTTCTATGGGATGTTCCTGAAGCCCATATGTGCAATCCAGATTGTCCTTGTTTGAATGATACGGATGTTGATGAAGAATTGGAAGTCATGCGGCGAAAGAAAAGGAAGAAGAAAAAATCTTCTTATCCTTCACCACCTTGCAAATCCTTTCTTCCACAACCTCCACCGAATCCAAAACCTCCTGCTCACCCAATTAGGTCATGCCTTATGTTTTCAAGTCATTCCTATGAGGAATCCTTTCCTCCCCTTCAAAAATAGACTGACCCACAAACCTATGTTACCTCAAAACCTTTTGTTCAATCTCTGATTACAGCCTCTGGGCAACCTGAAGAACCAAAACAATATAAAGCTGTTTTGAATTGGCAAACCAAAAATGCCAATGCCCAAAATCATTCTCTTCAACAACTCGGTAAGAAAATTGACCGTGTTGCCACTCAAGTCTTCTAGACTGAAACTAACGTTGATTCAATCAGCAGTCGTTTAGATCAGATGTGTATCCATTTCCAAGATCGGATTTCTTAACTAGACACCGATCTCAGACGAATGATTAACAATCATATTTGGGGTCCAGAGATTAAAAAAAAAGAAGCCGAGATCAGGAAACTCAAAGCTGAATTATCCAGGATTGATGCTGAAAAGACTCGACCTTCTCTTTTTACTCAACCACAACCTACACCAGTATCTCCTCCAATCTTTGACACCTTTGCACCTTTCTACACACCATCCTGACCTTAACAACCTGTTTATAATTAGTTCTTTGGTTTCTCTCACCTTCAACCACCTCCCTAACCATCTTCACCCAAAAAACCACGATCTAAAGTCAAAATCTCAGAACCACATCCAAAGGTCACGTCCTCTTTCTCTACTTCCACAATCCCTCCAGAAGAATCACCACAAGACCATCCTAAGCCTCTTAAAAAAGATAAAAGCCCAATGGACTAGTATCATTATCATACTGTCCAGCCTCAACATTCAGATTCCTCTGACTATTCTGAGCTTGAAACACATAATTTATCTTCGTCCTCCTCTTATGACTCATCAAACGCCTCCACTGACTCTGAGTCTGAATATGCTGACATTATAGGCATATTAATGGCCACTGAAACTGCCGATCCAAGTGCCTCTACTCCAACACCTGTTGTTGATGACAATCCTTCTGACCAAGCTTCTCAAACAGACCCAGTACCACCACCAGTTCTTGAACACTCAACCAAACCATCTTCAGCATCTTGGTTTACATTTGATGACATTCCCAGTCACAAATGGGATGCTCGACTTCAAGAATGACCATTTAGCTTTTCTGGATAAATAGGGTAGCCTTTTGAGTTGAACCCTGTAATGGGTAGATCTTCTTGAGCTGTCTGCACAGCTGTAATCATGGAAGAATAAGTAAAGGAGAGCTGAGGAGGCTCTTGTGGAGCACTGGGAGGTGGTTTGAAAGTTATTATGACTGTTCTATCTGGCCGTCTTTCAAACATGCTTTCTGATGTCTGAATTGGAGCAGTATTAGTATGGAACTGTTCATAGTTTGAGATCCACTGAAGCAGACAGAAAAGAATACCATTAGATGAAAATGTTACTCTCTTAAAAGACATCTTCTAGATGCTCATTACAAAAGAATGAGTATTCTCTTCTACAAGCTAAATGGATTCAATGAGCCATCTCTTAAGCATGTCTTCATTGCCTCTCTTCCTCCTAAGTAACAACTCGATCTTCAGAGAAAACTCACGGCCACAAATATGAGCATAGCTGATATCTCTCTGGGAAAGATTTTTCAAATGGCCATGTTATCTATGAACAGAAAAAATTCTTCAAAGATCTCATGGAAGACAAAAAACCTTTCTCTGAAGCTTGTCGAAACCCTTATCTCAAGATAGAGTGTAAAGATGAAAAGAAGTGCATTTGTTCGCCTAAAAGGAAAAAACATTTTCAGAAACACTTCCACAAAAAATCATCCTCCAAAAAACCTTTTCGGTATTTCAGAAAGAAAGATGTTTCTCAGTACCGAAAGAAAAAATCCAACCCTTGTTTCATTTGCAAGAAACGCGGTCACTTTGCCCGCACAAATCGGCCAAAGCTGTTCGTCTTATCTAACATCTTGAACATTCTTCCCTATTATCTGAGAATGAGGATGTCGAATCCAATTTTTCAGAACAATCAATCCAAGATGACCAAACTGCCTTTCTTATCGCCAAATTTTCGGATCCTGAAGATATTTCAGTCATCTCTATCATTCAGACTGTTAATCATGTTTCCACTATTCCTCGACCTTCTCTCAAGATGTCCATCCTTCCTTCCAAATTCCATAAACCTATTCCTATTATTGGGTTTATTGACACTGGTGCAGATACCAGTATGATTGATCCTTCTGTTCTTCCATCAAACTGTTGGGAACCTCACTCCAAGCTTTTCAGAGTAGTTAATGGTGAAACCATTGAAACCACCTTGATTACCAAAAAACCCATTGGTATTCAATTCTTTTTGAATTGCATAATTTGGAAAAAGATCGTAGCTTCCAAACTCCCCGACAAAGATTTGCTCATAGTTTTTGACATTATTCATCTGGTTAAAAACCTATTCCTCACTAGTTCTAGAGTTCACTACAAACAAATGTTCATGCCTTATACAGATACCCTACGTCTGTATACACTTTCTGAAACATCATCTCCATATAGTCAAATCTCACTAAAGTTCTTAGAATTTTGTCCAGAAAATCATTCCCAGTTTCATCATCCTTTACCTCTTTGGAAAAATGAACAGTTTTTCATTCACCACTTTTCAGTTAAGCATATAAAGGGGTCCCAGAACCTTATCCCTGATATGCTTTCCCGACTCTCTAAACCAGACTAACGCCCATTCGGGTTCGCCTCTGGAATTTACGTCGAGAGTTTCCTGCCTATATACCTCTTGGATTCAAAACTTAAAAAAGAAGCTTAAATGCAATAAAACTTTCGTGTGTTTGCTCTACACCATGAATTGCTAAACTCTCCTCTCTCTCTCTGCAAATGAAGTTCTAAGTGAAAGAAACGAATCAAAGAATTAAATTTGTTCATTTTGAAAACTTAAGGAAGTATGCTCTGCACTTGCCTTCAAGGAAGGATCCTGTGCATCAGAAAACTTATGGCAATTTCTTAAACGGTTTGGTACCCTGTTTTAAAGACTAAAGAGAAGTCTGTTTTGGGTTTTATAACCTGCAAAGAACTTGTTTTAAGTTTTGAATCCAAGAGGTATATAGGCAGGAAACTCTCGACGTAAATTCCAGAGGCGAACCCGAATGGGCGTTAGTCTGGTTTAGAGAGTCGGGAAAGCATATCAGGGATAAGGTTCTGGGACCCCTTTATATGCTTAACTGAAAAGTCATACTTGGAAAACCAATCTTTTAACCTGAGTAACATTTTTTCAGGAACAGTTTTACCTTTGAAATTAAGGATATTTGGGAAGGCTGAACTGTCCATTCGGATGAGAAAATGGTGTCCAATCAAATGATACTCAAATTTCTTGATGCCATTCTTGACCGCTAAGATTTCTTTGAACACACTGTGGTAATGTTTTTGTGTGTCAGAGAAATGTCCACTAGCGTAGGCAATAAAGCTCTCTTTTCCATTGATTTCTTCGAGGAGGATGGCACCCCATGATTCATCACTGGCATCTGTCTGTAGTATGCGCTTGCCATCTGCAATTAACTTTAAAGGAGGCGGATTTTGCGCAATCTGCTTTAATGTAGTAACAGCAAGGGTGTGGTTGTCATTCCATTCTGGGGGCTTCTTTTTCAATAAAGCCGAAAGATGTCGAGTGTGTTGGTCCACGTGTGGGATGAAATCACGGATGTAGTTGATGATACCGCGAAACTGTTGGACTTGCTTTTTGGAAAGGTGCTGATCTGGAAAGTGAAGCAACTCTTGGGCAATGTGCTTTCCAGGCTGATAATGGCCGTCTTTTATGACCATTCCAAGAAATTCAATGGTATCTGTGGCAATGGTGCTTTTCTTGGCTGATAACATAATTCCATGACTCTGGACAATATCATAGAACTGAGTTAACAGCTGGTGATGTTCCTCATGCGAACCTGAAAAAAGCAAGATGTCATCAATATAAATCAATGCATGATGGAGGATGGGCTGAAAGATTTGGATCATGGACTTTTGGAATATGGATGGGGCAGTTTTGAGTCCGAAGGGTAAGACTGTCCATTGGAAATGGGCATTTGGAATGCAAAAGGCAGTTTTGTACCGTTCTGAGGGTTCAATGCCTAATTGCCAAAAACCTGATTTTAAATCAAATTTTGAAAAGATCTGGGCATTTTTGAGAAAAGTAAACATGCTTTGGCGACGTGGCAAAGGGAATTTGTCATCTTGTAAAAACATGTTTAAGGGTTGATAGTCAATGACTAAACGTTTCTTTCCTCGAACAAGCTCAGCATGCTTTTCAACATAAAAGGCTTGGCAAGCCCATGGAGAAGTTGTGGGCTCAATTAGACCTTGGGCTAATAATTGTGAACATTCTTGTTGGGCTAGGAGTAAGTCAGAAGGACTCATTCCTGGATGGGTAGCTTTGGTTGGGTTAATGTCTTCATTGAGTTTGAAGGGTAACTTAATGAAGAAAGACTTATTTTTCCACAATGGATTTGGATGGGTGAACTGAGAATGGGACTCTGGACATAGACTTAAAATTTTGGTGGATATATCTTGGTAGGACTGGGGTGTGTCGGACAGGTTGTAAAGTTTAAGAATGTCTGTGAAAGGTTTGAACATGGATTTGACGCGGATTCCAGTGGGGATGATTTGGAGGTGTTTGATCTGGTGAAGGATGTCAAAACCTAACAAGATATCCTTATTAGGAAGAGTTGAACCAATGACCTTGGTCCAAATGACACAGTTTGGGAAAATTTGAATACCAATGGGTTTTTTGGTAATCAAAGAAGTGGTGAACAATTTGCCGTTGATAGCTTTGAAATGTTCCTCATATTCTGTCCAATATTCCGGTGGAAGAATATGCGGATTTAACATGCTGCGTTGAGCTCCAGTGTCGATGAGACCAATGGCTGGAATGGGCCTTTGGAATTTGGAAGGCAAGATTTGGAGTTTGATTAAGGGTATGGGAACAGTAGTATCAAGGGACAACAACTGTTGGTGAAAAATTACTTGGGATTGATCACTGTCTGAGTCATCAGAGGAATTCTGTAGTGCGAACACTGTTTCATCATTGGGTTTATTTTGTTCTGAAAAATAGAATTCCAGCTCATCCTTTTCTGGAGAGAAATCTGTGGTAGCTTGGAGATGCTCAAGTAGCCGAATAGATTTTTCCCGTTTGTTGGGACAATCCTTAGCATAATGACCTTTTTTCTTGCAGATAAAGCATCTGCTTGATTTTCTCCTTTTAAGGTCTCTGGATGAAGATGACTTCTTTCTGAAGAATCTGTAGGATTTTCTGGATCGACGAGGCTTAGATGAGTATTCTGGACGTTTGAATTTCCGAAAATGCCTTTTCTTTTTAGGACTGCAATCACAATTCTTCTTCTGTTTGCACTTAATATGCAAATAGGGCTTTTTGCAGGTACTCCGAAAGGGTTCTCTGTCTTTCAATAGTTCTTTGAAAAACTGTTTCTGCTCACAGAGTTTGTCAAGACAAGTTTTGGCAAGTTGAAAGATTTTGCCAAGAGAGATGTTGTCAAGGACAAGATTGGATGCACGAAGTTGCCGCTGTATGTCTGGTTGGAGTTCATCAGGAAGGGAAGCCAGGAAAACATGCTTTAATGTTGGTTCGTTGAATCCATTAAGCTTATAGAACAGCAAGGACATTCTTTTATAATGGAACTCAAGATCCTTAGCATTGAGTGAACAGCATTTCATGTTGAGATAGTCCCGTCGTGCAGCTTCAAAAATTGCAGAGGGGTCTCCAAGGAATTGATCATGGATAACCGCAAGGGCACTTGAGACTTCTGGCAATTGAACAAACCAATCTCTTAAAGCACCCGTAAAATGAGTGGCAAATTCTCTGAGGACCGATTGGGTAGTGGCTCCTGGCCGTAGCATTTGTAAGTCAAGCCAGGCAGACATTTCATTAAGCCGATCACGCCATTTAGAGGATGGAATATCATCAAATGTGAACCATGGACCATTTGACGATTTTGGACCAGTTGAACCGGATTGGGCTTGGGCTGGAGGAGGTTGGTTTGAGGCAGAGAATTCAGGCATTTCTTCGTCAACTTCAGAAGGAATGTCAACATATGGTTCTGTGTGAGAGGTTTAGCCTTGATCAGGTGGATCAGTTTGAGTATAAGACTTTTCAGAGTCACTGGTGGAAGCTGATGATTCTGTGTCTGTCTCAGTATGAGTATCTGAGACTGCAAGATTGGAATCAGAAGTTTGATCATCGGTGGAGGATATGTGGTCAACTGTGTGGGCACTGAACAAGTGCATGGGTTGTTTATCTTTGGATTGGGTAGGAGGTTGAGAAGGAGCTGGTGGTGGAGGTGCTGAGGGTGAGGCTGATGGATAGCCATGGGTTGGTTGGTCAGGAGTGGAAACAGCAGGTCGTGGCTGAGATTTAGGCTTGAGTTTAGGTTTAGGTTGTGGGGGTGGTAAAGGATTTTCTCGAAAAAGAGTATGAGTCATACCAAATAACTTGGAAGGTTCATATTGTTTGATAGGGGAAAGCATAGAGGCAAATGGATGATAGGTTGGACCGATGGAAGGCATCGGAGGTGAGGAGGTAAAAAGGGTAGGCCTTTGTTTTTCTGATTCTATCTGGTCAAGCTCAGCTTTCAAGCGTCTGATCTCTCTTTCCTTCTGGTCAAATTCTGGGCCATAATAGCGTTGAGCAAGCATGGTTCTTAATTCATAATCAAGTTGGGCAATTCTGGACTGTAGATTTTGGTGGATCTGCTGCATTTGGGCAGTGATGGAATCAACTTTGGTCTCAAGCTTTTCAGTGCGTAAACTGATTTTTTCAACTTTGGAATTGATGTTCACCAAAGTATCATTTTGTGCTCTGGCATTTTGGGTTTGCCAGTTGAGGACTGATTCAAAATCTCACTTGCCTCCGATGCCTTCCATCGGTCCAACCTATCATCCATTTGCCTCTATGCTTTCCCCTATCAAACAATATGAACCTTCCAAGTTATTTGGTATGACTCATACTCTTTTTCGAGAAAATCCTTTACCACCCCCACAACCTAAACCTAAACTCAAGCCTAAATCTCAGCCACGACCTGCTGTTTCCACTCCTGACCAACCAACCCATGGCTATCCATCAGCCTCACCATCAGCACCTCCACCACCAGCTCCTTCTCAACCTCCTACCCAATCCAAAGATAAACAACCCATGCACTTGTTCAGTGCCCACACAGTTGACCACATATCCTCCACCGATGATCAAACTTCTGATTCCAATCTTGCAGTCTCAGATACTCATACTGAGACAGAAACAGAATCATCAGCTTCCACCAGTGACTCTGAAAAGTCTTATGCTGATATCACCAAAATCCTGATGGCTCAAACCGATCCACCTGATCAAGGCCAAACCTCTCACACAGAACCATATGTTGACATTCCTTCTGAAGTTGACGAAGAAATGCCTGAATTCTCTGCCTCAAACCAACCTCCTCTAGCCCAAGCCCAATCCGGTTCAACTGGTCCAAAATCGTCAAATGGTCCATGGTTCACATTTGATGATATTCCATCCTCTAAATGGCGTGATCGGCTTAATGAAATGTCTGCCTGGCTTGACTTACAAATGCTACGGCCAGGAGCCACTACCCAATCGGTCCTCAGAGAATTTGCCACTCGTTTTACGGGTGCTTTAAGAGATTGGTTTGACTCTCTAGGCCAATACAGACAATTGCAGTTTGTTCAATTGCCAGAAGTCTCAAGTGCCCTTGCGGTTATCCATGATCAATTCCTTGGAGACCCCTCTGCAATTTTTGAAGCTGCACGACGGGACTATCTCAACATGAAATGCTGTTCACTCAATGCTAAGGATCTTGAGTTCCATTATAAAAGAATGTCCTTGCTGTTCTATAAGCTTAATGGATTCAACGAACCAACATTAAAGCATGTTTTCCTGGCTTCCCTTCCTGATGAACTCCAACCAGACATACAGCGGCAACTTCGTGCATCCAATCTTGTCCTTGACAACATCTCTCTTGGCAAAATCTTTCAACTTGCCAAAACTTGTCTTGACAAACTCTGTGAGCAGAAACAGTTTTTCAAAGAACTATTGAAAGACAGAGAACCCTTTCGGAGTGCCTGCAAAAAGCCCTATTTGCATATTAAGTGGAAACAGAAGAAGAATTGTGATTGCAGTCCTAAAAAGAAAAGGCATTTTCGGAAATTCAAACGTCCAGAATACTCATCTAAGCCTCGTCGATCCAGAAAATCCTACAGATTCTTCAGAAAGAAGTCATCTTCATCCAGAGACCTTAAAAGGAAAAAATCAAGCAGATGCTTTATCTGCAAGAAAAAAGGTCATTATGCTAAGGATTGTCCCAACAAACGGGAAAAATCTATTCGGCTACTTGAGCATCTCCAAGCTACCACAGATTTCTCTCCAGAAAAGGATGAGCTGGAATTCTATTTTTCAGAACAAGATGAACCCAATGATGAAACAGTGTTCGCACTACAGAATTCCTCTGATGACTCAGACAGTGATCAATCCCAAGTAATTTTTCACCAACAGTTGTTGTCCCTTGATACTACTGTTCCCATACCCTCAATCAAACTCCAAATCTTGCCTTCCAAATTCCAAAGGCCCATTCCAGTCATTGGTCTCATCGACACTGGAGCTCAACGCAGCATGTTAAATCCGCATATTCTTCCACCGGAATATTGGACAGAATATGAGGAACATTTCAAAGCTGTCAACGGCAAATTGTTCACCACTTCTTTGATTACCAAAAAACCCATTGGTATTCAAATTTTCCCAAACTGTGTCATTTGGACCAAGGTCATTGGTTCAACTCTTCCTAATAAGGATATCTTGTTAGGTTTTGACATCCTTCACCAGATCAAACACCTCCAAATCATCCCCACTGGAATCCGCGTCAAATCCATGTTCAAACCTTTCACAGACATTCTTAAACTTTACAACCTGTCCGACACACCTCAGCCCTACCAAGATATATCCACCAAAATTTTAAGTCTATGTCCAGAGTCCCATTCTCAGTTCACCCATCCAAATCCATTGTGGAAAAATAAGTCTTTCTTCATTAAGTTACCCTTCAAACTCAATGAAGACATTAACCCAACCAAAGCTACCCATCCAGGAATGAGTCCTTCTGACTTACTCCTAGCCCAACAAGAATGTTCACAATTATTAGCCCAAGGTCTAATTGAGCCCACAACTTCTCCATGGGCTTGCCAAGCCTTTTATGTTGAAAAGCATGCTGAGCTTGTTCGAGGAAAGAAACGTTTAGTCATTGACTATCAACCCTTAAACATGTTTTTACAAGATGACAAATTCCCTTTGCCACGTCGCCAAAGCATGTTTACTTTTCTCAAAAATGCCCAGATCTTTTCAAAATTTGATTTAAAATCAGGTTTTTGGCAATTAGGCATTGAACCCTCAGAACGGTACAAAACTGCCTTTTGCATTCCAAATGCCCATTTCCAATGGACAGTCTTACCCTTCGGACTCAAAACTGCCCCATCCATATTCCAAAAATCCATGATCAAAATCTTTCAGCCCATCCTCCATCATGCATTGATTTATATTGATGACATCTTGCTTTTTTCAGGTTCGCATGAGGAACATCACCAGCTGTTAACTCAGTTCTATGATATTGTCCAGAGTCATGGAATTATGTTATCAGCCAAGAAAAGCACCATTGCCACAGACACCATTGAATTTCTTAGAATGGTCATAAAAGACGGCCATTATCAGCCTGGCAAGCACATTGCCCAAGAGTTGCTTCACTTTCCAGATCAGCACCTTTCCAAAAAGCAAGTCCAACAGTTTCTCGGTATCATCAACTACATCCGTGATTTCATCCCACACGTGGACCAACACACTCGACATCTTTCGGCTTTATTGAAAAAGAAGCCCCCAGAGTGGAATGACAACCACACTCTTGCTATCACCACATTAAAGCAGATTGCACAAAATCCGCCTCCATTAAAGTTGATTGCAGATGGCAAGCGCATACTACAGACAGATGCCAGTGATAAATCATGGGGTGCCATCCTCCTCGAAGAAATCAATGGAAAAGAAAGCTTTATTGCCTACGCTAGTGGACATTTCTCTGACACACAGAAGCATTACCACAGTGTGTTCAAAGAAATCTTAGCGGTCAAGAATGGCATCAAGAAATTTGAGTATCATTTGATTGGACACCATTTTCTCATCCGAATGGATAGTTCAACCTTCCCAAATATCCTTAATTTCAAAGGTAAAACTGTTCCTGAAAAAATGTTACTCAGGTTAAAAGATTAGTTTTCCAAGTATGACTTTTCAGTTAAGCATATAAAGGGGTCCCAGAACCTTATCCCTGATATGCTTTCCCGACTCTCTAAACCAGACAAACTTCTCACCGTGTTTTCCACAACCTACCACTTCCCAGTTATCTCCATGGCCACTTCACTTCCCCCACAAGCTCTCACCAAGAAGAACTTTCCCCTTAACAAAACTTTCTCTTCTGTCTTTGCCATCCAGGACTTTGCCCGCAAAGCTGTTTTTCGCTTTTTTATGAAAGCCTACCTAATGGCAGACTCCTTTCCATTTTCTACCTTCCACCCAGAAAACTTGTTCCTTACAGGTCTCACCCTTGACCCCTCCAGGGATATCACTGAAGATGAGTTATGGTACCTATGGTGCCTAACTGTTCTATATGCCACCAAGCTTATCCTGCCAATCAGTCCAACTTTGGAACATCTCCTCAACCCGGACAAAGCCACCTCCCTCACCTGGACTCTCCTTGAATGGTTTTCTCTCATTCCATGGTGGAGAAAGAAACTGCAGCAACTCTCAGAGATTTACAACCTGGAAAGAATGCCTGCTTCAGAAGCTCGCCTGTTCACTTCAGTCTTCATCATCCACAGGCCATATTTTCAGCATCCAGATACAAAGCTTTTCTGGACCCAAGATCAAGTGTATGAATGGTTCACTGCACCACACCCAGCTGTCATTGAAAATGAAATCCAAACCACCCTACACAATTATCTCTGCCAACTCAACCACCAAACTCCACCACACAGAGATATCTCCCACACCTCCTTAGGCCCACAACATGACATCATCATGATCCCCACTCCATCCACTATATCACACCCAAAACCCACCGGCATTATCATCAAAGAGGAAAAACCAGATTATACTGACTTCCTCTACCAAGACTCACAGGACCCATGGGAAGACTTTCTTCCTCTCAGTCAACATCTCCAACAGTTTCCCCAACCATCCATGCATGAACCAGGCTCCTCCTCTCAACCATCACCATCACAACCACCCAAACCTTCCAAAAGAGATAAGGCTACCCAAACATCACCAAAAGCTTCTCCGACATCCTCCAGACCAGTGTATGAATTCTACTGCCCACATCCACCATGCAGTGGTCCCTCCTGTAAGCATCCAAGGCTTTCCAAGACCTTTTTTCCACAACCTTCTGACGATGACCCTGATGCGACAGAAAGTGACTCTGAAGATGAATACATGAACCTTCACTCCCCATAAAGTCTTTTGTCTCCATGCATGAAATTTCCTCTCTTGTCTTGTTGCAGGAAATTTCCCACTTTGTCTCCTTGCATGCCCTTTCCCTTTTGTCTTCTTTCAGGAAATTTCTCCCCTTGTCTCCTTCCATGAACTTTCCCATCTTGTCTTGACTCATGCACTTTCCTTGAACCTTCCCTGCATTTTGTCTTGTTGCCATGCATTTTCCTTTCTTGTCTTGTTGTCAGCAATTTCCCTTTTTTGTCTCGATGTACGCATTTTCCTTTTTTGTCCTCATGTTCTGGATTTTGTCCTGATGTAATAATGTTGCTTGTACTGTAGCTTTACTCTTGTACTGTAGTTTTACTTTGCTTTTACTATTGTAAAAGATAGGGATCCTGTCCTATCTTAATGAGCTCTCCTATATAAAGAGCTCACCTCCCTTGTAAAATATAACTTAAAAAAAGAAGCTTAAATGCAATAAAACTTTCGTGTGTTTGCTCTACACCATGAATTGCTAAACTCTCCTCTCTCTCTCTGCAAATGAAGTTCTAAGTGAAAGAAACGAATCAAAGAATTAAATTTGTTCATTTTGAAAACTTAAGGAAGTATGCTCTGCACTTGCCTTCAAGGAAGGATCCTGTGCATCAGAAAACTTATGGCAATTTCTTAAACGGTTTGGTACCCTGTTTTAAAGACTAAAGAGAAGTCTGTTTTGGGTTTTATAACCTGCAAAGAACTTGTTTTAAGTTTTGAATCCAAGAGGTATATAGGTAGGAAACTCTCGACGTAAATTCCAGAGGCGAACCCGAATGGGCGTTAGTCTGGTCTGCACTGAGAGATCACAAGCCACGTACTCTCTTTTTATGGTATCAGTTTTCATTCATCAACCCCACAAAAGCTTCACACCCGGGTATGTCTCCTTCCAACCTCTTGCTTGCTAAACAAGAATGTTCTCAGTTACTTCAACAAGGTCTTATTGAGTCCACTGATTCATATTGGGCTTGTCAAGCCTTTTATGTTGAAAAACAATCTGAATTAGTTCGTGGAAAAAAGAGATTAGTGATTCATTACCAGCCACTCAATTCTTTTCTTAAAGATGATAAGTTTCCCCTTCCAAAAATCCAGACCCTATTTGTCCATCTTCAAGGGGCTCGTATCTTCTCTAAATTCGATTTGAAAGCTGGTTTTTGGCAACTTCGTATTTCACCAATTGATCGTCATAAAACTGCCTTCTGCATCCCTGATGCCCATTACCAATGGACGGTCATGCCCTTTGGTCTCAAAGTCGCTCCCTCCTTATTTTAGAAAGCCATGACAAAAATCTTTAGTCCTATTCTCTATCATGCATTGGTCTACATTGATGATATTTTGTTATTTTCCTCTGACCATGAGAGCCACAAGAAGCTCCTTTTGGATTTGTTTCACATTGTGCAGGCACATGGCATCATGCTCTCCGAAAAGAAAAGCAACATAGGAAAGGAATCTATTGAATTTCTTGGCATGATGATTAAAAACGGCCAGTATTAGCCTGGTCCCCATATTGCAATCGAATTACTAAGGTTCCCAGACACACATCTCAATAGAAAGCAGATACAACAATTCCTCGGGATTGTTAACTATGTCCGTGATTTTATCCCAAAAGTTGCAATCTACACCAGCCAGCTGTCCCATATGCTCAAGAAACAATGCCCTCCCTGGGGACCTGCTCAGACAGAAGTTGTCAAGCAGCTAAAGGTGATAGCCCAATCACCTCATCCACAAATGGACAATGCATCCTCCAGACTGATGCCAGCCGTTATTATTGGAGTGCCATTCTTCTCGAAGACATCAATGGCGTGCGTCATTTCTGTGCATATACAAGCGGACAGTTCAAAGACTCTGTAAAGAACTACCATGTGATCTACAAAGAAATTTTAGCAGTCAAGTATGGAATTAAAAAATTTAAATTCTATCTCATTAGCCACAAATTCCTTATCAACATGGATAATTCTTCTTTTCCCTGAATCTTTGACTTCAAGAACAAATTGCTACCTGACAAGCAATTACTTAGTCTCAAAACATGGTTTGCTAAATATGATTTCACTGTTCAACACATAAAAGGCCACCAAAACCTCATTCCATACTTCCTCACTCGTCCAGCTATAAATGAGCCCACACTCATCTCCTCAATTCACACCATTCCAGTTATAGCCATGAATCGCCAACTTCCCTTCAAAGCTCTTAACCAAAGAAATTTCCCCATGAACATCTCTTTCCAATCGGTTTACCAATTGCAAGATTTTGCAAAGAAGTTTCACTATCGATTTTTCTTTAATGTTCAGTCCAAAAAACCTGACCGATTTCCTAATTTTTGCATGAAGCACTTGTTTCTCACAGGCCTCACTCTGTCCTCTATAGCAATCTCCGAAGATGAGCTTTGGTACATATGGTGCCTTACCACCTTGTATGCTAGTTTTTCCTATCAAACCAGTCCGGACTCACCTTACCACTCCAGAGTTCTCCCCAGACCTTTTATGGGCTCTTTTTGAATGGTATTCTCCCCTCAATTGGTGGTGCCAACAACTCCAACATTTGTCTACCTTTCACGGATTAGACAAAATGCCAGAACAAGTGGGTATACTGTACGTGGCGTTGTTCTACCAAATCGATGCAGAACTAAATCTGCCTTAGGGACCAAATCTAGTTTAGAATAGATCAATTTCCCCCGCACATTCTGGTTTCCAATCGATATACACTTATCCACTAAATACCAAATCTGAAATTTATTTAAAATAATTTTTCATGATACCACCCGAAAACACGGCACTCAGGGCCTTCAAAAAGGGTGAACGTTGTGAGAAAATAATTTTGTTAGATAAAAATCAGTTTTGGAGGATAAAACAGGACCTTTCTGATGCATAGGATCCTCAGGCATGAGGCAAGCGCAGAGCATGCTCAGTTTAGAAATTTGGAGGTGAGCATATCATTTGCAACTCGAATAATTTCTTTGAGTCATAGAAGAGAGCTGGTGCTTTATATAGGGGATCATTGAGAACAAGACATTTCTAATGATCATATCACATAGCACACCTTTTTTGAAAGCAAACCAAGCCAATCAGGACCTTTACAAAAGGCAAGCATACTTACAAGGACTTTAACAAAAGCAAAGCACACGTATAAGGACTTTAACAAAAGTAAAGCACACGTACAAGGACTTTAACAAAAGTAAAGCACACTCACAAGGACTTTAACAAAAGTAAAGCACACTCACAAGGACTTTAACAAAAGAAAAAAGGGAGTCACATGGGTTATTGCATCAAAAGTTGTGTGAGAGCAACAAAGTGTCATTATGGAGTGGATGGATAACGTGATGGTGACATGTCTTCTATTTCTTTCTCATATTGTCGCTTGTGCCAATGCCTTTGTCTCTTGTCGAGATATGCCTCAGCTTGCTAGTAGTTGTCTTCATCAGCTTCAGACACATGTCGTGAGGTATCATGGGGAGTATCAGTATGGAGAAGGGACTGAAAGTCTTCCCATGGGTCCTGGGCATCTTGGAATAAGACATTGATGTAGTTAGGACGTTGTTCCATAACAAAGATTCCTTGAGGACTTGAACTTGAACTTTGAGTACAGCCTTGTGTTTTGGGGATGATTTCAAGGGTGTGTGATGGTTCAATGGAGGTGTGGTGAATATTTGTGGCAGGTGGATGAACATTGTTAAGTTCTATAAGATAGGCTTTGAGGGCGGAAGTGATTGTTGTATCATGGATGAAGGTATAAAGATGAGAGTGAGTTTTCCATTCATATGCCATGTCCTGTGTCCAGTAGTCTTGTGTTTTTGGATGCTGAAAATAAGGCCTGTGGACGATGAAAGCTGTAGTCCACATGTTAGCTTCTTGTTCTGGCATTTTGTCTAATCCGTGAAAGGTATGTGGCTGATGAGATGGAATTCAAATTTTTTAATTCCATACTTGACTGCTAAAATTTTTTTGTAGATCACATGGTAGTTCTTTACAGAGTTTTTGAACTGTCTACTTGCATGTGCACAGAAATGATGCACTCCATTGATGTCTTCGAGAAGAATGGCACTCCAATACTCATCGCTGGTATCAGTCTGGAGGTTGCGTTGTCCATTTGTGGGAATATGGTGTGGAGGAGGTGATTGGACTATCACCTTTAGCTACTTGATAGCTTCTGTCTGAGCAGGGCCCCAGGGAGGGCACTGTTTCTTGAGCATGCAGGATAGCTGGCTGGTGTGGATTGCAACTTTTGAGATAAAATCACGGACATAGTTAACAATCCCGAGGAATCATTGTATCTGCTTTCTATTGAGATACACACACCTCAATTCTTTTCTTAAAGATGATAAATTTCCCCTTCTAAAAATTCAGACCCTGTTTTTCCATCTCCAAAGCTAGTTTTTGGCAACTTGGTATTTCACCAAGTGACCGTCACAAAACTGCCTTCTGCATCCCTGATGCCCATTACCAATGGACAGTCATGGCTTTTAGTCTCAAAGTCGCTCCCTCCTTATTTCAAAAAGCCATGACAAAAATCTTTAGTCCCATTCTCCATCATGCATTAGTCTACATTGATGATATTTTGTTGTTTTCCTCTGACCATGAGAGTCACCAGAAGCTTCTTTTGGATTTCTTTCATATTGTGCAGGCACATGGCATCATGCTTTTTGAAGAGAAACGCAGCATCGAAAAGGCATCTATTGTATTTCTTGGCATGGTGATTAAAGACGGCCAATGTCAGCCTGGTCCCCATATTGCAATCGAATTACTAAGTTCCTAGACACCTATCTCAACAAAAAGCAGATATAGCAATTCCTCGAGATTGTCAACTATGTCCGTGATTTTATCCCCAAAGTTGCAATTCACACCAGCCAGTTGTCCCGCATACTCAAGAAACAGTGCCCTCCCTCGGGCCCTGCTCAAACAGACGCTGTCAGGCAGCTAAAGGTGATAGCCCAATCACCTCCTCCACTCCAAATTCCCACAAATGGACAATGCATCCTCCAGACTAATGCCAGCGATGATTATTGGAGTGCCATTCGTTTCGAAGACATCAATGGCGTGCATCATTTCTGTGCACATGCAAGCGAACAATTCAAAGACTCTGAAAAGAACTACCATGTGATCTATAAGGAAATTCTAGCAGTCAAGTATGGATTAAAAATTTTGAATTCCATCTCATCAGCCACAAATTCCTTATCAGCATGGATAATTCTTCTTTTCCTCGAATCTTTGACTTCGAGAACAAATTATTACCTGACAAGCAATTACTCAGCCTCAAAACCTGATTTGCTAAATATGATTTCACTTTTCAACACATAAAAGGCCACTAAAACCTCATTTCATACTTCCTCACCCGTCCATCTATAAATAAACCCGCACTCGTCTCCTCGATTCACACCATTCCCGTTGTAGCCATGAATCGCCAGTTTCCCTTTAAAGCTCTTAACCAGAGAAATTTTCTCATGAATATCTCTTTACAATCGGCCTACCAATTGCAAGATTTTGGATAGAAGTTTCTCTATCGGTATTTCTTTAATGTTCAATCCAAAAAGCCTGACCGATTTCTTAATCTTTGCATGGAGTACCTGTTTCTCACAGGCCCACCACCTTGTATGCTACAAAGCTAGTTTTTCCATCAAACCAGTTCTGACTCACCTTACCACTCTAGCGTTCTCCCCAGACTTTCTATGGACTCTTTTTGAATGGTATTCTCCCCTCACTTGGTGGCGCCAGCAACTCTAACATTTGTCTACGTTTCACAGATTAGACAAAATGCCAGAACAAGAAGCTAACATGTGGACCACAACTTTCATTGTCCACAGGCCTTATTTTCAACATCCAGAAACATGGGACTACTGGACATAGGACATGGCATATGAGTGGAAAAATTACTCTCATCCTTATACCTTCATCCATGATACAACAGTCACTTCTGCCCTCAAAGCCTATCTCATGGAACTCAACAATGTTCAACCACCTGCAATAAATATTCACCACACCTCTATTGGCCTATCACACACCCTTGAAATAATCCCAAAAACACAAGGCTGTACTCCAGGTTCAAGTTCCGGTCCTAAAGGAATCCTTGGTATGGAACAACGTTCTGGCTATATAAATGTCTTATTCCAAGACGCCCAGGACCCATGGGAAGACTTTTAGTCCCTTCTCCATACTGATACTCCCTATGATACCTCATGACACATGTCTGATGCCTCACAACACATGTCTGAAGCTGATGAAGACAAGTACCAGCAAGCTGAGGCATATCTTGACAGGCGACAAAGGCGTCGACACAAGCGACAATATGAGAAAGAAACAGGAGACAATGAAAATTGCTCACCTACAATTTTCTAAACTGAGTATGCTCTGCGCTTACCTCACGCATGAGGATCCTGTGCATCAGAAAGGTCCTGTTTTATCCTCCAAAACCGTTTTACTCTAATAAAATTATTTTCTCACAACGTTTACCCTTTTTAAAGGCCTTGAGTGCCGTGTTTTCGGGTGGTATCGTGAAAAACTCTTTTAAATGAATTTCAGATTTGGTATTTGGTGGATAAGTGTATATTGGCTATAAACCAGATCGTACGGAATATTGATCTGTTCTAAGTCAGATCTGGTCCCAAAGGTAGATTACCAGACTGGTCCCAATGGCCATTTGAAGGCAGTTTTGTGACAGTCAATTGGTGAAATACCAAGTTGCCAAAAACCTGCTTTCAAATCGAACTTAGAGAAGATACGAGCCCCTTGGAGATGGACAAACAGGGTCTGGATTTTTGGAAGGGGAAATTTATCATCTTTAAGAAAAGAATTGAGTGGCTGGTAATCAATCACCAATCTCTTTTTTCCATGAACTAATTTAGATCATTTTTCAACATAAAAGGCTTGACAAGCCCAATCTGAATCAGTGGACTCAATAAGACCTCGTTGAAGTAACTGAGAACATTTTTGTTTAGCAAGCAAAAGGTCAGAAGGAGACATACCCAGGTGTGAAGCTTTTGTGGGGTTGATGTCTTCGTTGAGTTTGAAAGGAAGGTGAAGGAAAAGCTGTTCATTTTTCCAAAGAGGTGAAGGATGATGAAATTGGGAATGATTTTATGGACAGAATTCTAAGAACTTTTGTGAGATTTGACTATATGGAGATGATGTTTCAGAAAGTGTATATAGACGTAGGGTATCTGTATAAGGCATGAACATTTGTTTGTAGCAAACTCCAGAACTAGTGAGGAATAGGTTTTTAACCAGATGAATAATGTCAAAAACTATGAGCAAATCTTTATCGGGGAGTTTGGAAGCTACAATCTTTTTCCAAATGATGCAATTTGGAAAGAATTGAATGCCAATGGATTTTTTTGGTAATCAAGGTGGTTTCAAAAGTTTCAACATTAACTGCGCTGAAAAGTTTGGAGTGAGGTTCTTAACAGTTTGATGGAAGAACATAAGGATCAATCATACTGATATCTGCACCAGTGTCAATAAACCCAATAATAGGAATAGGTTTATGGAATTTGGAAGGAAGGATGGACATCTTGAGAGAAGGTCGAGGAATAGTGGAAACATGATTAACTGTCTGAACGGTAGAGATGACTGAAATATCTTTAGAATCAGAAGATTCGGGGATAAGAAAGGCAGTTTGGTCATCTTGTGTGGATTCTGGAATTTACGTCAAGAGTTTCCCGCCTATATACCTTTTAGATCAAAACCTAAAACGAGTTCTTTTAAGGTTATAAAACCCAAAACAGACTTCTCTTTAGTCTTAAAACAGGGTACCAAACCATTTAAGAAATCGCTGTAAGTTTTCTGATGCACAGGATCCTTCCTTGAAGGCAAGTGCAGAGCATACTCCTTAAGTTTTCAAAATGAACAAATTTAATTCTTTGATTCGTTTCTTTCACTTAGAACTTCATTTGCAGAGAGAAGAGAGAGTTTTTAGAACTTCATGATTAGAGAAAGGCACACGAGAGTTTATTGCTTTCAAAGTTTCTTCTTGCTTACAAGAGGGTGAGCTCCTTATATAGGAGAGCTCATGAAGATAGGACAGGACCCCTATCTTTTACAACAGTAAAAGTAAAATAAAACTACAGTAGAAGAGTAAAACTACAGTACAAGCAACATTATTACAACAGGACAAAGTCCATGACAAGAGGACAAAAGAGGAAAGTGCATGCTAGAAGACAAAAAAGGGAGATTTCCTACAACAAGACAAGAAAGGTTCAAGGAAGGTGCATGAGTAAAGACAAAAGAGGAAATTTCATGGAAAAGGTTAAAAAGGGAAAATGCATGCATCAAGACAAAAGAGGAAATTGCATGGAACAAGACAAAATGAGAAATTTCCCGGAAAAAGACAAACTACTTTATTGAGAGGAGAGGTTGATGTAGTCATCTTCAAAGTCACTTTCTGTCGCATCAGGGTCATCGTCAGAAGGTGGTGGAAAAAAGGTCTTGGAAAGCCTTGGATGCTTGCAGGTGGGACCACTGCATGGTGGATGTGGGCAATAGTATTCAAACACTGGTCTAAATGATGGCTGAGGAGTCTTTGGTGACGTCTGGGTAGCTTTGTCGACTTTTGAAGGTTTGGGTGGTTGGGATGATGATGGTTGTGATGAGGATCCTGGGTCATGCATGGATGGTTGGGGAAATTGTTGGAGATGTTGACTGAGAGGAAGAAAGTCTTCCCATGGGTCCTAGGAGTCCTGGTAGAGGAAGTCAGTGTAGTCTGGTTTTTCTTCTTTGATGGTGATCCTTGTGGATTTTGGCTTAGATATGGCTGATGGAGTGGGGATCATGATGAGGTCATGTTGTGCGCCTAAGGAGGTATGGAAAATATCTCTGTGTGGTGGAGTCTGGTGGTTTAGTTGGCAAAGGTAGTTGTGTAGGGTGAATTGGATCTCATTTTCAATGATAGCTGGGTGTGGTGCAGTAAACCATTAGTACACTTGATCTTGGGTCCAGAAAAGCTTTGTATCTGGATGCTGAAAGTATGGCCTGCGGATGATGAAAACTGAAGTGAACAGGCGTGCTTCTGAAGCAGGCATTCTTTCAAGATTATAAATTTCAGAGAGTTGCTGCAGTTTCTTTCTCCACCATGAAATAGGAGAAAACCATTGAAGGAGAGTCCAGGTGAGAGAGGTGGCTTTGTCCGGGTTGAAGAGATGTTCCAAAGTGGGATTGATTGACAGAATGAGCTTGGTGGCATAAAGAACAGTTAGGCACCATAGGTACCATAACTTGTCTTCAGTGATATCCTTGGAGGGGTCAAGGGTGAGACCTGTAAGGAACAAATTTTCTGGGTGGAAGGTAGAAAATGGAAATGAGTCTGTGATAAGGTAGGCTTTCATGAAAAACCGAAAAACAGCTTTGCGGGCAAAGTCCTGGATGGCAAAGACAGTGGAGAAAGTTTTTCTTGGTGAGAGCTTCTAGGGGAAGTGAAGTAGCCATAGAGATAACTGGGAAGTGGTAGGTTGTGGAAAACACGGTGGGAAGTTTGTCTGGTTTAGAGAGTCGGGAAAGTATATCATGGATGAGGTTTTGGGACCCCTTTATATGCTTAACTGAAAAGTTATACTTAGAAAACCAATCTTTTAACCTGAGTAACATTTTTTCAGGAACATATTTACCTTTGAAATTAAGGATATTGGGGAAGGTTGAACTGTCCATTCGGATGAGAAAATGGTGTCCAATCAATTGATACTCAAATTCCTTGATGCCATTCTTTACTGCTAAGATTTCTTTGAACACACTATGGTAATGCTTTTGTGTGTCAGAGAAATGTCCATTAGCATAAGCGATAAAGCTTTCTTTTCCATTGAGTTCTTCGAAGAGAATGGCACCCCATGATTCATCACTGGCATCTGTCTGTAGTATGCGCTTGCCATCTGCAATCAACTTAAAGGGAGGCGAATTTTGCGCAATCTGCTTTAATGTAGTGACAGCAATGGTGTGGTTGTCATTCCACTATGGGGGCTTCTTTTTCAATAAAGCCGAAAGATGTCGAGTGTGTTGGTCCACGTGTGGGATGAAATCAAGGATGTAGTTGACGATACCGAGAAACTGTTGGACTTGCTTTTTGGAAAGGTGCTGATCTGGAAAGTGAAGCAACTCTTGGGCAATGTGCTTTCCAGGCTGATAATGGCCGTTTTTTATGACTATTCCAAGAAATTCAATGGTATCTGTGGCGATGGTGCTTTTCTTGGCTGATAATATAATTCCATGACTTTGGACAATATCATAACATTGGGTTAACAGCTGGTGATGTTCCTCATGCGAACCTGAAAAGAGCAAGATGTCATCAATATAAATCAAGGCATGATGGAGGATGGGCTGGAAGATTTGGATCATGGATTTTTGGAATATGGATGGGGCAGTTTTGAGATCGAAGGGTAAGACTGTCCATTAGAAATGGGCATTTGGGATACATAAGGCAGTTTTGTACCGTTCTGATGGTTCAATGCCTAATTGCCAAAAACCTTATTTTAAATCAAATTTTGAAAAGATCTGGGCATTTTTGAGAAAAGTAAACATGCTTTGTCGGCGTGGTAAAGGGAATTTGTCATCTTGTAAAAACATGTTTAAGGGCTAATAGTCAGTGACTAAGCGTTTCTTTCCTCGAACAAGCTCAGCATGCTTTTCAACATAAAAGTCTTGGTAAGCCCATGGAGAAGTTGTGGGCTCAATTAGACCTTGGGCTAACAATTGGGAACATTCCTGTTGGGCTAGGAGTAAATCAGAAGGACTCATTCCTAGATGGGTAGCTTTGGTTGTGTTAATGTCTTCATTGAGTTTAAAAGGTAACTTAATGAAGAAAGACTTATTTTTCCACAATGGATTTGGATGGGTGAACTGAGAATGAGACTCTGGACACAAACTCAAAAGTTTAGTGGATATATCTTGGTAGGACTGGGGGGTTTCAGACAGATTATGGAGTTTTAGAATGTCTGTAAAAGGTTTGAACATAGACTTGACTCGGATTCCAGTGGGAATGATTTGGAGGTGTTTGATCTGGTGAAAGATGTCAAAACCTAACAAGATATCCTTATTAGGAAGAGGTGAACCAAAGACTCTGGTCCATATAACACAATTAGGAAAAATTTGAATACCAATGGGTTTTTTGGTAATTAAAGAGGTTGTGAACAATTTGCCATTGACAGCTTTGAAATGTTCCTCATATTCTGTCCAATATTCTGGTGGAAGAATATGCGGATTTAACATGCTGCGTTGAGCTCCAGTGTCGATGAGACCAATTGCTGGAATGGGCCTTTGGAATTTGGAAGGCAAGATTTGAAGTTTGATGGAAATGATGGGAACAGTAGTATCAAGGGACAGCAACTGTTGGTGAAAAATCACTTGGGACTGATCACTATCTGAGTCATCTGAGGAATTCTGTAGTGCAAACATTGTTTCATCATTAGGTTCATCTTGTTCTGAAAAATAGAATTCCAGTTCATCCTTGTCTGGAGAGTAATCTGTGGTAGCTTGAAGATGTTCAAGTAGCCGAATAGATTTTTCCCGTTTGTTGGAACAATCCTAAGCATAATGACCTTTCTTCTTGCAGATAAAACATCTGCTGGACTTTCTCCTTTTAAAGTCTTTGGATGAAGATGACTTCTTTCTGAAGAATCTATAGGACTTTCTGGACCGGCGAGGCTTAGATGAGTATTCCGAACTTTTGAATTTCTGAAAATGCCTTTTCTTTTTAAGACTGCAATCACAATCCTTCTTCTGTTTGCACTTAATATGCAAATAAGGTTTTTTGCAAGCACTTCGAAATGGTTCTCTGTCTTTCAACAGTTCTTTGAAAAACTTTTTTCGCTCACAGAGTTTGTCAAGACAAGTTTTGGCAAGTTGAAAGATTTTGCCAAGAGAGATGTTTTTAAAGACAAGATTGGATGCACGAAGTTGCCGCTGTATGTCTGGTTAGAGTTCATCAGGAAGGGAAGCCAGGAAAACATGCTTTAATGTCGGCTCGTTGAATCCATTAAGTTTATAGAACAGCAGGGACATTATTTTATAATAGAACTCAAGATCCTTAGCATTGAGTGAACAACATTTCATGTTGAGATAGTCTCGTCGTGTAGCTTCAAAAATTGCAGAGGGGTCTCCAAGGAATTGATCATGGATAACCACAAGGGCACTTGAGACTTCTGGCAATTGAACAAACTACAATTGTCTGTATTGGCCTAGAGATTCAAACCAATCTCTTAGAGCACCCATAAAACGAGTGGCAAATTCTCTAAGGACTGATTGAGTGGTGGCTTCTAGCCTTAACATTTGTAAGTCAAGCCAGGCAGACATTTCATTGAGCCAATCACGCCATTTAGATGATGGACCGGTTGAATCGGTTTGGGCTTGGGCTGGAGGTGTTTGGTTTGAGGAAGAGAATTCAGGCATTTCTTCGTCAACTTCAGAAGGAATGTCAACATATGGTTCTGTGTGAGAGGTTTGGCCTTGATCAAGTGGATCAGTTTGGCCCATCAGGATTTTGGTGATATCAGCATAGGACTTTTCAGAGTCACTGGAGGAGGCTGAGGATTCTGTGTCTGCCTCAGTATGGCTATCTGAAACAGGTAGATTGGAATAAGAAGTTTAATCATCTGTAGGAGATGAGTGGTCAACTGTGTGGGCACTAAACAGGTGCATGGGTTGTTTATCTTTGGATTGGGTAGGAGGTTGAGAAGGAGCTGGTGGTGGAGGTGCTGATGGTGATGCTGGTGTATAATCAGAGTGGTCAGGAGTAGAAACAGCAGGTTGGTGAATGGTGACTGGTCGTGGTTGAGGTTTAAGATTGGGTTTAGGTTTTGGTGGAGGTGGTAATGGATTATCTCGGAAAAGAGTATGAGTCATACCAAATAACTTGGAAGGTTCATACTGTTTGATAGGGGAAAGCATAGAGGCAAATGGATGATAGGTTGGACCGATGGAAGGCATCGGAGGTGAGGAGGTAAAAAGGGTAGGCCTTTGTTTTTCTGATTCTATCTGGTCAAGCTCAGCTTTCAAGCGCCTGATCTCTCTTTCCTTCTGGTTAAATTATGGGCCATAATAACATTAAGCAAGCATGGTTCGTAACTCAGAATCGAGTTGAGCAATTCTGGACTGTAGATTTTGGTGGATCTGCTGCATTTGGGCAGTGATGGAATCAACTTTGGTCTTAAGCTTTTCAGTTCGTAAACTGATTTTTTCAACTTTGGAATTGATGTTCACCAAAGTATCATTTTGGGCTCTAGTATTTTGGGTTTGCCAATTGAGGACTGATTCAAAAGGTTTAGGGGGTTCAAGGTGTCCTGTAGATGTGATGGCTGAAGGGATAAAGGGTTTGGACACAACATTGCGTTGGGAATCTGTGTGGGTGTCTAAAGGAGGAAAGGAAGAAGAGCAGTCTGAAGAAGTAGATGAAAACATCACACAACTCAGTGGTGGTGTTGGATTTGGGATTGGTGATCGAATCTCGGACTTGCAATGTTTTGCAATCCAATTGAGCTCTTTTTGGTAAAAGGGTAATGGAGCTGGCGGAGGAGGAGGGTCGTGTGGTGGTTTAGGGTCAGTATGATGGCATGGGACTGAAGGTTTTTTCTTTTTGGGTTTCTTTTTTCTGGTAGAATAGTCATCGTCGTCCTCTTCCCAATCATCCCAGTAGGGGCAATTTGGGTCACACATACTTAAGCCAGGGGCATCCCATAGGAAATGACCATTAAGCTTTGCTGGATAAATAGGGTAGCCTTTAGAAGTGAACCCTGTAATGGGCAAATCTTCTTGAGCTGTCTGCACAGCTGTGATCATGGAAGAGTAAGTAAAGGAGGGTTGAGGAGGCTCTTGTGGAGCACTGGGAGGTGGTTTGAAAGTCACCCTGACTGTTCCATCTGGGCGTCTTTCAAACATGCTTTCTGATGTCTGAATTGGAGCTGTATTGGTATGGAACTGTTCATAGTTTAAGATCCACTCAAGAAGCATAAGCTTGATGAGTTCATGACGAGGAATTTGTCTTGGGATCTAGATGATTGTGGGGATCTGGTCAGATTCAGCTAAGACCATGAGGGTGTCAGAGTGATGGTCAAGAGTGGGTAGATCTAAGGCTTGATTTTGAAGCCTATAGACCAGTTGGTGATGGAGAGTGGCAATTTTGGCAGAGGAGATTTGTGCTGCACCTTGGATCTGAACCTGGACTTTTAAGGTTGTGGGTAAATTTATGTCTTAGAGAGAAAGGTTGAAGTTTGGGTAGAAAGTGAGAAGAACACTTCCTGCATGGAGGGTAGTGAGAACAGTGCCAATAACATCATCTTAGTACTATTTAAAGCGGGTATCAAGGAGGGCAAGGCGAGCTGTGACCGGTAATCCTTTGCGCCCATGAAGGGTGAGGATTAATCTAATTCCTCCAAGATGGAGATGGGTATAACCTTCTCATTTCCAGTTGGAAATTAACTCTGAAGGAATCTCCAGAGTGACATATTGCTCAACAGAGGTTGCTTGAAGAGCACACTGATTCAGTCTAGAAGACTGAATATATTCTTTTGGATGAGGCCTTCGAGTAGAGATGAGGGTGCGGATATTACGGGTAAAGGAACTGGGGCATTTGTACAGTTGGTAAGGACTGATGAAAGGGTAAGATGGCTCACTGATTTGGGCGGATTCAGGGATGTAGGAGTATTCGACAAGGTTTTCTATTTTATTAGCTGTATGAGAAGTGCAAGATTTAGGGAGAGAAAGAGTAGAAGACAAAGTAACAAGAGTGGAAGTAGAGGAAGATGAAGTTGAAGTCATGATTGAGAAGTTCTCTCTGCTCCTGAAGTCTAAAGATTAAAACAAATCAAATAATTAAATTATACCATTTTGAGCATGAAAAATGAGATTTAGAAAACATGGAAGTTTCAAGGATGAGTATGGCTCTGATACCATAAAAGGCTCAGATAACAGGAAAGCATGTTGAAGATGTTGGATAAGATGAATAGCTTTGGCCAATTTGTGAGGACAATGTTGGCCAAAGTGACCGCGTTTCTTGCAAATGAAACAACGGTTGGATTTTTTCTTTCGGTACTGATAAACATCTTTCTTTATGAAATACCGAAAAGGTTTTTTAGAGGATGATTTTTTGTGGAAGTGTTTTTGAAAATGTTTTTTCTTTTTAGGCGAACAAATACACTTCTTTTCATCTTTACACTCTATCTTGGGTGAGGTTTTCGACAAGCTTCAGAGAAGGGTTTTTTGTCTTCCATGAGATCTTTGAAGAATTCTTTCTATGCACAGATCTTATCAAGAGATAACATGGCCATTTGAAAAATCTTTCCCAAAGAGATATCAGCGATGCTCATATTTGTGGCTGTGAGTTTTCTCTGAAGATCGGGTTGTAACTCAGGAGGAAGGGAGGCTATGAAGACATGTTTAAGAGATGGCGCATTGAACCCATTTAGCTTATAGAAGAGAATACTCATTCTTTTATAATGAGAATCCAAAAGATGTCTTTTAAGAGAGCAGCATTTCATTTGATGGTATTCTTTTATCTTCTTCAGTGGAAGCAGTTTTTTCACCAATGAATTGTTCATGAATGATATTGAGGACGAAGATGAATTATGTGTTTTAGGCTCAGAAGAGTTAGAGGAATCTGATGGTTAAGGCTGGACAATATGATAATGATACTGGTTCATTGGGCTTTTATCCTTTTGAAGAGGCTCAGGATGGTCTTGTGGTGTTTCTTCTGGAAGGATTGTGGTTAGGAGATTTTGACTTTAGATCATGGTTTTTTGGGTGAAGATGGTTGGGGAGTTGGTTGAAGGTGAGAGAAACCAAAGAACTGATTATAAATATGTTGTTGAGGTCGAGAGAATGTCGAGTCTTTCCAGCATCAATCCTAAATAATTTAGCTTTGAGTTTCCTGATCTCGGCTTCTTTTTTATTAAACTCTGGACCCCAGATATGATTATTAATCATTCGTCTGAGATCGGTGTCTAGTTTAGAAATTTGATCTTTGAGATGGATATACATTTGATCTAAACGACTGCTGATTGAATCAACTTTAGTTTCAGTTTGGGAGACTTGAGTGGCAACACGGTCAATTTTCTTATCGAGTTGTTGAAGAGAATGATTTTGAGCATTGACATTCTTGGTTTGCCAATTTAAAACAGCTTCATATTGTTTTGGTTCTTCAGGTTGCCTAGAGGCTGTAATCGGAGATTGAACAAAAGGTTTTGAGGTAACTGGTTTGTGGGTCTGTCTGTTTTTCAAGGGGAGGAAAGGATTCCTCATAGGAATGACTTGAAAACATAAGGCATGACCTGATTGGGTGAACAGGAGGTTTTGGATCTGGTGGAGGTTGTGGAAGAAAGGATTTGCAAGGTGGTGGAGGATAAGAAGATTTTTTCTTCTTTTTTTTTCTTTCGCTGCATGACTTCCAATTCTTCATCAACATCCGTATCATCCAAACAAGGACGATCTGAATTGCACATATGGGCTTCAGGAACATCCCATAAAAAATGACCATTAATTTTATCAGGATATACTGGATACCCTTTTGATGAAAAACCATGAATAGGAAGTTTCTTTTCTTAACCAGTTTAAACTGCTGTGATCATAGCAGTATAAGAAAGTTGTGGACTGTCTAGAATGGACATAGTGTCAGGAGTTTGAAAAGTCAATTTTATTTGACCATTTGGGCGTTTGTCAAATGTAGCTTCTGAGGTTTGGACCGGTTCAGAATTTTGGTGAAAATGCTCATAGTTGGTTAGCCATTCAAGAGGCATGAGTTTGAGCAGATCTTGTTTCAGAATTTGTTTAGGGTTTTGGATGATGGTTGGAATTATGTATGTATCCACCAATATCATCAAAGCATCAGAAGTTGTGTATGGTGTAGGAAGATCTAGTGCATAATTTTGTAATCGATACACTATTTGGTGATGGAGGGTTGTAATCTTGGATGTGGGTGTTTGTTCTACTCCTTGGAGCTGGATCTAGACTTTAAGGGTTGTTGGAAGATTGGGATCCTCAAGAGAGAGATTGAAATTGGGGTAAAAGGTTAATAAGACACTGCCAGCATGAAGGGTTGTCAGAATAGTTCCTATAACAGCGTGTTGGTACTTCTTGAACCTGGTATCTAGGAGAGCAATTCTAGTTATAACAGGTAAGCCTTTTCAACCATGAAGAGTGAGAATTAATCGTACACCACCAAGATGGAGGTGTGTGTATCCTTCTCGTTTCCAGTTGACTATGGAGATCGAAAGGTATCTCCATAGTGACATATTGTTCACTTTGTGAGGCTTGTAAAGCACACTGATCCACTCTAGAAGACTGAATATATTCTTTTGGGAGTGGTCTTTTAGTGGAGATGAGAGTTCGAATACATCTAGTGAAAGAAGTTTTCTGTTTGTAGAGATTGTAAAGACTCATGAGGGGCAACTGGAACTCAGTGACTTGAACAGATTCTGAAATATAAGAATATTCAACAAGATTCTCAATTTTGGAGGTTATGTGTTTAGAGCTTGATTTGGGGAGAGAAAGATTAGAAGAAACAGAAATATGAGATGAAGATGATGTAGAAGCTGAAGATGTGTTTATTTCCATGGTGCATGAATCTTCTTCTAGGAGATCAAATAAGATTATTCAAATTACTAATGACATACAATTCAGTTGTATGTCATTATTGTAATTAAGATGGTCAAATGAAAAATAGATGTCCAGTGACAAGAAATGCATATTATATTGTCAAATGTATTTGGGTTCCAAAAGGAACCATTGTTAACACTCAAGGACCCAAGAAGTTTTGGGTACCTAAAACTTAGAAACCTTTTCTGCAAGGATCAAAGAAAAGGAAAAATAAGTGGTACTTAGATAGTGGATGTTCAAGACACATGACATGGAATTACTCTTGGTTTTTAAGTTTTACCAAGATCGAGAACGGTGGAAATGTTTCCTTTGGAGACAATTCAAAAGGAAAAATCATTGGTATTGACAATGCCGGTAATATATCTTCTACTCTTATTGAAAATGTGTGTTTGGTTGAAAACTTGAAACACAATTTGCTTAGCATTAGTCAATTATGTGATAAGGGTTTTAAAGTTGTTTTTTATAAGACTAGATGTGTTATTGAATATGCATGTGATGGCAAGATTTTGTTTGTAGGAAATAGATGTGTTAATGTTTATACCATTGATATAGATTATGCATCTACCCATAATAAATGTTTTTCCGCATAGCATGATGATGGTTGGTTATGGCATAGAAGACTAGGACATGCAAGCATGGATTTAATTTCAAAAAATTTCAAAAATGATTTAGTTAAAGGTCTTCCAAAAATTGAATGTCAAAAAGATAGAGTTTTGTGAAGCATGCCAGTTTACCACCTCTTTTAAAAGCAAAAATCATATTTCTACTTCAAAACCACTTCAATTACGTCATATAGATTTATTTGGACCTTCAAGACATGCTAGCTTAAGCGGCAAGTATTAAGCTTTTGTGATTGTTGATGATTTTATGGGTATTATTCTTAGCTATTAAAGATGATGCTCTTGATGCCTTTAAAGTTTTTTGTAAGAAAATTCAAAATGAAAAAGGGTATGGTATTGCATGCATTAGAAGTGATCATGGAGGAGAGTTTGAAAATCATGCATTTGAAACCTTTTGCAATGATTTAGGCATTGTGCATCAATTTTCATCACCTAGAACTTCACAACAAAATGGAGTTATTGAGAGAAAGAATAGGTTGATTCAAGAAATGGCTAGGACCATGTTCAATGAAAATTCACTGCCTAAGTATTTTTGGGCTGAGGCCATCAACACCGCTTGTTATGTTTTAAATCTTGTGTTGATCAGACCTTATCTCAATAAAACTCCATATGAGCTTTGGAAAAATAGAAAACCCAACATTAGTTATTTCAAAATTTTTGGATGCAAACGTTTTATTTTGAACATAAAAGATAATCTTGGAAAATTTGATCCAAAATCTGATGTTGGCATCTTTCTTGGGTATTCCAACTCAAGCATAACAAAGGAACTCTAGTTGTGGAAGAATCTATGCATGTTACGTTTGATGAATGTAAGCCCTCATCTGTAGAGAAAGTTATTGTTGATAATGATGCAGCACCAGGAAATCAAGAGGAGTAACATGAAGAAACAAATGAAGAGCAAAATGAAGGTACTTCTCAATCACTCCCTAAGGAGTGGAGGTATGTTTCTTCTCATCCTAAAGACTTAATTTTAGGTAATTCCTCATGAGGAGTACTAATTAGTTCATCATTTAAGAATACGTGTGAGCATGCTTCATTAAAATCTCAAATTGAACCAAAATCTTTTGCGAATATAGAAAATGATGAATCTTGAAAGAAACAATGTTTGGGAATTAGTTCTTAAACTGGAATATCAATCCATTATAGGCACTAAATGGGTGTTTAGAAATAAAATGGATGAATCTAGTGTGGTTGTAAGAAATAAAGGTAGATTAGTAGCTCAAGGTTACAACCAAGAAGAGGGAATTGATTTAGATGAAACATTTGCACCCGTAGCTAGATTAGAATCCATTATGATGTTGTTAGCATTTGCATGTCATAAAGATTTTATTGTATTCCAAATGAATGTCAAAAGGGCTTTATTAAATGGTTAGATTATAGAAGAAGTGTATGTGAAACAACCCCCTGGTTTCGAAAATGAAAAATTTTCAAATCATGTTTATAAGTTGTCAAAAGCATTGTATAGATTAAAGCAAACACCCAAAGCATGGTATGATAGGCTTAAGAATTTCTTGTTGGATAACAGTTTTTCAATGGGAAAAGAGGATACTACTCTCTTTGTTAAGCATAAGAACCAAGATATACTTGTTGTTCAAATTTATGTTGATATTATCTTTGGTACTACTAATGAATTGTTGTGTAAAGAATTTTCATCTTGTATGAGTAAAGAATTTGAGATGAGTATGATGGGAGAGTTGAGGTACTTTCTTAGGCTGTAAACAAAACAGAATGAGGAAGGAATTTTCATAAATCAAGCCAAGTATATGAAAGACCTACTCAAGAGATTTGGCATTGATGACTCAAAGACCAAGAGCACTCCAATGAGCAGAACAACCAAGCTTGACAAAAATGAAAAAGGCAAAAAAGTTGATATCAAAATGTATCGAGGCATGATCGGCTCTTTACTTTACTTAATCGCAAGTAGACCCAATATCATGTTTAGTGTATGTTTGTGTGCAAAATTTCAATCATGTCCCAAGGAATCTCATTTTCTTGCTCTGAAAAGAATTTATGTTATTTGAGTGGAACCATAGATCTTGGCCTTTGGTATCCTAGAGGAACTCTCATAGATTTAGCTTGTTGTTTGGATGCAGATTTTGCCAGTTACAATGACGATCGGAAAAGTATTGGTGTTACTATGTCATTTACTTGTTTCATGGTTTAGTAAGAATCAAAATTTGGTCACACTCTCAACCATCAAGACTGAATATATTGCTGCAGGTACTTGTTGTGCACAAGCTCTTTGGATGAAACAAACACTTAGAGACCATCAATCTTGAACAAATTCCTATCAAGTGTGATAACACTAGTGCTATAAATCTATCAAAGAATCTCATTCAGCACTCTACAACCAAGAATATAGAAATTAGATATCATTTCTTAAGAGATCATGTTCAAAAAGGTGTTATTGTATTAGAGTTTATTTCTATGGAAAAACAACTTGTCGATATTTTTACAAAACCTCTTTGCGAAGAACATTTTAAAAAATTTGGCATTGATATCTCTAATCATGTTATTAAGACTAATAAAATTGATTGATTGATGATTTTTGATGACATAAAAGAAATCGGTAAGGAGGAAAAACAATAAATAAAATAAACTTTAAGACTCACTTGAGAAAGTAATTAATTTAATAATTTGAACTTTTGAGCTTCACCTTTCAATAATTAGTCACTCATATTGAAAAACAAAACAGTCACTTTATTTAATAGACTTTGAAATATATTACAAGAGAATGAACTACGCGAAAAATATTTCTCTAAGCCTCAGTATCAGCTTCCTCTCTTCTTGTCCACTCCTTCCTTTCACAAAAACTTCTTCTATTTATAGGTGGCCATCAACTTCAACTTCTCTTATTCTATTACTATTTCTTATTATTATCACATAAAAAAAACAAGTAACAGATAGGTGATGGGTCAGGTGCCAAAATGGCCACCTGACCGTCACCTGCATGATTGGCCAACAATTCTTCTTTGTTTCCTGCTTCTAATTTCAACTCCTCTTTATTCTTGAAATATATGTCCAATATAAAATTAAAATAAAATTAACAAATTATAAATTAATTTAACATAAAAATATATTTGGGGAGTGTTAAGATAATTTATGAATAATGAGCGCATTAATCAACACTGTAAGTGAAAATTTGATAATTTCTTCCCTATGAAATGTACATCTTTTAGTGTCAATCACACCCGCAACCAACTTATTGCTAGGCCCTAGTAATTTAAGCAATAAAAATTTAGGAAATTTTCAAACCCAAAATTGAAATATTTTCTTTTTTTAAAAAAATTGTGTTTACTACTTTTATCGATTAAATACAACAATCAAATAAAAGTATAAGCATTATCTTTAGCCTAAAGAAAATCACACCTACACAAATCAATCCAATAAAATAATGCAAAATAATCAATTAATCAAGTGACTTCAAAGAGCGATATGTCAAAAGTTCTCACAATTAAGAATGACTCTCTCAAAAGAAAATAACCCCCAAAAAAGGGTCACTCTAAGAAGTGGAATATTGCTCATAGTTTAGAATAAAATGATCTCAAGTAAAGGCGATTACTAGCCAAACTAATTTATTTTCAGACTATAGTTCTCTAAGATCAAGAAGAACTTTCACTATGACATAACGTAGGTTATGAATATTGCCAACAAAGAACAAAATATATGTTTGAAAAATAGATGACTTTGGGAGATTGCAAGGTGCTTTTCACTTGGATTTTTTCTCTTTCTTCATATTATTTATTTTATTTATTACATATTTTTCATATCACCATTTTCACTAACACACTATCATCCCTATTTTCAAACATAATTGAGTGTTGGAAAACATAAAACATAAGGTGATACTCCACATTAGAGTGGGACAAGATGATAGGTCACTAAGAAAAAAAAATGTTTTTTTTAATATATGGGCTCAAAGGCGTTAAAGAGTCAAACGGATCAAAGATGGTCTTTTATAATCTTTTAGAGCTCTAAATAATCTTTCATATCCACTAGTTCAAAAAACTTTTAGATGCCACTGCACAAAGTTTTTTCATTTCGTTTTTTTTACTATAGGCAAACAAGGTTATTCTCCAAGGATAATACACTCAAAAACTCACTTGGACTTGCCATGACATGTACATTCCTTCAAACGACTTAATCGGTTTCACTCATCAAATTTCTCAATTTGCATTTCAACGTGCAAAGCGAAAAAATATGGTGTAACATAACTTAAGGCCAAAGATAATATAAATACCAAAATTTGGAAGCCATCATGTTATGTAATGTTAAAAGATCACACAAAAAAAAAGTTTTTTTACCTTTTTTAAAAATATTATTGAAAACATAATAAAAGAAGTTAGAGCGATCACATCTAAACTAATTGCAAAATTTTAAAGGAGATGAATAAAAAAGAAAGAAGAAGAAAAAGTGAGAAAACAATTTTTTTTTAGAAACATAACTCTAAGACTAAAAAAATATGTTTCTAGAGTCACTACAGACCATATTCAGCCATAACAAAAATTAGAAAAAAAATCATGAGGACCGAGACATTCCAGAACTGTAGACTATTCTTTCCCCTCAATCTAAAGGAGACATTATCCACAATTTCTTAAAAGAAAGAAGTAGAGTTTAGAAGACATTACCTGACCACTACTAGAAAATATTTACAAACAAAGAATTAAATCTAATTTACACTTCTTACAAGGGTTACTACCATCATCACCAGTTGACCAATCTAACTCCAAAATCATGGGATCTAGCTCTAGTTTGTAGGTTTGCAAGAGATCAAGTAATTTGTTAGCAATAGGAGCACAAATAAAGAATTGTTTTGTTGAGGATGGAATGAAATAATTCTTGATTGCATGATTAGGAAATGCTATTAAGCTATCATAAAAGTTATTAACATTTAAAAACTAATGGGTTTTTTTTATGGATATTCAAATGAGCCCAAGAAGTAAATATAATTAATGCATCTAAAGTTGTAAGATCTCCTAACAAGAAAATGAAAGCGTTAGCATGATTTAACATTTCATATATTCTTTCTTGTGTACTTAAGACAACTAACCCTCTCAAATTGGTGATCCGAATAGACATCCCAAGGGTTTTAAGGCTTTTGGAATGATGCTTAACACTTGGTTTCCACAAATGAAAATAGCATATGAGACAAACTTTGATAACCCTTGGTCACCTCCTCCATATACAAGATACAGTTTTCTCTGCACTATAACACGACCAAGATCTACTGTTGCCTGAATGAACTCCTTACACTTTCTATAGCAAAATCTAAAAGCACACAAATGTTCTTAAGTTGTTTGTTCGAAGTTGCTACTATTAGAACAATTCTTATGAAAAAACAATTTGTGATGCTTGAAAAGGAGCACCTATTTAAAGATCTTGGTGACAGACGCAATGATACATAATTGTAAATGGGGTGGTGTGTTTGTCAAATGATGTGTAAAACTTGTGGCTCAATAATTCAAAAGCAAACAGTAAAAAGAAAAAAAAACAATAATTAGATATAAAATCACACAAATAATAATAATAATGTGAAAGATAAAACAACAGTAAAATAAAAGGATGTTTAATGGTAGTTGTGATTGTGATTCACATCTTTCTCTGATCTTACGTCCAGTAACGGCTTGAATGCCTTCTATGGGTTAAGGATAAACTTCCCATCCAGTTTTCTTATAAACTGGCAATATATATATATTTGACAAACAGATTTCCAAGACTAAGTTGTGCAATTTCTTTTTGGAACAGCTCCGATAAATTACACATATCCACCCGGATGCGTCTTAAGAGATCATAAGATATCATCTATTGATTCTTTACTCATGCCATCGTTAATTAATTTGATTTTATCTTCATGATTTACAGAAACCATTCCTAAAGTTTTACCAGACATGTAAGAAAAAAATGGATTAGAAAACTCACCTGCCAATTAGACCTTTGCTTCAATTAACCAATAAATGTCAATAAGAATCCCATTGATCATTAACAAATGTAGGAAAAGAAGGAAAATGCTAATCCAATTTGTGTTGTATTTCTTCCATGCTTGATTTTGAAATTCTAGTTATGCAACCCAAGAGGGGGTGAATTGGAATTCTAAAAATTATTCAATTTCTAAAGAAAAACTTAATGCAAATATAAACCAAATTCAAAGCAATAACAAATAAGGTGATCACAATATAAAACGATAAGGGAAGAGAGATTCAAACAAAGAGATTTTTTACGTGGTTCGGCCAACCTCGCCTACGTCCACGCCTCCAAGCTTTTCGGGCTTGAGGATTCCACTAAGCAAGCCTCCAAGGCTTCAATTGCTTATACTTGACTTTCAAAGTGTCAATAACCTTTACAACACGAGATTATCCCAATCTCTTTAACCCAAGTGTATCCCAACACTTACAATCACTCAAAACGAAAGATTACAAATTTGTTTTGCTTCTCATAATATTTAAGATTACACAATGATGCTTAATATATGAATAGATGAAGTAAGAATGTGTTCAAAACTCTATGAAGATTGTATTCTCGAGTATAAGCTCAATGGTCGTGTTGTAATCAGAGCCATACTTCACTTTTATGGTATCAGAGCCATACTCGTTCTTGAAACTTTCGTGTTTTCTAAAACCCCGTTTGCCAATCAAAATGGTATCAGTTAAGTATTTTGATTTGTTTTGATCTAGAGACTTCAGGCGCAGAGAGAACTACTCCCTCATGGCTTCTACTTCATCTTCAAATACTTCCAATCCTATTACACTTTCTTCTACTCTTTCTTTACCTAAAACTTGCACTTCTCATACAGCCAATAAAATTGAAAACCTTGTCAAATACTCCTACATCCCTTAATCAGCCCAAATCAGTGAGTCATCCTACCCTCTCATCAGTCCTTACCAACTGTACAAACGACTCAGTTCCTTTACCCGCAGATCGTACCCTAATCTCTACTAGACAGCCTCATCTTAAAGAATATATTCAGTCTTCTCGCCTGGATCAGTGTGCTCTTCAGGCAACTTCTGCTGAGCAATATGTCATCCTAGAAATACCCTCAGAGTTGATTTTAAACTGGAAACTAGAAGGTTGTACCCATCTTCATCTTGGAGGAATTCGCTTAATCCTTACCCTTCATGGGAGAAAAGGATTACCAGTTACCGCTCGCCTTGCCCTCCTTGATACTCTATTCAAACAGTACCAAGATGCTGTTATCAGCACTGTCCTTACGACCCTTCATGCAGGAAGTGTGTTACTCACTTTCTATCCAAACTTCAACCTTTCTCTCCAAGATACAAATTTTCCTACAACCTTGAAAGTCTAAATCTAGATCCAAGGTGCAGAACAAATCTCCTCTGGCAAAATTACCACTCCCCATCATCAACTGGTCTATAGGCTTCGAAATCATGCCTTAGATCTACCTACTCCAGAACACCACTCTAACACCCTTATGGTCTTAGCTGAATCTGACCAGATCCCAACCATCATTCAGATCCCCAGACAAATTCCTCGCCATGCGCTCATAAAGCTTATGCCTCTTGAGTGGATCTTTAATTATGAACAGTTCCATAGCAATACTGCTCTGATTCAGACATCAGAAAGCATATTTGAAAGACGGCCAGATAGAACAGTCATAATGACTTTTAAACCACCTCCCAGTACTCTACAAGAGCCTCCTTGGCTTTCCTTAACCTAGTCTTTAATGATCACAGCTGTGCAGATAGCTCAAGAAGATCTACCCATTATAGGGTTTAACTTTGAAGGCTACCATGTTTATCCAGCAAAGCTAAATGGCCATTTCTTATGGGATGCCCCTGGCTCAGGCCTTTGTGATCCCTCTTGTCCCTGCTAGGATGATTAGGAAGAGGACGAAGATTATTCCACCAGACGAAAAAAGAAATCCAAAAAGAAAACACCTCCAGTCTCATGTCACCACAATGACCCTAAACCACCATAAGATCCTCCACCTCCACCAGCTCCATTATCCTTTTACAAAAAAGAACTCAAATGGATTGCAAAACATTGCAAATCCGAGATTCCATCACTAATCCCAACTCCGACACCACCATTGAGTTGTATGATGTTTTCATCTACTTTTTCATATTACTCTTCTTCCTTTCCCCCTTTAGAAACCTATACAGATTCCCAATAGAATGTTGTGTCTAAGCCTTTTATCCTTTCAGCCATCACCTCTACAGGACACCCTGAACCACCTAAACCCTTTGAATCAGTCCTCAACTAGCAAACCCAAAATGCCAGAGCACAGAATGATACTCTGTTGAATATCAATTGAAAAGTTAAAAATATCAGTTTACGAACTGAAAAACTTCTAATTCAAATCTAGCCGTTTCAGATAGCCATACTGAGACAAATACAGAATCTTCAGCATTCACCAACGACTCTGAAAAGTCCTATGTTGATATCACCAAAATCCTGATGGCTCAGCCTGATCAACCTGACCAAGGCCAAACCTCTCACACAGAACCATATGTTGACATTCCTTCTGAAGTTGATGAAGAAATGCCTGAATTCCCTGCCTCAAACCAACCTCCTCCAGCCCAAGCCCAAACCGGTCCAACCGGTCCAAAATCGTCAAATGGTCCATGGTTCACATTTGATGATCTCCCATCTTCTAGATGGCGTGAGCGCCTCAATGAAATGTCTGCCTGGCTTGATTTACAATGTTAAGACCAAGAGCCACAACTCAATCAGTCCTTCGAGAATTTGTCACTCGTTTTATGGGTGCCTTAAGAGATTGGTTTTGATTCTTTAGGCCAATACAGACAATTATAGTTTGCTCAATTGCCAAAAGTCTCAAGTGCCCTTGCGGTTATCCATGATCAATTCCTTGGAGACCCTTTTGTAGTTTTTAAAGCTGTACAATGAGACTATCTCACATGAAATGCTGCTCACTCAATGCTAAGGATCTTAACTTCCAATGTAAAAGAATGTCCCTATTATTTTATAAGCTTAATGGATTCAATGAGCCAACATTAAAGCATGTTTTTTTTGCTTCCCTCTCAGAAGAACTCCAACCAGACATACAGAGGCAACTTCAAGCATCCAATCTTGTCCTTGACAAACTCTATTAGCAGAACAGTTTTTCAAAGAACTGTTGAAAGATAGAGAACCATTTAGAAGTGCCTGGAAGAAGCCTTATTTGCAGATCAAATGCAAACAGAAGAAGGATTGTCATTGCAGTCCTAAAAGGAAAAGGCATTTTCGAAAATTCAAATGTTCGGAATATTCATCTAAGCCTCGTAGGTCCAAAAAGCCCTACAGATTCTTCAGAAAGAAGTCATCCTCATCCAGAGAATTTAAATGGAGAAAATCAAGCAGATGTTTCATCTGCAAGAAAAAATGCCATTATGCCAAGGATTGTCTCAACAAAAAGGAAAAATCTATCAGGCTAGTTGAGCATCTCCAAGCTATTATAGATTACTCCCTAGAAAAAGATGAATTAGAATTCTATGTCTCTGAACAAGATGAACCCAATGATGAAACTGTGTTTGCACTATAGAATTCCTCTCATGACTCAGACAGTGATCAGTCACACGTGATTTTTCACCAACAATTGTTGTCCGTTGATACTACTATTCCTATCCATTCCATCAAACTTCAGATCTTGCCCTCAAAATTCCAAAGGCCCATTCCAGCAATCGGTCTCATCGACATTGGAGCCTAATGCAGCATGTTAAACCCACATATTCTTCCACCAAAATATTGGACAGAATATGAGGAACATTTCAAAGCTGTCAATGGCAAATTGTTCACCACTTCTTTGATTACCAAAAAACCCATTGGTATTCAAATTTTCTCCAATTGTGTCATCTGGACCAAGGTCATTGGTAGGTTCCACTCTTCCTAATAAGGATATCTTGTTAGGTTTTGACATAGTGCGCCAGCTCAAATACCTCCAAATGATTCCCACTGGAATCCGAGTCAAGTCCATGTTCAAACCTTTCACAGTCATTCTGAAACTCTACAATCGGTCTGAAACCTTCCAGTCCTATCAAGATATTTCAAACAAGCTTTTAAGTCTTTGTCTAGAATCCCATGCTGATTTTACCCATCCAAACCCATTGTGGAAAAATAAGTCTTTCTTCATTAAGTTATCTTTCAAACTCAATGAAGACACTAACCCAACCAAAGCTATCCATCCAGGAATGAGTCCTTCTGACTTACTCCTATCCCAACAGGAATGTTCACAATTGTTAGCCCAAGGTCTAATTTAGCCCACGAATTCTCAATGGGATTGCCAAGCCTTTTATGTTGAAAAGCATTCTGAGATTATTCGAGGAAAGAAATGCTTAGTCATTGACTATCAGTCCTATCATTCGGCCTCAAAACTGCCCCATCCATATTCCAAAAATCCATGATCAAAATCTTTCAGCCCATCCTCCATCATGCATTGATTTATATTGATGACATCTTACTTTTTTCAGGATCGCATGAGGAATATCACCAGCTGTTAACTCTGTTCTATGATATTGTCTAAAGTTATGGAATTATGTTATCAGCCAAGAAAAGCACCATTGCCACAGATACTATTGAATTTCTTGGAATGGTCATAAAAGACGGCCATTATCAGCCAGGAAAGCACATTGCCCAAGAGTTGCTTCACTTTCCAGATCAACAACTTCCAAAAGGCAGGTTCGATAATTTCTTGGTATCATCAACTACATCTGTGATTTTCATCCCACGTGTGGACCAACACACTCAACACCTTTCGGCTTTATTGAAAAAAAAGCCCCCAGAGTGGAATGATAACCACACCACTACTGTCACTACACTAAAGCAGATTGCGCAAAATTCGCCTCCCTTAAAGTTAATTACTGATGGAAAGCGCATACTACAAACAAATGCAAGTGATGAATCATGGGGTGTCATCCTCCTTGAAGAAATCAATGGAAAAGAAAGCTTTATCGCCTACGCTAGTGGACATTTTTCTAACACACAGAAGCATTACCAAAGCGTGTTCAAAAAAATCTTAGCGGTAAAGAATGGCATCAAAAAATTTGAGTATCATCTGATTGGACACCATTTTCTTATCCAAATGGACGGTTCAGCATTATTCTCAATTTCAAAGGTAAAACTGTTCCCGAAAAAATGTTACTCAGGTTAAAAGATTGATTTTCCAAATATGAATTTTCGATTAAGCATATAAAGGGGTCCCAAAACCTCATCCCTGATATGCTTTCCAGACTCTCCAAACTAGAAAAACTTCTCACCGTGTTTTCCACAACCTACTAATTTCCAATAATCTCCATGGCTACTTCACTTCTCCCAGAAGCTCTCACCAAGAAAAACTTTCCTCTTGACAAAACTTTCTCCTCCGTCTTTGCCATCTAAGAGTTTGCCCGAAAAGTGGTTTTTCGCTTTTTAATGAAAGCCTACCTTATGGCAGATTATTTCCATTTTCTACCTTCCATCCAGAAAATTTGTTTCTTACAGGTCTAACCCTTGACCCATCCAGAGAAATGGTACTTATGGTATCTAACTGTTCTTTATGCAACCAAACTCATCTCCTCAACCCCGACAAAGCCACCTCTCTCCTTTGGACACTACTTGAATGGTTTTCCCTCATGCCATGGTGGAGAAAGAAGCTCCAGCAGCTGTCAGAAATTTATAATCTTAAACGTATGCCTATTTCAGAAGCACGAATGTTTACCTCAGTATTTATCATCTATAGGCCATACTTCCAGCATCTAGATACAAATCTTTTCTGGTCTCAAGACCAAGTCTATAAATGGTTTACTGCACCACACCCAGCTATCATTGACAACAAAATCCAAACCACCCTGCACAATTACCTCTGTCAACTAAACCACCAGACTCCGCCACATAGAGATATCTTTCACACCTCCTTAGGCCCATAACATGACCTCATCATGATCCCCACTCCATCCGCCAGATTACACAGACTTTCTTTACCAAGACTCCTAGGACCCATGGGAAGAATTTCTTCCTTTAAGTCAACATCTCCAGCAGTTTCTCCAACCATCCATGCATGAACCAGGATTCTCATCACAACCATCATCATCACAACCACCCAAAACCTTCAAAAGCAGACAAGGTTACTCAAATATGACCCAGACTATGATACAAATGAGAATGCCCTTATCCACCTTGCCATGGTCCCACCTGTAAGCACCCAAAGCTCTCCAAGACCTTTTTCCCACCAACCTCTGACGATAACCCATATGCAACTGAAAGTTCCTCTGAGAAAATGACTACATGAACCTCTACTCTCCATAAAGTACTTTGTCTTATTGCATGAACCTTCCCTCTTTGTCTTGTTGCATGAACCTTCCCTCTTTGTCCCTCTTTGTCTTGTTGTAATCATAAAAGTTATGACATGATTCTGTATCTTTTATCTGTGTCTTTTACTTTTGTACTGTATCTTTTTCTTTTGAAAAAGATAAGGGTCTTGTCCTATCTTGAGAATCTTCCTATATAAAGGATTCTCCCCTCACTTGTAACATATAGAAGTTTTCAGTAATAAACTCTCATGTGCCTTTATCTAATCATGAAGTTCTAAACTCTCTTCTCTCTGCAAATGAAGTTCTAGTGAAAGAAATAAATCAAAGAATTAAATTTGTTCATTTTGAAAACTTAAGGAAGTATGCTCTACACTTGCCTTCAAGGAAGGATTCTGTGCATCCGAAAACTTATGATGAAAGGTTTGGTACCCTATTTAAAGACTAAGGAAAAGTCAATTTTGGGTTTTATAACCTTAAAAGAACTCGTTTTAGGTTTTGATCTCAGAGGTATATCGGCTGGAAACTAGAATGTGCAGGATATTGATCTGTTCTAAGCCACACCTGGTCCCTAAGGTAGATTTAGTTCTGCATTGATTTGGTAGAACAACGTCACGTACTTTTATGGTATCAAAGCAGCTTATTTATATTTGGAGCTGAAAAACTAGCCGTTATAAACTGTTGGCCCGAAAATGGTTTGCCATTAATCATTAACGGTTAATCGTTTAGGTTGGTCAAAAGTTACCCTTGGGCCAAATATCAAATAAACGGTTTGCCGTTTAGGATTATCCTTTCGCCTTTAAATTCCAGGGACTTGTAAGATGAACATCAGTTATCCGTTTACATTAAACGATTAAGGAGTTGCATAAAGTGACCTCTCTGGATATATCGGTTGACCGTTTGTAATAAACAGTTTGTCGTTTATTTCCAGTAACCTGCAAAGCAATTTAGCTATATCTGGTTTTGTTAAACGGTACCAGAAGAGTACAACCTTCTATTCTGGATTTTATCGGTTAACCGTTTAAATAAAAGGTTCACCATTAAATTTCAGTAGCCTTTCCAGCTTTTTGTGTTTTTCGTTTTTCTTAATCGGTTAGAGCTTAGGCAAAATGTTGCTCTCTAGTTTTAATTGGTTAACTGTTTGAAAGAAAAAGGTTCACTGTTTATTTCCAGAATCACATTTTCGGAAATTCAAACGACCAGAATATTCATCTAATCCTCGCCGATCCAGAAAGACCTACAGATTCTTCAGAAAGAAGTCATCTTCATCCAGAGACTTTAAAAGGAGAAAATCAAGCAGATGCTTTATCTGCAAGAAAAAAGGTCATTATTCCAAGGATTGTCCCAACAAACGGGAAAAATCTATTCGGCTACTTGAGCATCTCCAAGCTACCACAGATTTCTCTCCAGAAAAGGATGAGCTGGAATTCTATTTTTCAGAACAAGATGAACCCAATGATGAAACAGTGTTCGCACTACAGAATTCCTCTGATGACTCAGACAGTGATCAATCCCAAGTAATTTTTCACCAACAGTTGCTGTCCCTTGATACTACTGTTCCCACACCCTCAATCAAACTCCAAATCTTGCCTTCCAAATTCCAAAGGCCCATTCCAGCCATTGGTCTCATCGACACTGGAGCTCAACGCAGCATGTTAAATCCGCATATTCTTCCACCAGAATATTGGACAGAATATGAGGAACATTTCAAAGCTGTCAACGGCAAATTGTTCACCACTTCTTTGATTACCAAAAAACCCATTGGTATTCAAATCTTCCCAAACTGTGTCATTTGGACCAAGGTCATTGGTTCAACTCTTCCTAATAAGGATATCTTGTTAGGTTTTGACATCCTTCACCAGATCAAACACCTCCAAATCATCCCCACTGGAATGCATGATGGAGGATGAACCCTCAGAACGGTACAAAACTGCCTTTTGCATTCCAAATGCCCATTTCCAATGGACAGTCTTACCCTTCGGACTCAAAACTGCCCCATCCATATTCCAAAAATCCATGATCCAAATCTTTCAGCCCATCCTCCATCATGCATTGATTTATATTGATGACATCTTGCTTTTTTCAGGTTCGCATGAGGAACATCACCAGCTGTTAACTCAGTTCTATGATATTGTCCAGAGTCATGGTGTTTGATCTGGTGAAGGATGTCAAAACCTAACAAGATATCCTTATTAGGAAGAGTTGAACCAATGACCTTGGTCCAAATGACACAGTTTGGGATGATTTGAATACCAATGGGTTTTTTGGTAATCAAAGAAGTGGTGAACAATTTGCCGTTGACAGCTTTGAAATGTTCCTCATATTCTGTCCAATATTCTGGTGGAAGAATATGCGGATTTAACATGCTGCGTTGAGCTCCAGTGTCGATGAGACCAATGGCTGGAATGGGCCTTTGGAATTTGGAAGGCAAGATTTGGAGTTTGATTGAGGGTATGGGAACAGTAGTATCAAGGGACAGCAACTGTTGGTGAAAAATTACTTGGGATTGATCACTGTTTGAGTCATCAGAGGAATTCTGTAGTGCGAACACTGTTTCATTATTGGGTTCATCTTGTTCTGAAAAATAGAATTCCAGCTCATCCTTTTCTGGAGAGAAATCTGTGGTAGCTTGGAGATGCTCAAGTAGCCGAATAGATTTTTCCCGTTTGTTGGGACAATCCTTGGCATAATGACCTTTTTTCTTGCAGATAAAGCATCTGCTTGATTTTCTCCTTTTAAAGTCTCTGGATGAAGATGACTTCTTTCTGAAGAATCTGTAGGTCTTTCTAGATCGGCGAGGCTTAGATGAATATTCTGGTCGTTTGAATTTCCGAAAATGCCTTTTCTTTTTAGGACTGCAATCACAATCCTTCTTCTGTTTGCGCTTAATATGCAAATAGGGCTTTTTGCAGGCACTCCGAAAGGGTTCTCTGTCTTTCAATAGTTCTTTGAAAAACTGTTTCTGCTCACAGAGTTTGGCAAGACAAGTTTTGGCAAGTTGAAAGATTTTGCCAAGAGAGATGTTGTCAAGGACAAGATTGGATGCACGAAGTTGCTGCTGTATGTCTGGTTGGAGTTCATCAGGAAGGGAAGCCAGGAAAACATGTTTTAATGTTGGTTCGTTGAATCCATTAAGCTTATAGAACAGCAAGGACATTCTTTTATAATGGAACTCAAGATCCTTAGCATTGAGTGAACAGCATTTCATGTTGAGATAGTCCCGTCGTGCAGCTTCAAAAATTGCAGAGGGGTCTCCAAGGAATTGATCATGGATAACCGCAAGGGCACTTGAGACTTCTGGCAATTGAACAAACTGCAATTGTCTGTATTGGCCTAGAGATTCAAACCAATCTCTTAAAGCACCCGTAGAACGAGTGGCAAATTCTCTAAGGACTGATTGAGTTGTGGCTCCTGGCCTTAACATTTGTAAGTCAAGCCAGGCAGACATTTCATTAAGCCGATCACGCCATTTAGAGGATGGAATATCATCAAATGTGAACCATGGACCATTTGACGATTTTGGACCAGTTGAACCGGATTGGGCTTAGGCTGGAGGAGGTTGGTTTGAGGCAGAGAATTCAGGCATTTCTTCGTCAACTTCAGAAGGAATGTCAACATATGGTTCTGTGTGAGAGGTTTGGCCTTGATCAGGTGGATCGGGTTGAGCCATCAGGATTTTGGTGATATCAGCATAAGACTTTTCAGAGTCACTGGTGGAAGCTGATGATTCTGTGGCTGTCTCAGTATGAGTATCTGAGACTGCAAGATTGGAATCAGAAGTTTGATCATCGGTGGAGGATGTGTGGTCAACTGTGTGAGCACTGAACAAGTGCATGGGTTGTTTATCTTTGGATTGGGTAGGAGGTTGAGGAGGAGCCGGGGGTGGAGGTGCTGATGGTGAGGCTGATGGATAGCCATGGGTTGGTTGGTCAGGAGTGGAAACAGCAGGTTGGGGAATAGTGGCTGGTCGTGGTTGAGGTTTAGGCTTGGGTTTAGGTTTTGGTGGAGGTGGTAATGGATTATCTCGAAAAAGAGTATGAGTCATACCAAATAATTTGGAAGGTTCATACTGTTTGATAGGGGAAAGCATAGAGGCAAATGGATGATAGGTTGGACCGATGGAAGGCATCGGAGGTGAGGAGGTAAAAAGGGTAGGCCTTTGTTTTTCTGATTCTATCTGGTCAAGCTCAGCTTTCAAGCGTCTGATCTCTCTTTCCTTCTGGTCAAATTCTGGGCCATAATAGCGTTGAGCAAGCATGGTTCTTAACTCAGAATCAAGTTGAGCAATTCTGGACTGTAGATTTTGGTGGATCTGCTGCATTTGGGCAGTGATGGAATCAACTTTGGTCTCAAGCTTTTCAGTTCGTAAACTGATTTTTTCAACTTTGGAATTGATGTTTACTAAAGTATCATTTTGTGCTCTGGCATTTTGGGTTTGCCAGTTGAGGACTGATTCAAAAGGTTTAGGGGGTTCAAGGTGTCCTGTAGAGGTGATGGCTGAAGGGATAAAGGGTTTGGACACAACGTTGCGTTGGGAATCTGTGTGGGTGTCTAGAGGAGGAAAGGAAGAAGAGTAGTCTGAAGAAGTAGAGGAAAACATCATACAACTCAGTGGTGGTGTTGGATGTGGGATTGGTGAGGGAATCTCGGATTTGCAATGTTTTGCAATCCATGTGAGTTCTTTTTTGTAGATGGGTAAAGGAGCTGGTGGAGATGGAGGATCTTGTGGTGGTGTGGGGTTATGATGGTGACATGAGGTTGAAGGTTTTTTCTTTTTAGATTTTTTAATTTGAAAGTCCATCTTTTAAGAGAATGATTGGAATGATTATAAGGCTTTCATTTATTAAGGAATAGCTCCAACATTTGAATAAAAAACCATTTAAAGTTTATTATCATCAAAATTAATATTATTAACATATTCATGTTAATATCTTTTAGGGTTTCAATTATTATGGGAAACTGTAGATACTGACTTAAGATGTCATGAAGTACCATTATCTGCCATTTATACAAGAAAGTGAATCAAAACATATCAAAGAAACAAATCAAGTCTACAAAATCAAGTCAAAAGTGAAGGCAAACAAAACAACAAAATGAAGACACATAATGAATATAATCAAACATGTAACTCTCATTCATCCTTTTATTGAATTTACCTCAATTTATACCACCCTCTATTTCTCTAAGTTGTCTTTCTAGATGTTCAACATGGGATACTAACATTGGTGGTCGTAAATCCCAAGTAAGATGTAACTAACAAACTCGGATCAAGCTTCATAGGTGAAATTTTACACGCAAAAAGTTCTCCAAGGTGTTTAAAAATGATCATTCTCATGGAGGTTCACATGACACATATCAAAAGTGGTGAAATGAAACACAATTGTCAAACAAACACACTTAAACATTGAAACAAAATGACGAAAAGTTAAAAAATAAGGGTTAGTCAAGATTTGGTGGGTCACTCAAATTAATTTCACTGTCTGCTTTACATGGTTGGATTTCCCGATATGATTTCAATATTTGACCATTAACTTTAAATGTGACATCATCCTTTGGATTCTCAATTTCTATGGCCCCATATAAATAGCCACTCCAATTTGACTTTAACTTCCCCATAAACAAATGAAGACTAGAATTATAAAGTAACATTTTTTGACCAACCTCAAATGTTTTTCGAAAAATTCTTTTATCATTTGGTTCTTACCTTAATAATTCTAGAATTCTCATATGCATCATTCCTTAATTTCTCAAGTTTATTGTATTGCAATTTATGCACATTACCAGTATTATCATGATTTGAATTAAAAGCTTTAGCAGACCAAAATGATTTATGTTCAAGTTCAACTAGTAAGTGACAAGGTTTAACAAGCCGATAGGGTGACTTCCCAAAGATATTTTGAATGCCTTACAGTATGCCCAAAGTGCATTAGTTAGTCAAAGAGACTAATCGTTGTGGTTTGGGTTAACTATTTTTTCCATAATTTGTTTTATCTCCCTATTTGGTCATTTATCTTGACCACTTGTTCGAGGATGATAAGGGGTAGCAACTTTATGTGTAATTCCACATTCCTTCATCAAGGACTCAAATGGCTTGTTACAAAAATGCTTACCTCCATCACTGATAATGGCTCAAGGTATTTCAAATCTGCTCAAAAAGATGTCGAGTGTGTTGGTCCACGTGTGGGATGAAATCACGGATATAATTGATGATACCGAGAAACTGTTGAACTTGCTTTTTGGACAGGTGCTGATCTGGAAAGTGAAGAAACTCTTGGGCAATATGCTTTCCAGGCTGATAATGGTCGTCTTTTATGACCATTCCAAGAAATTCAATGGTATCTGTGGCAATGGTGCTTTTCTTGGCTGATAACATAATTCCATGACTCTGGACAATATCATAGAACTGAGTTAACAGCTGGTGATGTTCCGCATGCGAACCTGAAAAGAGTAAAATGTCATCAATATAAATCAATGCATGATGGAGGATGGGGCAGTTGTAAGACCAAAGGGTAAGACTGTCCATTGGAAGTGGGCATTTGGAATACAAAAGGCAGTTTTGTATCGTTCTGAGGGTTCAACGCCTAATTGCCAAAAACCTGATTTTAAATTAAATTTTGAAAAGATCTGGGCATTTTTTAGAAAAGTAAACATGCTTTGTCGGCATGGTAAAGGGAATTTGTCATCTTGTAAAAACATGTTTAAGGGCTGATAGTCAATGACTAAGCGTTTCTTTCCTCGAACAAGCTCAGCATGCTTTTCAACATAAAAGGCTTGGCAAGCCCATGGAGAAGTTGTGGGCTCAATTAGACCTTGGGCTAGCAATTGGGAACATTCCTATTGGGCTAGGAGTAAATCAGAAGGACTCATTCCTAGATGGATAGCTTTGGTTGGGTTAATGTCTTCATTGAGTTTGAAAGGTAACTTAATGAAGAAAGAGTTATTTTTCCACAATGGGTTTGGATGGGTGAATTGAGAATGGGACTCTGGACATAGACTTAAAATTTTGGTGGATATATCTTGGTAGGGCTGAGGTGTGTCGGACAGGTTGTAAAGTTTAAGAATGTCTGTGAAAGGTTTGAACATGAATTTGACTTGGATTCCAGTGGGAATGATTTGGAGGTGTTTGATCTGGTGAAGGATGTCAGAACCTAACAAGATATCCTTATTAGGCAAAGTTGAACCAATGACCTTGGTCCAAATGACAGAGTTTGGGAAGATTTGAATACCAATGGGTTTTTTGGTAATCAAAGAAGTGGTAAACAATTTGCCGTTAACAGCTTTGAAATGTTCCTCAGATTCTGTCCAATATTCGGGTGGAAGAATATGCGGATTTAACATACTGCGTTGAGCTCCAATGTCGATGAGACCAATGGCTGGAATGGGCCTTTGGAATTTGGAAGGCAAGATTTGGAGTTTGATGGAGGGTATGGGAACAATAGTATCAAGAGACAGCAACTGTTGGTGAAAAATCACTTGGGACTGATCACTATCTGAGTCATCAGAGGAATTCTGCAGTGCGAACACTGTTTCATCATTGGGTTCATCTTGTTCTGAAAAATAGAATTCCAGTTCATCCTTTTCTGGAGAGAAATCTGTGGTAGCTTGGAGATGTTCAAGTAGCCGAATAGATTTTTCCTGTTTGTTGGAACAATCCTTGGCATAATGACCTTTCTTCTTGCAGATAGCATCTGCTGGATTTTTTCCTTTTAAAGTCTCTGGATGAGGATGACTTCTTTCTGAAGAATCTGTAGGACTTTCTGGACCGACGAGGCTTAGAGGAGTATTCTGGACGTTTGAATTTCCAAAAATGCTTTTTCTTTTTAGGACTGCAATCACAATCCTTCTTCTGTTTACACTTAATATGCAAATAAGGCTTTTTGCAGGCACTCCGAAATGGTTCTCTATCTTTCAACAGTTCTTTGAAAAACTGTTTCTGCTCACAGAGTTTGTCAAGACAAGTTTTGGCAAGTTGAAAGATTTTGCCAAGAGAGATGTTGTCAAGGACAAGATTGGATGCACGAAGTTGTCTTTGTATGTCTGGTTGGAGTTCATCAGGAAGGGAAGCCAGGAAAACATGCTTTAATGTCGGTTCGTTGAATCCATTAAGCTTATAGAACAGCAAGGACATTCTTTTATAATGGAATTCAAGATCCTTAGCATTGAGTGAACAGCATTTCATGTTGAGATAGTCCCGTTGTGCAGCTTCAAAAATTGCAGAGGGGTCTCCAAGAAATTGATCATGGATAACCGCAAGGGCACTTGAGACTTCTGGCAATTGAACAAATTGCAATTATCTGTATTGGCCTAGAGATTCAAACCAATCTCTTAGAGCACCCATAAAACGAGTGGCAAATTCTCTAAGGATTGCTTGAGTGGTGGGTCCGGGCCTTAACATTTGTAAGTCAAGCCAGGCATACATTTCATTAAGCTAATCACGCCATTTTGAGGATGTAATATCATCAAATGTGAACCATGGACCATTTGACGATTTTGGGCCGGTTGAACTGGTTTGGGCTTGGGCTGGAGGAGGTTGGTTTGAGGCAGAGAATTCAGGCATTTCTTCATCAACTTCAGAAGGAATGTCAACATATGGTTCTGTGTAAGAGGTTTGGCCTTGATCAGGTGGATCAGTTTGAGCCATCAGGATTTTGGTGATATCAGCATAGGACTTTTCAGAGTCACTGGTGGAAGCTGATGATTCTGTGTCTGTCTCAGTATGAGTATGCCACCAAGCTCATTCTACCAATCAGTCCCACTTTGGAACATCTCCTCAACCCAGACAAATTCAAACCAATCTCTTAGAGCACCCGTAAAACGAGTGGCAAAGTCTCTAAGGACTGCTTGAGTGGTGGCTCCGGGCCTTAACATTTGTAAGTCAAGCTAGGCAGACATTTCATTAAGCCGATCACGCCATTTTGAGGATGGAAAAAGGGTATTGGAAAGCCTTGGATGCTTGCAGGCGGGACCACTGCATGGTGGATGTGGACAGTAGAATTCATACACTAGTCTGGAGGATGTCGAAGAAGCTTTTGGTGATGTCTGGGTAGCCTTATCTTTTTTGGAAGGTTTGGGTGGTTGTGATGGTGATGGTTGGGAGGAAGAGCCTGGTTCATGCATGGATGGTTGGGGAAACTGTTGTAGATGTTGGCTGAGAGGAAGAAAGTCTTCCCATGTGTTGTGCCGATGTGCCAAACAAGTTCTGGGCTCGTGAACAGTACTTCGTCTCCCTACCATACAAGGATGGTTGGACTATGCCCCACCAAACAGCTTCTCATCCGAGAATGCCTCAGGACGAAGAATTGAGCAAAACAGAGATCCAGGCCCTGATGGATCTAAAGCTTATTAGACCCTCTAGGTCTAATTGGGGCAGCCCAGCATTCTATGTCAACAAATTATTTAATCAAATAAATAAATAGCTAAATTAATTAATTTTCGGAATTAATTAATTAGCCCCATTTTGATCAAATCAAATGGTTAATTATGGGCTTCTTTTGTGACATGTTCTAATGCTTTCTCTTAATCGATATTGGATCCAATAAAAGCCCATAATTCTAAACCCAAAAATGGTCTAGAAGTCCATAATCATATATGAACCGTAACATGTCCAAAATGGTCATTAAACGTGCTCGATATTACATAATGTTTAATTGAGGATTTATGAAATTTATTTTGTTCCTTAAACCTTTTATGGAACATCTAAATTTCTATCTTAAATCATATTTAAGATATATTCTCAATGAATTATAATATAAATATTGATTTTCCTAAAAATAGGAAATTTAATTTCTCATTTTCTAGTAACTCCTTTTTCATTTCTATATTGTGTGTGACCTTTTAGGTTCTTAGTTATAAGGTAGTATAACTATTTTAATGATAACTCTTTATTCATTAAATGATGCTAAACTCTTTAGTCATCAATTAGAACCTTTCTAATGACCTTAAGATGCATTGGTAATACGCTTTACCAATATTGATCTTAAGGTTTCTACAAGTCATGAGTGACACCTAGCAATATATCACAACGATCCAAATAACAAGAATTGTTGGATCTATAGAACCTATTCCATTGTATCTCTATGTCTTGGTCTCTTCATCATCCATGTTCAGAGAAAAGAACGGCTTATGGTTTATTATGTTAAGCAGTTATGCTTTATCTCAAAATAAATCTAAATGAACTTGGCATGAAAATATAATTTGAACTCCTTCAAATATATTTCACCTTGGCCAAGGATTTCTCATGTCAATTCATATTATCTCATAGGGACATCCTTTTGTATATTACAAAGTGACGAATTCCATATTGGCTATACACTTGTCTTCATACATAGTCAACCATGACAGCTATTGCTAGATCTCTTTCGTGATTAGAAATCAATCATTATGCATTCACATATCGAGATGTCTATGTATAAGACATCGGTTATGCCTTAGGTCTAAAGACCATTACTAAACATACTGTCTGTTACAATGTATAATAAGCCATTAAAACTCAAAACCATATGGCTTACTATATTTGGTCAAGTTCGGTAAACTTGTTCTTTTAACAAGTACCTATGTCTTTGACTTGACATCTCATGTCAATGATATGAAACTCACCATCCATTTTAGTATCACATACTATAAGGAGTCATAACACATACTAGTGTTTATAGGAATGTATAATGTCCAATCATAAATCTACCACTAGGAACTATTTTAGAAGTATAGTACAAAGGATGCACGTTTCATATTCTCGACAAACTCGAGAATGTGTTCCTTAACTATTTTACTTCTTGGACTATATTCATTAAATTAATATATGAATATTGATAACTTTGCCATTTTATAAATATCAAAATTCTATTCAAATACAATCATTCCCTAAACAATTAAATCACCATTCGATTAGCCTTTAGGGCATATTACTAACAGTTCTATATGCCCATAATGCATCATCAAGTCTTAATGACCAATCTTTTTTGTCTGGCCTCATCGTCTTTTCTAACATGTGCTTTATTTCTCGATTGGAGATCTCCACTAGTTTGCGGATGATATGGGGTCGCCACTTTATGAGTGATTGAATACTTCGTCAAAAGAGCCTTGAATGCTTTGTTACAAAAGTGAGCACCACCATCACTGATTATCGCTCGAGGGAATCCAAAGCGTGAAACAATGTTGCTTTTCAAAAATCCTATCACCACCTTGTGATCATTGGTTCTGCATGAAATTACTTCTACCCATTTTGATACATAGTCAACAGCAACCAATATAAATTAATGGCCAAAAGAAGGGGGAAAGGGTCCCATGAAGTCGATACCCCATACATCAAAAATCTCAACCACTAAAATTGGATTTAGTGGCATCATATTCCTTCGTGTAATGCTCCTCATTCGTTGACACCTATCACGTGAAGAACAGAAAGTGTAAGCGTCTCGAAATATGGTTGGCCAATAGAAACCACATTGTAAAACTTTTGTAGTTGTTTTCTTAGCACTAAAATGGCCTCCACAAGCTTGTTCATGGAAGAATGAAAGAATATTATGAATTTCATTTTCTGGGACACATCGTCTGACAATTTGATTTGTACAATACTTGAATAAATACGGGTCATCCCAAAAGAAATTCTTTATTTCTGCAAAAAATTTGGCCTTGTCTTACTTGGACCAATGCTCTGGAAGTTTACCTGTAACAAGATAATTAACTATATCAGCATACTAAGGTAATACTTCTACACTCATTAATTGTTCATCTGGAAATGACTCACTCAATGTTAATGGCTCTGTAATTGTGTCAAAATGGAGACGAGAGATGGTTTGCCACAACATTTTCTGTGCCTTTGTTATGTTTGAATTCCAAGTCAAATTCCTGCAAAAGTAACACCCAACGAATTAGTCTAGCTTTTGCATCTTTCTTTGTGAGAAGATATTTAAGAGCAGCATGATCTGTGAACACAATTATTTTACAACCAATGAGATAAGATCGAAAATTTTCCAATGCAAACACTACTGCTAGCATTTCTTTTTCAGTAGTTGAATAGTTCAATTGTGCATCATTCAATGTCATACTAGCATAGTAAATAACATGGGAAATTCGATCAACTCTTTGTCCTAATACTGCTCCTACTACATAATCAGATGCATCACACATTAGTTTAAATGGTAAGCTCCAGTTTGGGGATTCAAAAGACATAAGACATGAATCATCAAAGATAAATGGTACATCCTAAGCAAGTAAATTGCATAAGGGTCTGGAAACTTTGCTAAAATCTTTAATGAAACGTCTATAAAAACTAGCATGCCCAAGGAAAAATCTTATTTCTCTTACTGTTTTAGGTGGAGGAAGACTACAAATGAGATCCACTTTGGCTTTGTCAACCTCAATACCTTTGCTCGAAATGATGTGACCGAGAACAATACCTTATTTTATCATAAAATGGCACTTCTCCCAATTTAAGACCAAGTTCTTTTCAATACATATCTGCAGAACTAGTGTTAGATGATGTAGATATTGATGAAACAAGTCACTAAAGACAAAAAAATCATCCATAAAGACCTCGAGGAATCATTCAACCATATCAGAAAAAATGCTTAACATGCATCGTTGAAATGTAGCGGGTGCATTACATAATCCAGATGGCATCCTCCTATATACAAAAGTGCCAAAAGGGCAAGTGAAAGTGGTTTTTCCTTGATCTTTTGGTGCTATGGGAATCTGATTATATCCTAAGTAGCCATCTAGAAAACAATAAAATTCAAGGCCTGCTAATCTATCAAGCATTTGATCAATAAATGGTAAAGGAAAATGGTCTTTACGTGTGACAGCATTCAACTTTCTATAACAATGCATACACGCCATCCTGTAGTTACTCTAGTTGGTATCAATGTATTATCAGCATTGGTAACTACAGTGACTCCTGACCTTTTGGGGACAACTTGTACAGGACTGACTCATGAACTATCAGAATTGGGTAAATGATACCTGCATATAATAGTTTAAGGACTTCAGTTCTAACCACTTCTTTCATATTAGGATGTAACCGACGTTGCATTTGCCTAGTAGATTTAGCATTTTCATCAAGGTGAATGTATACCTTTTATATATGCTATGGTCCATCTTAATGCTCCTTTGTGCTCTTTTAAAACATCCAAAAACTTACATTTTTGTTCGTCATTAAGGGATGCTGAGATGATTACTGGTAGAGTACTTTCTTCCCCCAAATGATAGTCAATATGGGACCTCACCACCCGTCAATGCATGGGAATGCATATTCCAAAGTGTTGGGCAATGGTTTGAGCTCAAGTTTCGGTGGTGATTCTGATGATGGGATGAGTTTCTTCTCTGATGGTGCTAGTTGTTCAACCCTTGACTACCATTTATTAGTGTCTATGGATGGTGCTGAGTCAAGTAGGGCGTTGACCTCATCAACTGATCTGTCAATATCAAAATCCAAACCAAAGTGAGTTAAACATGTTTATAAAAGATCATCACTAAGGTTTAAAACAAAAGTGTCATCAACTAATGCTTCAATTAAATCCACATCAACAATTTCATCATCTGCATTGTGAGGTTGTTTGGCAATGTCGAAGATGTTAAGCTCCATAGTCATGTTGCCGAAGGACAACTGCATATTTCCAGTCCTACATTGAATGTGAGCATCTGCAGTTGCTAAGAAAGGTCGGCCTAGGATAATGGAGATGTGCTTCCTTGAATCCTGTATTGGTTGAGTGTCAATTACAATGAAAAATAAAGTTTGTCTACCTGGATAAGCACGTCCTCCACAATACCACGAGGTATTTTCATGGACTGATCTGCAAGCTGTAACACTACTGGAGTTGGGTGTAATTCTCCAAGTCCAAGTTTCACGAAAACTGAATAAGGCAACAGATTTACACTAGCTCCTAAATCAAACAAAGCATTCTCAATTGTGTGGTTCCCTATGCTATATGAGATAGTGGGGGAGCCTGAGTCTTTGCATTTTAAAGGAATTTTATGTTGGAGGATAGAACTAATGTTTTCTGTTAAAAATGCCTTCTTTTGAATATGCATGTTTCTCTTTTTAGTACAAAGGTCTTTAAGAAACTTGGCGTAAGATGGAACTTGCTTTATAACATCAAGTAAAGGGATGTTAACATTTACCTCTTTGAAAATTTCGAGAATCTCACCTGTGGATTTTCCCTTTTTTCCTTTACCTAACCTCTAAGGAAATGGAGCTTTGGGAACATATTCTTGTGGGTTGGTTTCTTCTTTCTCCTTCGGTGATGAGTCCTCAACATTCACAGGTACAATTTGATTTTCTTTTATCACCGGCATCTCCATTTTGTTGTCGACTTCTTTTCCTTTTCGCAAGGTCATGACGGCTTTGACCTCTCCATGCTGCTGTGGTGAGCTGGTACTTGCTTCATGTACTCCTTTAGGGTTAAGCACTGGTTGACTTGGAAATTTACCTTTTTCAATAGTCATTGCCAAGGTCTGAACTGAAGAAGCAAGTTGTCCCACCATCTTTTCCAGGCTTGAAACTGATTGGGCTTGCGAGTTAAAGCCCGTTCTTAACTCATTTCGTAGTCCATCAATGGTACGGTTCTGTTGCTCAATCGTGGAGTGAGTAACATTCTTGAAATTCTGGAATGCATCCTCTTATGGTCTGGGTTGAGAGTATTCTGGTTCTGATTGAATGGTCTAAATGGGGGCTGAGAGACTTAAGAATTTTGAGGAATTGGTAGAGCTGGAGCTGCTGGTCCATTCTGTTGGAATCCTTGAGACCATGAAAAATTGAGGTGGTCTCTCCATCCAGGGTTATATGTATTGGAGTATGGTTTGTAATTTGATAGTTTTCTCATTATTCCTATGGCATTGGCTTGATTTGAGTATGAGTCATGGTCATGTGGCTCTGTTGATTTAGCAGTTGATAATGATGCTATTTGTCCAGCGAGACCTTCAACCATCTCCTTGACTTCTTTGATTCCTGAAGTTTACTCGCCAATGTGAACCTCATTTACACCCTTAATTCTTCTAATATTCCTGAGTGATCGACTCTGTTGTTGGGAATTATCCGCTTGTCGCTGGAAGAATTCTCAAATCTCTTATGCACTTTTTGACAATAGCTCTCCTCCACTTGTTGCCATTAGTCATTCTTGCACATTCGACAATAATCCCTCTAAAAAGTATTGGCATTGGTGCCATTTTTCGTACTCATGATGTGGACACGTCAAGAGTAGCCCATTGAATTGCTCCCATGTTTCGAAAAACTACTCGTCATCTTTCTAGGTAAACTCCGAGCATTAGTTTTATGCACTGGGAAATATTTATTTAAAAAATTCGTAATCATTTGTTCCCATGATGCAATGCTAGTAACAGGTAATATATTAAGCCATAAATGAGCTCTATCCTTTAAAGAAAATGGGAATAGTCTAAGTTTAACATCATCGTTTGAAAAATTCTCGTATTTAAAGGTTTGGCAAATAGCACGAAAATCATTCAAATGATTATATGAGTCCTCATTTTCTAAGCCATAGAATGTTGGGAGACAATTTAGCACACTAGGTTTTAGTTCAAAACTCATAGCAGCTACTTTTGGGTATCTTATGCATGATATGCTCAAATTAGCTACAGGACTAAAGTAGTCCTTAAATGGCCTCTCCTGTGGTGCTTGTAAATCCATTTTGTTTTTAATGTTTTTGTGTGTGCGAAGTGTTTTCTCAAGTTCGAAGTCTATAGGTTCAAGATTAGGTAATAATGACCTACGACCATGCATGCAAAATAAATAAAATAAAAATAAAGATGGGAACAAAACAAATAAAAAATAAAGAAGAGGGAGAAATTACGATACTAACCTTATGGCGCTATTACAACCTTACTATAAAAATACACAAAAAATACGTAAAATAAATTAACTAAAAAAAATTAGTAAGATAACAAATCACAAAGAAGAAATAAAAAAATAACTTGAAAATTAAATTACAGAATTTTACAGAAGAGAAAAAGAAAAGAGATACTAACCTCTAAATGTAGGTTAACTTTTTTTTCTTTTTTTAAAAAAATACAAGAAAACAATTAAATAGAAATATTCACAAAAATTAATTCTATGAATTAAAATTACTTACTTACTTCCCCGGCAAGACACCAAAAACTTGTTGTGTAAATTTTATTGAACTCGTAAGCGCACGAATCTATTGTAGTACAGATTAATGGTGACGAGTGTCGATCCCACGAGGAAGTGGATTTTAATTATATATATAGAATTAATTTTGTAAATGGGTGATTCGATTTGAGGTGGAAATGATTTAAAATGGCGAGAATAAATTCTAAAATTGGAATTGAAATGACAAGAATAAATTGAAGAGAATTCTATTAAATCGACATACTTTGGTATCTAGATCCGTATCAACATGCATCATGGACTAAATATTCCTTATTAATACCAATTAAATCATGGGGGGGAATCCACACCTCATGAACCACGCTCTAATAAATATGGTGCTAAGGGCTTATCGTGCCAAATAATAATAATCTTATACTAGGGAGCCGGTGAAACTAGGGTGGTACTAGACAAGATTATTATTATTTGTCAACGAAAAGTCAAAACATCCACAAAAACTAGAGGGGAAGAGAAAATAAATTTACCAAATAAAGCCCATGACACATATTGAGACTTCACCTTCAACCCAAGCTTGAAAGAAAATTAGCCACTCATAGTTGAACTAGGGGTAAAATGGAAATTTATTAAAATACGTAGAAAATATAAGATGGAGAAGGAATTATAAAAAATAGAGTCCAAAAATGGATTCAGAGGCCCCCAATTAGGGGGGGAGGCCCCCTTTTTATAGATACATCGAGTAAATTATGGCCATCGGATTAAAAACAGTTTGGACGCTCAGGATTGCGCCACGTCATCAGTCAACAGCATGCGTGAACAGTAAGACGGTTTGCACATGGTTTGAACAGTAACGCAATTTGGTTGAAAAATAATCTCATGTGTTGCATGTACCGTATGCACGTTTTTTGGTCCACTAATATGCTGGCACATCATCGATCAACAGTGCATAAAAATTTTAGTCCAACAGGATCTTGACATCTCATCAGTCAATGCCACATCATCGGTCAATGCCACATCATCGATCCATCTATGTGAACAGTGCATTTTTCCTTTTATGCTCCTCCTGAGGTTTTCAACCGTCTTGAGTTAAAAAATGATGTCTGTTTTACTGTTTGATCTCTCGTTTATTATGAAATAACTATGATGCCCCTAAAATACATAAATTGCTTAATTAAAATAAAATACACATAATTAAATTACAAAAAGCTAAAACACATAAAAGAAAGGGTTGTTAGTAAGACTTGAAATATAAAATGATGATTTTCTCCTTTATAAATATGCATTTTCTAACACTCAACACCTATTCTTCAATGATCACTTCTGTCCACATAGAACAAGAAAACCTACCCATTCAAGCCTTTAATGATCAAGAAAACCTACCCAGCAAAACTCTATGGACATTTCTTGTGGGATGTCTCAGCCTCTGGCAATTGTGATGCAGGCTGTCCTTGTTGGGAAGATATTGAAGAAGATGATGACGAACCAAAAAGCAAGCACAAGTCTAAAAAGATCATTTATCTAGCTTGCCGCTATCATGTTGATCATCCTGAAGATCCATCTGAGCCTGATTCTCAAGCACCTTTACCCATCTATGATAAAGGTCTTGCCTAGATCCGAAAACATGAACCTGCTTTGCTCAGCTACAAACTTCAATCAACCCATGAGACTACCCATGTTAGTCCTACTCCTAAAATACAGTCATGTATGATGTTTTCCCCATCAACATCTATAGAATACCAAGTCCAGTTCCCACCTTTGGAAAAACACACTGATCAACAAAAGAATTTCATATCCAAACCATATGTCTCCTCTGCAATAACTCCTGCTGGCCATTTAGAAGAACCTCGTTCTTTTGAGGCAGTCTTAAATTGGCAAACTCAAAATGCTATTGCACATAACCAAGCACACAAAACCAACCAGGTTGAGAAAAATGTTGATATTATCTCAAATAAGTTAAATCAGATATATCAAAATCTTCATAACAGAGTTACTCAACTTGACTCTGAACTTTGAGCGATGCTTGTTTAATGAGTCTATAGTCCTGATTTTGATAAAAAAGAAGCTGAGCTAAAAGCTTTGAAAGCTAAAATTGACAGAATTGACTCAGAAAGGCTCCAGGTTACCCTGTTTACAAGTTCTACTCCATACCAGTAATTAATCCTACCTATCATCCCTTCTTGCCATCTTTTCCTCTCGCACATATGAACCTTCTAACGTTTTTGGTATGACCCATACTTTGTTTCCTCTACATCCACGACCTCAACCAAAACCAAAGAAAACACCAAAACTAGCTCCAGTTCGAAAACCCATTCCTCTGCAAAATCCTCAGACCTCCAGATTTGAACCATCATCCTCTGCATCACAACTTCTTTACCGGAACCCACTCCACCACCACTGATTCAAACTTTTATTTCCCTAGAAAAACAACCCATGTCCCAATATTCTGCTCAACAACTTTCCCATTCACCATCTCTAGATTCCTCTAGTAAAAATTCCCCTGCACAATTAGATTCATTATCCATTAAGTCATCCAATTTGTCTGATTTAGACATTTCTGATTCAAATCTACCTGATATTTCCAAACTCCTCATGGCAAAACCTACTGAACAATCTGGTGCCACTGACCCTGGCCTAAGAACTGAACCTGTTGACACTGATGAAGAAAACCAAGAAACTGGTGAAACTAGTAAATCTTCTCAGTCAATTCCACCTCAGCCAAAAGTTTCCAAACCTTCCAATGGTCCATGGTTTACTTTTAATGATATCCCTCCAACAAAATGAAGAGAAAGGCTACAAGAGTTGTCTGGTTGGATTGATCTCTAGATGTTAGCTCCAGATGCAACAACCCAATCTATTCTAAGAGAATTCAGTACTCGATTTACGGGTTCTTTTCGGGATTGGTTTGATAGTCTTGGACAATATCGACAACTTCAGTTCATTCAGATTTCTGATGTCTCTCAGGCTTTAGCCATTCTCCATGATCAATTTATTGGAGAACCAAGTGTTACTTTTGACGCCGCGAGACGTGATTATCTTAACATGAAATGTTGTTCTCTCAACACAAAAGATCTTCATTACCACTACAAGCAAATGTCTTTGCTCTATTATAAGCTGAATGGATTCAATGATCCCACACTCAAGCATGTATTTTTGGCATCTCTTCTAGAATAATTACAACAAGAAATTCAACGTTAGTGCTTATAAGCTCAACATTGACAAACTATCATTGGGAAAGTTATTCCAAATTACTCTGGGATGTCTTGACAAATTGTGTGAACAAAAGAAGTTCTTCCAGGAACTCATCAAAGACAAAGAACCTTTCAAATCTGCTTGCAAAAAGCCTTACTTGGCTAGCAAGTGCAATGATCCAAAGAAGTGCGACTACTCACCCAAGAAATAGTCTCACTTCAAGAAATCCATATTCCCATTTCCATCCAGGAAACGACGTACCAAATAGTTTCGCGTTTTTAGAAAAAGGCAATCCCATTCTAAATGGTTTCCTGACAGAAGAAAAAGCGGATGTTTCATTTGAAAAAAGAAAGGTTATCCAACACCTAGAATCCAATACATAATTTTCCCCAAGCACAGATCAAGTTGAACACTTGTTTTCTCAACAAGAAGAGCCAAATAATGACACAATCTTTACCTTACCATCAGACTCCAATGATTCAGACAGTTCTGATTTTGAACCCATCTACACAATCCAACCTTCCTCTATTCTCATTTATCACCGTATCATACCCATGCCTTCTGTCAAAATCCAAATTATCCCTTCCAGATATCATAAACCTATCACAACCAATGGTTTTCTCGACACTGGTGCTCATCGAAGCATGCTTAATCATGTTATTCTTCCTATTATGTATTGGAAAACTCAAGAGGAACACTTCAAAGCAGCAAACGGAAAGATCTTTACAACTAAATTAGTTACTAAACATCTAATAGGAATCCAATTATTTCCTAATTGTGTTGTTTGGATCAAACTAATTGGTTCATCTTTGCCAAACAAAGATCTCCATTTAGGGTTTGATATCTTACATCAAGCAAAAAATGTCCAGATTACTTCCTTTGGTCTCTGTTACAAATCCATGATTAAACCCTTCACCAACACTCTAAAGATTTATTCTTTAGCCAATTCACCACCCTCATACCAGGCCATTACAGATCAAATTCTCAAATTTTGCCCTGAAAACCATAGCTTTTTTACCCATCCAAACCTATTGTGGAAAAACCCAAAGTTCTTCATATCCTTACCTTTCAAACTAAATGAAGATGACAACCCAACCAAAGCTACACATACGAGAATGAAACCACAAGACCTTATTTTGGCCAAACAAGAATGTGCCCAATTGCTAAAACAAGGCCTAATTGAACCCACAAATTCTCAATGGGCTTGTCAAGCTTTTTATGTTGAAAAAGGTCTGAAATTCTTCGTGGCAAAAAATGATTAGTCATTGACGATCAGCCACCCAAAAATTTCCTCCAAGATTAGAAATTTCCATTACCCAATAGAAACATCCCTTTTGTCCACCTAAAAAATGCTCGAATCTTTTCAAAATTTGACTTGAAGTTTAGTTTTTGGCAACTTGGTATTCACCCCTTAGAATGATACAAAACTACTTTTTGTATTCCAAATGCCCATTACCAATGGATAATCTTTCCTTTTGGCCTCAAAACTGCCTGTTCCATTTTTCAAAAGGCCATGACCACCATCTTTCAACCAATCATGCACCATGCCCTTGTTTACATTGGTGATTTGCTCCTTCTTTCAAGTACTCATGATGAACATTACAAGTTACTCCAGTAGTTTTTCCAAATCATTACGGTACTAACATGTAGGCTTTCAGGACAGTCGAAAATCTTAGGAGGAGCATGAGAGGAAAAATGGTATTGTTCACATTTACAGTACTGTCTATATTAAATGAAAGCCTACATGTTAGCAGATTCATTTCCTTTCTCAACTTTCCACCCTGAAAACTTATTTTTCACAAGTCTAAACATTGACCCTTCCAGAGATGTGACTGAAGATGAGTTATAGTACATCTGGTGCCTAACTGTTCTTTACACCACAAGTTAATTCTCCCTGTCAGAACTACCTTGAATCATTTCATGAATCCTGAAAAATCAACCTCATTGACCTGAACCCTTCTTGAGTGGTTCTCTCCACTTTCCTGGTGGATAAGAAAGTTACAGCAACTATCCATGGTCTACAACCTTGATCTAATGCCTGAATCAGAAGCAAATATGTTCACCTCAGTGTTCATTATCCATAGGCCATATTTCCAGTATCCAAACACCAACTCTTTTTGGACTCAAGACCAAATGTTCGAATGGTTCACAACACCACACCCAACAATCCTTGAACAAGACAATAACATCGAGAAAAACCTTCAGAATTTCCTTTGCCACCTTAATCACCAACTTGAACCACATAAAGAAATATTCCATACATCTTTAGGTCCACAACATGACATCATTATAATTCCAACTCCTTCGTCCATTTCAAAACCAAAACCGACAGGTATCATCAAAGAAGAAAAATTGAATTTCACATATTTCTTATTCCAAGACGCTCAAGACCCTTGGACTGACTTCCTACCCTTAAGCCAGCATCTCCAATAACTCCAAGATCCATCGCAACTGGAAGAACCTTCATTATCCAAATCTAGTACCAGCACTTGTCCACCTAAATTTAGCCAACCAATTAGATGGTGACATTCCCCTCTCATTGTCCAAAAGCACAATATTGCCCATGGCCACCATGTGATCCCACCTACAAGCATCCAAAGAAAAAGTTACCAAAAGATGACACAGATAGCACCTCTGACAAAGATTACATGAATGTTTCGTCCCCATAGCTATAAGTTTCTCGTGTGTAATTATTAAAGTATGCTGAGTCATGCTTTAATTATTAAAGTTTGCTTTTATTACTTTTACTTTTATAAAGTAAAGTTTGTCGTGTGTAATTATTAAAGTATGTTGAGTCATGCTTTAATGATTAAAGTTTTCTTTTATTTAAGGGTCATGTCTTATCAAGCTTGCCTCCTTCTCATCGTATATGTATGATGATCTCTTCCTTTGTAATTTAGAATCAAAGATCAAGAAATAAAAGCGTGTGTTTCCTAAACATGAAGTTCTAAACTTTCTTTCTTTTCTCTGTTAATGAAGTTCTAACATTCTAAAAGTAAACAGAAAGATTTAAATATGTTCATTAGGATTTTGTGCATTATAAAAGTTTTAAAGATTTTTATCTAGTTTAGCACCTCGTTTTAAGACAAAAGACTAACCTCAAATGAAAATATTTTAAGTTTTCTATTTTTCCATCTAAGTATATTGGTTAGAAACCCTAGCATACGGACTACTGGTCCAAAGGACGATCTTTTCATCATTACTTTAATCTAACAACGCCACGTATCCTTTTCAAAACCCATTTTTGGAAGTCCTTTAACCAAATAATTTTTGGAAATTTTTTAAATAAAATCCATTGCTTGCATGACCTAGTGTTTTATGCGCTGATACTAATTGGGGATTCTAAGTACGTGGCGTTGTTATACCATAGCAACGATAACAGAGTTATCCTTTGGACCAATCGTCTGCATGCTCAGGTTTCCAGTCGACATACCTAGAAAACGAGAATGACGTGGTTGCGAGATACCAGATATTTCATATCTTACGATGAACTAAGAATCTAGACAACCCAAAAAGACATAGACTCTCCTTAGTCAGTTAGTCTAAAGGTAGGGTTCCATATATTGTCTTAGAACAAAGAAAGAATAAGAGATTGACTAGCTTTTTGATGCACATGATCCTTTTTCGTGGCAAGTGCAAAGCATACTTGCAGAAGATAGACATTGAACAAGGGTAAGAGTTCTAAACCTAAAGAATCTTAGGATTAAAGAATAGAAACGAAAGTTTTAGTTATCCATAGGGTGGAATATTGTTATCGAAAACCTCTCCTTATATAAGGATACGGAGGGGAAAAGACAAAAGCTAGATGAAGATCATTCCAGCTGGCATACAAGCACACTTATTTTACAAAAGTAGGAGGGCTTACTGGTATAGTAGTGGCTGACAAAAGTAAAAGGCATGATTACATAAGGACAAACAACTTTTAAAAAGCTAAAGCAAAAAGCCAACGTATACATTTATTACAAAATGACAAACAACTTTCAAAAAGTTAAAGGCAAAAGCTAAAAGCAAAAGCTGAAGACACTCATTATTACAAGATGACAAATCGCTTAAAGAGATATGGTTCCATCTTTAGACGAGGATTCAGTCTCGTCAAGGTCACGATCAGGGTCCTTGTCTTTTTTGAGGATTCTTTCGGGATGAGAACATCTTAGAACACATGGCCAAGGGCAATATTGTCCTTTTGGTAGATGAATATCTTATAGAGATGAAGGAACTGGTTGAGGATAATGTTCAGGCTGATCAGGCTGAGAGGAAAATAGTGGATATGAAGATGAGGATGATCCAAGTTCATATGGTGATGGTGATGGTACCGGGGTAAAATCTTCTTAAGGATCGTGGAAATCTTGGAATAAGAAGTCAGTGTAAGCTAGCTTTTCTTCTTTTATGATAATGCCAGTGTTGGGAGGTTGGGAATGTAAAGATAGAGTAGGGATCATAAATATTTCATGTTTTGGTCCAAGAGATGTGTGGAGGATTTTTGGCTAGCCTGGAGGCACATGGTTGAATTCTATAAGGAAGTTTTTCAAGGAAGTCTTAATCTGGAAATCATGTTCGAGACAGGCAATGTGAGGGACTTTCCTCCTGTCATAACTTTGAATATGGATAGTGAATGATAAAAACAGAAGTGAATTGTTGTCCTTCTTAGTCTAGAAGGTCAAGAAGGTGGTGTGTGTCAGCAATCTGTTGCAGCTTTCTGCGCCACCATGGTAATGGTGAAAACCTTTAAAAAAGAGTCCAGGTAAAGGAGGTGGATAACTCTGGATTATTGAGTTTGTTGAGAAGGGGTAAAACAGAGAAAAATCATTTTTGTGGCATACAGAACAGTAAGACACCATGTGTACCAAAGTTCATCTTTGGTAATATCTTTGTGAGGTGTAATTACTAATCCTGTGAGTAAAAGATGATCAGGATGAAAACTGGGAAGGAGCATAGGTTCTCTACTCATCTGATAGATGTTCATAAAAACCCTAAAGAGGAATTTCTTAGCAAAGTCTTGAATTGCGTGAGGTTACTGAAAAGTCATGTTGAGTGGGAAAGACTTCTAGTTGAGAGCTATTTTAGGGAGTGCACTAGCCATGGCAATGTTTGGGAAAGAAATCTGAGAAGTGATACAAAAGAACTGGGAAGGTTGTGATTTTGGAGGTCTGGATAGTAAGTCTGGAATGAGGTTATGATCTCCTTTTATATGTTGGACATGGTAATCATATCTTGAAAACCATTCTTTAAGCCGAAGTGGGGTTTTTTCCGGGACAACTTTTTGCTTAAAGGTCAAGATATTAAGAAAAGCTGAATTATCTAGTTTGATCATGAGTCTATGACCAATCAAAAGATGCAAAAGCTAGATAATTCGTTGGGTATTACTTTTACAGGAATTCGACTTGGAATTTAAAGATAAGAAAAGCATAGAAAATGTTGTGGCAGACCATCTCTCTTGTCTCCATTTTGACACATTTTCTGAACCATTAACATTGAATGGGTCATTTCCAGATGAACAATTAATAAGTGTGGAAGTATTACCTTAGTATGCTGATATAGTTAATTATCTTGTTACAGGTCAACTTCCAGAGAATTAGACCAAGCAAGACAAAGCTAATTTTTTTGCAGAAATAAAGAATTTCTTTTGGGATGACCCTTATTTGTTCAAGTATTGTGCAGATCAAATTGTTAGGCAATGTGTTCCAGAAAGTCAAATTCAGAATATCCTTTCATTCTGCCATGAACAAGCTTGTGGAGGCCATTTCAGTCCTAAGAAAACAACGGCTAAAGTTTTACAATGTGGTTTCTATTGGCCAACTATATTTCGAGATGCTTACACTTTCTGTTCTTCATGTGATAGGTGTCAATAAATGGTGAGCATTACACGAAGGAACATAATGCCACTAAATCCAATTTTAGTGGTTGAGATTTTTGACGTATGGGGTATCGACTTCATGGGACCCTTTCCCCCTTCTTTTGGCCATCAATACATATTGGTTGCTGACTACATATCGAAATGGGTAGAAGCAATTCCATGTAGAACCAATGATCACAAGCTGGTGATAGGATTTTTGAAAAGCAACATTAGTTCCCCCTTATTTTGGCCATCAATACATATTGGTTACTGTTGACTACGTATCGAAATGGGTAGAAGCAATTCCATGTAGAACCAATGATCACAAGGTGGTGATAGGATTTTTGAAAGCAACATTGTTTCACGCTTTGGATTCCCTCGAGTAATAATTAGTGATGGTGGTGCCCACTTTTGTAACAAAGCATTCAAGGCTCTTTTGATGAAGTATTCAATCACTCACAAAGTGGCAACCCCATTCATCTGCAAATCAGTGGCCAAGTTGAGATCTCCAATCGAGAAATAAAGCACATATTAGAAAAGACGGCGAGGCCAGAGAGAAAAGATTGGTCATTTAGACTTGATGATGCATTATGGACATATAGAACAGCTTTCAAGACCCCGATTGAGATGTCACCCTATAGGCTAGTGTATGGAAAGGCTTGCCACCTACCTATAGAACTCGAGCATCGGGCATATTGAGCCATAAGAAATTCAACTTTGACATGTAGCAAGCTAGCTCAGAAAGAATATTACAACTGGCAAAACTTGAAGCAATTCACAATGATGCATACGAAAATGCTAAAATTTACAAGCAGCGAATGAAAATCTTCCATGACAAGCAAATTATGAGAAAATCTTTCACTCCATGTCAGAAAGTGTTTTGATTCAATTCTGAAAATCTTCCATGACAAGCAAATTATGAGAAAATCTCACACTCCATGTCAGAAAGTGCTTTGATTCAATTCTCGCTTGTACCTATTCCCAAGTAAGTTATGCTTTTGTTTTTTGGCCCCTTTATTATTCATATTGTTATTATTTTGTAATTGAAATTATTTTTACATAAGTGTGTTTGTTTAACCATTAAGTTCTCTCTTATCATTGTTAATCATGAGTACCATAGCTAAACAGTTCTTCCTAAACATTCTTAAACCATTTCAACGTGTAAAATCTCATCTCAAAAGACAGATTCGATTTTGTAAAACACATCGTATTTGGGCTCTGCAACCACTAGAGTTAGTATCTTATGTTGAAGATTTAGAAAGCCAACTCAGAGACATTACATGAGCTACTTGCTATGTTACAAGCTTATAAACCAGAGCTAGACCCCTGGATCTTTGTCCACCATGGAATAGGAGAAAACCATTCAAGTAAAGTCCAGGTGAGGGAGGTGGCTTTGTTCGGGTTGAGGAAATGTTCCAAAGTAGGACTGATGGGCAGGATGAGCTTGGTCAGAAGTTTGATCATCGGTGGTGGATGTGTGGTCAACTGTGTAGGCACTGAACAGGTGCAACAACTCTCTGAAATTTATAATCTTGAAAGAATGCCTGCTTCAGAAGCACGCCTGTTCACTTCAGTCTTCATCATCCACGGGCCATATTTTCAGCATCTAGATACAAAGCTTTTCTAGACCCAAGATCAGGTGTATGAATAGTTTACTGCACCACACCCAGTTGTCATTAAAAATGAAATCCAAACCACCCTGCACAATTATCTCTGCCAACTCAACCACCAGACTCCACCACACAGAGATATCTCCCACACCTCCTTAGGACCACAACATGACGTCGTCATGATCCCCACTCCATCCACTATATCACACCCAAAACCCACCGGCATCATCATCAAAGAGGAAAAACCAGATTATACTAACTTCTTCTATCAAGACTCCCAGGACCCATGGGAAGACTTTCGTCCTCTCAGTCAACATCTCCAACAATTTCCCCAACCTTCCATGCATGAACCAGGCTCCTCCTCCCAACCACCACCATCACAACCACCCAAACCTTCCAAAAAAGATAAGGCTACCCAGACATCACCAAAAGCTTCTCTGACATCATCCAGACTAGTGTATGAATTCTACTGCCCACATCCACCATGCAGTGGTCCCGCCTGCAAGCATCCAAGGCTTTCCAAGACCTTTTTCCCTCCACCATCTGATGATGACCCTGATGCGACAGAAAGTGACTCTGAAGACGAATACATGAACCTTCACTCCCCATAAAGAATTTTGTCTTCATGCATGACATTTCCTCTTTTGTCTCCATTCATGAAATTTCCCCTCTTGTCTTGTTGCAGGAAATTTCTCACTTTGTCTCGATTCCATGCACTTTTCCCTTTTATTTTGTTGCAGGAAGCTTCCCTCTTTGTCTTATTGCATGTTTGTCTCGTTGCATGCATTTTCCTTTTTTGTCCTCATGTTATGGACTTTGTCCTGTTGTAATAATGTTGCTTGTACTGTAGTTTTATTCTTGTATTGTAACTTTACTCTTGTAAAAGATAGGGGTCCTGTCCTATCTTCATGATCTCTCCTATATAAAGAGCTCACCCCCTTTGTAAGATAAGAAGTTTTAAGAAATTTGGAAAAGCAATAAACTCTCGTGTGCCTTTCTCTCGTCATGAAGTTCTAAACTCTTCTCTCTCTCTGCAAATGAAGTTCTAAGTGAAAGAAACGAATCAAAGAATTAAATTTGTTCATTTTGAAAACTTAAGGAAGTATGATCTGCACTTGCCTTCAAGGAAGGATCCTGTGCATCAGAAAACTTATGGCGATTTCTTAAATGGTTTGGTATCCTGTTTAAAGATTAAGGAAAAGTCTGTTTTTGGGTTTTATAACTTGCAAAGAACTCGTTTAGGTTTTGATCTAAGAGGTATGTCAGCTGGAACACCACTGTGTGCGGGCTACTGGTCCAAAGGGGTTTTAAATATCTTAGCTTCAAAAGAGCTAAGGAACCCATCACGGGGGTAGAACAACGCCACTTACTCTTTATGGTATCAGAGCAAGACACAGCAACCTACTGAGTTGTATGATGTTTTCATCTACTTCTTCAGACTACCCTTCTTCCTTTCCTCCTTTAGCCACCCACACAAATTCCCAACGCAACGTTGTGTCTAAACCTTTTATCTCTTCAGCCATAACTTCTACAGGACACCTTGAACCCCCTAAACCTTTTGAATCAGTCCTTAACTGGCAAACCCAAAATGCCAGAGCACAAAATGATACTTTGGTAAACATTAATTCCAAAGTTGAAAAAATCAGTTTACGAACTAAAAAGCTTGAAACCAAAGTTGATTCCATCACTGCACAAATGCGTCAGATCCATCAAAATCTACAGTCCAAAATTGCTCAACTTGATTCTGAGTTAAGAACCATGCTTGCTTAACACTATTATGGCCCAGAATTTGACCAGAAGGAAAGAGAGATCAGACGCTTGAAAGCTGAGCTTGACCAGATAGAATCAGAAAAACAAAAGCCTACCCTTTTTACCTCCTTACCTCCAATGCCCTCCATCGGTCCAACCTATCATCCATTTGCCTCTATGCTCTCCCCTATCAAACAGTATGAACCTTCCAAGTTATTTGGTATGACTCATACTCTTTTCCGAGATAATCCATTACCACCACAACCCAAACCTAAACCAAAGCCTAAACCTCAACCACGACCAGCCATTATTCCCCAACCTGCTGTTTCCACTAACCAACCCATGGCTATCCATCAGCCTCACCATCAGCACCTCCACCACTAGCTCCTTCTCAACCTCCTACCCAATCCAAAGATAAACAACCCATGCACCTATTCAGTGCCCACACAGTTGACCACACATCCACCACCGATGATCAAACTTCCAATTCCAATCTTGCAGTCTCAGATACTCATACTGAGACAGACACAGAATCATCAGCTTCCACCAGTGACTCTGAAAAGTCCTATGCTAATATCACAAAAATCCTGATGGCTCAAACTGATCCACCTGATCAAGGCCAAACCTCTCACACAGAACCATATGTTGACATTCCTTCTGAAGTTGACTAAGAAATGCCTGAATTCTCTGCCTCAAACCAACCTCCTCCAGCCCAAGCCCAAGCCCAAATCGGTTCAACCGGTCCAAAATCGTCAAATGGTCCATGGTTCACATTTGATGATATTCCATCCTCTAAATGGCATGATCGGCTTATTGAAATGTCTGCCTGGCTTGACTTACAAATGTTAAGGCCAGGAGCCACCACTCAATCAGTCCTTAGAGAATTTTCTACTCGTTTTACGGGTGCTCTAAGAGATTGGTTTGAGTCTCTAGACCAATACAGACAATTGCAGTTTGTTCAATTTCCAGAAGTCTCAAGTGCCCTTGCGGTTATCCATGATCAATTCCTTGGAGACCCCTCTGCAATTTTTGAAGCTGCATGACGAGACTATCTCAACATGAAATGTTGTTCACTCAATGCTAAAGATCTTGAGTTCCATTATAAAGGAATGTCCTTGCTGTTTTATAAGCTTAATGGATTCAATGAGCCGATATTAAAGCATGTTTTCCTGGCTTCCCTTCCTGATGAACTCCAACCAGACATACAGCGGCAACTTCATGCATCCAATCTTGTCCTTGACTACATTTCTCTTGCCAAAATCTTTCAACTTGCCAAAACTTGTCTTGACAAACTCTGTGAGCAAAAACAGTTTTTTAAAGAACTGTTGAAAGACAGAGAACCATTTCAGAGTGCCTGCAAAAAGCCTTATTTGCATATTAAGTGCAAACAGAAGAAGGATTGTGATTGCAGTCCTAAAAAGAAAAGGCATTTTCAGAAATTCAAACGTTTGGAATACTCATATAAGCCTTGCCGGTCTAGAAAGTCCTACAGATTCTTCAGAAAGAAGTCATCTTCATCCAGAGACTTTAAAAGGAGAAAGTCCAGCAGATGTTTTATCTGCAAGAAGAAAGGTCATTATGCCAAGGATTGTCCCAACAAACGGGAAAAATCTATTCGGCTACTTGAACATCTTCAAGCTACTACAAATTACTCTCCCGAAAAAGATGAACTGAAATTCTATTTTTCAGAACAAGATGAACCCAATGATGAAACAGTGTTCGCACTACAGAATTCTTCTGATGACTCAGACAGTGATCAGTTCCAAGTGATTTTTCACCAACAGTTGCTGTCGTTTGATACTTCTGTTCCCATCCCTTCCATTAAACTCCAGATCTTGCCTTCCAAATTCCAAAGGCCCATTCCAACAATTGGTCTCATCGACACTGGAGCTCAACGCAGCATGTTAAATCCGCATATTCTTCCACCAGAATATTAGACAGAATCTGAGAAACATTTCAAAGCTGTCAATGGAAAATTGTTCACCACCTCTTTGATTACCAAAAAACCCATTGGTATTCAAATCTTCCCAAACTGTGTCATTTGGACTAAGGTCATTGGTTCAACTCTTCCTAATAAGGATATCTTGTTAGTTTTTGACATCTTGCATCAGATCAAACACCTCTAAATTATTCCCACTGGAATTCGAGTCAAATCCATGTTTAAACCTTTCACCGATATTCTGAAACTTTACAACCTGTCTAATACACCTCAGCCCTACCAGCATATTTCGACAAAGCTTTTGAGTTTGTGTCTAGAGTCTCATTCTCAGTTCACTCATCCAAACCCCTTATGAAAAAATAAATCTTTCTTTATTAAGTTACCATTCAAACTCAATGAAGACATTAACCTAACCAAAGCTACCCATCTAGGAATGAGTCCTTCTGACTTACTCCTAGCCCAACAGGAATGTTCCCAATTGTTAGCCCAAGGTCTAATTGAGCCCACAACTTCTCAATGGGCTTGCCAAGCCTTTTATGTTGAAAAGCATGCTGAGCTTGTTCGAGGAAAGAAACGTTTAGTCATTGACTATCAGCCTTTAAACATGTTCTTACAAGATGACAAACTCCCTTTCCCACGACGACAAAGCATGTTTACTATTCTCAAAAATGCCCAGATCTTTTCAAAATTTGATTTAAAATCAGGTTTTTGGCGATTAGGCATTGAACCCTCAGAACGGTACAAGACTGCCTTTTGTATCCCCAATGCCCACTTCCAATGGACAGTCTTACCCTTTGGTCTTAAAACTGTCCCATCCATTTTCCGAAAGTCCATGATCCAAATCTTTTAGCCCATCCTCCATCATGCATTGATTTATATTGATGACATCTTGCTCTTTTCAGGATCGCATGAGGAACATCATCAGCTGTTAACTCAATTCTATGATAATGTCCAAAGTCATGGAATTATGTTATCAGCCAAAAAAAGCACCATTGCCACAGATACCATCGAATTTCTTGGAATGGTCATAAAAGACGGCCATTATCAGCCTGGAAAGCACATTGCGCAAGAGTTGCTTCACTTTCCAAATCAGCACCTTTCCAAAAAGCAAGTTCAACAGTTTCTTGGTATCATCAACTACATCCGTGATTTCATCCCACACGTGGACCAACACACTCGACATCTTTCGGCTTTATTGAAAAAGAAGCCCCCAGAGTGGAATGACAACCACACTATTGCTGTCAGTACATTAAAGTAGATTGCGCAAAATCCGCCTCCTTTAAAGTTGATTGCAGATGGCAAGTGCATACTACAGACAGATGCCAGTGATGAATCATGGGGTGCCATTCTCCTCGAAGAACTCAATGGAAAAGAAAGCTTTATCGCTTATGCTAGTGGATATTTCTCTGACACACAGAAGCATTACCACAATGTGTTCAAAGAAATCTTAGCGGTAAAAAATGGCATCAAGAAATTTGAGTATCATTTGATTGGACACCATTTTCTCATTCGAATGGACAGTTCAGCCTTCCCCAATATTCTCACTTTCAAAGGTAAAACTGTTCTAAAAAAAATGTTACCCAGGTTAAAAGATTGGTTTTCCAAGTATGACTTTTCAGTTAAGCATATAAAGGGGTCCTAGAACCTCATCCCTGATATGCTTTCCCGACTCTCTAAATCAGACAAACTTCTCACCGTGTTTTCCATAACCTACCACTTCCCAGTTATTTCCATGGCTACTTCTCTTCCTCCAAAAGCTCTCACCAAGAAAAACTTTCCCCTTAACAAAACTTTCTCCTCTATCTTTGCCATCTAGGACTTTGCTCGCAAAGCTATTTTTCGCTTTTTCATGAAAGCCTACCTTATGGCAGACTTATTTCCATTTTCTACCTTCCATCCAGAAAACTTGTTTCTTACAGGTCTCACCTTTGACCCCTCCAGGGATATCACTGAAGACGAGTTATGGTACCTATGGTGCCTAACTGTTCTTTATGCCACCAAGCTCATCCTGCCCATCAGTCCCACTTTGGAATATCTTCTCAACCCGGACAAAGCCACCTCCCTCACCTGGACTCTCCTTGAATGGTTTTCTCTCATTCCATGGTGGAGAAAGAAACTACAGCAACTCTCTGAAATTTATAATCTTGAAATAATGCCTGCTTCAAAAGTACGCCTGTTTGTCTTATTGCAGGAAGTTGAAAACTTCCTTTGTTGGCTCTGATACCATAAAGAGTATGTGGCATTGTTCTACCCCCGTGATGGGTTCCTTAGCTCTTTTGAAGCTAAGATATTTAAAAACCCCTTTGGACCAGTAGCCCACACACAGTGGTGTTTTAGCCGATATACCTCTTAGATCAAAACCTAAAACGAGTTCTTTGCAGGTTATAAAACTCAAAAACAGACTTTTCCTTAGTCTTTAAACAGGGTACCAAACCATTTAAGAAATCGCCATAAGTTTTTTGATGCACAGGATCCTTCCTTGAAGGCAAGTGCAGAGCATACTTCCTTAAGTTTTCAAAATGAACAAATTTAATTCTTTGATTCGTTTCTTTCACTTAGAACTTCATTTGCAGAGAGAGAGAGAAGAGTTTAGAACTTCATGACGAGAGAAAGGCACACGAGAGTTTATTGCTTTTCCAAACTTCTTAAAACTTCTTAAAACTTCTTATCTTACAAAGGGGGTGAGCTCTTTATATAGGAGAGCTCATGAAGATAGGACAAGATAAAACTACAGTACAAGAGTAAAGTTACAGTAAAAGAATAAAACTACAGTACAAGCAACATCATTACAACAGGACAAAGTCCATAACATGAGGAAAAAAAAGGAAAATGCATACAACGAGACAAACATGCAATAAGACAAAGAGGGAAGCTTCTTGCAACAAAACAAAAGGGGAAAGTGCATGGAATCGAGACAAAGTGAGAAATTTCTTGCAACAAGACAAGAGATGAAATTTCATGCATGGAGACAAAAGAGGAAATGTCATGCATGAAGACAAAATTCTTTATGGGGAGTAAAGATTCATGTATTCGTCTTCAGCGTCACTTTCTATCGCATCAGGGTCATCGTCAGATGGTGGAGGAAAAAAGGTCTTGGAAAGCCTTGGATGCTTGCAGGCGGGACCACTGCATGGTGGATGTGGGTAGTAAAATTCATACACTAGTCTGGATGATGTCGGAGAAGCTTTTGGTGATGTCTGGGTAGCCTTATCTTTTTTGGAAGGTTTAGGTGGTTGTGATGGTGGTGGTTAGGAGGAGGAGGCTGGTTCATGCATGGAGGGTTGGGGAAATTGTTGGAGATGTTGGCTGAAAGGAAGAAAGTCTTCCCATGGGTCCTGGGAGTCTTGATAGAGGAAGTCAGTGTAATCTGGTTTTTCCTCTTTGATGATGATGCCGGTGGGTTTTGGGTGTAATATAGTGGATGGAGTGGGGATCATGATGACGTCAGGTTGTGGGCCTAAGGAGGTGTGGGAGATATCTCTGTGTGGTGGAGTCTGGTGGTTGAGTTGGCAAAGATAATTGTGCAGGGTGGTTTGGATTTCATTTTTAATGACAGTTGGGTGTGGTGCAGTGAACCATTCATACACCTGATCTTGGGTCCAGAAAAGCTTTGTATCTGGATGCTGAAAATATGGCCTGCGGATGATGAAGACTGAAGTGAACAGGCATGCTTCTGAAGCAGGCATTCTTTCAAGATTATAAATTTCAGAGAGTTGCTGCAGTTTCTTTCTCCACCATGGAATGGGAGAAAACCATTCAAGTAAAGTCCAGGTGTGGGAGGTGGCTTTGTCCGGGTTGAGGAGATGTTCCAAAGTTGGACTGATTGGTAGGATGAGCTTGGTGGCATATAGAACAGTTAGGCACCATAGGTACCATAACTCGTCTTCAGTGATATCCCTGGAGGGGTCAAGGGTGAGACCTGTAAGAAACAAGTTTTCTGGATGGAAGGTAGAAAATGGAAATAAGTCTGCCATAAGGTAGGCTTTCATGAAAAAGCGAAAAACAGCTTTGCGGGCAAAGTCCTGGATGGCAAAGACAGAAGAGAAAGTTTTGTTAAGGGGAAAGTTTTTCTTGGTGAGAGCTTCTGGAGGAAGTGAAGTAGCCATGGAGATAACTGGGAAGTGGTAGGTTGTGGAAAACACGGTGAGAAGTTTGTCTGGTTTGGAGAGTCTGGATAGCATATCAGGGATGAGGTTCTGGGACCCCTTTATATGCTGAACTGTAAAGTCATACTTGGAAAACTAGTCTTTTAACCTGAGTAACATTTTTTCAGGAACAATTTTACCTTTGAAATTGAAAATATTGGGAAAGGCCGAACTGTCCATTCTGATGAGAAAATGGTGTCCAATCAGATGATACTCAAATTTCATGATACCATTCTTTACCGCTAAGATTTCTTTAAACACACTATGGTAATGCTTCTGTGTGTCGAAGAAATGTCCACTAGCGTAAGCAATAAAGCTTTCTTTTCCATTGAGTTCTTCGAGGAGAATGGCACCCCATGATTCATCACTGGCATCTGTTTGTAGTATGCGCTTGCCATCTGCAATCAACTTTAAAGGAGGCGGATTTTGCGCAATCTGCTTTAATGTAGTGACAGCAAGGGTGTGGTTGTCATTCCACTCTGAGGGCTTCTTTTTCAATAAAGCCGAAAGATGTCGAGTGTTTTGGTCCACGTGTGGGATGAAATCACGGATGTAGTTGATGATACCAAGAAACTGTTGGACTTGCTTTTTGGAAAGGTGCTGATCTGGAAAATGAAGTAACTCTTGGGCAATGTGCTTTCCAGGTTGATAATGGCCATCTTTTATGACCATTCCAAGGAATTCAATGGTATCTGTGACAATGATGCTTTTCTTGGCTGATAACATAATTCCATGACTCTGGACAATCTCATAGAACTGAGTTAACAGCTGGTGATGTTCCTCACGCGAACTTGAAAAGAGTAAAATGTCATCAATATAAATCAATGCATGATGGAGGATGGGCTGGAAGATTTAGATCATGGATTTTTAGAATATGGACGGGGCAGTTTTGAGAACGAAGGGTAAGACTGTCCATTGGAAATAGGCATTTGGAATACAAAAGGCAGTTTTGGACCATTCTGAGGGTTCAATGCCTAATTGTCAAAAACCAGATTTTAAATCAAATTTTGAAAAGATCTGGGCATTTTTGAGAAAAGTAAACATGCTTTGTCATCGAGGCAAAGGAAATTTGTCGTCTTGTAAGAACATGTTTAAGGGTTGATAGTCAATGACTAAGCGTTTCGTTCCTCGAACAAGCTCAGCATGCTTTTCAACATAAAAGGCTTGGCAAGCCCATTGAGAAGTTGTGGGCTCAATGAGACCTTGGGCTAACAATTGTGAACATTCTTGTTGGGCTAGGAGTAAGTCAGAAGGACTCATTCCTGGATGGGTAGCTTTGGTCGGGTTAATGTCTTCATTGAGTTTGAATGGTAACTTAATGAAGAAAGACTGATTTTTCCACAATGGGTTTTAGATGGGTGAACTGAGAATGGGACTCAGGACACAGACTCAAAAGCTTTGTTGAAATATGCTGGTAGGGCTGAGGTGTATCAGACGGATTGTAAAGTTTCAGAATATCGGTGAAAGGTTTAAACATGGATTTGACTCGAATTCCAGTGGGAATGATTTGGAGGTGTTTGATCTAATGCAAGATGTCAAAACCTAACAAGATATCCTTATTAGGAAGAGTTGAACCAATGACCTTGGTCCAAATGACACAGTTTGGGAAGATTTGAATACCAATGGGTTTTTTGGTAATCAAAGAAGTGGTGAACAATTTTCCATTAACAGCTTTGAAATGTTCCTCAGATTCTGTCCAATATTCTGGTGGAAGAATATGCGGATTTAACATGCTGCATTGAGCTCCAGTGTCGATGAGACCAATTGCTGGAATGGGCCTTTGGAATTTGGAAGGCAAGATCTGGAGTTTAATAGAAGGGATGGGAACAGAAGTATCAAGGGACAGCAACTGTTGGTGGAAAATGACTTGTGACTGATCACTGTCTGAGTCATCAGAGGAATTCTGTAGTGCGAACACTGTTTCATCATTGGGTTCATCTTGTTCTAAAAAATAGAATTCCAGTTCATCCTTTTCTGGAGAGAAATCTGTGGTAGCTTGGAGATGCTCAAGGAGCCGAATAGATTTTTTCCGTTTGTTGGGACAATCCTTGGCATAATGACCTTTCTTCTTGTAGATAAAGCATCTGTTGGACTTTCTCCTTTTAAAGTCTCTGGATGAAGATGACTTATTTGTGAAGAATCTGTAGGACTTTTTGGACCGGCGAGGCTTAGATGAATATTCCGGACGTTTGAATTTCCGAAAATGCCTTTTCTTTTTAGGACTGCAATCACAATCCTTCTTCTGTTTGCACTTAATATGCAAATAAGGCTTTTTGCAGGCACTCCGAAATGGTTCTCTGTCTTTTAACAGTTCTTTGAAAAACTGTTTTTGCTCACAGAATTTGTCAAGACAAGTTTTGGCAAGTTGAAAGATTTTGCCAAGAGAGATGTTGTCAAGCACAAGATTGGATGCACGAAGTTGCCTTTGTATGTCTGGTTGGAGTTCATCAGGAAGGAAAGCCAGGAAAACATGCTTTAATGTCGGCTCATTGAATCCATTAAGCTTATAGAACAGCAGGGACATTCTTTTATAATGGAACTCAAGATCCTTAGCATTGAGTGAACAGCATTTCATGTTGAGATAGTCTCGTCGTGCAGTTTCAAAAATTGCAGAGGGGTCTCCAAGGAATTGATCATGGATAACCGCAAGGGCACTTGAGACTTCTGGCAATTGAACAAATTATAATTGTCTGTATTGGCCTAAAGATTCAAACCAATCTCTTAGAGCACCCGTAAAACGAGTGGCAAATTCTCTAAGGACTGATTGAGTTGTGGCTCCTGGCTTTAATATTTGTAAGTCAAGCCAGGCAGACATTTCATTAAGCCAATCACGCCATTTAGAGGATGGAATATCATCAAATGTGAACCATGGACCATTTGACGATTTTGGACCGGTTGAACCGGTTTGGGCTTGGGCTGGAGGAGGTTGGTTTGAGGCAGAGAATTCAGGCATTTCTTTGTCAACTTCAGAAGGAATGTCAACATATGGTTCTGTGTGAGAGGTTTGGCCTTGATCAGGTGGATCAGTTTGAGCCATTAGGATTTTGGTGATATCAGCATAGGACTTTTCAGAGTCACTGGTGGAAGCTGATGATTCTGTGTCTGTCTCAATATGAGTATCTGAGACTGCAAGATTGGAATCAGAAGTTTGATCATCGGTGGTGGATGTGTGGTCAACTGTGTGGGCACTAAACAAGTGCATAGGTTGTTTATCTTTGGATTGGATAGGAGGTTGAGAAGGAGCTAGTGGTGGAGGTGTTGATGGTGAGGCTAATGGATAGCCATGGGTTGGTTGGTCAGGAGTGGAAACAGTAGGTTGGGAAATAGTGGCTGATTGTGGTTGAGGTTTGGGCTTTAGTTTAGGTTTAGGTTGTGGTGGTGGTAATGGATTTTCTCAAAAAAGAGTATGAGTCATATCAAATAACTTGGAAGGTTCATACTGTTTGATAGGGGAAAGCATAGAGGCAAATGGATGATAGGTTGGACCGATGGAAGGCATTGGAAGTGAGGAGGTAAAAAGGGGAGGCCTTTGTTTTTCTGATTCTATCTGGTTAAGCTCAGCTTTCAAGCGTCTGATCTCTCTTTCCTTTTGGTCAAATTCAGGGCCATAATAGCGTTGAGCAAGCATGGTTCTTAACTCAGAATCAAGTTGAGTAATTCTGGACGGTAGATTTTGGTGGATTTGTTGCATTTGTGCAGTGATGGAATCAACTTTGGTCTCAAGCTTTTCAGTTCGTAAACTAATTTTTTCAACTTTGAAATTAATGTTTACCAAAGTTTCATTTTGTGCTCTAGCATTTTGGGTTTGCCAGTTGAGGACTGATTCAAAAGGTTTAGGGGGTTCAAGGTGTCCTGTAGAGGTTATGGCTGAAGAGATAAAAGGTTTGGACACAACATTGCGTTGGGAATCTGTGTGGGTGTCTAAAGGAGGAAATAAGAAGAGTAGTCTAAAGAAGTAGATGAAAACATCATACAACTCAGTGATGGTGTTAGATTTGGGATTGGTGAGGGAATCTCGGATTTACAATGTTTTGCAATCCATTTGAGTTCTTTTTTGTAAATGGGTAAAGGAGCTGGTGGAGATGGAGGATCTTGTTGTGGTGTGGGGTTATGATGGTGACCTGAGGCTAGAGGTTTTTTCTTTTTAGGTTTCCTTTTTCTGGAATAATCATCATCGTCCTCGTCCCAATCATCCCAGCAGGGACAATTTAGGTCACACATGCCTGAGCCAGCGGCATCCCATAGGAAATGACCATTTAGCTTTGCTGGATAAACAGGGTAGCCTTTTGAGTTGAACCCTGTAATGGGTAGATCGTCTTGAGCTGTCTGCACAGCTGTGATCATGGAAGAATAAGTAAAGGAGAGCCGAGGAGGCTCTTGTGGAGCACTGAGAGGTGGTTTGAAAGTCATTCTGACTGTTCCATCTGGCCGTCGTTCAAACATACTTTCTGATGTCTGAATTGGAGCTGTATTGGTATGGAACTGTTCATAGTTTGAGATCCACTCAAGAGGCATAAGCTTGATGAGCTCATGACGGGGAATTTGTCTGGGGATCTAGATGATGGTTGGGATTTGGTCAGATTCAGCTAAGCCCATGAGGGTGTCAGAGTGATGGTCTGGAATGGGTAGATCTAAGGCATGATTTTGAAGCCTATAGACCAGTTGGTGATGGAGAGTGGCAATTTTGGCAGAGGAGATTTGTTCTGCACCTTGGATCTGGACTTGGACTTTTAAGGTTGTGGGTAAATTTGTGTCTTGGAGGGAAAGGTTGAAGTTTGAGTAGAAAGTGAGGAAAACACTTCCTGCATGAAGGGTAGTGAGAACAGTGCCGATAACAGCATCTTGATACTGTTTGAAACGGGTATCAAGGAGGGCAAGGCGAGCTATGACTGGTAATCCTTTTCTCCCATGAAGAGTAAGGATTAATCGAATTCCTCCAAGATGGAGATGGGTATAACCTTCTCGTTTCCAGTTGGAAATTAACTCTAAGGGAATCTCCAGAGTGACATATTGCTCAGCAGAGGTTGCTTGAAGAGCACACTGATCTAGTCTGGAAGACTGAATATATTCTTTATGGTATCAGAGCCATACTCGTCCTTGAAACTTCCATGTTTTCTAAATCTCATTTTTCATGTTCAAAATGGTATAATTTAAGTATTTGATTTGTTTTAATCCTTAGACTTCAGGCGCAGAGAGAACTTCTCAATCATGGCTTCAACTTTATCTTCATCTACTTCCAATCCCGTTACTTTGTGTTCTACTCTTTCTCTCCCTAAATCTTGCACTTCTCACACAGCTAATAAAATTGAAACCCTTGTAGAATACTCCTACATCCCTGAATCAGCCCAAATCAGTGAGTCATCCTACCCTCTCATCAGTCCTTACCAACTGTACAAACGCCCCAAGTAACAGTAGCCGTAGTAAGAAGTACAAATTAGATTTAACTCTTCACCTGTAAATATTTTCTTCTGTGTTGCACCACCCAGGTGATGTCTTATAAATTCTATTTCTTTAAAACATTGAGGACAATATTTTGTTCTGGTTGGGGGGAGGGAATAGTTGACAATTGTAGAATCTTGGTTAAGTTTTTACAAATTTTTTGTTGTAAAAACTAACTGTTGCTAGCTTTTTCAGTTGAAGATGGCTGAATATGGAGTATGGTTACTTTAGAAACACATCTTCTTTATTAAAAAAAATTTCCAGATATTTTATTTTTCTTTATTAATTTTTTTACAATCATTTTTCTTTTTCTTTCTAATTTCTCCTTTATGAATATACATTTTCTAATTTTTTTGAGTTGAAGATGGCTGAATATGGTATGTAGTACCTCTAGAAACGCATCTTCTTCGTTAAAAAAAAAATTTCCAGATATTTTATTTTTTATTAATTGTTTTACAATCATTTTCTTCTTCTTTCTAATTTCTCCTTTATAAATATACACTTTCTAATTTTTTTGATTCGAAGATGGCTAAATATGAAGTGTAGTGCCTCTCGAAACGCATCTTCTTAGTTAAAAAAAATTATTTTTCTATCATTTTAAGTGTAACTTTTCTAACTAGTTTTTCTGCATCATTTTCATATTTCTGCATGTATATTTTCCTTTTATGTTTATAATAGGTTGGAGGTAGAATGTTGTTAAAAAAAATTGTGTGATTTGTTTTAATATTAGATGACATTATTAATTTCAAATTTTAGTATTTGTATTATCTTTGGTCTTAAGTGATGTTACACTATGTTTTGCTACTTTACATGTTGATGTTGGAGATAAATATAAGTTGCTTGAAGGAATGAACATATCATAATAAGTACCAAGTGAGTTTTTGAGCCTATCATTTTTCTTGGAGAGTAACCATTTTTCCCATTCTTTATACAACTTAGCAGTTTATTATTTTATACACGATCTCTAGATTTTTTTTTGAGTTAACCCTTAAAAAAAAGTTGTAAAATTTTTTTTAAAAATGTATATTGCTACATCTCGAGGCTCATCTAACTAGTAGATATGAAAGATTCTTTAGAGCCCTATAAAATGATGGAAAAACCATCTTTGATTCGTTTGAGCCTTTCTAGCCATCCCTTTTGTGAAATATCCATAGTTAACCCTTTTGAGCCTTTAAAAAAAAATTCTTTGTCAAACTTATTATCTTGATCCACTTCGATTTGGAGTATTACCCAATATCTTATAATTTCCATTGCTTATTTATGTTTGAGAAAAATGTAAATAATTATTTTGTTCAGCGATATTGTGTCAAACAAAAGCAAAAAATAAAAATAAAAAACAAAAATTGTTGTTTAAAAAAACAATAATATGTGAAATCCACCTTGTAACTTCTTAAAAAAATCTCTGTATTTTTCTCAAACATACACTTTGTTTTCCTTATTTTCCCTCCTTTGTTAGCCATGTCCCTAGCCTACGTTACGTTATAATAAAAGTCCTTTTTGATTTTAGGGAACTATAGTTTGAAGTAGAAGTTAGTTATATGGGCTAAAAAGATGTAGTGGTGCATAAAACAAATATAAATAAGTTGGGTTGACTAGCATTTTTATTTAACTTGAGATCGTATTATTTCTAAGCTGAAGACGTATTTCTTTCACCTTAGTAAGAGCATGTGATATCACATCTTTATTATTTTCTCTCAGCTACCATTTATTAGAGTGACTATTTTTATTGGGTTTAATTTCTTTGTGAGAGTCACTATTTTCAATGAGATTTTGGGGTTTGAAATGTCATTCTTGAAAGTAGTTTTAACAATGTCTACTGTTCTGATTCATGTGGATGGTTGATGTGGGTGTGAATGTTTCTTTAGATTGGAGATAATGTTTATACTTTTATTTGATTACTATCATTAGTCTGTTGAATAAACATGATTGTTAAAAAAAAATTATTTTGGATTTGAATTTTGTTTTCGCTTTATTTGCTAGGGACTAGCAATAAGCTAGTTGGGGGGTGTGTTGAGTGTTAGAAAATGTATATTTATAAAGGAGAAAATCATCATTTTATACTTTAAGTTTTACTAACACCCTTACTTTTATGTGTTTAAGCTTCTTATCATTTAATTATGTGTGTTGTATTATAATTAAGTATTTTATGTATTTTAGGGGCATCATAGTTATTTTACAATGAACGAGAGATCAGACGGCAAAACAGACATCACTTTTGAACTCAGGACGGTTGAAAACCTGAGGAGGAGTATAAAAAGAAAAATGGCACTGTTCACATGTACAGAACCGTCTGTGTTACTGTTCACAACACTGTTCACATAGACAGATCGATGACATGGCATTGACTGATGAGGTGTCATGATCCTATTGTTTGGTGACATACGTTACATGCATATACACAGGATTATTTTCAACCAAACTGCATTACTGTTCAAACCACGTATTGTTGACTAATGACGTGGTGCAATCCTGAGCGTCCAAACTATTTTTAATCCGATGACCATGATTTACTCAATCCTGAGTCTCAACATGTGTCATGGACTTTATTTAGTAAATTTATTTTCTTTTTCCCTTTAATTTTTGTGGATATTTTGACTTCTGGTCGACAAATAATAATAATCTTGTCTAGATACCGCCTTAGTTTCACCGACTCTCTAGTACAAACTTATTATTATTTGGCATGACAAGCTCTTAGTACCATATTAATTAGAGTGTGGTTCATGAGGTATGGATTCCCCCCTCTTGATTTAATTAACATTAATAAGTGTATTTATTCCATGGTGCATGTTGATACGGATCCAAATACCCAAGTACGTCATTTCAATAGATTTCTCTTCAATCTATTCTCGCCATTTCAATTCCAATGTTAGAATAATCTAAGTCACTTTCACCATAAATCAAATTTTAGAAAAATTAATTCTACACATAATTAAAATCCACCTCCTCGTGGAATCGACACTCGTCACCATTGATCCATTTTGCAATAGATTTGTGCATTTGCAGTTCAATAAAATTTGCACAATAGGTTAAGGTTTGGTTTGGTAAAGAGTTGGCCATGAAAATGATAGGAAAGTGATATCCTATGGATATGTAATGCAAGGGTGATTTTGGTTTTGCAAGTCTTGAGACTAGGTATGGAATGAGGTTCTGGGTTCCTTTTATATGCTTTGCAGAGAAGTCATATTTTGAGAACCAGTCTTTTAAGTCTGAGCAACATCTTTTTTGGAACTGCTTTCTCTTGAATTTCATTATGTTGGGAAATGCTGAGCTGTCCATTCATTCGGATAAGATAATGATACCTGATAAGATGGTATTCAAATTTTTTGATACCATTCTTTACAGCTAAGATTTCTTTGAACACATTGTGGTAGTGTTATTGTGTCAGAGAAATGTTCGCTAGCATAAGCAATAAAGCTTTTTTTGCCATTTATTTCTTCGAGAAGAATAGCACCCTATGATTCATCAGTTGCATCTATCTGGAGTTTTCGTTTGCCATCCGTGATGAGCTTCAATGGCGGTGGATTTTGAGCAATCTTTTTTAAAGTGGTAACAACAAGTGTGTGGTTATCATTCCATTTTGGTGGCTTTTTCTTTAATAAAGCCAAAAGCTGATGGGTATGGTGATCAACATGAGGAATAAAGTCTCTGATGTAATTGATGATCCCAAGGAATTACTGTGTTTGTTTCCTGGTGAGTTGTTGATTTGAAAAGTAGAGCAATTCTTGGGTAATGTGTTTTCCTGGTTGGTAGTGTCTGCCTTTAATAATCATTCCAAGGAATTCAATATTATCTGTTACAATGGTGCTTTTCTTGGCTGATAACATAATTCCATAAGTCTAGATGATATCAAAAAATTGATTTAATAATTGGAGATATTCTTCATTTGTGCTTGAAAACAACAAAATATCATCAATATAAATCTAGTTGGAAGATTTTGACCATGGCTTTTTGAAAAATAGAGGAGGTAGTTTTCAAGCCAAAGGGTAAATCATTCCATTGATAATGAGCATTAGGGATGCAAAAGGTAGTTTTGTATATTTTTTAGGGTTCAATGCCAATTTACCAAAAACCTGACTTGAGATCAAATTTTAAAAAGATTTGGGCATTTTTTAGATAAGTGAAGTTGCTTTGTCTCTTTGGTAAAGGAAACTTGTCATCTTCTAAGAACATGTTTAAGGGTTGATAGTCAATGACTAATCACTTTTTCCCGCTAACAAGTTCTGAACGTTTTTCCACATAAAAAGCTTGAATTTGTTGGTTCGATAAGTCCTTAGGCCAAGAGTTGTGAACATTCTTTTTGGGCTAAGGCTAAGTTAGATGGGCTCATTCCTGGATGAGTAGCCTTAGTAGGATTGATGTCTTCATTCAGTTTGAAAGGTAACTGAATAAAGAAATACTTGTTTTTCCACAAAGGATTGGGGTGGATGAAGTCAGAATGAAATTCTGGATAGTATTTTAGGAGCTTGGTTGAGATATCTTGGTAAGATGGTGGAGATTCTGACAGATTGTAGAGTTCAAAGATCTCTGTGAAAGATTTGAACATAGATCTTAGCCTTATTCCATTGGAAAGAATTTGAAGATGTTTTATCTGGTGGATGATGTCAAATCCTAATAAGATATCCTTATTAGGGAGTTTTGAACCAATAATTTTTGTCCAGATAACACAATTTGGGAAGATTTGAATACCAATGGAATTTTTGGTAATCAATTCTGTGGCGAAAATTTTTCCATTAATTGCTCTGAAATGTTTTGTATGAGGTTTTCAGTTTTAAGCTTGAAGAATGTCTGAATTCATTGTGATTTTTTGGGCACCAATATCTAGAAATCCTATTGCTGGTATGGGTCGTTGAAACTTTGAAGGTAAGATTTGGAGTTTGATGGAGGGAATTGGAATGGTAGTGTTTAGGGACAATGATTGTTGATGAAAAACAGATTGAAACTTATCATTTTTTGAATCATCTAAACCATCATACTCCACCATACAGAGATATCTTCCACACATCCTTAAGCCCACAACATGACCTCATTATGATCCCCACTCCATCAGCCATATCAAAACCAAAGTCCACTAGAATCATCATCAAAGAAGAAAAACCAGATTACACAGACTTTCTTTACCAATACTCCCAGGACCCATGGGAAGAATTTCTTCCTTTAAGTCAACATCTCCAGCAGTTTCCCCAACCATCCATGCATGAACTAGGATCTTCATCACAACTATCATCATCACAACCACCCAAACCTTCAAAAGCAGACAAGGCTACTCAGATATCACCCAGACTTGGATATAGACGAGAATGCCCTTATCCACCTTGCCGTGGTCCCACCTGCAAGCACCCGAAGCACTCCAAGACCTTTTTTCCACCACCTTCTGACGATGACCCCGATGCGACCGAAAGTTCCTCTGAAGATGACTACATGAACCTCTACTCTCCATAAAGTATTTTTTCTTGTTGTCATGAACCTTCCCTCTTTGTCTTGTTGCATGAATCTTTCTTCTTTGTCTTATTGCATGAACCTTCCCTCTTTGTCCTATTGTAATCATAATAATGTATCTTTTACTTTTTAAAAGTTGTGTCATGATAACGTATCTTTTTCTATTGTAACAGATAGGGGTCCTGTCCTATCTTCATGAGAATCTTCCTATACAAAGGATTCTCCCCTCCCTTGTAAGATATAGAAGTTTTTAGAAATAAAAAACCCGTGTGTTCTCCCAAGCTATGACTTTCTCAATTCTCTTCTCTCTCTCTGCAAATGAAGTTCTAGTGAAAAAAACAAATCAAAAGAATTAAATTTGTCCATTTTGAAAACTTAACGAAGTATGCTCTTCACTTGCCTTTAAGCAAGGATCCTGTGCATCAGAAACTTATGATGATTTCTTAAATGGTTTGGTACCCTATTTAAAGACTAAGAAAAAGTCTATTTTGGGTTTTATAACCTTAAAAAAACTCATTTTAGGTTTTAATCTTAGAGGTATATCGGCTGGAAACTAGAACTGTGGGATATTGATCTGTTCTAAGCCAGATCTGGTCCCTTAGGCAGATTCAGTTCTGCATTAATTTGGTAGAACAACGCCACGTACTTTACGGTATCAGAGCCATGCTCGTCCTTGAAAATTTTCCATTTTCTAAACCTAATTTTCTTGCTCAAAATGGTATACTTTAAGTCTTTTTATTTGTTTTGATCTCTAGACTTCAGGAGCAAAGAGACCTTCTCAATCGTGGCTTCAACTTAATCTTCAAATCCTTCCAATCTTGTTACTCTTTCTTCTACTCTTTCTCTAGCTAAATCTTGCACTTCTCACACAACCAATAAAATTGAAAACCTTGTAGTATTCTACTAGACGTACCCTAATCTCTACTAGACGGCCTCATCCTAAAGAATATATCTAGTCTTCTCGCCTAGATTAGTGTGCTCTTCAGGCAACTTTTACTGAGCAATAAGTCACCCTAGATATACCCTCAGAGTTAATTTCCAGCTAGAAACAAGAAGGTTATATCCATCTCCATCTTGGAGAAATCCGCTTAATCCTTACTCTTCATGGGAGAAAAGAATTACCAGTCACAGCTCGCCTTGCCCTCCTTGATACTCACTTTAAACAGTATCAAAATGTTGTTATTGGCACTGTTCTTACCACCCTTTATGCAAGAAGTGTTTTACTCACTTTCTATCCAAACTTTAACCTTTCTCTCCAAGACACAAATTTGCCCACAACCTTAAAAGTCCAAATCCATATCCAAGGTACAGAACAAATCTCTTCTGCCAAAATTACCACTCTCCATCATCAACTGGTCTATAGGCTCCAAAATCATGCCTTATATCTTCCCACTCCTAAACATCACTCTGACACCTTCATGGTCTTAGCTGAATCTGACCAAATTCCTACTATCATCCAGATCCAAAGACAAATTCCTCATCATGAGCTCATCAAGCTTATGCCTCTTGAATGGATCTTTAACTATGAGCAGTTCCATGGCAATATAGCTCCAATTCAAACATCTGAAAGCATGTTTGAAAGACAACCAGATGGAACAGTCATAATGACTTTCAAAGCACTTCCTAGTACTCCACAAGAGCCTCCTCGGCTCTCCTTTACTTATTCTTCCATGATCACAGCTGTGCAGACAGCTCAAGAAGATCTGCCCATTACAGGGTTCAATTTTGAAGGCTACCCTGTTTATCCAGCAAATCTAAATGGTCATTTCCTATGGGATGCCCCTGGCTCAGGCATGTATGACCCAAATTGTCCTTGCTGGGATGATTGGGAAGAGGACGAAGATTATTCCACCAGGCAAAAAAAGAAAACACCTTCAGTCTCATGCCATCATACTGACCCTAAACCACCACAAGATCCTCCACCTCCACCAGCTCCATTACCTTTTTATAAAAAGGAACTCAAATGGATTGCAAAATATTGCAAACCCGAGATTCCATTACCAATCCCAACTCCGACACCACCATTGAGTTGTATGATGTTTTTATCTACTTCTTCAGACTACTCTTCTTCCTTTCCTCCTTTAGACACCTACACAGATTTCCAACGGAATGTCATGTCTAACCCTTTATCCCTTCAGCCATCACCTCTACAGGACACCTTGAACCACCTAAACCTTTTGAATCAGTTCTCAACTGGCAAACCCAAAATGCCAGAGTACAAAATGATACTTTGTTGAATATCAATTCCAAAGTTGAGAAAATCAATTTACGAACTGAACATCTTAGGACAAAGGACGACTCCATCACTGCACAAATATAGCAGATCCATCAAAATATTTAGTCCATAATTACTCAACTTGATTCTGAGTTATGAACCATGCTTGCTCAACGCTATTATGGCCTAGAATTTGACCAGAAGGAAAGAGAGATCAGATGCTTGAAAGCTAAGCTTGATAAGATAGAATCAGAAAAATAAAGACTTACCCTCTTTACTTCATCACCTCTAATCCCTTCTATCGGTCCCACTTATTATTCTTTTACCTCTATACTTTCCCCTATCCGATAGTATGAACCTTCCAAGTTATTTGGTATGAGTAAAGCTACAGTACAAGCAACATTATTACAATATGACAAAGTTCATGATAAGAGGACAAAAGAGGAAAGTACATACATCGAGACAAAAGGGGAAATTTCTTACAACAAGACAAGAAAGGACTCATACTCTTTTTCGGGACAATCCCTTGCCACCACAACCTAAACCTAAACTAAAGCCTAAACCTCAACCACGCCCAATCACCTTTCACCAACCTGTTGTTTCTACTCCTGACCAACAATCCACTGGTTATACACCAGCCTCACCATCAACACTTCCATCACCAGCTCCTTCCCAACCTCCTACCCAATCCAAAGATAAACAACCCATGAACCAGTTCAGTGCCCACATAGTTACCCCCTCATCCACTACAGATGATCAAACTTCTTATTCAAATCTAGCTGCTTCAGATAGTCATACTAAGATAGATACAGATTCCTCAATATATACCAATGACTTTGAAAAGTCCTATGCTGATATCAACAAAATCCTGATGGCTCAGCCTGATCAACCTGATCAAGGCCCAACCTCTCACACAGAACCACATGTTGACATTCCTTCTGAAGTTGACGAAGAAATGCTTGAATTCTCTGCCTCCAATCAACCTCCTCCAGCCCAGGCCCAAACCGGTCTAATCGGTCTAAAATCGTGAAATGGTCCATGGCTCACATTTGATGATCTTCCATCCTCTAAATGATATGATCGGCTTAATGAAATGTCTGCCTGGCTTGACTTACAAATGTTGAGGCCAGGAGCCACAACTCAATCTGTCCTTAGAGAATTTGCCACTCGTTTTACAGGTGCTCTAAGAGATTGGTTTGATTCTTTATGCCAATACAGACAATTACAATTTGTTCAATTGCCAGAAGTCTCAAGTGCCCTTGCGGTTATCCATGATCAATTCCTTGGAGACCCTTCTGCAGTTTTTGCACGATGAGACTATCTCAACATGAAATGCTATTCACTCAATGCTAAGGATCTTGACTTCCATTATAAAAGAATGTCTCTACTGTTCTATAAACTTAATGGATTCAATGAGCCGACATTAAAGCATGTTTTCTCTAGCTTCCCTTCCTGATGAACTCCAACCAGACATACAGAGGCAACTTCGTGCATCGAATCTTGTCCTTGACAACATTTCTCTTGGCAAAATCTTCCAACTTGCCAAAACTTGTCTTGACAAACTCTGTGAGCAGAAACAGTTTTTCAAAGAACTGCTGAAAGATAGAAAACCATTTCGGAGTGCCTGTAAAAAGCCTTATTTGCAGATTAAGTGCAAACAGAAAAAGGATTGTGATTGCAGTCCGGAATATTCATCTTCATCTAAGCCTCGCAGTCCAAAAATCCCTACAGATTCTTCAAAAAGAAGTCATCTTCATCCAGATAATTCAAACAAAGAAAATCAAGCAGGTGTTTCATCTGCAAGAGTTGACATTATGCCAAAGATTGTCCTAACAAATGGGCAAAATCTATCAGGCTAATTGAGAATCTCTAAGCCACTATAGATTACTCCCCAAAAAATGATGAATTGAAATTCTATTTCTCTGAACAAGATGAACCCAATGATGAAACTGTGTTCGCACTACAGAATTCTTCTATTTCCCAAACTGCGTTATTTAGGTTTTGACATCCTCCACCAGATCAAACACCTCCAAATTATTCCCACTGGAATCCGAGTCAAGTCCAGGTTCAAACCTTTCACAGACATTCTGAAACTTTACAACTTGTCTGACACACCCCAGCCCTACCAGGATATTTCAACCAAACTCTTGAGTTTGTGTCCAGAGTCCCATTCTCAGTTTACCTATCCAAACCCATTGTGGAAAAATAAGTCTGTCTTCATTAAGTTACCTTTCAAACTAAATGAAGATGTTAATCCAACTAAAGCTACTCATTTAGGAATGAGTCCTTCTGACTTATTCCTAGCCCAACAGGAATGTTCACAATTGTTAACCCAGGGTCTAATTGAGCCCACAACTTTTCAATGGGCATGCCAAGCCTTTTATATTAAAAAGCATTCTGAAATTGTCCGAGGAAAGAAATGGTTTGTCATTGACTATCAGCCATTAAACATGTTTTTGCAAGATGATAAATTTCCTTTGCCCCGACGACAAAATGTTCACTTTTCTCAAGAATGCCCAGATCTTTTCAAAATTTGATTTAAAATATGATTTTGGCAATTAACCATTGAACCCTTAGAACGATACAAAACTGCTTTTTGTATCTCCAATGCCCACTTCCAATAGACAGTCTTACCCTTCGGTCTTAAAACTACCCCATCCATCTTCCAAAAATCCATGATCAAAATCTTCCAGGCTCTCCTACATCATGCATTGATTTACATTGATGACATCTTACTTTTTTCAGGATCACATGAGATCACCAGCTGTTAACTCTGTTTTATGATATTGTCCAAAGTCATGGAATTATGTTATCAGCCAAGAAAAGCACCATTGCCACAGATACTATTGAATTTTTTAGAATTGTCATAAAAGACGGCCATTATCAGCCTGGACAGCACATTGCCCAAGAGTTGTTTCACTTTCCAGATCAGCAACTTTCCAAAAAGCAGATTCAACAGTTTTTTGATAGCATCAACTACATCCATGATTTCATCCCACATGTGGACCGCTACACTCACCACCTCTCGACTTTATTGAAAAAGATTCCTCTAGAGTGGAATGATGACTACACCATTACTGTCACTACACTATAGCAGATTGCGCAAAATCCGCCTCCCTTAAATGATGCAAATGAGGAAATTAATAGAAAAGAAAGCTTTATCGCTTACGCTAGTGGACATTTTTCTGACACACAGAAGCATTACCACAGTGTATTCAAAGAAATCTTAGCGGTAAAGAATGACATCAAAAAGTTTGAGTATCATCTTATTAGACACCATTTTCTTATATGAATGGACAGTTTAGCCTTCCCCAATATTCTCAATTTCAAAGGTAAAACTGTTTCTGAAAAAATGTTACTCAGGTTAAAAGGTTGGTTTTCCAAATATGATTTTTCGGTTAAGCATATAAAGGGATCCGAGAACCTCATCCCTGATATACTTTCCAGACTCTCCAAACTAGAAAAACTTCTCATCGTGTTTTCCACAACCTACCACTTTCCAATCATCTCCATGGCTACTTCACTTCCCCTAGAAGCTCTCACCAAGAAAAAATTTCCCCTTGACAAAACTTTCTCCTCTGTCTTTGCCATCCAAGAGTTTGCCTAAAAAGTTGTTTTTCGCTTTTTCATGTATGCCTACCTCATGGCAGACTCATTTCCATTTTCTACCTTCCATCTAGAAATTTTGTTCCTTACAGGTCTGACCATTGACCCATCTTGATTTGAATTTCATTGTCAATGATAGCTGGGTGTGGTGCAGTAAACCATTCATAGACTTGGTCTTGAGACTAGAAAAGATTTGTATCTGGATGCTGGAAGTATGGCCTATGGATGATAAATACTGAGGTAAATAGTCGTGCTTCTAGAGCAGGCATTCGTTTAAGATTATAAATTTCTGACAGTAGCTTCTTTCTCTATCATGGTATGGGGGAAAACCATTCAAGTAGTATCCAAAAGAGTGAGGTGGCTTTGTCGGGGTTGATGGGAGTGATGGGTAGGATGAGCTTGGTTGTATAAAGAACAGTTAGGCACCATAGGTACCATAACTCATCTTCAGTGAAAATTAGGTTTAGAAAATGGAAAATTTTCAAGGATGAGTATCAAGAAGGCCCTACTGTTTCTTCAGTAGGGTCTTCTTGTTCTGAGAAGTAAGATTCTACTTCTTCCTTTTCAGCAGAATACTCAGTAACAACTTGTAAATGCTTCAGAGTCTTGATCGTCCTCTTCCCAATCATCCCAACAGGGACAATTTGGGTCGCACTTTCCAGATCAAATGCAAAGGTAAAAAAGTATGTGGCTGAAGTCATCCATGGAAAAGGCATTTCAAGAAGATCAGGCATCCAACTTCCTTTCCTAAACCAAAGTCTAGGAAATCGAAGAAACCATACAAATTCTTCAGAAAAAGATCTTTCTCTTCCAAAGAACAAGGCAGGAAAAAATCTAGTAGATGCTTTATTTGCTGGAAAACTGGCCACTATGTAAAGGATTGTCCAAACAAAAAGGAAAAAGCAATGAGATTGGTAAAGCGTTTACAACTTGTTACTGAGTATTTTGTTGAAAAGGAAGAAAATCTTACTTCTCAGAACAAGAAGAATCTATTGATGAAACAATGTTCACACTGGAAAACTCATCTGATGATTCAAAAACCGATGAGTTTCAATCTATTTTTCATCAAAAATCGTTGTCCCTAAACACTACCGTTCCAATTCCCTCCATCAAACTCCAAATCTTACCTTCAAAGTTTTAAAAACCCATACCAGCAATAAGATTTCTAGATACTGGTGCCCAAAAAAGCATGATGAATTCATACATTCTTTCAGCTTAAAATTGGAAACCTCATACAGAACATTTTAAAGTAGCTGATGGAAAAATGTTCACCATGGAATTGATTACCAAAAATCCCATTGGTATTTAAATCTTCCCAAATTGTGTAATCTGGATAAAAATCATTGGTTCAAAACTCCCTAATAAGGATATCTTATTAGGATTTGACATCATCCACCAGATAAAACATCTTCAAATTCTTTCCAATGGAATCAGGGTCAGATATATGTTCAAATCTTTCAAACTGAATGAAGATATCAATTCTACTAAGGCTACTCATCTAGGAATGAGCCCATCTGACTTAGCCTTAGCCCAAAAGGAATGTTCACAACTCTTGGCCCAAGGACTTATCGAACCAACAAATTCTCAATGGGCTTGTCAAGCGTTTTATATGGAAAAACGTTCGGAACTTATTATGGCAAAAAATCATTAGTCATTGACTATCAACCCTTAAACATGAAAAGTTTCCTTTACCAAAGAGACAAAGCATCTTCACTTATCTCAAAAATGCCCTGATCCCTCATAAAGATACAAAACTACTTTTTGCATCCCTAATGCTCATTATCAATAGAATGTTTTACCCTTCAACTTGAAAACTACCCCCTCTATTTTTCAAAAAGTGATGGTCAAAATCTTCTAACCCATCCTGCATTATGCATTGATTTATATTGATGATATTTTATTGTTTTCAGGCACACATGAGGAACATCGCCAATTATTAAATTAATTTTTTGACATCATCCAGACTTACAGAATTCTGTTATCAGCCAAGAAAATCACCATTGCAATAGATAATATTGAATTCCTTGGAATGATTATCAAAGACGGACACTACCAACCCGGAAAACACATTGCCCAAGAATTGCTCCATTTTCCATAACAACAACTCACCAAGAAACAAATACAGCAATTCCTTGGGATCATCAATTACATTAGAGACTTCATTCCTCATGTCGATCACCATACGCATCAGTTCTCAACTTTATTAAAGAAAAAGCCACCAGAATGGAATGATAACCACAAACTTGTTGTCACCACTTTAAAAAAGATTGCTCAAAATCCGTTGCCATTAAAGCTCATCATAGATGGCTAACAGATACTCCAAACAGATGCAAATGACGAATCATGGGTGTTGTTCTTCTTGAAGAAATAAATGGCAAAGAAAGTTTTATTGCTTATACTAGTGAACATTTCTCTGACACACAACAGCACTACTACAGTGTGTACAAAGAAATCTTAGCTGTAAAGAATGTTATCAAGAAATTTGAATACCATCTTATCGGCTATATTTTCTTATCCAAATGGATAGCTCAGTATTTTCCAATATCATAAAATTTAAGGGGAAAGCAATTCTAGAAAAGATATTGCTCAGACTCAAGACTGGTTCTCAAAATATGACTTCTCTATGAAGCATATAAAAGGAACCCAGAACCTCATTCCAGACCTAGTCTCAAGACTTGAAAAACCAATATCACCCTTGCATTACATATCCACAAGGTATCACTTTCCCATCATTTTCATGGCCACCTCTTTACCAAACCAAGCCTTAACCCACAAGACTTTTCCGCTTGGAAAAACCTTTTCTAGAGTTTTTGACATCCAAGAATTTGCAAAAAGATATGTTTATAGGTTTTTCATGAAAGCCTACATGTTAGCAGATTCATTTCCTTTCTCAATTTTCCACCCTAAAAACTTGTTTGTCACAGGTCTAAACATTAACCCTTCCAGAGATGTGACTAAAGATGAGTTATGATACATCTGGTGCTTAATTGTTCTTTATGCCACAAAGTTGATTCTCTCTGTTAGAACTACCCCGAATCATCTCATGAATCCTGACAAATCAACCTCATTGACATGGACCCTTCTTGAGTGGTTCTCTCCACTTCCCTATTGGAGGAGAAAGTTACAGTAACTATCCACGGTCTACAACCTTGATCCAATGCCTGAATTAGAAGCAAATATGTTCAACTCAGTGTTCATTATCCACAAGCCATATTTCTAGCATCCAAACACCAACTCTTTTTGGACTCAAGACCAAGTGTTCGAATGGTTCACAACACCACACCAAGCAATCCTTGAACAAGACAATAACATCTAGAAAAACCTTCAGAATTTCCTTTGCCACCTCAATCACCAACCTGAACCACATAAAGACATATTCCATACGTCTTTAGGTCCACAACATGACATAATTATAATTCCAACTCCTTCGTCCATTTCAAAACCAAAACCCATAGGTATCATCATCAAAGAAGAAAAATTGGATTTTACAGATTTCTTATTCCAAGACGCTCAAGACCCTTGGACTGACTTCCTACCCTTAAGCCAGCATCTCCAACAACTCCAAGATTTCGTAACTGGAAGAACCTTCATTATCTAGAGCTAGTATTAGCACTTGTCCACCTCTTTTAAAAAGAAAAATCACGTTTTCACTTCAAAACCACTTCAACTTTTTCATGTGATTTATTTGGATCTTTTAGATATGCAAGCCTAAGTGGTAAGTATTATTCATTTGAGATTGTGGATGATTATTCTAATAAATACACATTGGTATTATTCTTAGCAAATAAGGATGATGCATTTAGATTTTGAAAAAGGGTTATGTTATTTCATGTATTGGAAGAGATAATAGTGGAGAATTTGAAAATCATGCATTTGAAAGTTGTTGCAATGATTTTGGCATAGAACATCAATTTTCATCACCTATGACTCCACAACAAAATGGAGCTGTTGAGAGAAAGAATATGTATATTCAAGAAATGGCCAGGACCACGTTGAATGAAAATGCATTACTTAAGTATTTTGGGCAGAAGTCATCAACACGGCTTGTTATGTTTTAAATCAGGTGTTGATTAGACTTTGTCTCAATAAAACGCCCTATGAGCTTTGGAAATATAGAAAATCCAATATTAGTTATTTCAAAGTCTTTGGATGTAAATGGTTTTATATTAAATACGAAAGACAATCTTGGTAAATTTAATTTAAAATCTGATGTTGGCAACTTTTTTGGTTATTTAAACACAAGTAAAGCTTATAGAGTGTATAATAAAAGAATTTTGGCTATGGAAGAATCTATACATATTACATTGATGAGTCTAACCCTTCTTGTATGAAAAAAGTTATTGTTGATGATCAAGAAGATAGACAAGAAGAAGAAACAAATATAGAACAACAAGAAGGTATTTCTCAGACACTCCCCAAGGACGAGAGGTATGTTTCTTCTCATCCCAAAGAATTAATTTTAGATGACCCTTCACGAGGTGTATTGCATTAGAAATTGTTTCAACTAAAAATTAGCTTGTAGATATCTTCACAAAACCTCTTAGTGAAGATTAGTTCATTAAAATTAGACATGAACATGGCATGATAAATGTTGCACCTTAGCATGTTTCTAAAATTGCTTTAATTGTATGCTATTTGTGATTGATATATTTGATGTGCTTACTTATGTTTGAACTCATGAATCATGCATTGAAATTGCTTTTAAAACATTTTAGATTTAAGAAATGATCTTGAAATTAAAATACATGTGTACTATCGTTTAATTAATAAACAACTAACCATTTTAAGATAGAAACTTAAAGGGATGCATTCTGGACAATAACGGTTCAATGACAAAAGGATATCGGCTCACCATTTGCAAAGACAAATCTAGTATACATTTTGCCTGCTATCGATTCACCGTTAACATGAAAAGGATCAACCGATATCACGTTTGGTTCTGAATACTAGCAGTACGCTGATATTAAAATGACTCATTGATATCGTGTGATTATGCAACAGTAACCCTTTTTCTTCTTCATTTCACGATAACCCCTCACTGTTATCTCTCTAAACAACAACTGTCAAGCTTTCTCTCTCTAGATTTATCCACTTTCTTTGCTTCTTTTTGCGAAAATGAACAACCCAAATCATTCTAAAACCCTTAAACTCCATTTTTCCCTCATTAAATCACAATTTCATAGCCTAAATCACAAATCCCCAAATTGATACCCTAGGTTTCGTGATGGTTCACTCAATTTGGCTGGATTTTCTTCTATTTATGATCAAATTGAAACCATAAACATCTTCCTCTACCCCAAAACTTCATTTTAATCATTTTTTTAGACCAAAGTTTCCACAAATTTTAAAAAATCACTCTCTATGGCTGATGAAGGGCCTTTAAGACCTAAAAGATGATTAAAACATAGGGTTAGCAGAAGTCCTACTAGTCCCCCACTAGTTTTTGAGTTCGATAGATTGCATTTTCCATCTTGTCCACTTGCCTTTTCATCTCAATTTATGTCACGTCAGGTAGCCACTTTTTATTATGTTGAGTTGGATGCATTTAATGATCTTATAATAAGTGGGAGTAGTATTAGGAGCCTCATGTTGTCATGAACTTAGAATTCCAGCTCATCATTTTTTAGGGAGTAATCTGTAGTGGCTTGGAGATGCTCGACTAGCCTGATAAATTTTTTCCTTTTGTTGGGACAATCCCATGGATGGTTGGGAACACTGCTGGAGATGTTGACTTAAAGGAAGAAATTCTCCCATGGGTCTTGGGAGTCTTGGTAAAGAAAGTCCGTGTAATCTAGTTTTTCTTCTTTGATGATGATTCCAATGGACTTTGGTTTTGATATTGCGGATGGAGTGGGGATCATGATGAGGTCATGTTGTGGACTTAAGGATGTGTGGAAGATATCTCTGTGTGGTGGAGTCTGGTAGTTTAGTTAACAGAGGTAATTGTGCAGGGTGGTTTGGATTTCATTGTCAATGATAGTTAGGTGTCATGTAGTAAACCATTCATAGACTTGGTCTTGAGACCAAAAACAATTTGTATCTGGATGCTGGAAGTATGACTTATGGATGATAAATACTGAGGTAAACAGTCGTGCTTCTGGAGCAGGCATACGTTCAAGATTATAAATTTCTGATAGCTGCTGTAGCTTCTTTCTCCACCATGGTATGGGGAAAACCACTCAAGTAGTGTCCAAAAGAGTGAGGTGGCTTTGTCGGGGTTGAGGAGATGTTCTAGAATGGGAGTGATGGGTTGGATGAGCTTGGTTGTATAAGGAATAGTTAGGCACCATAGGTACCATAACTCATCTTCAGTGATATCTCTAGATGGGTCAAGGGTGGGACCTGTAAGGAACAAATTTTCTGGGTGGAAGGTAGAAAAAGGAAATGAGTCTGCCATAAGGTAGGCTTTCATGAAAAAGCAAAAAACAGCTTTTCGTGCAAACTCTTGGATGGCAAAGACAGAGGAGAACATTTTGTCAAGGGGAAAGTTTTTCTTAGTGAGAGCTTCTGGAGGAAGTGAAGTAGCCATTAAGATCATTGGAAAGTGGTAGGTTGTGGAAAACATGATGAGAAGTTTTTCTAGTTTGGAGAGTCTGGAAAGCATATCAAGGATGAGGTTCTAGGACCCCTTTATATGCATAATTGAAAAGTCATATTTGGAAAACCAATCTTTTAACCTGATCATTTTTTCGAGAACAGTTTTACCTTTGAAATTGAGAATATTGGGAAAGGCTGAACTGTCTATTCGGATAAGAAAATGGTGTCCAATCAGATGATAATCGAACTTTTTTATGATACCATAAAAAAGAGAGTAAGAGAGTACGTGGCTTGTGATCTTTCAGTACAGACCAGACTAACGCCCATTCGGGTTCGCCTCTGGAATTTACGTCGAGAGTTTCCTGCCTATATACCTCTTGGATCAAAACTTAAAACAAGTTCTTTGCAGGTTATAAAACCCAAAACAGACTTCTCTTTAGTCTTTAAAACAGGGTACCAAACCGTTTAAGAAATTGCCATAAGTTTTCTGATGCACAGGATCCTTCCTTGAAGGCAAGTGCAGAGCATACTTCCTTAAGTTTTCAAAATGAACAAATTTAATTCTTTGATTCGTTTCTTTCACTTAGAACTTCATTTGCAGAGAGAGAGAGGAGAATTTAGCAAATCATGGTGTAGAGCAAACACACGAAAGTTTTATTGTACTTAAGCTTCTTTTTAGTTATATTTTACAAGGGAGGTGAGCTCTTTATATAGGAGAGCTCATTAAGATAGGACAGGACCCCTATCTTTTACAATAGTAAAAGCAAAGTAAAACTACAGTACAAGAGTAAAGCTACAGTACAAGCAACATTATTATATCAGGACAAAATCCATAACATGAGGACAAAAAAGGAAAATGCGTACATCGAGACAAAAAAGGGAAATTGCTTACAACAAGACAAGAGAGGAAATTTCATGCATGGAGACAAAAGACTTTATGGGGAGTAAAGGTTCATGTATTCATCTTCAGAGTCACTTTCTGTCGCATCAGGGTCGTCGTCAGAAGGTTGTGGAAAAAAGGTCTTGGAAAGCCTTGGATGCTTGCAGGAGGGACCACTGCATGGTGGATGTGGACAGTAGAATTCATACACTGGTCGGGATGATGTCGGAGAAGCTTTTGGTGATGTCTGAGTAGCCTTATCTCTTTTGGAAGGTTTGGGTGGCTGTGATGGTGGTGGTTGGGAGGAGGAGCCTGGTTCATGCATGGATGGTTGGGGAAACTGTTGGAGATGTTGACTGAGAGGAAGAAAGTCTTCCCATGGGTCCTGAGAGTCTTGGTAGAGGAAGTCAGTATAATCTGGTTTTTCTTCTTTGATAATGATGCCGGTGGGTTTTGGGTGAGATATAGTGGATGGAGTGGGGATCATGATGATGTCATGTTGTGGGCCTAAGGAGGTGTGGGAGATATCTCTGTGTGGTGGAGTCTGGTGGTTGAGTTGGCAAAGATAATTGTGCAGGGTGGTTTGGATTTCATTTTCAATGACAGCTGGGTGTGGTGCAGTGAACCATTCATACACTTGATCTTGGGTCCAGAAAAGCTTTGTATCTGGATGCTGAAAATATGGCCTGTGGATAATGAAGACTGAAGTGAACAGGCGTGCTTCTGAAGCAGGCATTCTTTCCAGGTTGTAGATTTCAGAGAGTTGCTGCAGTTTCTTTCTCCACCATGGAATGGGAGAAAACCATTCAAGGAGAGTCCAGGTGAGGGAGGTGGCTTTGTCCGGGTTGAGGAGATGTTCTAAAGTTGGACTGATTGGCAGGATCAGCTTAGTGGCATATAGAACAGTTAGGCACCATAGGTACCATAACTCATCTTCAGTGATATCCCTGGAGGGGTCAAGGGTGAGACCTGTAAGGAATAAGTTTTCTGGATGGAAGGTAGAAAATGGAAAGGAGTCTGCCATTAGGTAAGCTTTCATAAAAAAGCGAAAAACAGCTTTGCAGGCAAAGTCCTGGATGGCAAAGACAGAAGAGAAAGTTTTGTTAAGGGGAAAGCTTTTCTTAGTGAGGGCTTCTGGAGGAAGGGAAGTGGCCATGGAGATAACTGGGAAGTGGTAGGTTGTGGAAAACACGGTGAGAAGTTTGTCTGGTTTAGAGAGTCTAGATAGCATATCAGGGATAAGGTTCTGGGATCCCTTTATATGCTTAACTGAAAAGTCATACTTGGAAAACCAATCTTTTAACCTGAGTAACATTTTTTCGGGAACAGTTTTACCTTTGAAATTAAGGATATTTGGGAAGGCTGAACTGTCCATTCGGATGAGAAAATGGTGTCCAATCAAATGATACTCAAATTTCTTGATGCCATTCTTGACCGCTAAGATTTCTTTGAACACACTGTGGTAATGTTTTTGTGTGTCAGAGAAATGTCCACTAGCGTAGGCAATAAAGCTCTCTTTTCCATTGATTTCTTCGAGGAGGATGGCACCCCATGATTCATCACTGGCATCTGTCTGTAGTATGCGCTTGCCATCTGCAATTAACTTTAAAGGAGGCGGATTTTGCGCAATCTGCTTTAATGTAGTGACAGCAAGGGTGTGGTTGTCATTCCATTCTGGGGGCTTCTTTTTCAATAAAGCCGAAAGATGTCGAGTGTGTTGGTCCACGTGGGGGATGAAATCACGGATGTAGTTGATGATACCGAGAAACTGTTGGACTTGCTTTTTGGAAAGGTGCTGATCTGGAAAGTAAAGCAACTCTTGGGCAATGTGCTTTCCAGGCTGATAATGGCCGTCTTTTATGACCATTCCAAGAAATTCAATGGTATCTGTGGCAATGGTGCTTTTCTTGGCTGATAACATAATTCCATGACTCTGGACAATATCATAGAACTGAGTTAACAGCTGGTGATGTTCCTCATGCGAACCTGAAAAAAGCAAGATGTCATCAATATAAATCAATGCATGATGAAGGATGGGCTGAAAGATTTGGATCATGGACTTTTGGAATATGGATGGGGCAGTTTTGAGTCCGAAGGGTAAGACTGTCCATTGGAAATGGGCATTTGGAATACAAAAGGCAGTTTTGTATCGTTCTGAGGGTTCAATGCCTAATTGCCAAAAACCTGATTTTAAATCAAATTTTGAAAAGATCTGGGCATTTTTGAGAAAAGTAAACATGCTTTGGCGACGTGGCAAAGGGAATTTGTCATCTTGTAAAAACATGTTTAAGGGTTGATAGTCAATGACTAAACGTTTCTTTCCTCGAACAAGCTCAGCATGCTTTTCAACATAAAAGGCTTGGCAAGCCCATGGAGAAGTTGTGGGCTCAATTAGACCTTGGGCTAATAATTGTGAACATTCTTGTTGGGCTAGGAGTAAGTCAGAAGGACTCATTCCTGGATGGGTAGCTTTGGTTGGGTTAATGTCTTCATTGAGTTTGAAGGGTAACTTAATGAAGAAAGACTTATTTTTCCACAATGGGTTTGGATGGGTGAACTGAGAATGGGACTCTGGACATAGACTTAAAATTTTGGTGGATATATCTTGGTAGGGCTGAGGTGTGTCAGACAGGTTGTAGAGTTTTAGAATGTCTGTGAAAGGTTTGAACATGGATTTGACTCGGATTCCAGTGGGAATGATTTGGAGGTGTTTGATCTGGTGAAGGATGTCAAAACCTAACAAGATATCCTTATTAGGAAGAGTTGAACCAATGACCTTGGTCCAAATGACACAGTTTGGGAAGATTTGAATACCAATGGGTTTTTTGGTAATCAAAGAAGTGGTGAACAATTTGCCGTTAACAGCTTTGAAATGTTCCTCATATTCTGTCCAATATTCTGGTGGAAGAATATGCGGATTTAACATGCTGCGTTGAGCTCCAGTGTCGATGAGACCAATGGCTGGAATGGGCCTTTGGAATTTGGAAGGCAAGATTTGGAGTTTGATTGAGGGTATGGGAACAGTAGTATCAAGGGACAGCAACTGTTGGTGAAAAATCACTTGGGATTGATCACTGTCTGAGTCATCAGAGGAATTCTGTAGTGCGAACACTGTTTCATCATTGGGTTCATCTTGTTCTGAGAAATAGAATTCCAGCTCATCCTTTTCTGGAGAGAAATCTGTGGTAGCTTGGAGATGCTCAAGTAGCCGAATAGATTTTTCCCGTTTGTTGGGACAATCCTTGGCATAATGCCCTTTTTTCTTGCAGATAAAGCATCTGCTTGATTTTCTCCTTTTAAAGTCTCTGGATGAAGATGACTTCTTTCTGAAAAATCTGTAGGACTTTCTGGATCGGCGAGGCTTAGATGAATATTCTGGTTGTTTGAATTTCCGAAAATGCCTTTTCTTTTTAGTACTGCAATCACAATCCTTCTTCTGTTTGCACTTAATATGCAAATAAGGCTTCTTACAAGCACTCCTAAATGGTTCTCTATCTTTTAACAGTTCTTTGAAAAATTGTTTCTGCTCACAGAATTTGTCAAGACAAGTTTTGGCAAGTTGGAAGATTTTGCCAAGAGAGATGTTGTCAAGGACAAGATTCGATGCACGAAGTTGCCTCTGTATGTCTGGTTGGAGTTCATTAGGAAGGGAAGCCAGAAAAACATGCTTTAATGTCGGCTCATTGAATCCATTAAGTTCATAGAATAGTAGGGACATTCATTTATAATGGAAGTCAAGATCCTTAGCATTGAGTGAATAGCATTTTATGTTGAGATAGTCTCGTCGTGCAGCTTCAAAAACTGCAGAAGGTTCTCTAAGGAATTGATCATGGATAACCACAAGGGCACTTGAGACTTCTGCCAATTGAACAAACTGTAATTGTCTGTATTGGCCTAAAGAATCAAACTAATCTCTTAGAGCACCCATAAAACAAGTAGCAAATTCTCTAAGGACTAATTGAGTTGTAGCTCCTGGTCTTAACATCAGTAAGTCTAGCCAAGCAAAAATTTCATTAAGCCAATCACGCCATTTAGAGGATGGAAGATCATCAAATGTGAGCCATGGACCATTTGATGATTTTAAACTGGTTGGACCGGGTTGGGCTTGGCCTGGAGGAGGTTGATTTGAGGTAGAAAATTCAGGCATTTCTTCGTCAACTTCAGAAGGAATGTCAACATATGGTTATGTATGAGAGGTTTGGCCTTGGTCAGGTTGATCAGGTTGAGCCATCAGGACTTTTCAGAGTCACTGGTGGATATTGAAGATTCTGTATCTGTCTTAGTATGGCTATCTAAAACAGCTAAATGTGAAGCAGAAATTTAATCATTTGTAGTGAATGAGTGGGTAACTGTGCGGGCACTGAACAGGTGCATAGGTTATTTATCCTTGGATTGGGTAGGAGGTTGGGAAGGAGTTGGTGGTGGAGGTGCTGACGGTGCTGCTGGTGTATAACCAAGGGATTGTTGGTTAGGAGTAGAAACAGCAAGTTGGTGAATGGTGACTAGTCATGGTTAAGGTTTAGGCTTTGGTTTAGGTTTAGGTTGTGGTGGCAAGGGATTGCCTCGAAAAAAAGTATGAGTCATACCAAATAACTTGGAAGGTTCATACTGTCAGATAGGAGAAAGCATCGAGGCAAATGGATGATAGGTTGGACCGATGAAAGAGATCAGAAGTGATGAAGTAAAGAGGGTAGGTCTTTGTTTTTCTGATTCTATCTGATCAAGCTCAGCTTTCAAGCGTCTGGTCTCTCTTTCCTTCTGGTCAAATTCTGGGCCATAATCGCGTTGAGCAAGCATGGTTCGTAACTCAGAATCAAGTTGAGTAATTCGGGACTGGAGATTTTGGTAGATCTGCTGCATCTGTGCAGTGATGGAGTCAACCTTTGTCTCAAGCTTTTCAGTTCGTAAACTGATTTTGTCTACTTTTGAATTGATATTCAACAGAGTATCATTCTGTTCTCTGGCATTTTGGGTTTTCCAGTTGAGGATTGATTCAAAAGGTTTAGGTGGTTCAAGGTGTCCTGTAGAGGTGATGGCAGAAGGGATAAAAGGTTTAGACACAACATTCCGTTGGGAATCGGTATGGGTTTCTAAAGGAGGAAAGGAAGAAGAGTAGTCTAAAGAAGTAGATGAAAATATCATACAACTCAGTAGTGGTGTTGGATTTAGGATTGGTGAGAGAATCTCATATTTGCAAGGCTTTGCAATCCATTTGAGTTCCTTTTTGTAAAAGGGTAATGGAGCTGGTGGAGATGGAGGATCTTGTGGTGGTTTAGGGTCAATATGATGGCATGAGACTAAAGGTATTTTCTTTTTGGATTTCTTTTTTTGTCTGGTGGAATAATCATCATCCTCTTCCCAATCATCCTAGTAGGGACAATTTGGGTCACACATGCCTAAGCCAGGGGCATTTCATAAGAAATAACCATTTAGCTTTGCTGGATAAACAGGGCAGCCTTTAGGGTTGAACCCTGTAATGGGCAGATCTTCTTGAGCTGTTTGCACAGTTATGATCATTGAAGAGTAGGTGAAGAAGAGTTGAGGAGGCTCTTGTGGAGTACTGGGAGGTGGTTTGAAAGTCATTTTGACTGTTCCATCTAGCCGTCTTTCAAACATGCTTTCAAATGTTTGAATTGGAGCTGTATTAGTATGGAACTGTTCACAGTTGGAGATCCATTCAAGAGGCATAAGCTTTATGAGCTCATGACGAGGAATTTGTCTTGGGATCTAGATGATTGTTGGGATCTGGTCAGATTCAGCTAAGACCATGAGGGTGTCAGAGTGGTGTTCTGGAGTGGGTAGATCTAAGGCATGATTTTGAAGCCTATAGACTAGTTGATGATGGAGAGCGGCAATTTTGGCAGAGGAGATTTATTATGCACCTTGAATTTCGACTTGGACTTTCAAAGTTGTGGGCAAATTGGTGTCTTGGAGAGAAAGGTTGAAATTTGGATAAAAGGTGAGCAAAACACATCCTGAACGGAGGGTAGTGAGGACAGTGCCAATAACAGCATCTTGGTATTGTTCGAACCGGGTATCAAGCATAGCTGGTAATCCTTTTCTCCCATGAAGGGTAAGGATTAAACAGATTCTGCCAAGATGGAGATGGATATAACCTTCTCGTTTCCAGTTGGAAATTAACTCTGAGGGAATTTCCAGAGTGACGTATTGCTCAGCAGAGGTTGCTTAAAGAGCACATTGATCCAGACAAGAGGACTGGATATACTCCTTAGGGTGAGGTTGTCTAGTAGAGATGCGGGTATGGATACTGCGGGTAAGGGAACTGGGTCATTTGTATAAGTGGTAAGGATTAATGAGAGGGTAGGATGATTCACTAATTTGAGCGGATTCAGAGATATAGGAATATTCAACAAGGTTTTCAATCTTATTGGTGGTATGAGAAGTGCAAGATTTAGGTAGAGAAAGAGTAGAAGAAAGAGTGACAGGATTGGAAGGATTTGAAGATGAAGTTGAAGCCATAATTGAGAAGTTCTCTCTGCTCTTAAAGTCTAGATATCAAAATAAAACAAAACAAAATACTTAAATTATACCATTTTGAGCAAGAAAGTGAGTTTTAGAAAACAGAAAATTTTCAAGGACGAGTATGGCTCTGATACTATAAAGAGTACGTGGCGTTGTTCTACCAAATCGATGTAGAACTGAATCTGCCTTAGGGACCAAATCTAGCTTAGAACAGACCAATATCCCGCACGTTCTGGTTTCCTGCCGATATAACTCTCAAATCAAAACCTAAAACGAATTCTTTATAAGGTTATAAACCCAAAACAGACTCTTCCTTAGTCTTTAAATAGGGTACCAAACCATTTAAGAAATTATCATAAGTTTTTTTATGCACAGGATCCATGCTTAAAGGCAAGTGCAAAGCATACTTCTTTAAGTTTTCAAAATGAACAACTTTAATTCTTTGATTTGTTTCTTTCACTAGAACTTCATTTGCAGAGAGAAGAAAGAGAGTTTAGAACTTCATGATTAGATAAAGGCACACGAGAGTTTATTGCTGAAACCTCTATATGTTACAAGTGAGAAGAGAATCCTTTATAAAGGAGGATTCTCATGAAGATATGATAGAGCCCCTATCTTTTTTAAAAGCAAAAGATACAATACAAAAGTAAAAGATACAGTACAAAAGTAACAGATACATTATTATGATTACAACAGGACAAAGTTCATGACAACAAAACAAAAGGGGAAGGTGCATGCAATAAGACAAAGAGGGAAGGTTAATGATAACAAGACAAAGAGGGAAGGTTCATGCAACAAGACAAAGAGGGAAGGTTCATGCAATAAGACAAAACACTTTTATGGAGAGTGAAGGTTCATGTATTCGTCTTCGAAGGAGCTTTCGATGGCATATGGGTTATCGTCATCGGGTGGTGGGAAAAAGGTCTTGGAGAGCTTTGGGTGCTTGCAGGTGGGACCACGGCAAGGTGGATAAGGGCATTCTCATCTATATCCTGGTCTAGGTGATGTCTGAGTAACCTTGTCAACTTTTGAAGGTTTAAGTGGTTGTGATGATGATGGTTGTGATGAGGAGCCTTTTAGAAGTAGCATGATTGGCGAATGCTTTAACTATTGAGGAAAATGTGTATCTGAATCTTGTTCGGGTATTTTACTCAAACATGGAGATTTCGGCTTCTAGACAGAAGAGGATTATCATAAATGTTGGTGGAGTTCCAATTGAGTTTGATATAGCAGATATTAATAGAATTCTAGGAACTTTAAATAAAGGTTTGGTTATTTATACCTCTAGTAAGGATCTTCACTTCCGACATGCTGATAGACTTCGGAACATATATAGGCATAGAGACCTTACAAACGATATTTGTTCTCTTTTCTTTAGATCTCATCTCTTACCTCTTCTAGTTATAATTCTTTATAGTATTCTACAACATGTTGTTACTCTTAGATAGGGTCATACCAATGAGATAACTAGGTTGGATGTTGGACTTTTAAATTCTATTTTACAAAGGAAACCGATTAACATAGGACACACCATTCTTAGTCATATGTTGCTAACACCCTTATTGAATAATTGCTTACTCCCTATGGTAGCATTATTACTAGAATCCTTAAGGAATTTCATGTACCTTTTTGGGAGCTTGTATTTGATGTGACCAAGAAGTTGGGTGGAGAGGCCATAACTGCCTTATGATTTGATAAGAGACATGGGCAATGGGTTAAGACTTCTTTTGTAAAAAACTGAGACATATTAGTCGTAGCTGAGGATGATCGGATGCTGAATAATATTTACATGGCTGATGAGCTTCCTGATATTTGTTTGGGAGCGAGAGCTTAGATAGTAACTCATCCTTTCGGAATAGAGACTTCATTGGCATGTGCTTCAGTGACAGACAAGGACACTGACAAGCCTCCAGCTCCTAAGGAGTCTCATGGACCTAATGAGCCTTCTGTCTCTGAGCATTTTGTGTAGCAAATTTTGAGTGAGATTCGATTTCTTTTAAGTAGCAGAACGAGTTTCAATCTCAGTTTGTTGCGTTCCAAGCTCAGACACAGTCTCAGTTTGCTACATTTCAGCAACATATTCTCGATCAACAGTAGTAGATTATGGATACTCAACAGCGTTGCTTTATGCTCTTCATATTTCACCACTGCGCTCTCTATCTCAGCCTCCTCTTTAGTTTATGTCTTTATGTTTTCGCACATACATTACTGCACTTCTTTTGGATGATATTATTATATTATATTTTCACTTTTTATGATGATTGGATTACATAGTTGTTTAAAACTTAACTGGATGATTTTAATGCTTGATGATTATATTATGGTTTAATGAAGTTGATATGCAGTTGCATTGTTGTAGAAGTTGAGATGATTTGAAAATATTTAGGAGTGTTTTTAGCCACTTTTGTAGTTGAGGGTATGCTTTCTTTTTTAAAGGGAAGGTTCTACTAAAATTTTTACTCACACAAACTGGGTAATATCTATATAACTCTTTAGCCTTTTGAATTCTTTTCTTTTTGATAATGAAGGGGGAGATATATTCTTATAATATGTGATTAATTGACTGGCCATATACTAAGTAGGAGTGCATATTTAGGCGGAGTAAAATTGCATAATCTTTTTCTAATATCTTGTAAGGTTTGTCATCATAAAAAAAGGGAAGAATGTTAACATGTATATTTCCATAATAACGATTTTGATGATAACAATCACATTTTAAGTTGATTAAATATGAAGAAGCTGTTAAACAGATCAAATCTCTTAAGTCATGTAATGAATTGAGCATGGAATAAATTTATGATAATAAATAGTTTCTGGTTAACTTAGAAAATAGCCAACCGATTACACTGAGGCAAGATTACAACCTCTCTATATGCAATCGACTAACCGTTAGTGTGTAAAGGGCTAACCGTTATCAAGTAAAAATTGAAGTTTTTGTTTCTGGATCAAAACGGTTAACTGATATCGAGTAAAATTGAAACTTTAGCTTTTGAAAACTACAAACCAAGTTTTAGAAAACAGTAAGCTGATATCTTTTGAATTTTGGTCCAATGGTAACTTACTCAAGTCAAAACGGTGATCCAACAACATCTAACTGTTATCCGCTTATGAGCTGAAAGTCAACAATGGCTAATTTTAAGCTTCAATTATAAAGAGGCTAAGTCAAATTCAAACAAGAGAGATTCTACAATCATTATTGAGCTTCTTACTGAGTACACAATTCTTATTAAGCTTCAACTTGTCATTGTTTTATTGATTCACACTTTGAACTTTCATTTGTAAACATATAAATTGTGTGAGAGAAAATTCATTTGTAATCTTTATTTTTAGGTGATTGTAAGTGTGGAAAACACTTGGGTTGAGAGATTTAAAATTATCTCTTGTTGTAAAGGTTGATATTGAAATACAAGTACGCAACCCAAGAGGGGATGAATTGGGATTCTAAAAATTATTCAATTTATAAAGAAAGACTTAAAGCAAATATAATCCAAATTCAAAGCAATAACAATTAAGTTGATCACAATATAAAAAGATAAGGGAAGAGAAATTCAAACACAGAGATTTTTACGTGGTTCTGCCAACCTCGCCTACGTCCACGCCTCCAAGCTTTCCAGGCTTAAGGATTTCACTAAGCAAGCCTGCAAGGCTTCAAATGCTTACACTTGACTTCCAAGGTGTCAATAACCTTTACAACAAGAGATTATCCCAATCTCTTTAACCCAAGTGTATCCCAACACTCACAATCACTCAAAACAAAAGATTTCAAATTTTTTTTGCCTCTCACAATATATAAGATTACACAATAATGCCCAATATGTGAAATAGATGAAGCAAGAAGGTGTTCTAAAGCTCTATGAAGATTGTATTGTAGAATAGAAGCTTAATAGTCCTGTTGTGATCAATCTTCTTTGAATTTGAATGAGCATATTTATATTTGGAGCTGAAAAACTAGTCGTTACAAACTGTCGGCTCAAAAACGGTTCACCGTTAACCATTAACGGTTAACCGTTTAGGCTAGTCAAAAGTTTCCATTGGGCTAAAATTCAAATAAACAGCTTGTCGTTTCATGATTACCCTTTTGCCGTTAACTTCCAAAGACCTGTAAGATGAACATCAGTTATCCGTTTACATTAAACGGTTAAGGACTTGCATGAAGTGATTTCTCTGGATATTATCGGTTAACCGTTTGTAATAAACGGTTCGCCGTTTATTTCCAGTAACTTGCAAAACAATTCAGCCTTATCCGGTTTTGTTATAACCTTCAATTTTGGATGTTATAGGTTAATCGTTTCTATAAACAGTTCACCGTTAAATTCCAGTAGCCTTCCCACCTTTTGTGTTTTCCATTTTTTATAAACAGTTAGAGCTTAGGCAATATGTTACTCTTTGGTATTAATCGGTTAACCATTTAAAATAAAACGGTTCACCATTTATTTCTAGAATTACATTTTAAACCAGATTTTGCAGAGAATCTTTTTCTAATTTGAAAGTCCATCTTTTATGAATATGAATAGAATGATTATTAAGACTTTTGTTTATTAAGGAATAGCTCCAATATTTTTATAAAAAACCATTTAAAGTTTTTTATCATCAAAATCAATATTATTTACACAATCATGTTAACGTTCTCCCCCTTTTTGATGATGACAAATTTCATTCAATATTAAGCTCCCCTTTAATATGTGCTCCCCCTAAATGAATGGCCAAATTAAGAAATGTCCAATAAAATAATTTTTGCTCAAGAAATTTTTTTTTTAAATTCATTCTAAATCTCTCCATAAATATCTTCCCCTTCAGCGTCAAAAAGAAGAAAGGAAAAGCACAGATCCGGTAAAGAAGTTACCCGATTTTGGCGAGCAAAATTTTGGCAGAGTTTCCATTTAATAATGAGCAAAACCACTAATACAAAATGAGATTAAAACACTTCCAAAATATATTAACAACAACTCCATTTTTCAACAAACCAACAACGCCATGAACAAACAAACCAACACTTCAATATCCAATAAACCAACAATTTTATCAACCAATGACCAAGTCATCCAACATCAAGAACATCAAAAAATAGCGGAGAAGAGTGCGTTGTCCTACGATAAGCTCAAGCTGCTGATCAATGCTCTGCTGTTGGAAGGTCTGAAAGTCAAAACGTAGCTGCTGGTGGTCACGGGAAATAGTGTCCAACCGATCAAGAATCAGCTACTGGCGCTCCGAAATTCGGTAAACATCAGCAATCAACTACTGCACAATGTCAGAAACATGGGGCAGAACTGGAGCTGGAGGCAGTATAGAGGCGGATGGCTCAGGAGCATGAGGCGGTTCAGAAGAGGAGGAATGTCAGCATCCATCGCATGCTCCTTATAATCAGAGTCAGCTGAAGGCCGAGGGACAAAACGGCAATGCAGACGATGAGGATGAGCTCTTAATCTAAAGTTAGGAAACTTATCGGGAGGATAGATATCATTAAGCATATGATCATCCTCTAGAGCAATTAGGGTATCCCAATTTTTGGAGTTGCTTGTCTTTATCCACTCTCCATTCTTCCTAGAAAAATCGATACTAGTCATAGCCTCAGGACCAATCCGTCTAGTCTCTATAGGACCGGTATCAAGAAGAGGCACCTCAAAGCATCACAGTATCTTAGTAATGATACCGCCATAAGGAAGAAAGCGGTGGTTAACCGCAGGAGTACTCAACATGTGCCGCACAATAACATACCTGAAGTTAATGGGACGGTCTAAAAGTAGGTTATCTAGTAGGCCAATGTCCAAACCCGTAACCCCATTCGAGTGACCCTTCCTAGGTGTCACTATGTGCTGTAAAATAGTGTAAAGAATGCGAACTTGCAGAGGTAAAAATTGAGACCAAAAAGGAAGCAAACAAATCTCATCAAACAAGTCTCGACGATGACAAATATTACGAACTCCATTAGTATGACAAAAAATGTCAAAGAAAAGGGCTTTCCTAGAAGTGTAAATATCATGCCCTTCACTAGAGATACCAAGAAAGTCAGCTAGGTCCGCATCATCAAACTCTATAAGCACACCGCTGACTTGAGTAACTATCCTATTTAAGCGAGTTGTGGAGTTTTCCATGTTCAAATAAAAAATTCGTACTAAATTGGGATAAACTCGGTCCTCAAAGTCAATGGCAGAATCCTAAGGCTGAAGCATATCCCGAATGCTTCTACCACATACAACTGAGTTACTAAAATCATCAATATCAACATAGAAGGAGTCAAGTACCTTTCGACCATCGAAGCAATCCTCGAACCGCTTGGCCAAGGAAGGCATGGGGAAATGAATTCTTGCAAATTCAGAGACTTCCCTTGGTGGTATAGGATTCCTCGGAGGCACGGATTATTGCCTGAGATTTCTCCGAGGGGATGCAGCCATGATTTTGTGAGGAAAATGCAGGAGAGATGTGATGAGAGGAAAATTAATCGATAATTTGCTTAGGAATGAGTAGAGGATGTGATTTTGATGTTCAATTTGATTGAAAAAAAGGAAAGAATTGGATTAAAATCAAAGAAACCCGACCCGCGATAGTTAGGGTTTAGATTTGGGATTTTTGGGATTGATTTGAAGTTTTGAATCAGTGAAAATGTTCTAAAGGTGATAAGAAATGATTTTGTAGGTTTGATTTGGCAAGAAAAGCAAGAAAAATGAGGGTTTTAGGGCAAAGGAACCTTCGGTTGGGCAACAATGGCCGAAACAGTGAAAGGACAACTAGAGAAGAGGAAGAAAAAACCGTTGACCAATTTTATAAATGCGAAAACAGTTAACTGTTTATTTAAATGGTTAAGGGGTAACTACAGAGGCTAAAGAGTAGGCAACAGTGAAAGCTTAAACACTTAACGGCTGAGGAGTAACTGTTAGAGGACTCACTGTTTTTAAATGGTTAACCGATTGCATCAGACGGTGAAAGAGTAAAAAAAAGACACATGATCTTGTTTCTAGAGTAAAACGGTTCACCGTTTATTGGAAACGGCTATTCGTTTATTTTATCTACAATTTCACACATTTGATTTAATTTTTGGCCAGCAAATAATACTTTTCAAGATGATTTAATTGATCCTAAAAAGATTTTATGAGCCATTTTAATGCATGATTCATGAACATGTATTCAAGCAATTAATTCATATAATCAATCAAGAATTAACAAAGCAAATACATCATTTGACTATCAAGCGCAAGCATTTCATAATTATCAAATCATAAATAAGTCAATCAATACAATACACTCAATAGCATAAACAGAGACTAATGCAAAAATTTCATCATCCCAAGTTCATGCCGAATTTTTGAAAATTGTTCTTCGCAAAGAGGTTTTGTAAAAATTTCGGCAAGTTATTTTTCTGTAGAAATAAACTCTAATGCAGTATCTTCCTTTTGAACATGATCTCTCAAGAAATGTATATAATTTCTATATGCTTGGTTCTAGAGTGTTGATTGGGATTCTTTAAAAGATTTATAGCACTAATATTATCACACTTAATAGGAATTTGTTCAAGATTGATGCCATAATCTCTAAGTGTTTGTTTCATCTAAAGTGCTTATGCACAACAACTTCCGGCAGCTATATATTTAGTCTCGGTAGTTGAAAGTGCAATAGAATTTTATTTCTTGCTAAACCATGAAACAAGTGAGTGTCCTAGAATATAGCAAGTTCCACTAGTATTTTTCCTATCCACTTTATAACTGGCAGTCCGCATTCGAATAACATGTTAAATCTATATGAGTTCCCCTAAGATACTAAAGGCCAATATCTATGGTTCCACTCAAATAACAGAAAATTCTTTTAACAGCAAGCAAATGGGATTCCTTTGGACATGATTGAAATCTTGCACACAAACATACACTAAACAGGATATCAGGTCTACTTGCAGTCAAATAAAGTAGAGATCCGATTTTGATATCAATTTCTTTGTCTTTTTCATCTTTGTCTAGCTTGGTTATTGTGCTCATTGGTGTATTTTTGGTCTTTGAGTCATTAATGCCGAATCATTTGAGTAGATCTTTTATGTACTTGGCTTGATTTATGACAATTTCTTCCTTGTTTTGTTTGATTTGAAGTCCAAGGAAGTACTTCAACTCTCCCATCATACTCAACTCAAATTCTTTGCTCATATACGATGAAAATTCTTTACACAACAACTTATTAATAGAACCAAAAATAATATCATCAACATAAATTTGAACAATAAGTATATCTTGGTTCTTATGCTTAACAAATAGAGTAGTATCCGCTTTACGCATTGAAAAATCATTTTCTAACAAGAAATTCTTAATTCTATCATACCATGCTCTAGGTGCTTGTTTTAATCCATACAAGGCTTTAAGCAACTTATAAACATAATTTGGAAATTTTTCATTTTCAAAATCAGGGGGTTGTTTTACAAACACTTCTTCCATGATATACCCATTTAAGAAAGCACTTTTCACATCCATTTGAAACAAGATGAGATCTTTATGACAAGCAAATGCCAACAACATTCTAATTGATTCTAGTCTAGCAACAGGTGCAAAAGTTTTATCAAAATCAATTCCTTCTTCTTGGTTGTAACCTTAAGCCACTAATCTAGCTTTATTTCGTACAACCACACCAGATTCATCTATCTTATTTCTAAATATCCATTTAGTACCTATGACGGATTGATGTTTCGGTTTAGGAACTAATTCGCACACATTGTTTCTTTCATCATTTTTTGGATCTGCAAAGGATTTGGGTTCAATTTGAGAGATAAATGCATTATGCTCACAAGTATTTCTAAGTGATGATCTAGTTGTAACACCTCTCGAGAGATCTCCTAAAATTACATCTTTAGGGTGAGAAGAGACATACCTTCACTCCTTGGGGAGTGATTGAGATGCACCTTCATTTTGCTCTACATTCATTTCTTTATGTTGCTCATCTTGATTCCCATGAGACGCATCCTTTTGGTTATCGTTTGATGATTCTTCTTGTAAGTCTTCATCTACATAATTATAAACAACAACTTTCTCCATAGAGGAAGGGTTAGACTCATCAAAGGTAATATGCATAGATTCTTCTACAACTAATGTATTTTTGTTATAAACTCTATAAGCTTTGCTTGAGTTTGAATATTCAAGAAAAATACCAACATTAGATTTTGGATCAAATTTGCCAAGATTGTCTTTTGTGTTCAAAATAAAACATTTGCATCCAAACACTTTGAAATAACCAATGTTGGGTTTTCTATGTTTGCAAAGCTCATATGGAGTTTTGTTAAGGTTAAGTCTAATCAACACATGATTTAAAACATAACAAGCAGTGTTGACGGCCTCAACCGAAAAATACTTAGGCAAAGAATTTTCATTCAACATAGTCCTAGCCATTCCTTGAATGGATCTATTCTTTCTCTCAACAACTCCATTTTGTTGTGGAGTTCTAGGTGATGAAAATTGATACTCAATGCCAAAGTCATTACAAAAAATCTCAAATGCATGATTTTCAAACTCTCCTCCATGATCACTCCTAATGCATGCAATACCATACCCTTTTTCATTTTGTATTTTCTTACAAAGCACTTTAAAGGCATCAAGAGCATCATCCTTATTGGCTAAGAATAATATCCAAGTCTATCTAGACTAATCATCCACTATCACAAATGCATAATATTTGCCATTTAAACTAGCATATCTAAAGGGCTCAAATAAATCTATGTGAAGAAGTTGTAGTGGTTTTGAGGTAGAAATATAAGTCTTATTTTTGAAAGATGTTTTGATTTGTTTTTTAAATTGACAAGCTTCGCAAATCTTATCTTTTTTAAAACCAATTTTTGGGAGACCTTTAACTAAATCATTTTTCAAAATTTTTGAAATCCAATCCATACTTGCATGTCCTAACCTTCTATGCCATAACCAACTATCATCATGCAATGCCGAAAAATATTTATCAAGAGTCGATGCATATTCTATGTCAATGATATAAACATCGCCACATCTATTCCCAACAAATAAGATCTTGCCATCACAAGAATTCTCAATAACTTTATCAAAGATAACTTTATAACCTTTGTCACATAATTGACTAATACTAATTAAGTTGTGTTTCAAGTTCTCAACTAAACATACATTCTCAATTAGAGTTGAGGAAACTTGACCAAAATTTCCAATTCTAATAATTTTTTCTTTTAAGTTATCTCCAAAAGATACGTCTCCACCATTTTCAATTTTGGTGAAGCTTGAGAACCATGCATAATTTCTAGTCATGTGCCTTGAACAACCACTGTCCAAGTACCATTTATTTTTCTTCTTCTTTAAGCCCTACAAAGAAAATCTCAAGTTTTAGGTACCCAAAGCTTTTTGGGTCCTTGAGAGTTAGCAATGGTTCCTTTTGGAACCCAAATACATTTGACACCATAATATGCATTCCTTTTCACGGGACATCTATATTTCATATGAGCGTTTTGATTACAATAATGGCAAATAATCTTATGATCACTTGTGGAGGTATCTTTAAAAAAATAATTCTTATAATATTTTTGCTTCAAGTTAGGCTTATACCAAAGTCCTCCTTTATCAAAAACACATTTTTGTGAGTTAAGCATATTATCCAACATGTCTTGCCCATTTGTAAATTTCAAAACAATCTTATTCAACTCATTGCTCTTTTTCTTGAGCATTTCGTTTTTATTTTTCAACTCATCTATTTGTGATTCTAAATGCTCATGTGAGATGCTAGGTTTCTCATTTGCTAATGCAATTTCATTAGGCAAAGTTTTGTTCCCTACTTCTAGGCATGCAATTTTTTCATTTGGAGATTCATTTTCATTTTTAAGCTTTGCTATTTCCTTTTTAAGACATACATTTTTTTTACTAATTTTCATCAACTCATTATGAAAATCTTTAAAAGCATCATACAATTCATCATAGGTGGGATCACTTACCTCATTGAGATCATCATTCTCTCCTATTGCCATAAGTGCTAGGTTTGATACTTCTTGCGATCCTTCTTCATCACTTGAATCTTCCTCGCTACCATCCCAAGTTGCAACCATTGCTTTCTTCTTGAATTTGTTGATAAGTGGGTACTCCGATCTTATATGGCCAGGCTTCTTGCATTCATAGCATGTGATTGCCTCCTTCTTCTCCCTATGGTTCTTGAAGTTTCTAAAATTTCTTCGCTCTCCAGTTTTCTTGAAGAATTTTCTAAACCTCCTTGCTAGCATCTCCAGTTTTCTTGCATTCATAGCATGTGATTGCCTCCTTCTTCTCCCTATGGTTCTTGAAGTTTCTGAAATTTCTTCGCTCTCCAGTTTCCTTTAAGAATTTTCTGAACCTCCTTGCTAGCATGGCTAGCTCTTCATCATCTGGTTCACTCTCCCCATCACTCTTATATTTTGAAACTTTGAGAGCAATGCTTTTCTTCTTCTCCTCATGCCATTTTTCTGCTGCCAAATCTTCTTCATATGAAACAAGAGAACCAATTAAATCATCAAGAGGTAAAGTATTTAAATCTTTGGCCTCTTCAAGAGCGGTTCTTTTTTGTCTCCATTCTTTCGGAATAGACCTAATGATTTTCTTAACTTTTTCGCTATTTGAGAAGGTCTTTCCTAGGGCTCCTAGAGTGTTTACTATGTCCGTAAATCTCGTATATATGGAGTACACACTCTCATTTTGTTCCATTTGGAACAACTCATATTGTCGAGTATATCTACTAATTTTAGACTCTTTCACTTGATTTGTACCTTTATAAACTACTTCAAGTTTGTGCCAAATTTCATTAGCACTTTCACAACTAGATACTCGATGAAATTCTTTCTTATCAAGAGCACAAAATAAAGCATTCATAGTTTTGGAATTTAGAGAAGCTTTTCTCTTTTCCAATTCATTCCAATCCCTTGAAGATTTTGGGATATCTTCCCCGAATTCATTTTTAATTAAGGGTAAAAATGGACCATCACATACAACTTCCCAAATTTCATAATCTAAAGCTTGTAAATAGATTCTCATTCTAGTTTTCCAATATGCATAGTCATTACCTTTAAAGAACGGTGGTTTCGTTGTGGATTGTCATTCTCTAAAGGTTGAGTCATTTAGGGTTGCCATAGATTTTTTACTCTAGACGATTAAGTCCTAATAAGAGAACAAGGCTCTGATACCAATTGAAATACAAATATGCAACCCAAGGGGGGGCTGAATTGAGATTCTAAAAATTATTCAATTTATAAAGAAAGACTTAAAGCAAATATAATCCAAATTCAAAGCAATAACAATTAAGTTGATTAAGATAAAGGAAGAGAAATTCAAACACAAAGATTTTTACATGGTTCGGCCAACGTCACCTGCGTCCACGCCTCCAAGCTTTCCGGGCTTGAGGATTTCACTAAGTAAGCCTCTAAGGCTTTAAATGCTTACACTTGACTTCCAAGGTGTCAATAACCTTTACAACAAGAGATTATCCCAATCTCTTTAACCCAAGTGTATCCCAACACTTACAATCACTCAAAACAAAAGATTTCAAATTTGTTTTGCCTCTCATAATATATAAGATTACACAATAATGCCCAAAATGTGAATAGATGAAGCAAGAAGATGTTCTAAAGCTCTATGAAGATTGTATTCTAGAATAGAAGCTCAATAGTCGTGTTGTGATCAATCTTCTTTGAATTTGAATGAGCATATTTATAGCCGTTACAAACTGTCAGCCCGAAAACGGTTCACCGTTAACCATTAACGGTTAACCGTTTAGGCTAGTCAAAAGTTACCATTGGGCTAAAATTCAAATAAACAATTTGTCGTTTCATGATTACCCTTTCGCCGTTAACTTCCAGAGACCTGTAAGATGAACATCAGTTATCCGTTTACATTAAACGGTTAAGGATTTGTATGAAGTGATTTCTCTAGATATGCCGTTTATTTCTAGTAACCTGCAAAACAATTCAGCATTATCCGGTTTTGTTATAACCTTCAATTTTGGATGTTATCGGTTAATCGTTTCTATAAACGGTTCACCGTTAAATTCCAGTAGCCTTCCCATCTTTTGTGTTTTCCATTTTTCATAAATGGTTAGAGCTTAGGCAATATGTTGCTCTCTGGTATTAACCGGTTAATCATTTAAAATAAAAATGTTCATCATTTATTTCCAGAATCACATTTTAAACCAGATTTTGTAGAGATTCTTTTTCTAATTTGAAACTCCATCTTTTATGTATATGAATGAAATGATTATTATGACTTTCGTTTATTAAGGAATAGCCCCAACATTTTTATCAAAAATCATTTAAAGTTTGTTATAATTAAAATCAATATTATTAACATAATCATGTTAACAGATAAATGAGAAGTCAATTGTAAGAATTCTTGAAGTCTCAGCAAGCTTGGATAGTGGAATCCTTAAGTCTGGTGAGCTTGGAGGCGTGGATATAGGCAAGGTTGGTCGAACCACGTAAAAATCCCTATATTTGAATCTCTCTTTCCTTAACTCCTTACTTTTAACTGTTTTAGTTTTCCATTACTGCCTTGATTTTGTTTATATTTGCATTATTTTCATTCAAACATTCATAATTTTTTAGAAATCTCATTCACCCCCCTCTTGAATTGCACACATAGAATTTCATGTTTGTTATCTTCAAGATCAACATTATGGAAACGTATATGTTAATAGATACACTAAAAAGACAAACAAATAATGCTTTATTTTGATTGAATTCCCTTTTGCCCAATATAGGATAGAAACATCTATTATATAGTATGAGAGATTTGCAAGAATAGCTTGATTATAGGAACAATGCACTCTCCCATAATTATGCTATTAATTTATTCTTAAATTACGGAAATTACCAAACGTATTCAAGAAAATAAAAGTCAATGCAATTGTAACTTATGCCATGTACGGAAAGATCATGATTTTGTTGTAGCATTAAATTACCAAAAGAATTTTTAAAAAAATAATCCATAAAAGAAAAAGAGAGGCTTACATGATTAGTAGAAAGTGAGTGGCTTACCGAAGATGACCGCTGGTAGGCTGGTGACTTGGCGTGGCACAGCATGGCGTGGGGCTACTAGGGGCTGAGTTCAGTTGGAAGGGTTTCGAGACAGATGAGTTGTGAGAGAGAGGGTCGGTGTTGGGATTTAACTTCGGGGATTGCCATCGGATGAGTATTTTAGATTTTTAGTTTTTTTATTTTTTGGTTTAAATGAAAAATCCGATCTGTAGATTATAGAAATTTTTCGGGGATATCAAAATTATATTATAGGTTTTAGTGATATTCAAAGACTAAAGATATTGTGAATATACTAATTAATTTAGGGATATTTTTCAACTTGTGTTACAATTTCGTGTAAAATTTACATATTATTTTTTTTCTAATTTTTTTATCGGTTTCACAGCCCGACTAGTTTTCACTATGTTCCACCCATAATTTTAGCCACTCATTAGATAAGGAAGAGGAAGAGGTAAGGAGAAAAAAAAAAGAACAAAGAAGACGATAAGGAAAGGACTCCAATCCTTTATTATTCCAGATGCAGGGATGGAATCTTAAACTTAATTTACAGGGGGCAACTTAACAATAATCAACATAATTGATCATAGTTTCAACTTATAGGTCATTTTAATTAAATTCATAGAAGCAGGGTTTTACATTTTTCAACTCATGAGGACGTTTAATTAAGTTCATGCTGTAGGAGATTTTTTAATCAAACGGGCCGGCGGCCCTTGCCCTATGCTAGAACCGTCCAAAACTAAATGGTTCGTTTAAAGGAAGCAAAAGAACGTCAACACATGTTCCGGATCTCCCAGAATCATCCTATGACTTATATTAATCAATATGAGATCGCAAAATAATCGAAGAATCTTGTTGCAAATGAGCAACTCCGCCGCTGGAATCGTATTTCTACAGTAATTAATTGCAGGAACTCAATTAGCCTAGCTACAGCAAGGTGATCGGTATAATGAATTCCATCTTCTTTGCTCAAACCCTACAGCAAGCAGAAGCGGAGCCACACTTAGCTCTATGAATCAAACTCTTGCTTTACCGATATAACACTCAGTTTCGGAGAATGCACTTCAATGCGAATTAGTTAGTATTACCATTGATTATATAGCCAAGCATGGGAAATAAATTAAATACATACAACTAATTCACAATTTTTCGAAAACGCAATATATTAAACAGCTTAATTGTTTATACAAGAGTACTATGTGAAGAAACTTGTTACTTGATTGAATTGAGACATCCTCTGCCACCCACAGTCAAAACTGAAATTAGAAGACAATGGTCTAAAAGGATTCTTTACCGGGTTAAAATTTGTAACCAGAAACTTAAAATTTGCAGCAACAAGTAGAAATGATAAATGTATTCTGTCAGGTAACACTTGGAACACTAAATTCATCTGTACTTCCACCAACTATAAGCAGTCTGGAAAAAATGGTGAATCACTTGAACAATTTGGAAATTTGATTAATGATAAGTTCATGATACCAAACACGGCTATGGTTTGATGGGATAGCAGAAGAACAACTACAAGAATATCTTGATAATTCTACCAATTTTATTCCATGCAAAACTAGCAAGTAACGGAGGATCAACCACAGGGTGGAAAAGAAGAAAGATGTTTTACATATTTGGGCAAATTAAAGAACTAAACAAGTCTTAAAAACCAACTAAAGTTCCAATTTGAATTTGGAAGAGACAAAGCCACAGTGTTGTTGTCAAGAGACGAGTCTTAGAAGACTTTGACAAGAGGTCTGTGACTCTGTTCTAAAAGAAATTGTATGAGTCAGACTTTTCCAAGGAAATTTTTAACCCACATTAATTTCAAGTTACAGGATGATTATCAAACACATCAAAAGAAACATATAGGTACATGACATACTGGAAAAATAATATAGAGCGTGTGAGACAAACATAAATTAAAATAAGCAAGAGAACGTTAACATATATTTGATCATTTATGAATCAATTGCGCAAGGGTCAAGCTAAATGGAATAGTTCATGAGGTTCACGGCATACAATGCCTTTGACACTTCCATAAACATAAAGCTTATGAACAGGCCAAAACTGAAACCAATACAATGCTTCCAAATAAACGGAAGTGACCTTTATTCCAGAATAAGTTCCCTCGAGGTTTCTACTTTCTAGAATCCCAATCAATCAAATTGTTGGATAAATAAAAATTTATAACATGATAAAAAACACTTATTTCATCAAGTACGTAGATAGCAGAACATCGAATGAATAATGAAATTTTTATACCATCAATAAGACAATAATAAGATCTCAGCACCAAAGTTCAACCAAAGAAATAAAATAACATGAAAGTTTTCATACCATCAATAAGACAACAACAGGATTTCAATATCAAAGTTCAACCAAGAAATAAAAAACAAGACCAAACACTGACTCAGAGATCTTTACAAGAGGATGAAAACTAAAACATTAAAAAAAATCCAAATAAAGTAACATTATCAGTTTTTTAATTCTATTTTCTCATCTGCTTGACTTTGTGCCAGCCTTTCTTACATGAATCTCCCACAATCTTGACACCTTTCTTGAACAAAACCTTGAGATCCTTGGCTCTTGCCTTCACCTGCTGCTCAAAACCAGCCATTTTTTTCCTTTCCAATAAACGCAGAAAATAAAGAGAAAAAAATTTTAAAAAAAATGTAAATATAAATATAAATACAACTGGCGGAGGATGAGGGTTGCTGGGGTTGGGGTTTGGGGTTTTTAAGGTTGAAACTGTTGAAATCTGTAGAATATAGAACTCAAAGAAGCGGCTGTCTCTGGTTGTTTTCTAATGAACGAAAGCCTCGTGGGATCCAGCGCATCAGGGGACACGTGGTGGACATCGAATGGGTATGTGCGTTACATGTTTCATTGAGATGGATTTCCGTTGAAATTTTTAACCACCGTTTGATTGCGCGAACGCTAAGCACGAGATGTCATCAAATGAGATGAGATGACAAGTCATAGAGAAATCAGTGTTAAACGTGGTGGGACCCGTGGACCACTGAGACAAATTTTTCGTTTGGGTAACAGTTGTAACGAACAAAATGATTAAGATGACAACGGCGCTTAAATGATTTAAACTTTAAAATTTTAACTATGAAGCATGAACCGTGATTTCATTTCCATTTTATGTTTTTTTAATTTGAATTTGAATTTCATCATGCTAACAATTTAGATAGCATAAACAAATTAAAATCTTGGAAAAAGCTATTTAACCCAACTTGAACTTGGAATGAAACTCACCGTTTAACTTAAATTAAAAACGCACCATTTGGAAACTTTTTTCCTCTCATTTGGAAACTTACCTAAATTGAAAACACCCCGATGAGGCTTCAAAACAAACTGTTTTCATGAAGCAATCCTCACGGGAGCCACAGAGGACTAGGGATGGCAATGGGGAGTGGAGGGGAGGGGACTAATCTCCTCATACCCATCCTCGATATTTTGCATATGTCCCCGTCCCCTCCTCGTCCCTGTCAGAATTGCTTGAGAGAATCCTCATCCCCTCCCCGAATAATAACAAGGGATCCCCGAGGGTCCCCGGTTCCCGAATAACTAATAGTCTAATACATTTTTTTATTTTTGATTTTAAATTAATCATATTAAAATAAAAAATTCATATAAAAATAAAGTTCAAAATATATCTTACATTAATATTAATTCATTACAAAGTCGCATTCAAAATATAAATTATTAAAATAATTATCTTTGTCAATGACTCAATCTTCATAATCCTACAATAAATGCAAATATTAATAACTGTATAATATAATTACAATATAAAATAAAACTCATACTGCTATTGTAAGCTCGTATCCAACTTTGACAGCACATTAAGGCCTCCAATGTACTTGGATGAAGTTTGTTATGGTATGAGCTCACAACTCTACCACTAATGCTAAAAGCTTATTCAAAAGCAACTGTTGTAATTGGAATTGCCAAAATATCTCTACCAGTCCGAGCTAATGTAGGATACCTATTAGCATTTGTTTTCCACCAACTCAAAATATTAAAATCTCTCATCCGAGGTATAACTTTCTCATCCAAATATGAATCTAATTCATCTGCAACAACTGCACAATCTCCATTGTTTACATAATCATCAAAACCTGTCATCCATTTGGTTACTTTCTTATAAGAATCCCTTGTAGATCTAGTAGAAGAACTACTACCAGTATAATCAAAGCAAAAAACAGTTGGTGAAAAATTCAATTAATATTCTTCCACTAATTCCCGACAAAAGGTGACCACTTTCCCAAAATATAACTATTTTGATATTTATTATTTTTAACAATATTTATACTTTTGTTATTTATTAGTAATTTTAAAAATAAAAATTGAAATTGAAATGGGGAAATGGGCAGGGGATGGGGATTTCAACTCATCTCCGTCCCCTCCCCGAAAAAAAATTGGGTAAAAAATTTTCCCCGTCGCCTCCCCGAATAAAAAATTGGGTATAAAATTATCCCCGTACCCTCTCCGAATGGGGAAAATCCCCGAGGGTACCCGTCCCCGTGGGAATTTTTGCCATCCCTACAGAGGACAAAGGACAGACCACAGCCATCACGCGATTGAGGTCGTCGTTGCCATCCCAGACAGCCGGCACTCACAAAGCTAACACAAACATGGGATGGAATAGGGCAGCCAACAATTCCTCAACCTTTATTTTACTTGAATCTTGAACAGGTTCGTTTTGAATTGGATCTTGAGTATTTGTGTCTATATTAGCATTTGTTTCTACTATTGTTTATAAATTTAATGAATTTGAGATAACTAGTGACCGAAATTTAAACACTCTGAATTTGGTCTAAAATTTTATGATCTTGAGTTGTTTCATTTTGATTTGTGAGCTTAACCGTGACCATTTGTATCTATATTATTGTTTCTAAATTTAATGAATTTGGGCATTAATTGATAATGCTCAATTTATAATTTAATTTTTTTCTAAACTTAGTGAATTAGGGATAATTAATTAATAATATTCAGTCTATATTTTAATTTGTTTCTAAACTTAATGAATTAGGGATAATTAATTAGTAATATTCAATCTATATTTTAATTTGTTTCTAAACTTCATGAATTTGGGAAAATTAATTAGTAATATTATGAACTATTATAATTTGTAGCAATAATGGACGAAGTGGAGGAAGTGGAGGTTGATGAAGTGGAGGAATTGCAAGATTTATAGGAGGCTGATTTTGAAGGAAATAATGAAAAATTGGCGGAAAAAATTGTTGAGCTTAAGGTTGGGATGTGTTTTAATATTATGGATGAAATGTTTGAATATTACAAAGCTTATGGCTAACAAGATGAATTTCCAGTTATGCGGAGATCTTGTAAAAAGGGGGATGATGGGAGTATGAGATATGTGACATTTACTTGCAAGCAAAACGAAAAGTCAAAAAGAAAATCCAATCATGTTTTGCGGCTTTAACCTAACCAGAAAATTGGATGTAATGCTAAGATTGGAGGACGTTTGGATTTTGTTAGTGGAAAATGTGTAATAGGAAATTTGTTCCTTGAACACAACAATGCCGTAACTCTGAGAAAGAGTAGGTATTATCGATGCAACCATAGCATTAGTCCTTATGTGAAAAAAACAACTTGAAATAAATGAAAAAGCGGGAATTAAAATGGCTCAAAGTTTCAAGTTTATTGTTGTTGAGGTGGTGGCTACGAAAGTGTCCCATTCTTAGAAAAAGATGCTAGAAATCATGTTGATAAAGCAAGGTGATTAAGGCTTGGAGAAGGGGATGAGACTGCGATTCAAAAATATTTTAAGAAAATGCAAGCAAAAAATAATGGATTTTTCTTCATTCTTGACTTAGATAAAGAGGGTCGGTTAAAAAATATTTTTTTGGGCAAATCCAAGAAGTAGGGCAACCTACAAAGACTTTGGAGATATTATTACATTTGACACCACATACCTTATGAATAAATATGACATGCCATTTGCTCCTTTTATTAGAGTTAATCATCACAGTCATTCTATTTTGTTAGGATGTGGGTTGATTTCGTATAAAGACACAGAGATCTTTATGTGATATTTGACACATGGCTATCATGTATGTCCAGCTCTCCTCCCCTTGGAATCATCACAGACCAAGACAAAATGATGAAAAATGCAATTGAGATTGTTTTCCTAAATACTAAGCATCGATGGTATTTGTGGTATACTCTGAAAAAGTGCCTGAGAAGTTAAGAAAGTATGCATAATATCATGCCATTAGATTTTTATTGCATGTTGTTGTTTATGATTCACATGCTACTATTGAATTTGAAGAAGCTTGGTATGACATGTTAGAAAATATGACCTTGGTGATAATCAATGGTTAAATAGTTTATATGAGGAAAGATATCATTGGGTTCTATGTTTTGTTAAGACTACTTTTTAGGCTAGCATGTCAACCGCTTAACGTAGTGAGAGTATGAATGATTTCTTTGATGGATATGTTAACTCAAAAACAACTTAGAAGTAGTTTGTGGAGAAATATAAGAAAGCAATAGAAAATAAAATTGAAAAAGAGTGGCAAGCATATGCTGGGTGCTTCAGCCAATGGATGCCATGTCGTACCAATTTCATAATGGAAAAACAAGTTGAGGAAGTATACATTAATTCTAAGTTTCAAGAATTTCAATAGGAGCTAATGGATAAGATGTATTGTGAGGTTTTCAGTTGTGGGGGATTAGAATATGAAGTCGTCAAAAATGATGGAAAGAGTAAAGAGAAGGCTTTTTAAGTTATTTTTGAAAAAGACAACGGTGAAATTCGTTGTGCGTATTCAATGTTTGAATTTTGAGGGATTTTTTGCAGACACGCCATTGCAGCGTTGATATGTAGCTGTATAACATTACTTCTTGAGAAATATATCATACGGAAATGAAGGAAAGATGTACGAAGATGCTATAGTCAAGTGAAAGTTAGTTATGATGTGAGAAGTTCAAGCATTATACACCAACGATATAAAGAAGAGTGTGCTACTTTTTATGATGTTTACTGATGTAGCTTCAAAAAATGAAGAAAATCATAAAAGTGTTTTGACTTGGATCGAAAAAGTAATGAATGATGTATCTCTGAATGTTCACTGTTAAAGTGAAGATACAACTGTTGTTGGTGGGCGGGAAGTTGTATGGAAATCATAGTATCTCCTCGTAAGGGTCATGCACCTTCTCAAAGAAAACAAAATCAATTTAAAAAGGCAAAACAGAAGCGAGACAATACTTCATTGAGTACAACTGTAGAAGTAAATCTACCAAATTCATTTTTAATTAATTCAACACAAATTAATGTAATATAAATTCATTTTTATTTAATTTAATACAAATTTAAATGTGTCTTGCTCATTTTCATTATTATTTATTTTTTATGTACCTATTGTTAGTGTTGTTTCATTGTTATTTGTTTTTTATGATCAAGTGTCGAAAACCCATCAAGAAATGTGTTGTACAAATTTTATATTGTTAATTTATAACTTCAACACTTATAATTGCTCTCACCTAGATACTGGGTAATCTCGACTACAAATATACGTCGTGCCTATTGGTAACTCAAATGGAATAATAATTACAATCATGAAATCATAACTAGCTCAAGATTAAGATTACAGTAAAATCAATGCCTATGAGATTTAATAAGTCTGACAATTATTACAAAGTTAATTAAATTCATACGTGATCATGTTTAATATAGTCGTACTACATTAATAAATTCATACATGATTAAGATAAATCATTTAATGAATTTGTTACAGTTTAAACATAAATAGAGCGTCCAACTCTATTTATCAACTGCGAACTTAATTTATTTAATCGTAAGATAAATTGTATTTATGTCTTCTGTAAATCCATATTATGATTACATAAATACATATAATATGATTAAACATACCTTATTTAAAATATTTATGTAATTAAAAATATCTCAAATATTTTATTAAAATATGCTTTAAAGAGCATATAATCACAACAATCTCCCACTAGCTCTCAAAGCATATCTGGCATATTGCACATGCTCTAGGGCTCTAAGTGCAGGTTATAAAGGTTTCTCACTAATGGCCATTGTAATAAGATCTACCATATAACATCTAATGCAATTTAGGGTACTGTCATATAGTCTTTCTACATTATTTCCTTATAAGAAGATACTTCCTCTCAATATGTTTTTGTTTCTTGTGGTTCTTTGGTTCCTTAGATTGAGTTATCGCACCACCATTATCATAAAATAGTTTAAGGGTTTAGTTACAACATGTACTACCTCAAGATCTTAAAGGAATTTGTGGAGCCATGTAGCTTCTTTTACAGCTTCAAATGCAGCCACGTATTCAGCTTTAGTTGTGAAGTCTGTGATACAAGATTGTTTCACAGTCTTCTAACTAATAACTCAACTTTCTAATATAGAAAGTTGATTTTCTAGAATCCTTATTTGATATAAAGTGAAAATTCATATAACCCACTGGAATGAGTTCATCACCAGAATACACAAGCATATAATTTTTAGTTCTTTTCAAATACTTCACTATAAGATTTGATATCTGCTAACCATCCATACTGCAAAACAGATGTATGGTCTAATGCAAAGCATGATATACATGAGACTTCTGCATAGGGAACTCGTCTCATTTTCTCTATCTCTTTAGATGTTTTAGGTGACTGATCATTAGATAATACAATTTCATGTCTAAATGATAATAAACCAGTCTTGAAATTTTCCATGCTAAATTTAAGCAATATCTTGTCGATAAAGACTACTTGAGACAAGGCTAAAGTTTTACTCTTCCAATCTTGTAGTAATTTGATAACAAAATATTACTTGCTTCTCTCAAGTCTTTTGTATCAAATTATTTTGATAACCAATTCTTTACCATAGTCAATACTCTTATATCATTTCTGATTAGGAGAATATCGTTCATGTAAAAAACTAGGAAGGCTATAGATTTTCCCTGAATTTTCTTATACACGCATAAATCATCAATATTCTTAATAAATGCATACGATTTAATCGCTTGATCAAATCTAATGTTCTATGATCGGGATGCTTGTTTCAATCCATAAATGGATCTTTGCAACTTACATACCATGTGTTCTTGAACCTTTTATATGGATCTATCTGGTTTTTGCATGTAGATGTCTTCTTCAAGATGCCCATTAAGAAAAGCAGTCTTGATATCTATTTGCAAAATTTCATAATCTAGCACTGCAACAGTGGAGAGCGGAATCCTAATGGATTTAAGCATATTAATTGGAGAAAAGGTTTCCCCACGATTGATTCCTTCTTTCTAAGTATACCCTTTGGCTACTAATCTTGCTTTAGATGTTCCATCCTTCCGTCCTCTTTTTCTCTTTTAGATTCACTTGCACCTTATAGGTTTTACCCCATTTGGTGCCTTTGCACGTTTCCAGACTTTATTGGAATACATAGATTTCATTTCTTGATTAGCTTCGTTGTAACTAATGGGATCTTGTACATGTTCTTCTGAGATAGTCATATAGGTTTCTCCCAATAACATGTATCTCGCAGGTAACTTAGTTACCCTCCCACTACAACGAGGTCCTAAAAGTGATTGTTGTTCAGGGATAATCCTGTGTTGATTAGCTGGTTATTGTTGTTCTTCATGTTCAATAATAGGTGTTGAAAGCTGAGCATCAACCTTATCCTTTTTTTTTTTATTTCTTTGGTTTTACCTTACTCTTAAGTTATAAGTCATTTATATAGTCTTTCTAAAAGAAAGTAAAGAATATGTCCATGAATACATTCCTATCTTGAGGACTATAATTCAAACTTTCCCTTATTCCTTTAAAATACCTAAGACATGCAAGCTTCTGAACACAAATCCATCTTCTCTATCTCTGATTCTAGTACAAATACTAGTAAATTCCAAATACGAATGTGTCTCAAACTATGTTTGTGACTTTTCCATAATTTCTTAGAGTAGTAAACACCGAGATAGATGAAACCAAGTTCAATAAACTTTGCAATTTTAAATACTAGTATCTGAAATAAAAAAGGTAAATGATAAACGACTTAGCATATATCTTTTCTTATCCAAAAGAATCTTGTTTCTCCATTTAATTACACTATTTATCATAGTGTTCATTATATGTGGGAGTTTATCCCATTTGACAACCAAATGGAGCTTGAATTCTCCAGAGAGATGTTCTTTGTTTCAATCATATCGAAGTTCTTTTATGCACCTACCTAATTACTTTTGTCTTATCCATGTACCCTTTTGAAGTTCAAAAGCAATGGAATCATTATGCATTTAGACAAACATAAATGAAATGAATATTAATGAACAACATTGATAGAATACTCATAATCTCTTATAACATGTAAACTGATTAGTTCATATACATTTGTATACGCTAAATCATCCAATACAATGTTATGCTTTTAGTTCAAAAAGAGCATCCTCGTCATATTACCTTTTTAAATAAGGTTTATAGAGTTACAATGATCAATCTTAATAAGCCACAAGCCTATCATTAATCATTTTCTTAAAATTTTATTATATTTTATATGACTTAAGCATAAATATCATAGGTGATATTGGTTAGAAGAAACATTTCTTTTCTTGAATAAATGCATATACTATTTTTCATTATATCTTTCTTTGAATAGATCAATGGACTTATATGTATAAATTGTCTTTATAAAAAACTAAAATAAGTAATAAACACATGATCTAAAAAAACAATGTATCCCTGTTTATTAAAACAAGCCACCGAAATTAAATTCCTCTAATATTTGGAAAAGACAAATATTTTAACAAATATAAACTAGCATTCCCTCAACTACTATTTGAAGCTTTCTTCACTTAATCTCTTGGTTTCTTGAAAACCAAATAAATGAATTACAAATAAGATTAGTTATCTCAGAATTCACTATTGCATTAATCAATAGAAATCTGAACTAATTAGGAAGCTTAAAGATTTTCTATATCTGATTTTAATAATCTTAGAACAATCTTTCTTCTAATGACCATTTTGTCTACATTTGTAACACTTTCCTTTTGGCTTTCCACTTCTTTTAATGAACAGTTTGCCAATCCCAACTCTTTCTTGCTTATTCTTGTCTTTCGACTTAAGCCTTGAAGATAATCATTTTTCAGGAAGATTTTTGCTATGATAAAATTCTTCTATAGCATGTAGTTCGTGCATTAATTTAATTAAGGTCATATCTTTATTGTTTAAGATATAGCTGACATTAAACTATTTGAATGTATTAGGCAAGGATTCAATCACCATGTTAATATTTGTTTTATCATCAATTTGAACACCATGAATCTCTACTCATTCAAATAGTCCATCATTTTGAGGATATGATCACGAACTTTTGTGCTCTCTTCCATCTTAGTATCCGTAATATATTTCAACGCTGCTTTTCTGGCAAAATGAGTATTCTGCCCAAACATCTGATGAAGACTAGCAATTATTTTAGTGGCTGTTTCCATGCTCTGATGTTTCTTATACAATTCAATAAAAATCGAAGCCAACATATAGCTATTGAGAGTTAGAAAATGTATATTTATAAAGGAGAAAATTGTCATTTTATACTTCAAGTTTTACTAATACCTTACTTCTGTGTATTTAAACTTTTTGTCATTTAATTATGTGTGTTGTATTATAATTAAGTATTTTATGTATTTTAGGGACATTATAGTCATTTCACAATGAACGAGAGATTAGACGGTAAAGCGAACATCACTTTTGAACTCAGGACGGTCAAAAACCTTAGGAGGAACATAAAAGGGAAAATGGCACTGTTCACATGCACGTTACTGTTCACGATATTGTTCACATAGACGGATCGATAACATGGCATTGACCGATGATGTGGCATTGGCTGATGAGATGTCACGATCCTGTTAGACTAAAATTCTTATGCACTGTTGATGGGTGATGTGACAGCATGTTAGTGGACCAAAAATTGCGCGTATGATACATGCATATACACAGGATTTTTTTCAACCAAACCGTGTTACTGTTCAAGCCGGGTCAAACCATGTCACTATTCAAACCGCGTACTGTTGACTGATGACGTGGCATAATCCTGAGCGTCCAAACTATTTTTAATTCGATGGCCATGATTTACTCAATGTATCTATAAAAAGGGGGCTCTCCCTCCCTAATTGGGTATCTCTGAATCCATTTTTTGACTCTATTTTCTATAATTCCTTCTCCATCTTGTATTTTCTATGTATTTTAATAAATTTTCATTTTGCCCCTAGTTTAATTACGAGTAGTTAATTTTCTTTCAAGCTTGAGTTAAAGGTGAAGTCTTAACATTTTTCATCGGCTTTAATTGGTAAATTTACTTTCTTTTCCCCGCTAGTTTTTGTGGATGTTTTGACTTCATGTCCACAAATAATAATAATCTTGTTTAGATACCGCCCTGGTTTTACCGGCTCCTTAGTACAAGGTTATTATTATTTAGCACGATAAGCCTTCAGCACCATATTGATTAGAGTGTGGTTAATGAGGTGTGGATTCCCCTCTCATGATTTAATTGGCATTAATAAGGAATATTTAGCCCATGGTGTATGTTGATACGGATCCAGATACCTAAGTACATCATTTCAATAGATTTCTCTTCAATTTAGTCTCGCCATTTCAATTCCAATTTTAGGATAATCTAAGTCACTTTCACCACAAATTCAACTACCTTCATACAAAATTAATTCTATATATAATTAAAATCCATCTTCTCGTGGGATTGACACTCGTCACCATTGATCTATACTACAATAGATTCATGCACTTGCGATTTCAATACAATTTGCACAACAAGTTTTTGGCGCCGTTGCCGGGGAGGTAAGTTATTTTAATTTGTAGAATTAATTTTGTGAATAATTTCTTTTATTTGTTTTCTTATATTTTTTTCTTATTAAAAAAAGGAAAAAAATGAATCTAGATTTAGAGGTTAGTATTTCTTTTCTTTTTCTGTTCTTTAAAATTCTATAATTTAATTTTCAAGTTATTTTTTTCCTTGTAATTTTTGTTTATCTTACTAATTTTTTTAGTTAATTTATTTCACTTTTTTTTTGTGTATTTTTATAGTAAGGTTGTAATAGCGCGATAAGGTTAGTATCGTAATTTCTCCTTTTTCCTTATTTTTATTAATTTTGTTCCCATTTATTTTTTGTTCTTTACATGTATGGTCGTAGGTCATTATTACCTAATCTTAACCTATAGACCTTGAACTAGAAAAAACACTGCGCACACACAAACACGTTAAAAATAAAATGGATTTGCAACAACAACAACAAGCATCATAGGAGAGCCAATTTAAGGACTACTTTAGTCCCTTAGCTAATTTGAGCACATCATGCATAAGATACTCAAATGTAACTGCTAGGAGTTTTGAACTAAAACATAGTGTAATAAATTGTCTCCCAACATTCTATGGCTTAGAAAATGAGGACCCATATAATCATTTGAATGATTTTCATGCTGTTTGTCAAACATTTAGATATGAGAATTTTTCAAACAATGATGTTAAACTCAGATTATTCTCATTTTCTTTAAAGGATAGAGCTCGTTCATGGCTCAATACATTGTCTGCTAATAGCATTACATCATGTGAACAAATGGTTACAAAATTTTTGAATAAATATTTCCAGTGCATAAAACCAATGCTATTCGCAGGAAAATTTTTGAGTTTACCCAGAGAGAAGACGAGCAATTTTTCAAAACATGGGAGCGATTCAGTGAACTACTCTTGAAGTGTCCACAGCATGAGTACAAGAATGGCACCAATGCCAATACTTTTTAGAGGGATTATTGCCGAATGTGCAAGAATAACTAATGGCAATAAGTGGAGCAGAGCTAATGTCAAAAAGTGCACCAGAGATTTGGAAATTTTTTCAGTGACAAGCGGATAATTCCCCACAACAGAGTCGGTCGCTCATGAATACTAAAAGAATTAAAGGAGTGAATGAGGTTCACATTGGCGAGTCAACTTCGGGAATCAAAGAAGTCAAGGAGATGGTTGAAGGTCTTGCTCGACAAATAGCATCCTTATCAACTACTAAATCAACAGAACCAAATGACCATGACTCATACTCAGATCAAGCCAATCTCATAGGTGTAATGAGAAAACCATCAAATTACAACCCATACTTCGACATTTATAACCCTAGATGGAGAGACCACCATAATTTTTCATGGTTTCAAGGATTCCAACAAACTGGACCAGTAACTCTAGCTCCACCAATGCAACTAATTCATCAAGCCTCTCAGCCATTGTTTAGACCATAAAATCAAAACTAGAACTACTCTCAACCTAGACCATGGGAGGATGCATCCCAAAATTTTAAGAATGTTACTCACTCTACCATTGAGCAATAGAACCGCACCATTGATGGACTACAAAATGAGATGAGAGTAGGCTTTAACTCACAAGTCCAATCAGTTTCAAGCCTCGAGAAGATGGTAGGACAACTTGCTTCTTCAATTCAGACCTTGGCAATGACTGTTGAAAAAGGTAAATTTCCAAGTCAGCCAGTGTCTAATTCTAAAGGAGTACATGAAGCAAGTACCAGTTCATCGCAGCAGCATAGAGAGGTCAAAGCAGTCATGACCTTGAGAAAAGGAAAAGAAGTCGACAACAAAGTAGAGATGCCAATGACAAAAGAAAATCAAATTGTACCTATGAATGTTGAGGACTCATCATCGGAAGAGAAAGAAGAAACCAACCCACGAGAGTACGTTTCAAAAGCTCTATTTCCTTAGAGGTTAGCTAAAGGAAAGAAGGAAAAATCCACAGGTGAGATTCTTGAAATCTTCAAATAGGCAAGTGTTAATATCCCTTTACTTGATGTTATAAAACAAGTTCCATCTTATGCCAAGTTTCTTAAAGACCTTTGTACTAAAAAGAGAAACATTCACGTTCAAAAGAATGCATTTTTAACAGAAAACGTTAGTTCTATACTTCAACACAAAATTCCTTTAAAATGCAAAGACATAGGCTCCCTCACTATCTCATGCAGTATAGGGAACGACACAATTGAAAATGCTTTGTTGGATTTAGGAGCTAGTGTAAATTTGTTGCCTTATTCAGTATTTATGAAACTTACACTTGGAGAATTACACCCAACTTCAGTGGTGTTACAGCTTGCAGATCGGTCCACGAAAATACCTCATGGTATTATAAAGGACGTGCTTATCCAAGTAGACAAATTTTATTTTCCTATTGATTTCATTGTAAGTGACACTAAACCAATACAGGATTCTAGGCCGACCTTTCTTGGAAACTGCGGATGATGATCCTTTACAAACATGTTTAACTCACTTTGGTTTGGATTTTGATATTGACAGATCAGTCGATGAAATCAACGCCCTACTTGACTCAGCACCATCCATGGACATTAATAAATGGAAGTCAAGAGTTGAACAAATAGTACTATCAGAGAAGAAACTCATCCCATCATCAGAATCACCACCGAAACTTGAGTTCAAATAATTACCCAACACATTCGAATATGCATTTTTAAGAGAAGAAAGTACTCTGCCGGTAATTATCTCATCATCCCTCAATGATAAACAAAAAGGTAAGTTGTTTGATGGATTAAAAGAGCACAAAGGAGCATTAAGATGGACCATAGCAGACATCAAAGGTATAAACCCAGTAGACTGCATGCATTACATTCACCTTGATGAAAATGCTAAATCTACTAGAGAAATGCAATGTTGGTTAAATCCTAATATGAAAGAAGTTGTTAAAACTGAAGTCCTTAAGCTATTAGACTCATGTATCATTTACTCAATTTCTGATAGTTCATGGGTTAGTCCTGTACAAGTTGTCCCTAAAAAGTCAGGAGTCAGAGTAGTTACCAATGTTGATACTGAATTAATACCAACTAGAGTAACTACAGGATGACGTGTATGTATTGATTATAAAAAATTGAACTCTGTCACACGTAAAGACCATTTTCCTTTACTACTCAGTATATAATCAGATTCCCATAACACCAAAAGATCAAGAGAAAACCACTTTCACTTGCACTTTTGGCACTTTTGCATATAAGAGGATGCTATTTGGATTATGTAATACACTTGCTACATTTCAACGATGCATGTTAAGCATTTTTTCTGATATGGTTGAATGATTCCTTGAAGTCTTTATGGATTTTTTCTGTCTTTCTTGACTCGTTTGATCAATATTTATATCATTTATAACTAGTTATGTAGAGATGTATTGAGAAGAACTTAGTCTTAAATTGGGAGAAGTGTCATTTTATGGTAAAATAAGATATTGTTCTCAGTCACATTATTTCGAGCAAAGGTATTGAACTTGACAAAGCCAAGGTGGGTTTCATTTCTAATCTTCTTCCACCTAAAATAGTCAGAGAAGTAAGATCTTTCCTTGGGCATACTGGTTTTTATCGACATTTCATTAAAGATTTTAGCAAAGTTTTTGGACCCTTATGCAATCTACTTACTAAAGATGTACATTTTTATCTTTAATGATTCATGTCTTGTGGCGTTTGAAAAATTAAAGCAGTTGTTAATATCATCACCCATCATTCAACCCCCAAATTGGAGCTTACCATTTGAACTCATGTGTAATGCATCTGATTATGTAGTAGGAGCAATGTTAGGATAAAGAGTTGATCGAATTCCCCATGTTATTTACTATGCTAGTATGACATTGAATGATGCATAGTTGAACTATTCAACAACTGAAAAAAAAATACTAGCAGTAGTATTTGCATTGGAAAAATTTCAATCTTATCTCATTGGTTGTAAAATAATTGTGTTCACGGATCATGCTGCTCTTAAATATCTTCTCACAAAGAAAGATGCAAAAGCTAGACTAATTCGTTGGGTGTTATTTTCATAGGAGTTCGACTTGGAATTTAAAGATAAGAAATGCACAGAGAATGTTGTAGTCGACCACATCTCTCATCTCCATTTTGACACAATTATGGAATCATTACCATTGAATAAGTCATTCCCAGATGAACAATTGATGAATGTGGAAGTATTATCGTGGTATGCTGATATCGTTAATTATCTTGTTACAGGTCAACTTCCAGAGCATTGGACCACGCAAGACAAAGCCAAATTTTTTATGGAAATAAAGAATTTCTTTTGGGATGACCCATATTTTTTCAAGTATTGTGCAAATCAAATTGTTAGATGATGTGTCCCAAAATGTGAAATTCAAAATATCCTTTCATTCTGCCATGAACAAGCTTGTGGAGGCCATTTCAGCGCTAAGAAAACAACGACTAAAGTCTCACAATGTGATTTATATTGGCCAACTATATTTCGAGACGCTTACACTTTCTGTTCTTCATGTGATAGGTGTCAACGAATGGGGAGCATTACACAAAGGAACATGATGCTATTAAATCCAATTTTAGTTGTTGAGATTTTTTATGTGTAGGGTATCGACTTCATGGGTCCCTTTCCCCCTTCTTTTGGCCATCAATACATATTGGTTGCTGTTGACTACGTATCAAAATGGGTAGAAGCAATTCCATGTAGAACCAATTATCACAAGGTGGTGATATGATTTTTGAAAAGCAACATTGTTTCACGCTTTAGATTCCCTCGAGCGATAATCAGTGATGGTGGTGCCCACTTTTGTAACAAAGCATTCAAAACTCTTTTGAAAAAGTATTCAATCACTCACAAAGTGGCGACCCATATCATCCACAAACCAGTAGCCAAGTTGAGATCTCTAATCGAGAAAAATAAAGCACATATTAAAAAAGACGGTGACACCAGACATAAAAGATTAGTCATTAAGACTTGATGATGCATTATGGGCATGTAGAATGGCTTTCAAGACTTCAATTGGGATGTCACACTACAAGCTGGTGTATGAAAAAGCTTGTCACCTACCTATGGAACTCGAGCATCGTGCATATTGTGCCATCAAGAAATTCAACTTTGACATGCAGCAAGCTAGCTTAGAAAGAAGATTACAACTGGCAAAACTTGAAGAAATTCGCAATGATGCATATGAAAATGCCAAGATTTACAAGCAGTGGATGAAAATCTTACATGACAAGTAAATTATGAGAAAATCTTTCACTCTAGATCAAAAAGTACTTTTATTCAATTCTCGTTTCCACCTATTCCCAGGTAAGTTACACTCTCGATGGTCTGGCCCCTTTATTATTAATACTATTTTTCCACATGGGGCAATTGAAATTAAGGACCCAAAGAACGGTGTCACATTTAAAGTTAATGGTAAAAGATTTAAGCCATATCTAAAGTACCAACCACGTGGAGAGACCCACCAGATTTAAATTTGAGTGACCCACCAGATTTAAATTGAATTTTTTTCTTTTTCTTTCTTTTCGGTGATTTGATTTTTTTCTTTCTTTTTATTACTCTTTTGCCAATTGAAATTATTTTTGCATAAGTGTGTTTGTTTAACCATTAAGTTTTCTCTTATCATTTTTAATAATGAGTACCATAGCTAAACAGTTCCTTCTGAATATTCTTAAATCAATTCAACGTGTAAAATCTCATCTCAAATGGCGGATTCGATTTTGTAAAACACATCATATTTGGGCTCTGGAACCATTAGAGTTAATATCCTATGTTGAAGATTTAGAAAGCCAACTCAAAAACATTGAGAGAAGTGTTTACAACATTCAATTGAAGCTTGAGGTAAATTCAATAAGAAGACGATTTTAATTTTCTTTGTGTGTTTTAATTTATTTTTATATCTGTGTGCATTAGTTTGTTACCCCGGTGAAGTGGCGGATAACGGTACTTCGTAACAATCAAGTCGGTTACTTTAGTTTCCCATAATAACTGATATTCTAAGGCGAAGGTATGGACCAAAACGAGATTCTAGCAAAGCTTCACAATCGATTCCCTTCACTTACTCAGAATGCCCTTCTTACAATCTATAAAGCTCAGTCCGAACGCATGAGATTGCTCATGAGGAATAACATGTTTGTTGATATCCGTTGTTTAATTGAGGCTAAAGTACAATTGGCAGGTGAGTTACCTCCAAAATTTATTGCATACATGCCTGGTTGTGGTAAAGAAAATTATGCAAGAAAATGAAGAGCTCGAAGAATTTCTGTTGCTTGTCATAAATGTGCCAGAATGAGATGTAATAAAAACCCATGCTCTTTAGGAATTGTGTTTGATAATAGGGAAGATAAGATTCAATTCATTAGGGATAGCTTGAATAAGGAGTCATTGGATGATATCCTTTTGTCTCTTGAAATGCATCCCAGTGATATGTGCAAAGAACGATTCCCCAGCTATGGCCATTATTCCAGAAAGAGCATGCACGATGTAGTCTCGGGAATATGACTATAAATGACCCTTTTTGCCAGTTTATAAGAAAACTGGATGGGAAGCCTATCCTCGACCCATAGAGGGCGTTCAAGCTATTTTTGGACGTAAAACCAAATAAAGATGTGAGTCACAGTCGCAACTACCTGTAAATATCATTTTACTTCATTGTTATTTTATCTTTTCCATTATTGTCTTTAATAATTTTATTTTACCATGGTTTTTTTCTTTTTACTATTTCCTTTTTGACTCGTAATCCATGTGCTTTACGCGTTATTTGACACTACCATGCCACCTTATACATAGTTGTGACTCATTGTCACGAAGATTATTAAATATGACTTTTCGTTAAGCACTCACAAATTATTTTTGAGAAATATTCCAATGACAACTACTCCCAATAGACAATTCAAGAACATTTGTGTGCTTTTTGGATTTAACTATGGTAAACATAAAGAGTTCGTTGAGGTAGCCATAGATCTTGGTCGAAGTATAGCAGAGAGAAAACTACATTTGGTGCATAGAGGAGATAACCGAGGATTATCAAAATTGGTCTCAGAAGCTGCTTCATCATCCTAAGAGCCCTAAAACCTTTGGGCAATTTGTCTGACCTACCTATTGAAGAGAGTTAGTCGTCTCATGTATGCAAGAAAGAATAATTGAAATGCTTAATCATGCTGATGCTTTTATTTTCCTTCTAGGAGATCTTACAACACTAGAGGCACTTATCATAGTAGCATCTTAGGAGATGCACATTCACCAAAAACCTATCGGTTTGTTAAATGTCAATAACTTTTATGATGTCTTTCTCGCATTTCTTAACCATGCAATAAAACACTATTTCATTCCTTCCAATACGAAAAAACTTTTTATTTGTGCTCACACTGCTAATGAGCTACTTGATCTGTTACAAGCTTATAAACTAAAGCCAGACCCCTGGACCTTTGTGTTGGAGCGTCTTAATAATGACAGTAACAGTAGCCGTAGTAAGAAGTACAAATTAGATTTAACTCTCCACCTGTAAATATTTTCTTCAGTGTTGTACCACCCAAGTAATGTCTTCTAAATTCTACTTCTTTCCTTTAAAATATTGAGGACAATGTTTCGTTCTAGTTGAGGGGGAAAGGAATAGTCGACAATTGTGGAATTTTAGTTAAGTTTTACTAATTTTTTGTTGTAGAAACTAACTATTGCTAACTTTTTGTGTTGAAGATGGCTGAATATGGAGTGTAGTGATTCTAGAAATGCATCTTCATCGTTTAAAAAAAATAAAAAAAATTCAGACATTTTCTTTTTCTTTATTAAGCTTTTATATTCATTTTTCTTCCTCTTTCTCCTTTATAAATATACATTTTTAAAATTTTCAGTTGAAAATGGCGGAATATGGAGTGTAGTGTCCTCTAGAAACGTATCTTCTGAGTTATAAAAATAAAACATTTCTTTTTCTATCATTTTAAGTGCAACTTTTATAATTAGTTTTTCTGTATCATTTTCACATTTCTGCATGTATATTTTCCTTTCATATTTAGAATAGGTTGAGGGTAAAATTTTATTTAAAACAATTGTGAGATTTTTTTTAAAATTGGATGACATGATTAATTTCAAATTTTAGTATTTGTATTATCTTTGGTCTTAAGTGATGTTATGCTATGTTTGCTACTCTACATGTTGATGTTGGAGACAAATATGAGTTATTTGAAGGAATGAACATGTCATAATAAGTACCAAGTGAGTTTTTGAGCCTATCATTTTTCTTGGAGAATAACTTATTTGCCCATTCTTTTTATAGCTTAGCAATTTATTATTTTATACACGATCTCTAGATTTCTTTTGAGTTAGTCCTAAAAAATTTGTAAAATTAAAGAAATATATGTGTTGCTACATTTGGAGGCCTATCTAACACGTAGATATAGAAGATTATTTAGAGCCTAAAAGATGATGGAAAGGCCATCTTTGATCCATTTGAGCCTTTTTAGCCATCTCGTTTGTGAAATATCCATAGTTAACCCTTTTAAGCCTTTAATAAAATAGTATTTTCTTTGTCAAACTTATTATCTTTACCCACTCCGATTTAAAATATTACCTGATATCTTACAAGTTCCATCACCTATTTATGTTTGAAAAAAATATAAATAGTTATTTTGTTCAGTGAAGTTGTGCCAAACAAAAGCAAAAAATAAAATTGTTGTTAAAAAAATAGTAGGTCAAATCCACTTTGCAACTTCTAAAAAAATAAATAATCTCTACATTTTTCTCAAACATACACTTTGTTTTTCTTATTTCCACTCCTTTGTCCGCCATGTCCCTAACCTATGTTACGTTCTAATAAAAGTCCTTCTTGATTTTAGGAAACTATAGTCTGAAGTAGAAGCTAGTTATATGGGCTAAAAAGATGTAGTGGTGCATAAAAAATAATAATAAATCAATAAATTGGGTCAACTAGTATTTTTATTTGACTTGAGATCGTATTATTTCTAAGCTGAGAGCATATTTCTTTTATCTTAGTGAGAGCATATGATATCACTTTTTTATTATTTTCTCCCAATTACCATTCATTGGAGTGACTATTTTTATTGGGTTTAATTTCTTTGTGAGAGTGTCACTACTTCTAGTGAGATTTTGGGGTTTGACATGTCATTCTTAAAAGTATCTATGACAAAGTCCACTGGGCTGATTCATGTGGATGGTTGATGTGGATGTGATGCTTCTTTAAACTGGAGATAATGCTCATACTTTTATTTGCTTACTATCATTAGTTTGATTGAATAAACATAATTGTTAAGAAAAAATTATTTTGGATTTAAATTTTATTTTTGCTTTATTTGCTAGGGACTAGCAATAAGCTAGTTAGGGGGTGTGTTGAGAGTTAGAAAATGTATATTTATAAAGGAGAAAATCATCATTTTACGCTTCAAGTTTTATTAACACCCTTACTTTTATGTATTTTAGCTTCTTGTCATTTAATTATGTGTGTTGTATTATAATTCAATATTTTATGTATTTTAGGGACATCATAGTCATTTCACAATGAACAAGAGATCAAACGGCAAAACAGACATCACTTTTGAACTCAGGACGGTCGAAAACCTTAGGAGGAGCATAAAAGGAAAAATGGCATTGTTCACATGTACGGTACTGTTGACGTTACTGTTCACGATACTATTCACATAGACGGATCGATGACGTGGCATTGACCAATGATGTGGCATTGACTGATGAGGTGTCACGATCTTGTTGGACTAAAATTCTTATGCACTGTTGATGGGTGACGTGGCAGCATGTTAGTGGACCAAAAATTATGCGTACGGTACATTTATATACATAGGACTATTTTCAACCAAACCACGTTACTGTTCAAGGCAGGTCAAATCGTGTCACTATTCAAACTGCATGGTCAAACCACATACTGTTGACTGATAACGTGGTGTAATCCTAAGCGTCCAAACTATTTTTAATCTGATGACCATAATTTACTCAATGTACCTATAAAAAGGGGGCCTCCCCCCTAATTTAATACCTCTGAATCCATTTTTGTGCTCCATTTTATGTAATTCCTTCTCCATCTTGTATTTTCTACATATTTTAATAAATTCTCATTTTGTTCCTAGTTCAATTATGAGTAGCTAATTTTCTTTCAAGCTTGGGTTGAAGTTGAAGTCTCAACATGTGTCATAGGCTTTCCCTCTAGGTTTTGTGAATGTTTTAACTTCTCGTCGATAAATAATAATAATCTTGTCTAGATACCGCTCTGATTTCACCGGCTCCCTAGTACAAGGTTATTATTATTTGGCACGATAAACCTTTAGCACCATATTGATTAGAGTGCGATTCATGAGGTGTGGATCCCCCCCTCATGATTTAATTGGCATTGATACGGAATATTTAGTCCATGGCGCATGTTAATACAAATCCAGATATCCAAGTACGTCATTTCAATAGATTTCTCTTCAATTTATTCTCGCCATTTTAATTCAAATTTTAGCATAATTTAAATCACTTCCACCACAAATCCAACAACCCTTATACAAAATTAATTCTACATATAATTAAAATCCATTTCCTCAGGGGATCAACACTCGTTACCATTAATCTATTCTACAATAGATTCGTGCACTTGTGAGTTCAATAAAATTTTTGGCCCCATTGCTAGGGAGGTAAGTTATTTTAATTCGTATAATTAATTTTTGTGAATAATTTCTTATACCAGTGGGTATGTTGTACGTGGCGTTCTACCATATACACTTATCCACCAAATACCAAATCCGAAATTCATTTACTTAAAAAGGGTTTTTCACGATACCACCCGAAAACACGGCACTCATGGCCTTTAAAAAGGGTGAACGTTGTGAGAAAACATTTTCGTTGGATAAAAATCGATTTGATGTGGATAAAAGCAGGACCTTTCTGTTGCACAGGATCCTCAAACGAGGCAAGTGCAGAGCATACTCAGATTTGAAAACAAGGTGAGCGTATCATTTGTAACTTAACTAACTTCTTTGAATCCTAGAAGAGAGAGAGAGGTTTAAGGAAACATGGTTGAGAGAAACTTAAGCTTTTATTTCGAAATTGGCTCTTGGCTCCTTCGCCTCCTTTACAAGTGAAACTAAGGGTGCTTTATATAGGCAATCCTTGAGAACATGGTCTCTCAAGTGATTTTGACATGTAGCACACCTTTGCTTAAAATAAAGTAAGCCAATCATGACTCTTACAAAGACAAGCATTAAAGTAAGACATACTTACATGGACTTTTGGCATAAAGTAAAGCACACCGACATAGACTCTTTATTAAAAGAAAGCATGCCTAGAAAGACTTGAAATAAAATAAAGCATACCGACATAGACTTGACACATATACAAAAGACAAACGGGAGTCACATGTGTTGCGTGGAAAGTGATGTGAGAGCGACAATCATGGCGTGGATGGATAACGCCTTGGGGACACGTCGCCTGTTTCTTTTTCATATCGGCGCTTGTGTCGGCGTCGTTGTCGCTTGTCCAGATACTGCTCAGCTTGGAGAACTTTGTCTTCATCATCGGCAGACATGGGTTTTGAGGAAGAATGAGGAGTATCCGTAGGTAGGATGGACTGAAAGTCTTCCCATGGGTCCTGTGCGTCTTGAAATAAGACATTGGTGTAGTCAGGACGTTGTTCCATAACGAGGATACCTTGAGGACGTGAACTTGAACTTGTTGAACCGGAACTTGGAGTATGACCTTGTGCTTTTGGAATGAGTTCAAGGGTGTGGGATGGTCCAATGGAGGTGTGGTGAATATTTGTGGCAGGTGGAGGAACATTGTTGAGTTCCATAAGATAGGCTTTAAGGGCAGAAGTGACTGTGGTATTATGGATGAACTGATAAGGATGAGAATAGGTTTGCCATTCATATGCCATGTCCTGGGTCCAATAATCTCTGGTTTCTGGATGTTGGAAGTAAGGCCTGTGGACAATGAAGGCTGAATGCCACATGTTGGCTTCTTGTTCGGGCATTTTGTCTAAGTTGTGAAAGGTAGACAAATGCTGGAGTTGTTGGCGCCACCATGTGAGAGGCGAATACCATTCAAAGAGAGTCCATAGGAGGTCTGGAGAGAATTCTGGAGTGGTGAGGTGAGTCAAGACTGGTTTGATGGGGAAAACTAGCTTTGTAGCATACAAAGTGGTGAGACACCACATGTACCAAAGCTCATCTTCGGAGATGGTGAGAGAAGACAGAGTGAGGCCTGTGAGAAACAAATGTTCCATGCAAAGATTAGGAAATCGGTCAGGTGTCTTGGAGTGAACATTAAAGAAATACCTGTAGACAAATTTCTTTGCAAAATCTTGTAACTGGTAGGCTGACTGAAAAGAGATGTTCATGGGAAAATTTCTCTGGTTAAGAGCTTTGAAGGGAAGTTGGCGATTCATGGCTATAACTGGAATGGTGTGAATCGAGGAGATGAGGGTAGGCTTATTTATAGTTGGACGGGTCAGGAAGTCGGGAATGAGGTTCTGGTTTCCTTTGATATGTTGAACAGTGAAGTCGTATTTAGCAAACCAGGCTTTGAGGCTAAGTAATTGCTTGTCAGGTAGCAATTTGTTCTTGAAGTCAAAGATGCGGGGAAAAGAGGAATTATCCATGTTGATGAGGAACTTGTGGCTGATGAGATGGAATTCGAATTTTTTAATCCCATACTTGACTGCAATAATTTCCTTGTAGATCACATGGTAGTTCTTTTCGGAATCTTTGAATTGACCGCTGGCATGTGCACAGAAGTGACGCACGCCATTGATGTCTTCAAGAAGAACAGCACTCCAATAATCATCGCTGGCATCTGTCTGGAGGATGCGCTGGCCATTTGTGGGAATTCGGAGTGGAGGAGGTGATTGAGCTATCACCTTGAGCTGCTTGACAGCTTCTGTCTGAGCTGGGCCCCATGGAGGGCATTGTTTCTTGAGCATGCGAGACAGCTGGCTGGTGTGAAGTGCAACTCGTGGAATAAAGTCACGGACATAGTTAACAATTCCGAGAAATTGTTGTATCTGCTTGCGGCTGAGATTTGTGTCCGGAAACTTTAACAATTCAACTGCAATGTGGGGACCAGGCTGGTACTGGCCGTCTTTGATCACCATGCCAAGAAAGTCAATAGATTCTTTTCCTATGCTGCTTTTCTTTTCGGAAAGCATAATGCCATGTGCCTGCACAACATTAAAGAAATCCAAAAGGAGCTTCTGATGGCTCTCATGGTCAGAGGAAAATAATAAAATATCGTCAATGTAAACCAATGCATGATGGAGGATAGGATGGAAGATTTTGGTCATGGCTTTTTGAAATAAGGAGGGTGCGACTTTGAGACCAAAAGGCATGACTGTCCATTGATAATGGGCATCAGGGATGCAGAAGGCAGTTTTGTGACGGTCGCTTGGTGAAATACCAAGTTGCCAAAAACCAGCTTTGAGATCGAACTTAGAGAAAATTCGAGCCCCTTGGAGATGGACAAACAGGGTTTGGATTTTTGGAAGGGGAAACTTATCATCTTTAAGAAAGGTGTTGAGTGGTTGATAATCAATGACTAATCTTTTCTTGCCACGAACTAATTCAGATCTTTTTTCGACATAAAAGGCTTGACAAGCCCAATCTGAATCAGTAGACTCAATAAGACCTTGTTCAAGTAACTGAGAACATTCTTGCTTAGCAAGCAAGAGGTCTGAAGGAGACATACCCGGATGTGAGGCTTTTGTGGGGTTAATGTCTTCGTTGAGTTTAAAGGGAAGGTGAATGAAGAAGTTTTCATTTTTCCAAAGAGGTGAAGGATGATGGAATTGAGAATGGTTTTCTGGACAGTAGGCTAAGAACTTCTGTGAGATGGGGCTATATGGAGATGGTGTTTCAGAGAATGTATACAGACGTAGAGTATCTGTATAGGGCATGAACATTTGTTTGTAGCGAACTCCAGAACTAGTAAGGAAAAGGTTTTTGACTAGATGAAGTATATCAAAACCGATGAGCAAATCTTTATCAGGGAGTTTGGAGGCTACAATCTTTTTCCAAATTATGCAATTCGGAAAGAATTGAATACCAATGGGTTTTTTGGTAATCAAAGTAGTTTCAAATGTTTCACCATTAACGGCTCGAAAGAGTTTGGAGTGAGGTTCCCAATAGGTTGATGGAAGGACAGAGGGATCAATCATACTGGTGTCTGCACCAGTGTCAAGGAACCCAATAACAGGGATAGGTTTATGGAATTTAGATGGAAGGATGGACATTTTGAGAGAGGGACGAGGAATGGTGGAGACATGGTTAATAGTCTGGACAGTGGAGATGACTGAAATATCCTCAGAATCAGAGGATTCGGCAATGAGAAAGGCTGTGTGGTCATCTTGTGTGGATTGTTCTGAGAAATTAGATTCAACATCCTCATTCTCAGATAACAGAGAAGAATCTTCAAGATGATGGATAAGTCGAACAGCTTTGGCCGATTTGTTGGGACAATTTCGGGCAAAGTGACCGCGTTTCTTGCAAATGAAACAACGGTTGGACTTTTTCTTTCGGTACTGAGAAGGATCTTTCTTTCTGAAATACCGGAAAGGTTTTTTGGAGGAGGATTTTTTGTGGAAGTGTTTCTGAAAGTGTTTTTTCTTTTTGGGTGAGCAGGTACACTTCTTTTCATCTTTGCATTCTATCTTGAGGTGAGGTTTACGACAAGCATCAGAGAAAGGTTTTTTGTCTTCCATGAGATCTTTGAAGAATGCTTTCTGTTCACAGAGCTTGTCAAGAGATGAGATGGCCATTTGGAAAATCTTTCCCAAAGAGATATCAGCGATGCTCATATTGGTGGCTGTGAGCTTTCGTTGAAGATCAGGCTGTAACTCAACAGGAAGAGAGGCAATGAAGACATGTTTCAAAGATGGTTCGTTGAAGCCATTGAGCTTGTAGAAGAGAATGCTCATTCTTTTGTAGTGAGCATCCAACAGATGGCGTTTGAGAGAGCAGCATTTCATCTGGTGGTATTCTTTTCTGTCTGCTTCAGTGGAGGCAGTTTTTTCACCGAGGAACTGCTCATGAATGATATTGAGGGCTGTACCAACCGGAGCTTCAATGAATTGGAGTTGTCTGAATTCTCCTAAGCTCTCTAGCCAGTCCCGTAAAGAACCCGTGGAACGGGCCATGAATTCACGAAGGACGGTTTGAGATTGAGCAGAAGGCTTGGTACTTTGAAGATCAATCCAAGCAGCAAATTCTTGAAATCGAGCTGCCCATTTGTGACGGGGAATGTCATCAAATGTGAACCAAGATGTTGAGGATGGTTTAGTGGAGTGGTCATGGACTGGTGGTGGCACTGGGTCTGTTTGAGACGCTTGGTCTGGAGGGTCATCTTCTACAATAGGAGTGGAAGTAGAAGCACTTGGGTCTGCAGTCTCAGTGGCCATTAATATGCCTGTGATGTCAGCATATTCGGACTCAGAATCAGTGGATGTGTTTGATGAGTCATATGAGGAAGATGAGGAGGAATTGGGTGTTTCAGGCTCAGAAGAATCAGAGGATTCTGAAAGGTGAGGCTGGACAGTATGATAGTGATACTGGTCCATTGGGTTTTTATCCTTTTGAGGAGGTTCAGGATAGATTTGTGGTGGTTCTCTTGGAGGGATTATAGGTGTAGATGAAGAGGCTGTAGCCTTGGGACGTGGTTGAGAGGTGTTGACTTGGGATCGTGGTTTTTTGGATAAAGATGGTGGAGGAGGTACTGGAAGATGAGAGAAACCAAAAGGTTGCTGATAAGCAGGTTGTTGAGATCTAGATGGTGGATAGAAAGGTACAAATGCATCAAAGAGTGGAGGAGATACTGGTGTAGGTTGAGGTCGGGTGAAAAGAGATGGTCGAACCTTTTCAGCATCAATTCTGGATACCTCAGCTTTGAGTTTTCTGATCTCGGCTTCTTTTGAATTGAACTCTGGACCCCAGATATGATTCTTAATCATATATCTGAGATCGGTGTCTAGCTCAGAAATCCGGTCGTGGAGACGGATATACATTTGATCCAAGCGACTGGTGATGGAATCAACTTTGGTTTCAGTCTGGGAGACTTGAGTTGCAACACGGTCAATTTTCTTACCGAGTTGTTGGAGAGAATGGTTTTGAGCATTGGCATTTTTGGTTTGCCAATTCAAGACAGCTTCATATTGTTTTGGTTCTTCAGGTTGCCCAGAGGCTGTAACTGGAGATTGCACAAAAGGTTTGGAGGTAACACGGGTTTGTGGATCTGTTTGTTTTTCAAGGGGTGGAAAGGTGTTTTCATAAGAGTGACTTGAAAACATAAGACAAGACCTGATTGGTTGAACGGGAGGTTTAGGATCCGGTGGAGGTTGTGGAGGAAAGGATGTGCAAGATGATGGAGGATAAGAAGCTTTTTTCTTTTTCTTTTTCTTTCTCCGCATAACTTCCAATTCTTCTTCAATATCATCAGTATCCGTATCATCCAAGCAAGGACAATCCGGATTGCACATATGGGCTTCTGGGACATCCCATAGAAAGTGACCATTAAGCTTGGCTGGATAGACTGGATATCCTTCGGATGAAAAGCCATGAATAGGAAGGTTTTCTTCTTGACCAGTTTGCACTGCTGTGATCATAGCAGTATAAGAAAGCCGTGGAACGTCTGGACTAGGCTGAGCATCAGGAGTTTGAAAAGTAAGTTGGACTTGGCCATTTGGACGTCTGGTAAAAGTGGCTTCTGTGGCTTGAACTGGTTCAGAATTCTGGTGAAAGTGCTCATAGTTGGTTAGCCATTCAAGAGGCATGAGTTTGAGCAGATCTTGTTTTGGAATTTGTTTGGGGATTTGGATGATGGTAGGAATTTTATCTGTATCAGCCAATATCATCAAAGCATCAGAGGTTGTATGTGGTGTAGGAAGGTCGAGTGCATGATTTTGTAATCGATACACTATTTGGTGATGGAGGGTTGCAATCTTAGAGGTAGGTGTTTGTTCTGCTCCTTGGAGCTGGATTTGGACTTTAAGTGTTGTTGGAAGGTTGGGATCCTCAAGAGAGAGGTTGAAGTTTGGGTAAAAGGTTAAGAGGACACTACCAGCATGAAGGGTTGTCAGAACGGTTCCAATGACTGCATGTTGGTACTCCTTGAACCTGGTGTCTAGGAGAGCAATCCTAGCTGTGACAGGTAAGCCTTTGCGACCATGAAGGGTGAGAATCAACCGGACACCACCAAGATGGAGGTGTGTGTAGCCTTCTCGTTTCCAGTTGGCTATGAGGTCGGACGGTATCTCCATAGTGACGTATTGTTCACTTTGAGAAGCTTGTAAAGCACACTGGTCTAGTCTTGAAGACTGGACATATTCCTTTGGAAGTGGTCTTTTAGTGGAGATGAGAGTGCGAATACTTCGTGTGAAGGACTTTTGTTGTTTGTAGAGGTTGTAAGGACTCATGAGGGGAAACTGGGACTCAGTGACTTGAGCAGATTCGGGAATATAAGAATATTCCACAAGGTTTTCTATTTTAGAGGCTATGTGTTTAGAGCATGATTGAGGAAGAGATAGAGTAGAAGAAAGAGAAATAGGAGATGAAGACGATGTAGAAGCTGAAGATGTGTTTGTTTCCATGGTGAGAGAGTTCTCTTCTAGGAGATCAAATGATTAATCAAATTACTAATGATACCACCTCGGCTTGGGGTGTGCCTCCAAACTCCCTGATAAAGATTTGCTCATCGGTTTTGATATACTTCATCTAGTCAAAAACCTTTAAGAATTTCTTTTCTTTTTTCTCTTCTTTAAAACTCTGTAATTTAATTTTCTTTGTAATTTTTTTGTTTAGCTTATTAATTTATTTTTAGTTAATTTATTTCAAGTATTTTTTTTAAGTGTGTTTTTTATGGAAAGATTTTTACAGCGTAATAAGGTTAGTACCGTAATTTCTCATTCTTCTTTATTTTAATTTATTTTGTTCTCATTTATTTTGTGTTCTTTGCATGCATGGTCGTAGGTCATTATTACCTAATCTTGAACCTATAGACCTTGAACTAGAAAAAATACTTTGCACACAACAACAAGCATCACCACAAGAGAGGCCATTTAAGGATTATTTCAGCTCCTTAGCTAATTTGAGCACATCATGCATAAGATACCCAAATGTGCTAGGAGTTTTGAATTAAAACCTAATGTGCTAAATTATCTCCCAACATTCTATGGCCTAGAAAATGAGGACCCATATAATCATTTGAATGATTTTCATGCTGTTTTTCAAACATTTAAATATGAGAATTTTTCAGACGATGATGTTAAACTTAGATTATTCCCATTTTCTTTAAATGATAGAGCTCGTTCATGGCTCAATATATTAGCTGCCAATAGCATCACATCATGTGAACAAATACTAACAAAATTTTTGAATAATTATTTCCTAATGCATAAAACCAATGCTATTCGCAGGGAAATTTCAGAGTTTACCTAGAGAGAAGATGAGCCATTTTTCGAAACATGAGAGCGATTCAATGGGCTACTCTTGAAGTGTCCACATCATTGGTATGATAAATGACACCAATGCCAATAATTTTTGGAGGGATTATTGCCAAATGTGCAAGAATGGATTAGTCCATACTCCAACACATATAATCTTGGATGGAGAGACCACCCAAGTTTTTCATGGTCTTAAAGATTCCAACAGAATAGATCAGCAGTTCCAGCTTCAGCTCTACCGATGCAACTAATTTCTCAAATTACCAGAATTACTCTCAACCCAAACCAAGGGAGGATGCATTCTAAAATTTTAAGAATGTTACTCACTCTATGATTTAGTAACAGAACGGCACTATTGATGGACTACGAAATAAGATGAGAGCAGGCTTCAACTCACAAGCTCAATCAGTTTCAAGCCTCGAGAAGATGGTGGGAGAACTTACTTCTTCAATTCAAACCATGGCAATGACTTTTGAGAAAGGTAAATTTCCAAGTCAACTAGTGCCCAATCCTAAAGGAGTGCACGAAGCATGTACCAGTTCACCACAGCAGCATGGAGAGGTCAAAGCCGTCATGACCTTGTGAAAAGGAAAAGAAGTCGACAGAAGTAAAGTGGAGATGTCGGTGACAAAAGAAAATCAAATTGTACCTGTGAATATTGAGGACTCATCACCGGAGGAGAGAGAAGAAACCAACCGATGAGAATACATTCCGAAAGCTCTATTTCCTCAGAGGTTAGCTAAAGGAAAGAAGGAAAAATCTACAGGTGAGATTCTTAAAATCTTCAAACAGGTAAGTGTTAACTTCCCTTTACTTGATGCTATAAAACAAGTTCCATCTTATGCCAAGTTTCTTAAAGACCTTTGTATTAAAAAGATAAATATTCATGTTCAAAAGAAGACATTTTTAACAGAAAATGTTAGTTCTATACTCTTAACACAAAATTCCTCTAAAATGCAAAGATCCAAGCTCCCCCACTATCTCATGTAGTATAGGGAACCACATAATTGAGAATGCTTTGCTGGATTTAGGAGCTAGTGTAAATCTGTTATAAGGATAATTAATAATGGGTTGATGGAAGATATTTTCTGAAAAAACAAAATAAACATGCGTAAATACTTTGAAACAACATTTACAATAAATGACAAAAATGTAAAAAACCATAAATGCATTTTAATTTATTGTAACGAAAATTTAGTACCACTTTGACAAGCTATCTATTGGGGAAGTCATGTCTACACTTCCTAGACCCAATTATCAATTGGATTATTTACTTTCACGTAGGGATATGGTAAATAATTATCATTATCCTTTTGGGCCTAAATTTGTTAACAAAGCTTCGTTGGGAATACATGGCATGATAATAGTTTGATTTTACTTAAATTTCCGTTTTTCAATCTCTCAAAATGGTATGATAATAGTTTGATTTTTTTTTTATTCATCCGAGTTTTCAACGAAAGAGAGAATTCCCAACTCATGGCATCAACTTCCTCTAACGCTGCTTTTACTTCCTCTCTCATTCCTCCGGTCTTCCTTTCTTCCACCCTCTCATTACCCAAATCTTACTCCAAACATTCTGCTAGTAAGATAGAAAATTTAGATGAATATTCTTATATCCCTGAATCTGCTTAGATCAATGAATCTACTTTTCCTCTTCTTGGTCCTTATCACCTTTATAAACGTCCCCATTCCTTTACTCGCAGATACTAGAAGATCAGCGAGAATATGTGGCGTTGTTATACCAGAACTATAACAGTTAAAACTATTCTTTGGACTAGTAGTCCGTAAGTTCGGGTTTCCAGCCGATATACCTCTAGGATAAAAAACATTGAAACATTTTCATCTCGGGTTATAAAACCTAAAACAGACTTTCCCTTAGTCTAAAACAGGGTACCAAACCAGATAAGAAATGATCAAAAATTTTCTGATGCACAGGATCCTTACAAAAGGCAAGTGTAGAGCATAATTCCTTCAGTTTCAAAATGAACAGATGTAAGTTTTCGTTTTATGTTTAAAAACATTAGAGCTTTATTGACAGAGAGAAAAGGAGAAAACTAGAAACTCATGATTATAGAATACTAGAGATTTTATTAATGTTGCTATGCTTCTAATAAAGAGAAGCTGAGCTTATATAGGAGACAAAGCAAAAAGGATAGGACAGTAAAAGCAAACACATAATTACAAGCGACAAGCTTTTGGGAAAGTAAAAGAAATAAAGACAAATTAAAGCATGACATGCTTTAATTATTACAAACTTGAAAAAGAAAAAGCAAAAGGGAAAAAGGACAAATTAAAGCATGACTCATTCTTTAATTATTACAAACTTTTAAAAGGTAAATGATGCCATTTTGCATGAATCACGGAGATTAGAGATTCATGTAGTCTTCATTAATTGAGTTGTCGGTCTCGTCTTTATCTTTTGAAAAGAGGACTTTGAGTGATGGTCATGGAGTTTTTGGTGGGTGTTGATGGTCTGGGCGACAAGGTGGCCAAGGGCAAAATATTTTGTGCCAATCAGAAGATGGGTGGTCATTGGATCCGGGTGGTTTGCTAGAAGTGGCTTTATTCATTAGATCATATGAGGCATGTGATGGTGGAGTTTGTTGGAGGTTTTGGAGATGTTGACTTAATGGCAAGAAAGTTTCCCATGGGTCTTGTGCATCTTGGTATAGAAAATCAGTGAAGTCTGATTTTTCTTCCTTGATGATAATGCCCGTGGATTTAGGCTTTGAAATTGCTGAAGGAGTGGGAATCATGATGATATCGTGCTATGGACCAAGGGAGGTGTGAGAAATGTCTTTGTGTGGAGCAGGTTGGTGGTTCAGTTCACAAAGGAAATTATAGAGTTCCTTTTGAACTTTATCATCTTGTTACAGGATTGATGGGTGAAGTGTAGTGAACCATTCAAAAACTTAGTCTTAAGTCCAGAAGAAGTGTGTGTCCGGGTGTTGGAAGTATAGTCGATGAATACAGATGTGAACACAGATGTGAACATTTTTACTTCTGATGCTGGCATACGTTCCAAATTATAAAATTGGGACAATTGTTAGAGTTTCATTCTCCACAATGGAAGTGGAGAAAACCATTCAAGGAGCGTTCAAATGAGTGAGGTTGATTTGTCAGGATTGAACAAATGGTCTAAGGTGACTGTTACTGGAACAATCAGCTTGGTGGCATAGAGGACAATAAGGCACCAGATGTACCATTTTTCGTCTTCGAAAATGTCTCTGGAAGGATCCAAGGTTAAACATGTAAGAAACAAGTTTTTGGGATGGAAAGTGGAAAATGAAAATGAGTCTGATAAGAGATAGGCTTTCATGAAAAACCTAATACAGCTTTCTTAGCAAACTCTTGTATGGCAAAGACTGTAGTGAAAGTTTTTCCGAGGGGAAAGGTTTTTTTAGTAAGGGCTTGTGAGGGGAGTGAAGTGGCCATGAAGATGATAGGAAAATGATAATATGAGGATATGAAAAACAAGGATTTTTCTGGTTTAGCAAGTCGTGAGAGCATATCAGGAATAAGGTTGTGGTCTCCTTTTATATGCTTCACTGAGAAATTATATTTTGAAAATCAGTCCTTAAGTCCGTTCAACATCTTTTCTGGAACATTTTTCCCTTCAAAATTCATGATGTTGGGAAAAGCTGAGTTGTCTATTCTGACAAGAAAATGATAGTCGCTAAGATGATACTCGAACTTTTGAATACCATGCTTGACAGCTAAGATTTATTTGAACACACTATGGTAATGAATTTATGGCAATAAAGTGTTCTGTGCCATCCGTTTCTTTAAGGATAATGGCCCCCCCCATGATTCGTCACTTGCATCAGTCTGTAATATTCATCTGCCGTCGGTGATGAGCTTTAATGATGGCGGATTTTCCGCAATCAGCTTTAAAGTTGTGACAGTAAGTGTGTGGTTGTTGTTCAATAAGGCACCAGATGTACCATTTTTCGTCTTCGAAAATGTCTCTGGAAGGATCCAGGGTTAAACATGTAAGAAACAAGTTTTTGGGATGGAAAGTGGAAAATGAAAATGAGTCTGATAAGAGATAGGCTTTCATGAAAAACCTAATACAGCTTTCTTAGCAAACTCTTGTATGGCAAAGACTGTAGTGAAAGTTTTTCCGAGGGGAAAGGTTTTTTTAGTAAGGGCTTGTGAGGGGAGTGAAGTGGCCATGAAGATGATAGGAAAATGATAATATGAGGATATGAAAAACAAGGATTTTTCTGGTTTAGCAAGTCGTGAGAGCATATCAGGAATAAGGTTGTGGTCTCCTTTTATATGCTTCACTGAGAAATTATATTTTGAAAATCAGTCCTTAAGTCCGTTCAACATCTTTTCTGGAACATTTTTCCCTTCAAAATTCATGATGTTGGGAAAAGCTGAGTTGTCTATTCTGACAAGAAAATGATAGTCGCTAAGATGATACTCGAACTTTTGAATACCATGCTTGACAGCTAAGATTTATTTGAACACACTATGGTAATGAATTTATGGCAATAAAGTGTTCTGTGCCATCCGTTTCTTTAAGGATAATGGCCCCCCCCATGATTCGTCACTTGCATCAGTCTGTAATATTCATCTGCCGTCAGTGATGAGCTTTAATGATGGCGGATTTTCCGCAATCAGCTTTAAAGTTGTGACAGTAAGTGTGTGGTTGTTGTTCCACAAAGGTGGGCTTTTTTTTAATAGGACTGACAGCTAGCAGGTGTGGTGATCGACATGAGGAATAAAATCCCTAATATAATTAATAATACCAAGGAACTGCTAGATTTGCCTTTTGGAAAGATTTTGATCTAGAAAGTGGATGAGCTCTTGAGCAATGTGCTTTCCTGGCTGATAGTGGCCATCTTTGATAGTCATTCCAAGGAATTCAATGCTATGGGTGGCAATTGTGCTTTTCTTAGCTGATAACATGATTCCATGAGATTGAATAATATCAAAGAATTGATTTAACAAATGGCGATGGTCATCTTGTGTACCTGAAAACAACAAAATATCGTCAATGTAAATCAATACACTATGCAGAATGGGTTGGAAGATTTGGACCATGGTTTTTTGGAAAATGGATGGGGTTGTTTTAAGACCAAAGGGTAAAAGTGCCCATTGGTAATGGGCATTGGGAATGCAAAAGGCAATTTTGTAACATTCAGAAGGTTTAATTCCAAGTTGCCAAAAGCAGGATTTAAGATCAAATTTTGAAAAGAATTGAGCATTTTTTAAATAGGTGAACATGCTCTGTCTTTTTGGCAAAGGGAATTTGTTATCTTGTAAAAACATGTTTAGAGGTTGATATTCAATGACTAATCGTTTTTTTCCTCTAACAATCTTAGAATGTTTTTCAACATAAAAAGCTTGACAAGCCCATTGAGAACTAATGGGTTCAATAAGTCCTTGGGCTAGCAATTGAGAACATTCTTTTTGGGCTAGGACTAAGTCGGAAGGACTCATTCCTGGATGGGTGGCTTTGGTTGGATTGACATGTTCATTCAACTTGAAAGGCAATTGAACAAAGAAATGGGGATTTTTCCAAGAGGATTTGGATGGTGAAAGTCAGCTTGAGACTCTGGACAATATTTCAAAACCTTTGTGGAAATGTCTTGGAAAGGCTAGGAGGTTTCAGACAAACCATAAAGCTTAAGAACATTGGTGAATGATTTAAACATAGACTTGACTCAAATGCCAGTAGGAATGATTTGGAGGTGTTTTATCTGGTGAATGATATCAAATCCTAACAAGATATCCTTATTAGGCAGGTGGGAACCAATGACTTTTATCCAGATAACATAATTTGGAAAGATTTGAATACCAATAGGTTTTTTAGTAATCAACTGGGTGGTGAAGAATTTTCCATTAACTGCTTTGAAATTTTCTTCAGAATGTTGCCAATATTGGGTTGGAAGAATGTCTGGGTTTAACATACTTCTTTAGGCTCCGGTATCAAGAAGTCTAATGGTGGGAATTGGTTTATGGAATTTGGAAGGGATGGGAATGGTAGTGTCGAGAGACAAAAGTTGTTGGTGAAAAACAGTTTGAAACTTATCATTTTCCGAATCATCGGATGAGTTTTGCAGTGCAAATACTATTTCATCAGTAGGCTCCTCTTGTTCTCAGAAGTAGAACTCAATTTCATCTTTGTGAAGAGAATAATCAGTGGTGGCTTGTAAATGTTCAAAAAGTCTGATTGACTTATCTCTTTTGTTGGGGCAATCTTTAGCATAATGGCCTTTCTTTTTGTAGATGAAGCTTTGGATTGACTTTCTCCTTTTTAGTTCTCTGAAAGAACTAAATCTTTTCCTAAAAAACCTGTATGGTTTTCGCCTAGATTTTGATCCAGGAGACAAATCTGGATTTTTGAATTTTCTGAAATGCTTCTTCTTTTTGGTGCTGTAATCACAATCTTTCTTTTTCTTGTATTTGATCTGTAAGTAGGGCCTTTTGCAAGCACTTCGGAAAGGTTCTTTGTCTTTTAATAGTTCCTTGAAGAATTGATTTTATTCACATAATTTTTCCAAACATCCTTTGGCGATCTGAAAGATCTTTCCCAAGGAAATGTTGTCAATGGTGAGATTGAGACTCGTGAGCTGCCTATGTATGTCTGGTTGTAATTCTTCAGGTAGAGATGCCAAAAATACATGTTTGAGAGTTGGATCATTGAACCATTGAGCTTATAAACCAATATGGAAATTCGTTTATAATGGAAATCAAGATCTTTAGAGTTGAGGGAGCAATATTTCATATTGAGGTAGTCTCTTCTTGCAGCTTCAAAGACTGCTGCTGATTCTCCAATGAATTATTCATGAATGACAGAAAGATCAGTTGAGACATTAAGTAGTTGCACAAACTGTAATTGTCTGTACTCTCCTCGAATATCAAACCAATCTCTTAAAGATTCCATAAAATGGGTAGCAAGTTCTCTAAGGACTGATGTTGTAGTAGCATTTGCTCTTAACATTTGGAGATCTATCCAAGCAGCTATTTCAGATAATCTGTCCAGCCATTTTGGGATATCATCAAAAGTGAATCATGGACCATTTGAAGGTTTATGATCATTTGGGTTTTGAGTAGGCTGGTTTAGAGCTGAGAATGCTTCTGGTGCATCTTCCTCAATATCTGAGGGTATTTCAAAGAATAGGTCCGTTCTTGAGGATTGACCAGGCTCAGTTTCTTCAAGTTGGGCCATAAGGATTCTAGTGATATTAGCATAAGATTTTTCAGAATCACTAGATAAAAGGGAAGATTCGACGGAAGATTCTGATTTAGGTTCAAAGGGATCTTCTGAAACATCTAGATTTGAATCAGAAGTTTGGTCTGTATCGGATGAATATGGGATTATTTGTGCATTGTATTGTTCATTGGGGATTTATCTTTGGCCTGAGTCGGTGTTGGTTGAGGAGAAAGTGGAGTATAAAGAGGTTGTTGTTATTTTGAGATGGACAAAGGTGGTTGAAAATGTTGTTTTTTCGGTCTTGGTTGAGGATGAGGTTTAGATCTAGATGATTTTGGCAGAGGATATTTCTAAACAAAGTATGTGTCATGCCAATTAATTTAGATGGGTCTTGTGGTTTTATAGAAGAAAGCATAGATGCAAAGGGATAAAATGCTGGACTGAGGGGAGGTAATAGTGGAGAGGTGGTAAATAATGTTGATCTTTGCCTTTCTAACTCAATCTGTTCAAGTTCTGCTTTTAATTTTCTGATCTTCTTTTCTTTCTGATCAAATTTTGGGCTATAGTATCTATGACTCAGCATGGTTCATAATTCTGAATCCAGTTGAGAGATTCTAGATTGGAGATTTTGATAAATCTGCTGCATCTGGGAAGTGATAGAGTCCATCTTAGACTCAATATGATCAGTTCGTAAACTGATATGATTAACCTTCTTATGGATATCAACTAAGGTCTCATTTTGAGCTTTGGCATTTTGGGTTTGCAAGTTGAGAATAGCTTCAAAAAGTTTGGGGTCTTCTAGGTGACCTGTGGGAGTTATGGCTGAAGGAATAAAAGGTTTGGTTATGACCTTTCGTTGTGGATCGGTCTGGGTTTCTAGAGCCAGGAAATTGGAGGAATAATATTGTGAGGTGGATGAAAACATCATACAAGCCATAGGCTAGATAGGTGGTTTGGAATTCTGTATATGTAGAAGAACTTTAGTCTTGCAATTTTTGGCAATCCATCGAAGTTCTTTTTGGTAGATTGGTAAAGGATTTGGTGGTCGTGGAGGATTATGAGGTGTTTTAGGTTGGTTGTATGAGCACGGATATTTAAGTGTTTTCTTTTTTGGTTTTCTACTCTGTTGTGGTTCATCATCATCTTCGTCCCAATCATCCCCAAGGACAATCTGGGTCACAATTTCCTGATATGGTGAATCCCAAAGAAAGTGACCATTAAGTTTGGCAGGGTAGACAGGATATCCTTCTGAATTGAATCCAGTAATTGGCAGCTTTTCTTGAGTCGTTTGAACAGTTGTAATCATGGCTGAATAAGTAAATGAGAGTCGTCGAGGCTCTTCTGGTTCTGTTGGTGGAGGTCGAGAAGTCATTTGGACAGTTCCATCAGATCTTCTTTCAAACATACTTTCTATTGTTTGAATAGGAGAAGTATTGGTGTGGAACTTCTCATAATTTGAAATCCATTCCAAGGGCATGAGTTTTATGAGTTCATGTCTACGGATCTGTCTTGGAATTTGGATGATGGTTGGTCTTTGATTTGAGTCTGCTAACACCATGAGGGCATCAGAGTGGTGTTCGGATACAAGAAGAAGGTTAATAACAAAATTTAGTTGAGTGTATAACCATTATATCAATCTACATATTTTTCATAATCAATAGTTACTATTGGGGTGAACAATCGATTGAAAAATATTTCAATTTTATTTTTAAAGAAGTTTATCAAATAAAAGGGATAATATATATATCATCTGAAGGGAGCATTAACGTATCATGAAGTCGAGGTATACATATAATTTTATTATCAAACTAATAGTAGGGCTAGTAGGAAAAATTATCTTGAATTTTTCCTCTCCCACCCAATATTTTAAAATTGATTTTTCCTTTTAAAACATACGTTAATTATATCTTTAATTGCATGCTTCCTATAATATTATCTAGATGATATTCAATATTATTAAGCATATGCAAATTTCAAACAATATGATGAGATTCATAATTAATGAATGATATGTATCATTATGCATAGAGTGACACTTCCTATTCTATATGACATGTTATCATAGCATGTTATCATTCAAAACATAACATACAAAAATATAATTAAATAATCTTAACTCATGACTTTCCTAAAATAGAAAAAATACATTAACCCTAATTCTAATCTTTATTGGGCTTCTTGTCAATGTCCATCTCCCATAGGCTTGTCTTTGTTAATGGATTAGGAAAAATTGTAAATAAAATCTTCTTTTAATAAAAATTTTGGACCAAAAATAAATTTAATGTGTTAAATTTTATCTATGTATTTTAATCCATTAAGTTCAAATTCAATTGGGCCTAAAACTACGATTCATTAAGCCCAAAAATGTTTTGACTTAAATGCAAAAATTTAAAACTTAACTGTCAAAAGGAAATACTATTGAACCATAGGGACCTCAATGATAAAAACCATTGGAAAACCCAAAAATCCATATTTTCCTCCCCAATCGCCGCCAATACAAAGTCCAGCCTTCGTTCATGATTTTCCGACGTCAATTTAACCACTGACACCTCATTAAAAAGCTCCCAAACGTCTCACGACACCTTCCGACAGCAGCTTCCGTACGCAATCATCTTCGCTCACGTTGCTTGCCGCTACAGTTGTTGGCAGCGCTGCTTGCAGTGATGGTTACTTGCAGCAATTGCTGCAGCGTGTGCAGCTGGCAACACGGGCCGCATGCGCTTGTTTCCAGCAGTTGTAGTGCTTGTTTCCAGCAATCTCGTGCAAGTTTCTGTAAGTTTCCAGTGATTTAGAAATTTTTTAAGCCAATTTTGGCTTACAAAACTTCTATAACAGTTAACTAAATCAAGAGGGAAATATGATGATAAAAGACTACCCCTCTTGTTACATATCCAAAGAAAAAATATAATAGAGAATCTAACGATGAATTAAGACAAACCATAAGCATGATTTATTCATATATTAAACAAATAATATATATATGAATAAATTGTACCACTCTAAATAGGGTTGGCAAAATCCCGAGCTAGGTCTGGGTATTGCAATGACTAGACCCTACTCGGATGCAACCGGTTCGGGTTTTAATCCCAGTACTTGAATTTTATATTTTTTAATATTATATGTATATATATTTTTTATTTTTTGGTAATTTTATAAGTTTTAAATTTATTTCAATAAAATTTGACATAAAAATATAAACTTTAAGTGTTTAAAAGTTTATATAAATGAGTCAAATAAATATTAATATTTAAAATAATATATATTTTATAATATTTTTTAATTAAAATTTGGGTTTCGGGTTTATCAAATGATGCCCAAAACCGACAAGGCTTCATACCTAGGTCGGGTAATACCCGGTCCACCACGTCCGGGTACGATCCAAATCCGGACCGAATGGATATTTTTGCCACCTTTAACTCTAATAATATGATATGACTCTTATACCAATTGTTAAAGGAAAATTAATTTTTCTTAAAATAAAACTTTTTAGGACCGATCTCATGCAATATATACGAATATGTAATCCAGAAAATCATACCTTGACAATCTAAAAAGATGAACAATCTTGACTTTTTCTGCTGAAGCGATTTAGGCTCCTAGATCACGATCCGCTACTAAACAATCTTCCAGGCTTTGACTCAAGTTTGATTTGCACTGGACCTGTGGGGGCCTTTATCACCACTAAAGCAACTAGAAAGAGAAAAATTTCCTCTCAATTTTAGAGAGAAAAATTATTTTCCTTTGATCTGTATATTGCGGCTTTATCTTTTTTCTTTAGAGAAAATAAGCGTTTTATATCTTCCTTTAGAGAAAACCCTAGTTACCAAATAAAAAAAAATTCAAAAGTCACGTTACTTACTTTTTCTAAGGAACCACCTTGTAAAATAACATAAGGCCCCTTGTAACATATTAAATGGAGCCTCCTACGAAATAAAATATTTAAGCTTTTGACCCAAATAGCTAGTTATCTTTCTTATTAATTCAGTAGTGGTGCAGTCAAAAATATGAGTTAACCCGGAGATCATTTAGGTACATACAATAGTGTCTACAATAGTTAAGCCTGTAATTAAACTAGTGCAATTATTTAATTTTAAATCTACTACACTAAAAGATTGGAACTGACATCCATAATTGTATGCTCGAATAATAATTCATCCCAAACTACATTGATTTCTTTACTGCATAATTTTTTGTACCACATCGCTAATTAAATCGATATCGCTACTGTTTAATCGATTTAATTATATCTTGTTCCTTGATAATTATTGGTTTTCTCTAATGATCAAGTTCCTTGATAATTATACTAAATATGAGAATTCTATGATCAAGTGCCGAAAACTTATCAAGAGATGTGTTGTATAAATTCTATATTGTTAATATCAAGATATCGAGTAATATTGACTACGAGTATGTGTCGTGTCCATTGGTAACTCAAATGGAATAACAATTACAATCATGAAATCATAACTAACTCAAGATTAAGATTACAGTAAAATCAATGTCTATGAAATTTAGTAAGTCTGACAATTATTATAAAGTTAATTAAATCTCATATGTGATCATGTTCAATCTAATCATACTATTTAATAAATTAATACATAATTAAGACAAATCATTCAATGAATTTATTACAGTCTAAACATAAATAGAGCGCCTAACTCTATTTATTAACCACGAACTTAATTTATTTAATCATAAGATAACTTTTATTTATGTCTTCTATGAATTCATATGATGATCACATAAATACATATAATATAATTAAACAGATCTTATTCAAAATATTTATGCAATTGAAAATATCTTAAATATTTTATTAATTAGAAAATAAATAAATTAATATGCTTTAAAGAGCATATAATCCCAACAGAAACTACAAAACAAAAAAAAAAGGAAAAAAAGAAGAAAATGAAAATGAAAAGAAAAAAAGAGCATTAAATCAAGAGCACCCTACAACAATTCGAAAATAAATCAAAACAAGAATAACTACAGCACCAGCAAAAATTTTGAGAGTTCACACACACACAAAATTGTGTAGCTCAGACAATTCTAGCAGCAAAAAAATTGTCACACACACAAGAAAATCAACAACAATGCTACTAGAATTGTATCACACACAAGTAAATCAGCAACAATGTTGCTGGCATTGTATCACACACACACACACAAATCAACAACAATGCTTCTGGAATTGTATAAACAATTTCAGCAGCAACAATTCCAGTAGCAAAATAAAGTATCACACACTCAAACACAAATCCTAATCAGCCAAATTATCACACACACACAAATCAACAACAATGCTGCTGGAACTGTATCAACAATTCCAACAGTAAAAAAAAGTATCACACGAACTCAAATACAAATCCCAATCAGTCAAATTATCACACACACAAATAAGGAACAATGCTGTTAGAATTGTATCGCACACAAAAATCAGCAACAATTCCAACAACAACCCCAATTACAACTCTAAAATAATCATTTCCTAATCAGCCAAAATCCCAAACAACTAATTTCACAACTCTAAAATAATCATTACATTACCTCAGGTGCAGAACTATCTCGTTCGTTGTAGTTGTTGGCTGTTACGTGATGGCAGTGGGGAGTTGTGGCTGGCGCTTTGTGAGTAGATGACGAGGGTCGTTTGTGTTTGCTTTGTGAGTGTCGACTGTTGCCTGATTGTCAGTCATGGTAACGGAGACCTCGCGTGATAGCTTATTGGTTGTGGTCCGTCGTTTGTGAGCGATGACAATTGTGGCTGAAGAAGATTTTATGGGTGATGGCTAGCATGATGGCAATTGTGGTGGCTGGAGAACTCGCGTAAGCACGTGGGAGCTGACTCAAAATGGTTCATTTGGAAATTAGCAGGAAACAGATCAAAGCAAAACAACGTCGTTTTGAGGGGGCTTTCGGGGTTTGACTCGGGGTGAATAGTAGTGCTGTAAAATCTTAGAGGATTAATTAAAGTAGATTAATTATCTAAATTCAAGTGCACATACTAAATGATCACAATGTATACATATGGAATGATCACATAGAATGATTGTAGTAAATGTTTACGATATTATTTACACTATAGTTTTAGCACAACTTTTGATACTATTCACAACAAATGTTTATTAATACAAATCGCATATGCTCATCCGATATAGGATAACTCTATTCATAGTAGGAGTATAAAGTTAATTTCTTTTTTTTTCTAAATTGATTAGAACTTAATTTATATTTTTTTCCTGTTTGAGTCATATTTCGTTACTTATAAGGAATCATAATTTTATTAGAAATTAGATAATCTTAACTAGTATAAATAGGTTTATTATGCTTGTTTTTTTTCATAAGCTTTTCATTAATAACATTCAATATTTCTCAATTAAGATATTTTCTCCTTTGTGAGGGTCCCCTTCTTGAGTTTTCAAAAAGTACGCTATAACGAAATCTAGTATCGCTTTGATGCTATGTCATCATCAATACAGTTATACAGAATTTGAATGTATCTCGTGATGCGAACCCAAAGTAAAACTTTGATATTCATGTTCAATTTAAAGTTTCAAATACCGAAGACTATTATAAAATGATTTAAGGTAAATATAAGCCTTAACCCAATAATTTAAGAAAAAAATTTGAACCAAAGATAAATAAATCTTCACTTCATGTCTAGGAAAACACAAACCAAAGATTAACAAATCTTGAACTAAATACTTTTAATTGAACAGAAACCACAAGTATAAAAGAATGATATTGATGACACACTCAACACAAATAAGAATATGAGTGATAAGTAAAAATTGGAAAGTCGTGAGAATACAATTTTTGATAAGTTCATTAGTTCTCAAAAAAAAGTAAAGTAAAAATTATCTTTCTATTCATATAACTATAATCATCTTCAATATTTATCTTGCAAAGCATGGTAGATTGAGTTTTTATAGGCTAATAAAAAACCAAGTTCCTAAAGTACACTTGAAAATATTGAAACAATCCTCTAAGTACAGGTTTAGTAAAGAAAATCTTTCAAATGACTAGACTAGTCAACCAACATTAATATTGGAAGAGAGGAGTAATAAGATATACTTTCATAAATACTTTATATACATACCAAGATAGAAACTTATGTACTTGTGTATCCTTGCCCACATACACGCCATTTTTACCTCTTTTGCCTCAAAAAATATTCTCCAATAATCCATGTAATCTAATCTAATAAATGTCCAAGACTACATAAATTTCCAACATAGAAATAAATAAATTACAATATTATTACTACAATGATATCAATAATAAAAGCTGAAACACATTTTTGTAACACAATTGGTTCGGGAACCCATTATGGATTATAAGTTAGTATTAAAAGTTAACGAACTATCAATAACTAGTTGGAATTAGCTGAACCAGCCAAAAGGTGAAAATTTTATTCTTATTAATTTAATTTTTTTATATTATTATTTTAATACTTTGAAATCAATAACATAATCAAAGTAATTACGAGAGTGGGAGAAAAATATCTTGGATATGAATATTTTATTATTTCTCATATAACATGATTGAAAAGTAATTTATAACTCCTAAATATAAGAGTGTCTTGTTATAAAATAAGTTGTGAGTCCGAGATTGACCCACAAGAAAAAGGTTTGATTTGTTAATTTCCTTTAAATTATCTACGAACTAGAAATATAATTCAAATACACTATTTAATTAGAGTGAAAATATGAAAATAAATTAGTTAGGGCTATGGATCTACTCTTAGTAGTACGTATAATCTAATAATTGTTTTATCATTTTATTCAAATTTATTGATTAATTACATAAATTATCATTATTTTCTCATTAATTTTATTCTGAATTAAGTACTTAGTGTGTCAAAATTCAACTTGACTACAATAAGTTGAAATGTCATTTTACTGTACTCTATGCTAAGGTATTAAGAATTTATTGTGCCAAACTCCCTTATATGTCTACAATAAATCAAAATTTTAAACCATAACATATGGATAAAATTCAATAGAAAATAATTTAATTTATATAATTAAAAAATAATTTAGTTAAATCATATTTTTTTAACTAAGAGTTTCACCTTATCCTAACTATTATTATTAGTTAAGCATAATTAAAATAAAATAATTGTTAAAATTAAAATTACAGATAATTAAAAATACAATAACTAAAATAAAAAATAAAGCTAAATTTAGTATGGAAATGATTTACAAAATATTAAAGAAGAGTATTTAGAAGAGATAAGAAGAAGAATTTGGAGAGAAAGAAGTGAAGAAAGGTGTAGAGAAATGGATGGTGGCTACATACACCTCACCAACTGTCATCGACTATGAAATCCAAACCATTCTGCACAACTACCCCTGTCAGCTAAACCACCAGACTCTGCCACACAGAGATATCTTCCACACTTCTTTAGGCCCACAACATGACCTCATCATGATCCACACTCCCTCTGCCATATCCAAACCAAAATCCACAGGAATCATCATCAAAGAAGAGAAACCAGATTACACAGACTTTCTTTACCAATACTCCCAAGACCCATGGGAAGACTTTCTCCCTTTAAGTCAACATCTCCAGCAGTTCCCCCAACCATCTATGCATGAACCAGGATCCTCATCACAACCATCACCATCACAACCACCCAAACCTTCAAAAGCAGACAAAGCTACTCAGACATCACCCAGACCAGGATACAGACGAGAATGCCCTTATACACCATGCCGTAGATCTGACTGCAAGCATTCGAAGCTGTCCAAGACCTTTTTTCCACCACTTTCTGACGATCACCCTGATGTGACAGAAAGTTCCTCTAAAGATGACTACATGAACCTCTACTCTCCATAGAGTAGTTTTGTCACATTGTATGAAATTTCCTCTTTTGTCTCATTGTAGGAAATTTCCCTCTTTGTCTTGTTGTAGGAAATTTCTCTCTTTATCTCGTTGCATACACTTTCCTTTCTTGTCTTGTTGCATGAAATTTCTTTTTTGTCTTATAGCATGCACTTTCCTCTTTTGTCCTATAGCATGCACTTTCCTCTTTTGTCCTCTTGTCATGGACTTTGTCATGTTGTAATCATAACCATGTATTTTTTACTTTGGTACTGTATCTTTACCTTACTTTTACTATTGTAAAAGATAGGGGTCCTGTCCTATCTTCATGAGCTCTCCTATATAAAGGGCTCTCCTCATTGGCCAAAATAATAAAATATCTTAATTACAAATCCGTATCTTAAATTCTTAATTCTTATTATGCCCACATTATACGTACTTAACCACTTAATATTTACTTATTGGTTAATGGTTATCATGCAATTAATTAAATTGATTAATTATTTGTTGAAATTGAAACTTAAAAGTTAAAACTACTGCAATTAAATTGGTTAATTTTTGTTGAAGTTGAAACTATTGTACAAAACTACAAATACACATATCATATGACATATATAATTATAATTTATATTGTAACATAATATTTAATTTTAATTTTTAATCTAACATTACTATTCATACAAAAAACAATTATTAATTAATAACAAAAAATTAATGCCAAATTATTTTCATTTTATTGATAAAATTTAACAATATATAATTATATATAATTAACATACAAAGTTACAATTAACATTTCTCATATAACATATAAAAAAATAATTATAATTAATCATTATTCACTAATGCATATATAATTATATATTAGATATATACCATCACTTAAAGTCTTAAACAACTTCAAAAGCCGGATTTGCTTATTTGGTTCGGGGCTTCAGGCTTCAACTTCCCTTCAAGTTCCAAAATCTAAATTCCAACTTCCAAAATAGAGCTCAGAGTCAGAGTTAGAGACTGAAGACTGAAGAGACCTTTTCAATTTTAAGGCTGGAGCCGTGACTGTGAGGCTTGACTGTGAGGGCGTGGTGGCCGGATGTCAACACTCAACAGCCGTGACCCATGAATGCCAATGGTGGAGACTCGACTGGATCGGAGGCAGCTTGCCGGTGCTTGGTTGCAACTGATCTATAGATCGGGTCATGATCTTAACGAATCAAATTCAGCTTCGAGTGGGTTCGTTCTCGGAAGTGATTACTGGCTGCGTGTGGTGGTCGGTTGAAGCTAGATCCGTGAACTGTGCGTGTGTGCTTGTTTGGGACTGTGGGTTACTAGGTTGGCTGCTGCCTGCTTCTGCTTGTGCTTGACGGCTTGAGTGAGTGCTGGTTTGAGGGTTCCAATGATTTTTGATTTGTGATTTGTGAACTGTTTTGTAACTTTTGTTGCGGTTAATTTACTATAAATCCGTATGTATTAAATTATGTATTCTGTATTTTGTATTCTATTTCTGTTTCTGTTCTGTATTTTGAGAGTGTGAGACTCAGAGACTGTGACTTGTGAGTTATTGTAAATTTGTAATATCTTTTGAATTACTGTAAATTTGTCTGGCGTCTGTATCTTGTTTCTGTTTTTGTGTGATGTGTGTGTCTGTGTGATACTGTAAGTCTGTAACTTTAACTTGAAAATTGAAATTCTCAAAATAGAAACAAAAACAAAATGGTGAAATTGTCTCAACCCGATCGGGTTTTCGGATCGGATTGGGTTTCACCCGATCTGATCATGATCCGATCAGGTTGAGACAATTTCACCCGATCGGGTTTTGTTGACCACCCGATCCGATCTGAACTCAAAATTTTTCGGATCGGGTGGGATCGGCTCAGGTCAGGTCAGATAGTTTGCCCACCCCTATTACCAGCCACTCAATTATTTTCTTAAAGATGATAACTTTCCCCTTTAAAGAATCCAGACCCTGTTTGTCCATCTCTAAGAGACTCGTATCTTCTCTAAGTTCGATCTGAATGCTGGTTTTTGACAACTTGGTATTTCACCAGTTGACCGTCACAAAACTGCCTTCTGCATCCCTGATGCCTATTACCAATGGACGGTCATGCCTTTTGGTCTCAAAGTCACTCCCTCCTTATTTCAAAAAGGCATGACAAAAATCTTTAGTCCTATTCTCCATAATGTATTGGTCTACATTGATGATATTTTGTTGTTTTCCTCTGACCATGAGAGCCACCAAAAGCTCCTTTTGGATTTCTTTCATATTGTGCAGGCACATGGCATCATGCTTTCCAAAAAGAAAAGCAGCATAGGGAAGGAATTTATTGACTTTCTTGGCATGGTGATTAAAGACGGCCAGTATCAGCCTGGTCCCCATATTACACTCGAATTACTAAAGTTCCTGGACACACATCTCAACAGAAAGCAGATACAACGATTCCTCGGGATTGTCAACTATGTCCGTGATTTTATCCTCAAAGTTGCAATTCACACCAACCAGCTATCCCACACGCTCAAGAAATAGTGCTATCCCTAGGGTCCTGCTCAGACAGAAGCTATCAAGTAGCTAAAGGTGATAGTCCAATCACCTTCTCCACTCCGAATTCCCACAAATGGACAACGCATCCTTCAGAATGATGCCAGCGATGATTATTGGAGTGCCATTCTTCTAGAAGACATCAATGGTGTGCGTCATTTCTGTGCACATGCAAGCAGACAGTTCAAAGTATCTGAGAAGAACTACCATGTGATCTACAAAGAAATTTTAGCAGTCAAGTATGGAATTAAAAAATTTGAATTCCATCCCATCAGCCACAGATTCCTTATCAACATGGATAATTCTTCTTTTCCCCGAATCTATGACTTCAAGAATAAATTACTACCTAACAAGCAATTACTTAGTCTCAAAACATGGTTTGCTAAATATGATTTCACTGTTCACACATAAAAGGCCACCAAAACCTCATTTAAAGCATGTTTTTCCAACTTCTCTCCCAGAAGAACTTCAACCAAGCATACAGAGGCAACTTCGTGCATCCAATCTTGTCCTTGACAACATTTCTTTTAGTAAAATCTTTTAGTTTGCCAAAACTTGTCTTGACAAACTTTGTAAGCAAAAACAATTTTCAAAGAACTGTTGAAAGATAAAGAACCATTTAGGTGTGCCTACAAGAAGCCTTATTTGCAGATTAAATGTAAACAGAAGAAGGATTGTGATTGCCGTCCTAAAAAGAAAAGGCATTTTTGGAAATTCAAACATCTGAAATTCTCATCTAGGCCTCGTAGATCTAAACGGCCCTACAGATTCTTCAAAAAGAAGTCCTGTTCATCCAAAGACCTTAAATGAAGAAAATCAAGTAGCTGCTTCATCTGCAAGAAAAAGGGTCATTATGCCAAAGATTGTCCTAACAAAAGGGAAAAATCCATCCGTTTGGTTGAACATCTCCAGGCTACCACAGATTACTCCCCAAAAAAGGATGAATTGGAATTCTATTTCTCTTAACTAGATGAACCCAATGATGAAATTATGTTCGCACTACAAAATTCCTCTGATGACTCAGACAGTGATCAGTCACAAGTGATTTTCCACTAACAGTTGCTATCCGTTGATACCACTGTTCCTATACCTTCTATCAAACTCCAGATCTTACCGACAAAATTCCAAAGGCCCATTCTAGCAATTGGTGTTATAGATACTGGAGCCTAATGCATCATGTTGAATTCGCATATTCTTCCACTAGAATATTGAACATTTCAAAGCTGTCAATGGCAAATTGTTCACCACTTCTTTGATTACCAAAAAACCCATTGGTATTCAAATTTTCCTAAATTGCGTCATTTGGACCAAAATTATTGGTTCAACCCTTCCTAATAAAGATATCTTGTTAGGCTTTGACATCCTTCACCAAATCAAACATCTCCGAATCATTTCCACTAGTATCCAAGTCAAGTCCATGTTTGAACCTTTCGCAGACATTTTGAAACTTTACAACCTGTCTGACACACCCAGCCTTACCAGGATATTTCAACCAAACTCTTGTGTTTATGTCCAGAGTCCCATTTTCAATTTACCCATCCAAACCCATTGTGGAAAAACAAGTCTTTCTTCATTAAGTTACCTTTTAAACTCAATGAATATGTTAACCCGACCAAAGCTACCCATCCAAGAATGAGTCCTTCTGACTTACTCCTAGCCCAACATGAATGTTCACAATTGTTAATCCAAGGTCTAATTGAGCCCACAAAATCTCAATGGGCTTGCCATGCCTTTTATGTTGAAAAGCATTCTGAAATTGTCCGAGGAAAGAAACGCTTAGTCATTGACTATCAGCCATTAAACATGTTTTTGCAAGATGACAAGTTTCCTTTACCCCGACGACAAAGCATGTTTACTTTTCTCAAAAATGCCCAGATCTTTTCAAAATTTGATTTAAAATGTGGTTTTTGGCAATTAGGCATTGAACCCTCTGAACGATACAAAACTGCCTTTTGTATCCCTAATGCCCACTTCCAATGGACAGTCTTACCTTTCGGTTTCAAAACTGCCCCATCCATATTCCAAAAATCCATGATCAAAATCTTTCAGCTGCTCATGCATCATGCATTAATTTATATTGATGATATCTTACTTTTTTTAGGATCGCATGAAGAACATCACCAGCTATTAACTTAGTTCTATGATATTGTCCAAAGTCCATCATATTATCAGCTAAGAAAAGCACCATTGCTACAGACACTATTGAATTTTTTGGAATGATTGTAAAAGATGGCCATTATCAGCTATGAAATCACATTGCCCAAGAATTGCTTCACTTTCTGAATCAGCAACTTTCCAAAAAGAAGGTTCAACAATTTCTCGGTATCATCAACTACATTTTTGATTTCATCCCACATGTGGACTGCTACACTCAACACCTCTCGGCTTTATTAAAAAAGAATTCTCTAGAGTGGAATGATGACCACACCATTGCTGTCACTACACTAAAGTAAATCACATAAAATCTGCCTACCTTAAATTTGATTGCTAATGGAAAGCGCATACTACAAACAGATGTAAGTGATGAATCAACGGGTGCCATCCTCCTCGAGTAAATCAATGGAAAAGAAAGCTTTATTGCTTACACTAGTGGACATTTTTCTGCCACACAGAAGCATTACCACAGCGTGTTCAAAGAAATCTTAGCGGTTAATAAATGGCATCAAAAAGTTTGAGTATCATCTGATTGGACACCATTTTCTTATCTGGATGGAGAGTTCTGCCTTCCCCAATATTCTCAATTTCAAAGGAAACACTGTTCCCGAAAAAATGTTATTCATGTTAAAAGATTGGTTTTCCAAATATGATTTTTCGGTTAAGCATATAAAGGGGTCCTAGAACCTCATTCCTGATATGCTTTCTAGATTTTCCAAACCACAAAAACTTCTCACTGTGTTTTCTACAACCTACCACTTTCCAATCCTCTCCATGGCTACCCAGAAGCGATCACCAAGAAAAACTTTCCCCTTAACAAAACTTTCTACTCCGTCTTTACTATCCAAGAGTTTGCCCGAAAAGCTGTTTTTCGCTTTTTTTATGAAAGTCTACCTTATGGCAGATTCATTTCCATTTTCTACCTTCCACCCAGAAAATTTGTTCCTTACAGGTCTCACCCTTGACCCATCCAAAGATATCACTGAAGATGAGTTATGGTACCTATGGTGCCTAACTGTTCTTTATGCAACCAAGCTCATCCTACCAATCAGTCCCACTTTGGAATATCTCCCCAACCCTGACAAAGCCACCTCCCTCACCTGGACTTTACTTGAATGGTTTTCTCCCATTCCATAGTGGAGAAAGAAGCTACAGCAACTGTCAGAAATTTATAATCTTGAACGTATACTTGCTTTAGAAGCATGACTGTTTACCTTAGTATTTATCATCCACAGGCCATACTTCTAGCATCCAGATACAAATCTTTTCTGGTCTCAAGACCAAGTCTATGAATGGTCTACTGCACCACACCCAGCTGTTATTGACAATGAAATCCAAACCACCCTGCACAACTACCTCTGTCAACTAAACCACCAGACTCCGCCACACAGAGATATCTTTCACACCTCCTTAGGCCCACAACATGACCTTATCATGATACCCACTCCCTCTGCCATATCCAAACCAAAATCCACTGGAATCATCATCAAAGTAGAAAAGCTAGATTACAAAGACTTTCTCTACCAAGACTCCCAGGACCCATAGGAAGAATTTCTTCCTTTGAGTGAACATCGCCAGTAGTTTCTCCAATCATCCATGCAAGAACCAGGATCCTCACCACAACCATCATCTTCACAACTACCCAAACCTTCAAAAGCAGACAAGGCTACTCAGACATCACCCATACCATGATACAGACGAGAATGCCCTTATCTACCTTATCGTGGCCCCACCTACAAGAACCCAAAGCTCTCCAAGACCTTTTTCCCACCAACCCATGATGATGACCCATATGCAACTGAAAGCTCCTCTGAAGACGAATACATGAACCTTCACTCTCCATAAAGTAGTTTGTCTTGTTGTCATGAACCTTCCCTCTTTGTCTTATTATCATAGGTGTTCCTTGCTTTATGCTTTTGTCTTGTATAATTATTAAGTATAATTTACTTTTACTTTAAGCTTTTGTCAACGTCATGCTTTAATTATTAAAGCATCCTTTGTCCTGTTGTAATAATAAAAGTTGTGTCATGATAATGTATCTTTTACTTTTACTTTTATAAAAGATAGGGGTCATGTCCTATCTTCATGAATCCTCCTATATAAAGAATTCTCCCCTTACTTGTAAGATATAGAAGTTTAAAACAATAACCTCTCGTGTGCCTTTATTTAATCATGAAGTTCTAAACTCTCTCTTCTCTCTGCAAATGAAGTTCTAGTGAACGAAACAAATCAAAGAATTAAATTCGTTCATTTTGAAAACTTACGGAAGTATGCTCTACACTTGCCTTCAAGTAAGGTCATCAGAAAATTTATGATGATTTCTTAAATGGTTTGGTACCCTATTTAAAGATTAAGGAAAAGTCTATTTTGAGTTTTATAACCTTAAAAGAACTCGTTTTAGGTTTTAATCTCAGAAGTATATCGGGCTGGAAATCAGAATGTGCGGGATATTGATATGTTCTAACCAGATCTAGTCCCTCAGGCAGATTTAGTTCTGCATCGATTTGGTAGAACAACGTCACATACTCTTATGGCATCACACTAGTTGAATTGAGTGAATCATTTTTTTGAGTGAAATATGTAAAGAAGTGTAGTGAGGTCCCTTTTACATAACACGAATGAAATGTAGAAGAATGGCTCAACAACAATCCGTATAAAATATACAAATTGAAGCCCTGATAAAGGAGATGAGATGGATGCTTAGGGCTGAATTAGAGCACTACATGAGCATTTAGATCAAGTGGAGAATGCACGTGTGGGGTAGCCACAACCTATTCCCTAAGCACGTAGAAGGAAGAGAGTTTTGGCTAGAAAAGAGATTGATAACCACTATAAAGATGAGTCTGATGAAGATGAGGATTTTATGGGAAATTATAAGAGAGATGGACAGGGTTGAAGTGCTAGGAACCGAGATAATGATTCGAGTGGCATAAATATGAAGATCCTATCTTTCCAAGGTAAATCTAACTTTGAAGCAAATGCACCTGGCCTCGGTTGGAACTTGACATTAGCTTGCCTTACTCATCGTTAGCGGCAATGTAAGGAATTTATGACTTAATGTCCAATAAGGTAACACTTTGATGAATGTTCAAATTATTATGCATATAAATGACCATATTAAGTTTTTTAAATGAAGCTTAGAAAATACAAAACAACTTTTTTAGGACCCTAGGTATGTTGTACCATAAGGCTAACATTCTTATTCTTTAAAATATCATACCCTTAGGCCTAATTAGTTGATCTTTTGGGTGTTACATATTGCCGTCTCTAAAAGATTTACCTTTTACTATGCTTGGAGGGCTTGCCCTCCTTGGAAACTTTGCCACTTGGTAGTACAACCACCCCTTTTTCATAAATTCATTTTCTGAAACGTCTTCTTCATAAAGTAATCCACAAAATGCATCTGTCCAATGCAACTTATGTCATAACATTTAAAGTTCTTAGATGCACGATAGAATCAACGCACAACACTATTTGAGGAAAACAATCTTTAATATAGGCGGCAATGTCATCCATACAGAGATTAAACAAAATGGAATTATAGTATAGGCGGCAGAGCCCACCATAACATAATTTAGTATCATAGATTAAATGACATAGCCGACCATATAATGATAAGTAAGAAATTACTATAATATAGGTGGCATAGCCATCCATGTAAAACTTTAGATCATAACCAATCACATCATAATAGTCATCACAAGATTAAGAATTAATTAAAGTTGAAGTTTAAGTATAAAAAGAATTTTGTCCCTACATTGCAGTTTAAGTGTTACTTACCTCTTATCCTTCACTTTTCTAGACCATTTTAAATTGATGATTTCTCTAATCCTAATGTTATGACTTAGAATAGAAGAGGGTGAAATTTCTAGGTTGGATTAAAAATAAAAGGGGGTAAGGGGTATTTTATAGGATTTCTTGAGACTAATGGATGGCTAGGATTTTGCCACAACTTTTAATCAATGGTTGAGATTATCCTTCATAAATATCTTACTAAATTCTAGAATTTTTAACTATCTTTACAAACTTTTCTTACATCATCACTTATGTCATTGCTTATTAGCTTAAAGCAAATTCTATTTTATTTAAGTCAGAAAATTGTACCTCACATCCAAACATAATTCACCACATAACATCATGACTTCCATTACTAGGAATCGTGATATTAAATGTTTTAAATGGAAAGGCAGGAGATACATTAGCAAGTGAATGTCTAAATAAGTTTTGGTATTGCAAACAATGGAGAGATTGTAACTAAAGATGAAACAGAGGATAATGAGATGCACCATTGGAGGACATTGAAGATGAGGAGTATAAAGCCTCGGGGGAATTGATTTTAAAAGGTAGGAGAGTTTTGAGTATGCAAGTAAATAAGACAAAGTAGTGCAACGACAAAATATTTTTCATACTAGCTGCTATATTCAAGATAAAGTGTGTAGTATGATTATTGATGGAGAATGTTGTATTAATATTGCTATTACTATCATGGTGGAGAAGTTAGGAACATCCACAACCATACAAATTATAGTGGTGAGGTGCGAGTGAGCAAGGAGGTATTAAAGACTTTTTGGATTAGTAAGTATGAAAATAAGGTGCTATGTGATGTGGTGCTAATGCAAGTTGGACACTTGTTACTTGGGTGGCCTTGGCAATTCACCAATGCCACGTACTCTTTTATGGTATCAGAGCCATACTCGTCCTTGAAACTTCCATGTTTTCTAAATCTCATTTTTCATGCTCAAAATGGTATAATTTAAGTATTTGATTTGTTTTAATCTTTAGCCTTCAGGAGCAGAGAGAACTTCTCACTCATGGCTTCAACTTCATCTTCATCTACTTCCAATCCTGTTACTTTGTCTTCTACTCTTTCTCTCCCTAAATCTTGCACTTCTCATGCCACCAACAAAATTGAAAACCTTGTAGAATACTCCTACATCCCTGAATCTGCCCAAATCAGTGAGTCATCTTACCCTCTCATCAGTCCCTACTAACTGTACAAACGCCCCAGTTCCTTTACCTGTAGTATTTGTACCCTCATCTCTACTAGACGGTCTCATCCAAAAGAATATATCCAGTCCTCTCGTCTGGATCAGTGTGCTCTTCAAGCCACTTCTACTGAGCAATATGTCACTCTGGAGATTCCTTCAGAGTTAATTTCCAACTGGAAATGCAAAGACTATACCCATCTCCATCTTGGAGGAATTCGATTAATCCTCACCCTTCATAGGCGCAAAAGATTACCAGTCACAGCTCGCCTTGCCCTCCTTGATACCCGTTTCAAACAGTACCAAGATGCTGTTATTGGCACTGTTCTCACTACCCTCCATGCAGGAAGTGTTCTCCTCACTTTTTACCCAAACTTCAACCTTTCTCTCCAAGACACAAATTTACCTACAACCTTAAAAGTCCAAGTCCAGATTCAAGGTGCAGAAAAAATCTCCTCTGCCAAAATTGCCACTCTCCATCACCAATTGATCTATAGGCTTCAAAATCATGTTTTAGATCTACCCACTCCATACCATCACTCTGACACTCTCATGGTCTTAGCTGATTGTGACCAAATCCCAACCATCATCCAGATCCCCAGACAAATCCCTCGTCATGAACTTATCAAGCTTATGCTCTTGAGTGGATTTCAAACTATGAACAGTTCCATACCAATACAGCTCCCATTCAGACATCAGAAAGTATGTTTGAACGACGGCCAGATGGAACAGTCAGAATGCCTTCCAAACCACCTCCCAGTGCTCCCCAAGAGCCTCCTCGACTCTCCTTTACTTATTCTTCCATGATTACAGCTGTGCAGACAGTTCAAGAAGATCTACCCATTACAGGGTTCAACTCAAACGGTTACCCTGTTTATCCAGCAAAGCTAAATGGTCATTTCCTATGGGATGCCCCTGGCTCAGGCATGTGTGACCCAAATTGTCCCTGCTGGGATGATTGGGAAGAGGACGATGATGATTATTCTACCAGAAAAAAGAAACCTCAAAAGAAAAAACCTCTAGCCTCATGTCACCATCATAACCCCACACCACCACAAGATCCTCCATCTCCACCTGCTCCTTTACCCATTTACAAAAAAGAACTCAAATGGATTTGATACCATAAAAGCAAGAGAGTACGTGGCTTGTGATCTCTTAGTGCAGACCAGACTAACGCCCATTCGGGTTCGCCTCTGGAATTTACGTCGAGAGTTTCCTGCCTATATACCTCTTGGATCAAAACTTAAAACAAGTTCTTTGCAGGTTATAAAACCCAAAACAGACTTCTCTTTAGTCTTTAAAACAGGGTACCAAACCGTTTAAGAAATTGCCATAAGTTTTCTGATGCACAGGATCCTTCCTTGAAGGCAAGTGCAGAGCATACTTCCTTAAGTTTTCAAAATGAACAAATTTAATTCTTTGATTCGTTTCTTTCACTTAGAACTTCATTTGCAGAGAGAGAGGAGAATTTAGCAATTCATGGTGTAGAGCAAACACACGAAAGTTTTATTGCACTTAAGCTTCTTTCAAGTTATATTTTACAAGGGAGGTGAGCTCTTTATATAGGAGAGCTCATTAAGATAGGACAGGACCCCTATCTTTTACAATAGTAAAAGCAAAGTAAAACTACATTACAAGAGTAAAGCTACAGTACAAGCAACATTATTACATTAGGACAAAATCCATAACATGAGGACAAAAAAGGAAAATGCGTACATCGAGACAAAAAGGGAAATGGCTTATAACAAGACAAGAAAGGAAAATGCATGGCAACAAGACAAAATGCAGGGAAGGTTCAAGGAAAGTGCATGAGTCAAGACAAGATGGGAAAGTTCATGGAAGGAGACAAGGGGAGAAATTTCCTAAAAGAAGACAAAAAAGGAAATTTCATGCATAGAGACAAAAGACTTTATGGGGAGTGAAGATTCATGTATTCGTCTTCAGAGTCACTTTCTGTCGCATCAGGGTCGTCGTCAGAAGGCTGTGGAAAAAAGGTCTTGGAAAGCCTTGGATGCTTGCAGGAGGGACCACGGCATGGTGGATGTGGACAGTAGAATTCATACACTGGTCTGGAGGATGTCGGAGAAGCTTTTGGTGATGTTTGGGTAGCCTTATCTTTTTTGGAAGGTTTGGGTGGCTGTGATGGTGATGGTTGGGAGGAGGAGCCTGGTTCATGCATGGCTGGTTGGGGAAACTGTTGGAGATGTTGACTGAGAGGAAGAAAGTCTTCCCATGGGTCTTGAGAGTCTTGGTAGAGGAAGTCAGTATAATCTGGTTTTTCTTCTTTGATAATGATGCCGGTGGGTTTTGGGTGAGATATAGTGGATGGAGTGGGGATCATGATGATGTCATGTTGTGGGCCTAAGGAGGTGTGGGAGATATCTCTGTGTGGTGGAGTCTGGTGGTTGAGTTGGCAAAGATAATTGTGCAGGGTGGTTTGGATTTCATTTTCAATGACAGCTGGGTGTGGTGCAGTGAACCATTCATACACTTGATCTTGGGTCCAAAAAAGTTTTGTATCTGGATGCTGAAAATATAGCCTGTGGATAATGAAGACTGAAGTGAACAGTTTTGCTTCGGACGAAGGCATTCTTTCCAGGTTGTAGATTTCAGAGAGTTGCTGCAGTTTCTTTCTCCACCATGGAATAGGAGAAAACCATTCAAGTAAAGTCCAGGTGAGGGAGGTGGCTTTGTCCGGGTTGAGGAGATGTTCCAAAGTTGGACTGATTGGCAAGATAAGCTTGGTGGCATATAGAACAGTTAGGCACCATAGGTACCATAACTCATCTTCAGTGATATCCCTGGAGGGGTCAAGGGTGAGACCTGTAAGGAACAAGTTTTCTGGGTGGAAGGTAGAAAATGGAAAGGAGTCTGCCATTAGGTAGGCTTTCATAAAAAAGCGAAAAACAGCTTTGCGGGCAAAGTCCTGGATGGCAAAGACAGAAGAGAAAGTTTTGTTAAGGGGAAAGTTCTTCTTGGTGAGAGCTTGTGGGGGAAGTGAAGTGGCCATGGAGATAACTGGGAAGTGGTAGGTTGTGGAAAACACGGTGAGAAGTTTGTCTGGTTTGGAGAGTCTAGAAAGCATATCAGGGATGAGGTTCTGGGACCCCTTTATATGCTTTACTGAAAAGTCATACTTGGAAAACCAATCTTTTAACCTGAGTAACATTTTTTCAGGAACAGTTTTACCTTTGAAATTAAGGATATTTGGGAAGGCTGAACTGTCCATTCGGATGAGAAAATGGTGTCCAATCAAATGATACTCAAATTTCTTGATGCCATTCTTGACCAGTGGTATCATTAGTAATTTGAATAATCATTTGATCTCCTAGAAGAGAACTCTCTCACCATGGAAACAAACACATCTTCAGCTTCTACTTCGTCTTCATCTCCTATTTCTCTGTCTTCTACTCTATCTCTTCCTCAATCATGTTCTAAACACATAGCCTCTAAGATAGAAAACCTTGTGGAATATTCTTATATTCCCGAATCTGCTCAAGTCACTGAGTCCCAGTTTCCCCTCATGAGTCCTTACAACCTCTACAAACAACAAAAGTCCTTCACCCGAAGTATTCGCACTCTCATCTCCACTAAAAGACCACTTCCAAAAGAATATGTCCAGTCTTCAAGACTAGACCAGTGTGCTTTACAAGCTTCTCAGAGTGAACAATACGTCACTATGGAGATACCTTCCGATCTCATAGCCAACTGGAAACGAGAAGGATACACACACCTCCATCTTGGTGGTGTCCGGTTGATTCTCACCCTTCATGGTCGCAAAGGCTTACCTGTCACAGCTAGGATTGCTCTCCTAGACACTAGGTTCAAGGAATACCAACATGCAGTCATTGGAACCGTTCTGACAACCCTCCATGCTGGTAGTGTCCTCTTAACCTTTTACCCAAACTTCAACCTCTCTCTTGAGGATCCCAACCTTCCAACAACACTTAAAGTCCAAATCCAGCTCCAAGGAGCAGAACAAACACCTACTTCCAAGATTGCAACCCTCCATCACCAAATAGTGTATCGATTACAAAATCATGCACTTGACCTTCCTACACCACACACAAGTTCTGATGCTTTGATGATACTGGCGAATACAGACAAAATTCCTACCATCATCCAAATCCCCAAACAAATTCCAAAACAAGAACTGCTCAACCTCATGCCTCTTGAATGGCTAACCAACTATGAGCACTTTCACCAGAATTCTGAACCAGTCCAAGCCACAGAAGCCACTTTTACCAGACGTCCAAATGGCCAAGTCCAACTTACTTTTCAAACTCCTGATGCTCAGCCTACTTCAGACGATCCACGGCTTTCTTATACTGCAATGATCACAGCAGTGCAAACTGGTCAAGAAGAACACCTTCCTATTCATGGCTTTTCATCCGAAGGCTATCCAGTATATCCTGCCAAGCTTAATGGTCACTTTTTATGGGATGTTCCAGAAGCCCATATGTGCAATCCGGATTGTCCTTGCTTGGATGATACGGATACTGATGACATTGATGAAGAATTAGAAGTTATGCGGAGAAAGAAAAAGAAAAAGAAAAAAACTTCTTATCCTCCATCATCTTGCACATCCTTTCCTCCACAACCTCCACCGGATCCAAAACCTCCTGTTCAACCAATCAGGTCTTGCCTTATGTTTTCAAGTCACTCTTATGAAAACTCCTTTCCACCCCTTGAAAAACAAACAGATTCACAAACCCGTGTTACCTCTAAACCTTTTGTCCAATCTCCAGTTACAGCCTCTGGACAACCTGAAGAACCAAAACAATATGAAGCTGTCTTGAATTGGCAAACCAAAAATGCCAATGCTCAAAACCATTCTCTCCAACAACTCGGTAAGAAAATTGACCGTGTTGCAACTCAAGTCTCCCAGACTGAAACCAAAGTTGATTCCATCACCAGTCGCTTGGATCAAATGTACATCCGTCTCCATGACCGGATTTCTGAGCTAGACACCGATCTCAGATATATGATTAAGAATCATATCTGGGGTCCAGAGTTCAATTCCAAAGAAGCCGAGATCAGAAAACTCAAAGCTGAGGTATCCAGAATTGATGCTGACAAGGTTCGACCATCTCTTTTCACCCGACCTCAACCTGCACCAGTATCTCCTCCACTCTTTGATGCATTCGTACCTTTCTATCCACCATCTAGATCTCAACAACCTGCTTATCATCAACCTTTTGGTTTCTCTCATCTTCCAGTACCTCCTCCACTATCTTCATCTAAAAAACCACGATCCCAAGTCAACACATCTCAACCACGTCCCAAGGCCACAGCCTCTTCATCTACACCTATAATCCCTCCAAGAGAACCACCACAAATCTATCCTGAACCTCCACAAAAGGATAAAAACCCAATGGACCAATATCACTATCATACTGTCCAGCCTCATCTTTCAGACTCCTCTGAGCCTGAAGCACCCAATTCCTCCTCATCTTCCTCTTATGACTCATCAAACACCTCCACTGATTCTGAGTCCGAATATGCTGACATCACAGGCATATTAATGGCCACTGAGACTGCAGATCCAAGTGCCTCTACTTCCACTCCTATTGTGGAAGATGACCCTCCTGACCAAGCGTCTCAAACAGACCCAGTGCCACCATCAGTCCATGACCACTCCACTAAACCATCCTCAGCATCTTGGTTTACATTTGATGACATTCCCCGTCACAAATGGGCAGCTCGCTTTCAAGAATTTGCTGCTTGGATTGATCTTCAAAGTACCAAGCCTTCTGCTCAATCTCAAACTGTCCTTCGTGAATTCATGGCCCGTTCCACGGGTTCTTTACGAGATTGGCTAGAGAGCTTAGGAGAATTCAGACAACTCCAATTCATTGAAGCTCCGGTTGGTACAGCCCTCAATATCATTCATGAGCAGTTCCTCGGTGAAAAAACTGCCTCCACTGAAGCAGACAGAAAAGAATACCACCAGATGAAATGCTGCTCTCTCAAACGCCATCTGTTGGATGCACACTACAAAATAATGAGCATTCTCTTCTACAAGCTCAATGGCTTCAACGAGCCATCTTTGAAACATGTCTTCATTGCTTCTCTTCCTGTTGAGTTACAGCCTGATCTTCAACGCAAGCTCACAGCCACCAATATGAGCATAGCTGATATCTCTTTGGGAAAGATTTTCCAAATGGCCATCTCATCTCTTGACAAGCTCTGTGAACAGAAAGCATTCTTCAAAGATCTCATGGAAGACAAAAAACCATTCTCTGATGCTTGTCGTAAACCTCACCTCAAGATAGAATGCAAAGATGAAAAGAAGTGTACCTGCTCACCCAAAAAGAAAAAACACTTTCAGAAACACTTCCACAAAAAATCCTCCTCCAAAAAACCTTTCCGGTATTTTAGAAAGAAAGATCCTTCTCAGTACCGAAAGAAAAAGTCCAACCGTTGTTTCATTTGCAAGAAACGCGGTCACTTTGCCCGAAATTGTCCCAACAAATCAGCCAAAGCTGTTCGCCTTATCAATCATCTTGAAGATTCTTCCCTGTTATCTGAGAATGAGGATGTTGAATCCAATTTTTCAGAACAATCCACACAAGATGACCAAACAGCTTTCCTCATTGCCGAATCCTCTGATTCTGAGGATATTTCAGTCATCTCCACTGTCCAGACTATTAACCATGTCTCCACCATTCCTCGTCCCTCTCTCAAAATGTCCATCCTTCCATCTAAATTCCATAAACCTATCCCTGTTATTGGGTTCCTTGACACTGGTGCAGACACCAGTATGATTGATCCCTCTGTCCTTCCATCAAACTACTGGGAACCTCACTCCAAACTTTTCCGAGCAGTTAATGGTGAAACATTTGAAACTACTTTGATTACCAAAAAACCCATTGGTATTCAATTCTTTCCGAATTGCATAATTTGGAAAAAGATTGTAGCCTCCAAACTCCCTGATAAAGATTTGCTCATCGGTTTTGATATACTTCATCTAGTCAAAAATCTATTCCTCACTAGTTCTGGAGTCCGCTACAAGCAAATGTTCATGCCCTATACAGATACTCTACGTCTGTATACGCTCTCTGAAACACCATCTCCATATAGCCACATCTCACAGAAGTTCTTAGACTACTGTCCAGAAAACCATTCCCAATTCCATCATCCTTCACCTCTTTGGAAAAATGAAAACTTCTTCATTCACCTTCCTTTCAAACTCAACGAAGACATTAATCCCACAAAAGCCTCACATCCGGGTATGTCTCCTTCAGACCTCTTGCTTGCTAAGCAAGAATGTTCTCAGTTACTCCAACAAGGTCTTATTGAGTCTACTGATTCAGATTGGGCTTGTCAAGCCTTTTATATCGAAAAAAGATCTGAATTAGTTCGTGGCAAGAAAAGATTAGTCATTGATTATCAACCACTCAACACCTTTCTTAAAGATGATAAGTTTCCCCTTCCCAAAATCCAAACCCTGTTTGTCCATCTCCAAGGGGCTCGAATTTTCTCTAAGTTCGATTTAAAAGCCGGTTTTTGGCAACTTGGTATTTCACCAAGTGACCGTCACAAAACTGCCTTCTGCATCCCTGATGCTCATTATCAATGGACAGTCATGCCTTTTGGTCTCAAAGTCGCACCCTCCTTATTTCAAAAAGCCATGACCAAAATCTTCAATCCTATTCTCCATCATGTATTGGTTTACATTGACGATATTTTATTATTTTCCTCTGACCATGAGAGCCACCAGAAGCTCCTTTTGGATTTCTTTAATGTTGTGCAGGCACATGGCATTATGCTTTCTGAAAAGAAAAGCAGCATAGGAAAAGAATCTATTGACTTTCTTGGCATGGTGATCAAAGACGGTCAGTACCAGCCTGGTCCCCATATTGCAGTTGAATTATTAAAGTTCCCGGACACAAATCTCAACCGCAAGCAGATACAACAATTTCTCGGAATTGTTAACTATGTCCGTGACTTTATTCCACGAGTTGCACTTCACACCAGCCAGCTGTCTCGCATGCTCAAGAAACAATGCCCTCCATGGGGCCCAGCTCAGACAGAAGCTGTCAAGCAACTCAAGGTGATAGCTCAATCACCTCCTCCACTCCGAATTCCCACAAATGGCCAGCGCATCCTCCAGACAGATGCCAGCGATGATTATTGGAGTGCTGTTCTTCTTGAAGACATCAATGGCGTACGTCACTTCTGTGCACATGCCAGCGGTCAATTCAAAGACTCTGAAAAGAATTACCATGTGATTTACAAGGAGATTCTCGCAGTCAAGTATGGGATTAAAAAATTCGAATTCCATCTCATCAGCCACAAGTTCCTCATTAACATGGATAATTCCTCTTTTCCCCGCATCTTTGACTTCAAGAACAAATTGCTACCTGACAAGCAATTACTTAGCCTCAAAACCTGGTTTGCTAAATACGACTTCACTGTTCAACATATCAAAGGCAACCAGAACCTCATTCCCGACTTCCTGACCCGTCCAACTATAAATAAGCCTACCCTCATCTCCTCGATTCACACCATTCCAGTTATAGCCATGAATCGCCAACTTCCCTTCAAAGCTCTTAACCAGAGAAATTTTCCCATGAACATCTCTTTCCAGTCAGCCTACCAGTTACAAGATTTTGCAAAGAAGTTTGTCTACAGGTATTTCTTTAATGTTTACTCCAAGACACCTGACCGATTTCCTAATCTTTGCATGGAGCATTTGTTTCTCACAGGCCTCACTCTGTCTTCTCTCACCATCTCCGAAGATGAGCTTTGGTACATGTGGTGCCTCACCACTTTGTATGCTACAAAGCTAGTTTTCCCCATCAAACCAGTCCTGACTCACCTTACCACTCCAGAGTTCTCTCCAGACCTCCTATGGACTCTCTTTGAATGGTATTCGCCTCTCACATGGTGGCGCCAACAACTTCAGCATTTGTCTACCTTTCATAACTTAGACAACATGCCAGAACAAGAAGCCAACATGTGGCATTCAGCCTTCATTGTCCACAGGCCTTACTTCCAACATCCAGAAACCAGAGACTATTGGACCCAGGACATGGCATATGAATGGCAAACCTATTCTCATCCTTATCAGTTCATCCATAATACCACAATCACTTCTGCCCTTAAAGCCTATCTTATGGAACTCAACAATGTTCCTCCACCTGCCGCAAATATTCACCACACCTCCATTGGACCATCACACACCCTTGAACTCATTCCAAAAGCACAAGGTCATACTCCAAGCCCCAGTTCAACAGGTTCAAGTTCCCGTCCTCACGGAATCCTTGTTACGGAACAACGTCCTGACTACACCAATGTCTTATTCCAAGACGCACAGGACCCATGGGAAGACTTTCAGTCCATCCTCCCTACTGATACTCCTCATTCTTCATCACAACACATGTCTGCCGCTGATGAAGACAAAGTTCTCCAAGCTGAGAAGTATCTGGACAAGCGACAACGACGTCGACACAAGCGCCGATATGAAAAAGAAACAGGCGACGTGTCCCCAAGGCGTTATCCATCCACGCCATGATTGTCGCTCTCACATCACTTTCCACGCAACACATGTGACTCCCGTTTGTCTTTTGTCTATGTGTCACGTCTATGTCGGTGTGCTTTATTTTATTTCAAGTCTTTCTAGGCATGCTTTACTTTAATGTCAGAGTCTCTGTCGGTGTGCTTTACTTTTTGCAAGAGTCCATGTCAGTATGTTTTACTTTAATGCTTGTCTTTTGTACAAGTCATGGTTGGCTTACTTTATTTTAAGCAAAGGTGTGCTACGTGTCATAATCACTTGAGAGACCATGTTCTCAAGGATTGTCTATATAAGGCACCCTTAGTTTCATTGTAAAGAGGAGGCCACGGAGCCAAGAGCCAATTTCGAAATAAAAGCTTAAGTTTATCTCAACCATGTTTCCTTAAACCTCTCTCTCTCTTCTAGGATTCAAAGAAGTTATTTTAAGTTACAAATGATACGCTCACCTCGTTTTCAAATCTGAGTATGCTCTGCACTTGCCTCGTTTGAGGATCCTGTGCAACAGAAAGGTCCTGCTTTTATCCACACAAAACCGATTTTTATCCAGCGAAAATGTTTTCTCACAACGTTCACCCCTTTTAAAGGCCATGAGTGCCGTGTTTTCGGGTGGTATCGTGAAAAACCCGTTTTCAATAAATGAATTTCGGATTTGGTAGTTAGTGGATAAGGGTATATCGGCGGGAAACTCTCGACGTAAATTCCAGAGCCGAACCCGAATGGGCGGTAGTCTGGTCTGCACTGAGAGATCACAAGCCACGTACCACACAACCCACTGGTAGTCAGAGAAATGTCCACTAGCGTAGGCAATAAAGCTCTCTTTCCATTGATTTCTTCGAGGAGGATGGCACCCCATGATTCATCACTGGCATCTGTCTGTAGTATGCGCTTGCCATCTGTAATTAACTTTAAAGGAGGCGGATTTTGCGCAATCTGCTTTAATGTGGTGATAGCAAGAGTGTGGTTGTCATTCCACTCTGGGGGCTTCTTTTTCAATAAAGCCGAAAGATGTCGAGTGTGTTGGTCCACGTGGGGGATGAAATCACGGATGTAGTTAATGATACCGAGAAACTGTTGGACTTGCTTTTTGGAAAGGTGCTGATCTGGAAAGTGAAGCAACTCTTGGGCAATGTGCTTTCCAGGCTGATAATGGTCGTCTTTTATGACCATTCCAAGAAATTCAATGGTATCTGTGGCAATGGTGCTTTTCTTAGCTGATAACATAATTCCATGACTCTGGACAATATCATAGAACTGAGTTAACAGCTGGTGATGTTCCTCATGCGAACCTGAAAAAAGCAAGATGTCATCAATATAAATCAATGCATGATGGAGGATGGGCTGAAAGATTTGGATCATGGATTTTTGGAATATGGATGGGGCAGTTTTGAGTCCGAAGGGTAAGACTGTCCATTGGAAATGGGCATTTGGAATGCAAAAGGCAGTTTTGTACCGTTCTGAGGGTTCAATGCCTAATTGCCAAAAACCTGATTTTAAATCAAATTTTGAAAAGATCTGGGCATTTTTGAGAAAAGTAAACATGCTTTGGCGACGTGGCAAAGGGAATTTGTCATCTTGTAAAAACATGTTTAAGGGTTGATAGTCAATGACTAAACGTTTCTTTCCTCGAACAAGCTCAGCATCCTTTTCAACATAAAAGGCTTGGCAAGCCCATGGAGAAGTTGTGGGCTCAATTAGACCTTGGGCTAATAATTGTGAACATTCTTGTTGGGCTAGGAGTAAGTCAGAAGGACTCATTCCTGGATGGGTAGCTTTGGTTGGGTTAATGTCTTCATTGAGTTTGAAGGGTAACTTAATGAAGAAAGACTTATTTTTCCACAATGGATTTGGATGGGTGAACTGAGAATGGGACTCTGGACATAGACTTAAAATTTTGGGGGATATATCTTGGTAGGGCTGAGGTGTGTCGGACAGGTTGTAAAGTTTAAGAATGTCTGTGAAAGGTTTGAACATGGATTTGACGCGGATTCCAGTGGGGATGATTTGGAGGTATTTGATCTGGTGAAGGATGTCAAAACCTAACAAGATATCCTTATTAGGAAGAGTTGAACCAATGACCTTGGTCCAAATGACACAGTTTGGGAAGATTTGAATACCAATGGGTTTTTTGGTAATCAAAGAGGTGGTGAACAATTTGCCGTTGACAGCTTTGAAATGTTCCTCATATTCTGTCCAATCCCAAATCCAACACCACCACTGAGTTGTATGATGTTTTCATCTACTTCTTCATACTACTCTTCTTCCTTTCCTCCGTTAGACACCCACACAGATTCCCAACGCAATGTTGTGTCCAAACCCTTTATCTCTTCAGCCATAACCTCTACAGGACACCTTGAACCCCCTAAACCTTTTGAATCAGTCCTCAACTGGCAAACCTAAAATGCCAGAGCACAAAATGATACTTTGGTAAACATTAATTCCAAAGTTGAAAAAAATCAGTTTAAGAACTGAAAAGCTTGAGACCAAAGTTGATTCCATCACTGCACAAATGCAGCAGATCCACCAAAATCTACAGTCCAGAATTGCTCAACTTGATTCTGAGTTACGAACCATGCTTGCTCAACGCTATTATGGCTCTGAATTTGACCAGAAGGAAAGAGAGATCAGACGCTTGAAAGCTGAGCTTGACCAGATAGAATCAGAAAAACAAAGGCTTACCCTTTTTACCTCCTCACCTCCGATGCCTTCCATCGGTCCAACCTATCATCCGTTTGCCTCTATGCTTTCCCCTATCAAACAGTATGAACCTTCCAAGTTATTTGGTATGACTCATACTCTTTTTCGAGAAAATCCATTACCACCACCACAACCTAAACCTAAACTCAAGCCTAAACCTCAACCACGACCTGCTGTTTCCACTCCTGTCCAACCAACCCATGGCTATCCATCAGCCTCACCGTCAACACCTCCACCACCAGCTCCTTCTCAACCTCCTACCCAATCCAAAGATAAACAACCCATGCACCTGTTCAGTGCCCACACTGTTGACCACACATCCTCCACCGATGATCAAACTGCTGATTCCAATCTTGCAGTCTCAGATACTCATACTGAGACAGACACAGAATCATCAGCTTCCACTAGTGACTTTGAAAAGTCCTATGCTGATATCACCAAAATCCTGATAGCTCAAACTGATCCACTTGATCAAGGCCAAACTTCTCACACAGAACCATATGTTGACATTCCTTCTGAAGTTGACGAAGAAATGCCTGAATTCTCTACCTCAAACCAACCTCCTCCAGCCTAAGCCCAAACCGGTTCAACCGGTCCAAAATCGTCAAATGGTCCATGGTTCACATTTGATGATATTCCACCCTCTAAATGGCGTGATCGGCTTAATGAAATGTCTGCCTGGCTTGACTTACAAATGTTAAGGCCAGGAGCCACCACTCAATCAGTCCTTAGAGAATTTGCCACTCGTTTTACGGGTGCCCTCAGAGATTAGTTTGAATCTCTAGGCCAATACAGACAATTGCAGTTTGTTCAATTGCCAAAAGTCTCAAGTGCCCTTGCGGTTATCCATGATCAATTCCTTGGAGACCCCTCTGCAATCTTTGAAGCTGCACGACGAGACTATCTCAACATGAAATGCTGTTCACTCAATGCTAAGGATCTTGAATTCCATTATAAAAGAATGTCCTTGCTGTTCTAAAAGCTTAATGGATTCAACGAACCGACATTAAAGCATGTTTTCCTGGCTTCCCTTCCTGATGAACTCCAACCAAACATACAGCGGCAACTTCGTGCATCCAATCTTGTCATTGACAACATCTCTCTTGGCAAAATCTTTCAATTTGCCAAAACTTGTCTTGACAAACTCTGTGAGCAAAAACAGTTTTTCAAAGAACTGTTGAAAGACAGAGAACCATTTCGGAGTGCCTGCAAAAAGCCTTATTTGCATATTAAGTGCAAACAGAAGAAGGATTGTGATTGCAGTCCTAAAAAGAAAAAGCACTTTCGGAAATTCAAACGTTTGAAATACTCATTTAAGCCTCGCCGGTCCAGAAAGTCCTACAGATTCTTCAGAAAGAAGTCATCCTCATCCAGAGACTTTAAAAGGCGAAAGTCCAGCAGATGTTTTATCTGCAAAAAGAAAGGTCACTATGCCAAGGATTATCTCAGCAAACGGGAAAAATCTATTCAGTTGCTTGAACATCTCCAAGCTACCACAGATTACTCTCTAGACAAGGATGAACTGAAATTCTATTTTTCAGAACAAGATGAACCCAATGATGAAACAATGCTCGCACTACAGAATTCCTCTGATGACTCAGACAGTGATCAATCCCAAGTAATTTTTCATCAACAGTTGCTGTCCCTTGATACTACTGTTCCCATACCTTCTATCAAACTCCAAATCTTGCCTTCCGAATTCCAAAGGCCCATTCCAGCCATTGGTCTCATTGACACTGGAGCCCAATGCAGCATGTTAAATCCGCATATTCTTCCACCAGAATATTGGACAGAATATGAGGAACATTTCAAAGCTGTTAACGGCAAATTGTTCACCACTTCTTTGATTACCAAAAAACCCATTGGTATTCAAATCTTCCCAAACTGTGTCATTTCGACCAAGGTCATTGGTTCAACCCTGCCTAATAAGGATATCTTGTTGGGTTTTGACATCCTTCACCAGATCAAACACCTCCAAATCATTCCCACTGGAATCCGAGTCAAATCCATGTTCAAACCTTTCACAGACATTCTTAAACTTTACAATCTGTCCGACACACCTCAGCCCTACCAAGATATATCCACTAAAATTTTGAGTCTGTGTCCAGAGTCCCATTCTCAGTTCACCCATCCAAACCCATTGTGGAAAAATAAATCTTTCTTCATTAAGTTACCTTTCAAACTCAACGAAGACATTAACCCAACCAAAGCTACCCATCCAGGAATGAGTCCTTCTGATTTACTCCTAGCCCAATAGGAATGTTCCCAATTGTTAGCCCAAGGTCTAATTGAGCCCACAACTTCTCCATGGGCTTGCCAAGCCTTTTATGTTGAAAAGCATGCTGAGCTTGTTCGAGGAAAGAAACGTTTAGTCATTGACTATCAACCCTTAAACATGTTTTTACAAGATGACAAATTCCCTTTGCCACGTCGCCAAAGCATGTTTACTTTTCTCAAAAATGCCCAGATCTTTTCAAAATTTGATTTAAAATCAGGTTTTTGGCAATTAGGATGCGACTGATGCATCATGGATGATAGGATAAGGATGGGGATAAGTTTTCCATTCATAAGCCATGTCTTGAGTCTAGAAGTCTTTGGTTTCTGCGTGTTGAAAATATGGCCGGTGAACAAAGAAAACTGTGGTGAACATGTTTGCTTCGTGTTCTAGCATCCTATTTAATCCGTGAAAAGTATACATATTCTGGAGCTGTTTACGCCACATGTGAGGGGTGAATACCATTCTAGGAGAGTCCATAGAAGATCAGAAGAGAACTCAAGAGTGCTAATGTGACGGAGGATTGGTTTAACAGGGAAGACCAGTTTTGTAGCATACATGGTTGTGAGACAGCACAAATACCATAACTCATCTTTTAAGATGGACATGTGAGACAGGGTAAGACCTTTGTGAAACAAGTTTTCCATATAGAGTGTAGGAAAATGATCAGGAGTCTTACTATGAACATTGAAGAAATACCTGTAAAGGAATTTCTTAACAAAGTCTTGGATTTGGTAAGCTAAAAATAAAGAATGTTCGGGGGAAAAGATCTTTGGTTGAGAGCTTTGAAAGGAAGTTGTCGATTCATGGCTATGACCGGGATGATATGAGTTGAAGAGAGAAGAGAGGGTTTATTTATAGCCAGACGTGTAAAGAAGTCTGGGATGAGGTTCTGTTTACCTTTGATGTGCTGGACAGTAAAGTCATATTTGCAGAACCAAGTTTTGAGGTTGAGTAGCTGCTTGTCAGGAAGCAACTTGTTCTTGAAATCCAAGATTCTAAGAAAAGAGGAATTGTCCATGTTGATAAGGAATTTGTGGTTGATTAGATGAAATTCAAACTTTTTGATTCCATACTTTACTGCCAAAATCTCTTTGTAGATCACATGGTAGTTCTTTTCAGAGTCTTTGAATTGTCCACTTGCATATGCACAGAAATGGTTCAAGCCATCTATCCTTTCAAGGAGAATGGCACTCTAGTAATCATCACTGGCATCTGTCTGCAAAATGCGTTGTCCAGTTGTGGGAATTCTGAGTAGAGGAGGTGATTGAGCTATCATTTTCAGCTGCTTGACAGCTTCAGTTTTTACTGGTCCCCAGGAAGGACACTGTTTTTTAAGCATGCGGGACAGTTGGCTGGTGTGGATTGTAGCTTTAAGAATGAAATCTCGAACATAATTACCAATCCCAAAGAATTGTTGTATTTGCTTCTTGGTGAGATTTGTGTTAGGAACTATAATAATTTAGTTGTAATATGTGGTCCAGGTTGGTAGTGGCCATTTGTGATCACCATGCCAAGAAAGTCAATAGAGTCTTTCGCTATGCTGCTTTTCTTTTCAGAAAGCATGATTCCGTGTTCCTACACAATATAAACTTCGTACTCGTTTTTGGAGCAAGCTCTCTAACACTAACTAGTACTAACCTCTCTTTTTTGATGGCTATCATGATTAGATGAGAAAAATAAAATATCATCGATGTAGACCAAAGCATGATGGAGGATAAGACTGAAAATTTTTGTCATGGCCTTTTGAAATAATAAAGGAGCAACTTTAAGACCAAAGGGCATAACAGTCCATTAATAGTGAGCATCAGGAATGCAGAAAGCAGTTTGAGGACGGCCAACTAGTGAAATACCAAGTTGCCAAAAGCCAACTTATAAATTGAACTTAGAGAAGATACATGCCCCTTGAAGATTGACAAAAAGGGTCTGGATTTTTGGAAGGGGGAACTTATCGTCTTTAAAGAAAAAAATAAATGGCTAATAATCAATGACTAACCGCTTTTTACCACGAACTAATTCAGACATTTTTTCAACATAGAAGGCTTGACAAGCCCAATCTGAATCAGTTGGTTCAATCAGACCTTGCTGAAGCAATTGAGAGGCTTTTGTAGGGTTTATGTATTCGTTGAGTTTGAAAGGAATGTGAATAAAGAACTGTTCATTTTTCCAAAGAGGGGAAGGATGATTTTCTGGACAAAACGCAAGAAGTTTTTGTGAAATGTGACTGTATGGAGTTAGGACATCAGAAAGTGTATACAGACGGAGCATATCTATATAAGGCAAGAACATCTGTTTGTAGCGAATTCCAAAACTAGTAATGAATAGATTTTTGACCAAATGGAGGATGTCAAAACTTATGAGCAAGTCTTTATCTGGAAAAGTAGAAGCTACAATCTTTTTCCAAATAATGCAATTTGGAAAGAACTTAATATCAATGGGTTTTTTTGGTAATCAGAGTTGTTTCAAATGTTTCACCATTGACTGCTCTAAATAATTTGGGATGGTTTCACCAAATGGAGGATGTCAAACCCGATGACAAGAACAGGTTTATGAAACTTTGAAGGAGGATTGACATTTTGAGAGATGGTATGGGAATGGTTGAAACTTGGTTGACATTTTGAACTATGGAAATGATTGAAATATCATCAGATTTAGAAGGTTCTGCGAGGATGAAAGTAGTCTGATCATCTTGTTCTGACTATTCTAAGAAGTTGGATTCAACATCTTCGTTTTCAGATAACAGTGAAGAATGTTGGAGACGTTGTATGAAACGAACATCTTTGGCAGATTTATGAGGAAAATTTCGAGCAAAGTGGCTGCGTTTCTTGCAGATAAAACAACGGTTATGCTTCTTTTTTTCTTAAAATACCGGAAAGGCTTTTTGGAGGATCTTTTGTGCAAGTGTTTTCTGAAAGTGTTTTTTCTTCTTGGTTGGACAAAAGCATTTCTTCTCATCTTTGCACTCAATTTAGAGATAGGGTTTTTTGCAAGCTTCAGAAAAGGGTTTCTTATCTGCCATGAGATCTTTGAAGAACTCTTTTTGTTCACAGATTTTGTCAAGGCATAACATCGCTGTTTGAAAAATCTTTCCAAGAGAGATGTCAGCCATGCTGAGATTAGTGGCAGCAAGTTGTGTTTGAAGATCAGGTTGAAGTTCTAAACGAAGTGAAACTATGAAGACATGATTGAGGGATGGTTCATTGAAACCATTCAGCTTGTAAAATAGAATACTCATTCGTTTGTAATGAGATTCTAAAAGATGTCTTTTGAGAGAACAACATTTTATTTGGTGATATTCTTTTCGATCTGCTTCTTTAAAAGCTATGCATTCACCTATGAACTGTTCATGGATGATGTTGAGAGATTGCATGAGTTGGATCTGACGATATTCTCCCAAGCTTTCTAACCAATCTCGTAAAGAACCCGTTGAGCGGGCCATAAATTCACAAAGAACACTTCCTGGTTGTGCATTTGGTTTAGTTCCTTGGAGATCAATCCATGTAGTAAATTCTTAAAGGCGATCAGGCCATTTTTTACAAGGAATGTCATCAAATGTGAACCAAGATGCTGAAGATGGTTTGGTCAAGTGATTAGGAATGGGTGGAGGCATTGATGTTTCTGGTTCTGTTGGAGCTGCTTGATTTTCAGCATCAGAAGTATTCACACCCTAATCTCTACCAAACGACCACTTCCAAAATAATATATCCAGTCTTCTAGACTAGATCAGTGTGCTTTACAAGCCTCTCAAAGTGAACAATATGTTACTTTAGAAATTCCTCCAGATCTCGTAGCAAACTGGAAACGCGAAGGGTTTACACATCTCCGTCTCAGTGGTGTTAGATTGATTTTGACCCTCCATGGCAGAAAAGGCTTACCAGTCACAGCCAGAATTGCTCTTCTAGATACTCGGTTCAAACAGTAACAACATGTTGTTATAGGAACCATTCTAACAAACCTTTTACCAAAACTTCAACCTCTCTACTATTAAAGTCCAGATCCAGCTCCAAGGCATAGAACAAGCACCCACATCCAAGATTGCAACCCTTCATCCAAGATCCAGCTCCATGCCACATCAAATGCTCTAATGATTCTTGCTGACACCGATACAATTCCAACCATCATCCAGATTCCTAAACAAATCCAGAAACAAGAATTGCTGACACTCATTCCTCTTGAATGGCTGACCAATTATGAGCATTTTCATCAAAACTCTAAACCAGTTCAAATAACAAAAGCCACGTTTGAAAGACGACAAAACGACCAAGTCAAACTGTCTTTTCAAACCCCTAATCAAGTTTCAGAAAACCCAAGGCTTTCCTACACTGCAATGATTACTACAGTTCAAATTGGTCAGGAAAAGAACCTTCCAATCCATGGTTTTGCATCTGAAGGGCCTCCAATATATCCTAACAAAATTAATGGTCATTCTCTATTGGATGTTCCTGAAGCCCACATGTATAATCCAGATTGTCCTTGCCTGGATAATACGGATATTTATGATGAACTAGAGGCCATTCAGCGAAGAAAAAAGAAAAAGAAAAAACCTTCTCATCCAAAAACATCTTCCAAATACTTTCCTCCACAACCTCTTTGGAAAAAGATATCTAAATCAGTGGACTCAATAAGACCTTATTGAAGTAACTGAGAATATTCTTGTTTGGCAAGCAAGAGGTTGGAAGGAGACATACCTGGGTGTGAAGCTTTTGTGGGGTTGATGTCTTCATTGAGTTTGAAAGGAAGGTGAATGAAAAATTATTCATTTTCCCAAAGGGATGAAGGATGATGAAATTGGGAATGATTTTCTGGACAGAATTCTAAGAAGTGGGTATGTTGTACATGGCGTTGTTCTACCGAATCGATGCATAACTAAATCTGCCTTTGGGACTAGATCTGACTTAGAACATATCAATATCCCGCACGATCTGGTTTCCAGCCGATATACACTTATCCACCAAATACCAAATTCAAAATTCATTTAAAAGAGTTTTTCATGATACCACCCGAAAACACGGTACTCAAGGCCTTTAAAAAGGGTGAACATTGTGAGAAAACAATTTTATTGGAGAAAAACGGTTTTGGAGGATAAAACAGGACCTTTCTGATGAACAGGATCCTCATGCGTGAGGCAAGCACAGAGCATACTCAGTTTAGAAAATTGGAGGTGAGCGTATCATTTGTAACTCAAATAATTTCTTTAAGTCCTAGAAGAGAGAGAGAGGTTTAGGGAAACATAATTGTGAAACTTAAGCTTTTTATTTTTTCGAATTGGCTCTGTTACAACTGAGACCAAAGGTGCTTTATATAGAAGATCATTGAGAACAGGACCTCTCGAATGATCATAACACATAGCACACCTTTTTGGAAAGGAAAGCAAGCCAATCAGGACTTTTACAAAAGGCAAGCATACTTACAAGGACTTTAACAAAAGTAAAGCATACCGTCAAGGACTTTTACAAAGGTAAAGCACGCTTACAAAGACTTTAACACACGTACAAGGACTTTAACAAAAGACAAACGGGAGTCACATGGGTTGCATTAAAAGTTGTATGAGAGCGACAAAGAGTCATTATGGCATGGATGGATAACGCGATGGTGACACGTCTCCTGTTTCTTTCTTATATTGTCGCTTGTGCCAACACCTTTGTCACTTGTCAAGATACGTCTCAGCTTGCTGGTACTTGTCTTCATCAACTTCAGACATGTGTTGCGAGGTATCAGACATGTGTCGTGAGGTATCATGGGGAGTATCAATATGGAAAAGGGACTGAAAGTCTTCCCATGGGTCCTGGGCATCTTGGAATAAGACATTTGTATAGTCAGGATGTTGTTCCATAACAAGGATTCCTTTAGGACTGGAACTTGAACTTGGAATACAATCTTGTATTTTTGGGATTATTTCAAGGGTGTGTGATGGACCAATAGAGGTGTGGTGAATATTTGTGGCAGGTGGAGGAACATTGTTGAGTTCCATGAGATAGGCTTTGAGGGCGGAAGTGACTGTTGTATCATGGATGAAAGTATAAGGATGAGAGTAAGTTTTCCACTCATATGCCATGTCCTGTGTCCAGTAGTCCCGTGTTTCTGGATGTTGAAAATAAGGCCTGTGGACAATGAAAGCTGTGGTCCACATGTTAGCTTCTTGTTGTGGCATTTTGTCTAATCCGTGAAAGGTAGACAAATGCTAGAGTTGTTGGCCGGTGTGAATTGCAACTGTGAAGATAAAATCACGAACATAGTTGACAATCCCGAGGAATTGTTGTATCTGCTTTTTGTTGAGATGGGTGTCCAGGAACTTTAGTAATTCGATTGTAATATGGGGACCAGGCTGATACTGGCCGTCTTTAATCACCATGCCAAGAAAGTCAATAGATGCCTTTCTGATGCTGCTTTTCTTTTCGGAAAGCATGATGCCATGTGCCTGCACAATGTGAAAGAAATCCAAAAGGAGCTTCTGATGGCTCTCATGGTCAGAGGAAAACAACAAAATATCATCAATATAGACCAATGCATGATCGAGAATAGGACTAAAGATTTTTTTCATGGCTTTTTGAAATAAGGAGGGAGCGACTTTAAGACCAAAAGGCATGACTGTCCATTGGTAATGGGCATCAGGGATGCAGAAGGTAGTTTTGTGACTGTCCTTTGGTGAAATATCAAGTTGCCAAAAATCAGCTTTCAAATCGAACTTAGAGAAGATACGAGCCCCTTGGAGATGGACAAACAAGATCTGAATTTTTGGAAGGAGAAATTTATCATCTTTAAGAAAAGAATTGAGTGGTTGGTAATTAATCACTAATCTTTTTTTTCCACGAATTAATTCAAATCGTTTTTCAACATAAAACGCTTGGCAAGCCCAATCTGAATCAGTGGACTCAATAAGACCTTGTTTGGCAAGCAAGAGGTCAGAAGGAGACATACCCGGATGTGAAGCTTTTGTGGGGTTGATGTCTTCGTTGAGTTTGAAAGGAAGGTGAATGAAAAATTGTTCATTTTTCCAAAGAGGTGAAGGATGATGAAATTGGGAATGATTTTCTGATTAGAATTCTAAGAACTTTTGTGAGATTTGACAATATGGAGATGATGTTTCAGAAAGTGTATACAGACGTAGGGTATCTGTATAAGGCATGAGATGATGTTTCAAAAAGTGTATACAGACGTAAGCTTCAGAAAAGGGTTTTTTGTCTTCCATGAGATCTTTAAAGAATTCTTTCTATTCACAAATCTTATCAGGAGGTAACATGGCCAATTGAAAGATCTTTCCCAGAGAGATATCAGCAATGCTCATTTTGTGGCTGTGAGTTTTCTCTGAAGATCAGGTTGTAACTCAGGAGGAAGAAAGGCTATGAAGACATGTTTAAGAGAAGGCTCACTGAACCCATTTAGCTTGTAGAAGAGAATGTTCATTCTTTTGTAATGAGCATCTAGAAGATGTCTTTTAAGAGAGCAACGTTTCATCTGATGGTATTCTTTTCTGTCTGCTTCAGTGGAAGCATTTTTTTCATCGATGAATTGCTCATGGATGAGATTGAGGGCTGTACCAATTGGAGATTCCATGAATTGGAGCTGTCTATATTCTCCTAAGCTTTCTAGCAAGTCTCGTAAGGAACCTGTGGAATGGGCCATGAATTCACGAAGAATGGCTTGAGGTTAAGCATTAGGCTTAGTACCTTGGAGGTCAATCTAAGCAGCAAATTCTTAAAGTCGAGCAACCCATTTGTGATGGGGAATGTCATCAAATGTAAACCAAGATGCTGAAGATGGTTTGGTGGAGTGTTCATGGACTGGTGGTGGTATTGGGTCTGTTTGAGAAGCTTGGTCAGAATGATTGTCATCAACAATAGGTGTTGAAGTAGAGGCACTTGGATCTGCAATTTCAGTGGCCATTAATATGCCTGTAATGTCAGCATGTTCGAACTCAAAATCAGTGGAGGCGCTTGATGAGTCATAAGAGTTGGATGAAGATGAATTTTGTGTTTCAAGCTCAGAAGAGTCAGAGGAATCTAAAAGTTGAGGCTGGATAGTATAACAATGATACTGGTCCATTGGACTTTTATCTTTTTTAAGAGGCTCATGATGATCTGTGGTGATTCTTCTGGAGGAATTGTGGATGTAGAGGAAGAGGACGTGACCTTTGGATGTGGTTCAGAGATTTTGACTTCAGATCTTAGTTTTTTGGATGAAGATGGTTGGGGAGTTGGTTGAAGGTGAGAGAAACCAAAGAACTGATTATAAACAGGTTTTTGAGGTCGGGATGGTGTGTAAAAAGGTGCAAAGGTATCAAAGATTGGAGGAGATACTGGTGTAGGTTGTGGTTGAGTAAAAAGAGAAGGTCGAGTCTTTTCAGCATCAATCCTGGATAATTCAGCTTTGAGTTTTCTGATCTCGGCTTCTTTTTATTAAACTTTGGACCCCAGATATGATTGTTGATCATTCGTCTGAGATCGGTGTCTAGTTCAGAAATCCAATCTTGGAGATGGATATACATCTGATCTAAACAGCTGCTGATGGAATCAACTTTGGTTTTAGTCTGAGAGACTTGAGTGGCAACATGGTCAATTTTCTTACCGAGTTGTTGTAGAAAATGATTTTGAGCATTGGCATTTTTGGTTTGCCAATTCAAAACAGCTTCATATTGTTTTGGTTCTTCAGATTGCCCAGAGGCTGTAATTGGAGACTGAACAAAAGGTTTTGAGGTAACACAGGTTTGTGGATCTGTCTGTTTTTCAAGGGGAGGAAAGGATTCCTCATAGGAAGGACTTGAAAACATAAGGCAGGATCTAATTGGGTGAATAGGAGATTTTGGATTCGGTGGAGGTCGTGGAAGGAAGGATTTGCAAGATGGTGGAGGATAAGAAGATTTTTTCTTCTTCTTTTTCTTTCTCCGCATGACTTCCAATTCTTCATCAACATCCGTATCATCCAAACAAGGACAATCCGGATTACACATATGGGCTTCAGGAACATCCCATAGAAAATGACTATTAATTTTATCGAGATATACTAGATACCCTTCTGATGAAAAACTGTGAATAGGAAGTTTCTTTTCTTGACTAGTCTGAACTGCGGTGATCATAGCAGTATAAGAAAGCTATGGACTATCTGGAATGGGCTTAGTGTCAAGAGTTTGAAAAGTCAGTTGGATTTGACCATTTGGGCATCTGGAAAATGTAGCTTTTGTGGTTTGGACTGGTTTAGAATTTTGGTGAAAATGCTTATAGTTGGTTAGCCATTCAAGAGGCATGAGTTTGAGCAGATCTTGTTTCGGAATTTGTTTGGGGATTTGGATGATGGTTGGAATTATGTCTGTATCTACCAATATCATCAAAGCATCAGAAGTGGTGGATAGTGTAGGAAGATCTAGTGCATGATTTTGTAATCGATACACTATTTGGTGATGGAGGGTTGCAATTTTGGATGTGGGTGTTTGTTCTGCTTCTTGGAGCTGGATCTGGACTTTAAGGGTTGTTGGAAGATTGGGATCTTCAAGAGAGAGGTTGAAATTGGAGTAAAAGGTTAATAAGACACTGCCAGCATGAAGGGTTGTCAGAACAGTTCCTATAATAGCATGTTGGTACTTCTTGAACCTGGTATCTAGGAGAGCAATTCTAGCTGTAACAGGTAAGCCTTTTCGACCATAAAGAGTGAGAATTAATCGTACACCACCAAGATGAAGGTGTGTGTATCCTTCTCGTTTCCAATTGGCGATGAGATCGGAAGGTATCTCCATAGTGACATATTGTTCACTCTGTGAGGCTTGTAAAGCACACTGATCCAGTCTAGAAAACTGAATATATTCTTTTGGGAGTGGTCTTTTAGAAGAGATGAGAGTTCGAATACTTCTAGTGAAAGAAGTTTTCTGTTTGTCGAGATTGTAAGGACTCATAAGGGGAAACTGGGACTCAGTGACTTGAGCGGATTCTGGAATATAAAAATATTCAACAAGATTCTCAATTTTGGAGGTTATGTGTTTAGAGCATGATTTGGGGAGAGAGAGAGTAGAAGAAAGAGAAATAGGAGATGAAGATGATGTAAAAGCTGAAGATGTGTTTGTTTCCATAAGGAGTGAATCCTCTTCTAAGAGATCAAATAAGATTATTCAAATTACTAATGATACCACCTCGGCGTGGGGTGTGGCTCTGATACGAGTGGATATGTTGTAGACCAAAGCATGATGGAGGATGGGACTGAAAATTTTTGTCATGGCCTTTTGAAATAAGGACGGAGCAACTTTAAGACCAAATGGCAGAACAGTCCATTGATAGTGAGCATCAGGAATGCAGAAAGTAGTTTTGGGATGATCAGCTGGTGAAATACCAAGTTACCAAAAACCAACTTTTAAATCAAACTTAGAGAAGATACATGCCCCTTGAAGATGGACAAACAGGGTTTGGATTTTTGGAAGGGGGAACTTATCATCTTTAAGGAAAGAATTGAGTGGCTAATAATCAATGACTAACAGCTTTTTACCACGAACTAATTAAGATCTTTTCTCAATATAGAAGGCTTTGGTATTCATTATCCATAGGCCATACTTTCAGTATCCCGATACAAACCTCTTCTAGTCTCAAGACCAAGTATATGAATAGTTTACTGCACTTCACCCAGCTGTCATTAACAATGAACATTCTTACTTAGCAAGTAAGAGGTCTGAAGGAGACATGCCCAGGTGAGATGCTTTTGTAGGGTTTATGTCTTCATTGAGTTTAAAAGGAAGGTGAATAAAGAACTGTTTATTTTTCCAGAGAGGGGAAGGATGATGGAGTTGAGAATGATTTTCTAGACAGAACTTAAGAAATGTTTATGAAATATGATTATATGGAGTTGGGACATTAGTAAGTGTATACAGACGAAGCATATCTGTATAAGGCAAGAACATTTGTTTGTAGTGAATTCTAGAACTAGTAATGAATAGATTTTTGACCAAATGAAGGATATCAAAACCTATAAGCAAGTCTTTATCTTGAAGAGTGGATGCTATAATCTTTTTCCAAATAATGCTATTCAGAATGAACTGAATACCAATGGAAGGTAATCAGAGTTGTTTCAAATGTTTCGCCATTGATAGCTCTAAATAATTTGGAATGGTTTTTCCAACAGTCTGAGAGAATGACAGAAGGATCAATCATACTGGTATCTGCACTAGTGTCTATAAGCCTGATGACATGAATAGGTTTATGAAACTTTAAAGGAAGGATTGACATTTTGAGAGAAGGTCTGGGAATGGTTGAAACCTGGTTGAAAGGATGAAAGCAGTTTGATCATTTTGTTCTGATTGTTCTAAGAAATTGGATTCAACATCTTTGTTTTCATATAACAGTGAAGAATGTTTGAGATGTTGTATGAGACAAACAACTTTAGTAGATTTATGGGGATAGTTTCGAGCAAAGTGATCGCTTTTCTTGCAGATGAAACAACGATTATTCTTCTTTTTTCTATACTGAGAAACATCTTTTTTCTTGAAATACTGGAAAGGCTCTTTTAAGGATGATTTTTTTTGGAAGTGTTTCTAAAAGAGTTTTTTCTTCTTGGTCGGACAAAAACATTTCTTCTCATCTTTGGAGATAGGGTTTTTTTGCAAGCTTTAGAAAAGGGTTTTTTATCTGCCATGAGATCTTTGAAGAACTCCTTCTGTTCACAGATTTTGTCAAGGCATAACATTACTGTTTGAAAAATCTTTCCGAGAGAAATGTCAGCTATGCTGAGATTTGTGGTAGTGAGTTGTCTTTGAAGATCAGGTTGAAGTTCTGAAGGAAATGAAGCGATGAAGACATGATTGAGGGACAGTTCATTGAAACCGTTTAGCTTGTAAAATAGAATACGCATTTGTTTGTAATGAGATTTTAAAAGATGTCTTTTGCGAGAACAACATTTCATCTGGTGATATTCTTTTCGATCTGCTTCTTTGGAAGCTGTGCGTTCACCTATGAATTATTCATGGATGATGTTGAGAGCTGTGCCAATAGGGGATTAAATGAACTAGAGCTTTCTGTATTCTCCTAAGCTTTCTAACCAATCTCGTAAAGAACCTGTTGAACGGGCCATAAATTCACAAAGAACATTTTCTAGATGGGCATTGGGTTTAGTTCCTTGGAGATCAATCCATGCAGCAAATCCTTGAAGACGAGAAGGCCATTTGTGACGTGGAATGTCATCAAATGTAAACTAAGATGTTGAGGAAGGTTTGGTAGAATGATCAGTAACCGGTGGAGGCATTTGTGGAACCCGTTTTGTTAGAGCTTGTGTTTGATCATCAGAAGAACTATCTTTTACAGTAGGCGTTATAGGCAAGTTTGGATTCGCAAGAGAGAGGTTGAAGTTTGGCTAAAAGGTTAACAAAACACTACCAGCATGGAGTGTTGTCAGCACGGCTCTGATACCATTTGGGTAGTTGTACGTGGCGTTGTTACACCAGATCTACGACAGATCAAAGTCTGCCCTTAGGGCCGGTAGCCCACAAGTTCTGGTTTGCAACCAATATACACTTATCCATCGAGTACCAAATCCGAAAATCATAGTGAAAATAGTTTTTCACGATACCTCCCGAAAACACAGCACTCATGGCCTTGAGGACGAATGTTGTGAGAAAACAATTTTGTTTTACAGCAATCGGTTTTGGAGGATAAAAACAGGACCTTTCTGATGCACAGGATCCTTAGGCTTAAGGCAAGTGCAGAGCATACTCAGTATTGAAATTAGAGATGAACGTATCCTTAGTATTCCTAATAATTTTCTTGACTCCTAGAAGATAGAAAAGGTTTTAGAGAAACATGATGTAAGAAAACTGAATTTTATTCCTGATTAACTCCTGCCTTGCAAAAGGGAAGAGAAATCCTTATATAGAGATCTCGAGGAGGAAAGAGAAAAGGTGGGACCCTTTTTTTTTTTTACAAAAGGAGAAACATGATTATGAAAGCAAGAAAGCACTAAAGCACACCACGCCAAACTAGAAAAGCAAAAGCAAACTTTAGACAAGACAAGACCTTTGTCTAATTATTAAAGCAAAATTTAATAAGCAAAAGCTAAAGCATCATGTGCTTATCAGTGACTACGGATTGGAGGCTGATCTCTTTTTCATTATGACACTGGGCTTAGTATATCTGTCTTTGGTCAAGATAAGCTCCAGCTTGCAGATATTTGTCTTCATATGTGGATTTGAATTAGTTCGTGGTAAAAAGTGGTTAGTTATTGATTACCAGCCACTCAATTCTTTCCTTAAAGATGATAAGTTCTCCCTTCCAAAAATCCAGACCCTGTTTGTCCATCTTCAAAGGGCACGTATCTTCTCTAAGTTTGATTTAAAAGTTGGTTTTTAGCAACTTGGTATTTCACTAGTTGATTGTCCCAAAACTGCTTTCTGCATTCCTGATGCTCACTATCAATGGACCAGTCTGTCCTTTGGTCTTAAAGTTGCTTCGTCCTTATTTCGGGTCATGACAAAAATTTTCAGTCCCATCCTCCATCGTGCTTTGGTCTACATTGACGATATTTTGTTATTCTCCTTTGATCATAATAGCCATCAATAATTCCTTTTGGATTTCTTTCATATTGTGCAGGTTCATGGAATCATGCTTTTTAAAAAGAAAAGCATCATAATGAAAGAATCTATTGACTTTCTTGGCATGGTGATCACAAATGGCCACTACTAACCTGGCCCGCACATTGCAACCGAATTATTAAAGTTCCCAGACACAAATCTCACCAAGAAGCAAATTCAACAATTCCTCAGGATTGTTAATTTATATTTGAGATTTCATTCCTAAAATTACAAGATTGCAACCCTCCATCACCAAATAGTGTATCGATTACAAAATCATGCACTAAACCTACCTACACCCTATACTACATCAGATGCTCTGATGATCCTTGCTGACACCGATACAATTCCACTCCAAGGCTTTCCTACACTGTAATGATTACTGTATCAATACTAAGTATGCTCTACACTTTCCTTAAGCCTAAGGATCCCATTTTTGTGCCTATGCAAGCGGACAATTCAAAGGCTCTGAAAAGCACTACCATGTAATCTACAAAGAGATTTTCTAGGAGTCAAGAAAATTATTGGGAATACTAAGGATATGTTTATCTCTAATTTCAATACTAAGTATGCTCTGCACTTGCCTTAAGCCTAAGGATCTTATGCATCAGAAAGGTCCTATTTTGATCCTCCAAATCGATTTTTGTCAAACAAAATTATTTTCTCACAACGTTCGAACATAATTAACAATCCCGAGGAATTGTTGAATTTGCTTCTTGGTGAGATTTGTGTTTGGGAAGAAGATGGCGATGACATAGATAATTTTGATGACCAAGATACCGTTAACATGCATGGAAGAGATAATAGAAGGGCAAGACGTATAGATCGTGATTTGGGGAGCATCAAACTGAAAATTCCTTCTTTTCAAGGTAAAAAATGACCCAAAGCTTATTTGGATTGGGAAAAAAAGGTGGAGCTAGTATTTCATTGCCAAAACTACTCTGAGGAGAAAAAGGTAAAATTAGCTGCTGTTGAATTTACTGATTATACTATTATTTGGTAGGATCAACTTGTTTTGAGTAGGAGACAACATTGTGAAAAGCCTATAAATACTTGGGAGGAGATGAAGGCCATCATGAGGAGGAGATTTGTTCCTGGTCATTGTTATAAGGAGCTCCACCAAAGGCTTCAAAGTCTTACACAAGGTTCTAGAAGTGTGGAAGATTACCACAAGGAGATGGAAATAATCATGATTCGAGCCAACATTGAAGAAGAACAAGAGGCTTTTATGGCAAGATTTTTACATGGTTTAAATCAAGATATTGCTAATGTGGCTGACTTGCAGCATTATGTTGAGTTGGAAGACATGGCCTTGAAAGTGGAACGACAATTGCAAAAGAAAGGTTCCACTAGAACCAATTTGGGTTCATCTTCCTCATGGAATTCAAAATGGAGCAAAGATGAAAAGGTTGTTTCAAAGCCTAAGATTGAGCCAATCAAGGATCATAAAGAGGGAGGCAACCAAAGCAAAGGTAAATATGATTCCCAACACTCTAGAAATAGAGATATTAAGTGTTTTAAATGTTTGGGGACAGGTCATATTGCATCTCAATGCCCAAATAAGAGAGTAATGATCTTGAGGGATTATGGTGATGTTGAAACTGAGAGTGAATCAGATGATGATCCTATGCCACTTTTGGGGGATGCTAATGATGGTGTAGAATATCCTGTTGATGGTAAAAGAGGATGCGAAGGTACAACGTGATAACATCTTTCATACTAGATGCCACATCAAAGATAAGGTATGTCTAACTAGCACTAGTTTAGTTGAAAAATTAAATTTGAAAACTTTGAAACATCCAAGGCCATATAAGCTACAATGGCTGAATGATTGTAGGGAAGTTAAAGTAAATAAACAAGTGTTGGTTTCATTCTCTGTTGGGAGATACAAGGATGAGGTTCTATGTGATGCAGTACCCAGGCATGCTGGACATATTCTTTTGGGTCAACCTTGGCATTATGATAGGTGTGTGACTCATGATGGTTACTTAAATAGATATTCTTTTGTAATGAATAAAAAGCAAATCACTCTTGTACCGTTAACACATGGGAAAGTGTATGAGGATCAAATATCAATACAAAAAGAGAGTGATACAAAAAAAGAAAATGATAGTACAAAAGAAAGAGAGCAAGGTTGAGAGGGCTTTTTTTTTCAAAATAGCCTATCTTTGTACTTTTGTGCAATGAGGCTTGTTTACACACTAATGAACTTAACTTTTCTTTGCCTAATGCTATTGTGACTCTTTTGCAGGACTTTGATGATGTGTTTTCAAATAAAGTCCCTAACGATTTGCCACCTATTAGGGGAATTGAGCATCAAATAGACTTCGTCCCTGGAGCTACCATTCCTAATAGACCTGCATATAGAAGTAATCCTGAGGAGATAAAGGAGCTTCAAAGGCAAGTTGAAGAACTCTTGGCAAAAGGCTATGTGAGGGAGAGCATGAGTCCGTGTGTAGTACCAGTTTTACTAATGCCCAAAAAGGATAGAACATGGAGGATGTGCGTTGACTATCGTGCAATTAATAAAATCACTGTAAAGTATCGACATCCTATTCCTGGACTTGAAGACATGCTTAATGGTTCTTGTGTGTTTAGTAAAATTGATCTTAAAAGTGGATATCATCAAATTAGGATTAGAGAGGGAGATGAGTGGACAACAGCCTGTAAAACAAAATATGGTTTATATGAGTGGTTAGTGATGCTATTTGGGTTATCTAATGTACCTAGCACTTTTATGAGGTTAATGAACCATGTTTTGCGTGCTTTTATTGGTGATAACACATTGAACATTTGCAAAGTATATTGACTGTTTTAAGGAAGGAAAAGTTGCATGCTAATTTGAAGAAGTGTTTCTTTTGTACAAATCAAATTCTTGGTTATGTTGTAAGTGCTAAAGGAATTGAGGTTGATGAAGAGAAGGCAAAGGCTATTAAAGTGTGGCCTACACCTAAAAGTGTAAGTGAGGTAAGAAGTTTTCATGGTTTGGCTAGTTTTTATGATCATTTTTCATGATTTGTGAAAGATTTTAGCACCCTTGCTGCACCATTAACTGAAATTGTGAAGAAACATGTGGGATTTAAGTGGGGTAATGAACAAGAAAGCGCATTTAATCTAATTAAGAAGAAATTGGTTTCTGCACCATTACTTGCTTTAGTTGATTTTGCTGAAACTTTTGAAAGTGAGTGTGATGCTTCAGGTATAGGTATTGGAGCTGTTTTCATGCAAAAAGGGCATCCAATCTGCTTTTTTCCTACCTATGACAATGAGATGTATAAACAATTTGTTATACACACTAATCATGAGTCCTTGAAGCATTTGAAAGGGCAAGATAAGTTACATAAGAGACATGCCAAATGGGTTGAATTTATTGAGCCACTTCCTTATGTGATCAAATAGAAACAAGCTAAGGAGAATGTGGTGGCTGATGCATTATCTAGAAGGTATGCACTTATCTCTACATTAAATGTAAAGTTGTTAGGATTTGAGTACATTAAAGAATTATATGTTAATAATCCTGATTTGCTAATGTGTTTAATGCTTGTGAGAAAGTTGCATTTGGTAAGTTCTATCGGTATGATAGGCTTTTATTTAGAGAAAATAAATTGTGTGTCTCATAGTTCTTTGCGTGAATTGCTTGTGCATGAAGCTCATGGGGTTCCTCATAGTTTTTGGCATTGCAAAGACTTTAGATGTTTTAAAAGAACACTTCTTTTGGCCACATATGAAACGTGATGTTGAAAGAATATGAAAGAAGTGTATCACTTGTAAACATACTAAGTCTAGAGTTTTACCCCATGGATTGTATAACCCTCTGCCCATACATAGTGAACCCTGGGTTGATATTTCTATGGACTTTGTTTTGGGTTTACCTAGGTCAAAAAGGGGAAATGATTCTATTTTTGTTGTTGTTGATAGGTTTTCAAAGATGGCACATTTCATTCCATGTCACAAAACTGATAATGCAACAAACATAGCTAATTTATTTTTCAAGGAAATAGTCAGGTTGCAGGAGTTCCAAGGAGCATAGTTTCAGATCGAGATGCTAAGTTCTTGAGCCACAGAATTGATTACCAAAAAACCATTGGTATTCAAATTTTCCTAAATTGTGTTATCTGGACAAAAATCATTGGTTCAAACTCCCTAATAAGGATATCTTATTAGGATTTGACATCTCCTCCTCATCCTATATAAAGGATGATCTTTTCCGTTGTAAATCGGTTGTAAATAAAACTGTCTACTTTGTTGCATGCCATTATTCAAAAGAACTTGAAAACTTGGGAAGAATGTTTGCCACATGTTGAATTTTCACCATTTGAGATTGTATATGGTTTTAATCCATTAACTCCTTTGGATTTATTACTTGGGAAATTATCATTCATATAACCTATATTTGCTCTATTATCAAAAATACTATAACACTTTGAGAGTGTATCAATCGTCCACCTTTAGTTGGTATCAGAGCCACACCCACTGGTATCAGAGCCACACCCAAAGCCGAGGTGGTATCATTAGTAATTTGATTAATCATTTGATTTCCTAGAAGAGAACTCTCACACCATGGAAACAAACACGTCTTCAGCTTCTACTTCATCTTCATCTCCTATCTCTCTTTCTTCTACTCTATCTCTTCCTCAATCATGCTCTAAACACTTAGCCTCTCATCTCCACTAAAAGACCACTTCCAAAAGAATATGTCCAGTCTTCAAGACTAGACCAGTGTGCTTTACAAGCTTCTCAGAGTGAACAATATGTCACTATAGAGATACCTTCCGACCTCATAGCCAACTGGAAACGAGAAGGATACACACACCTCCATCTTGGTGGTGTCCGGTTAATTCTCACCCTTCATGGTCGCAAAGGCTTACCTGTCACAGCTAGGATTGCTCTCCTAGACACCAGGTTCAAGGAATACCAACATGCCGTCATTGGAACCGTTCTGACAACCCTTCATGCTGGTAGTGTCCTCTTAACCTTTTACCCAAACTTCAACCTCTCTCTTGAGGATCCCAACCTTCCAACCACACTTAAAGTCCAAATCCAGCTCCAAGGAGCAGAACAAACACCTACCTCCAAGATTGCAACCCTCCATCACCAGATAGTGTATCGATTACAGAATCATGCACTAGATCTTCCTACACCACATACAACCTCTGATGCTTTGATGATATTGGCTGATATAGACAAAATCCCAACTATCATCCAAATCCCCAAACAAATTCCAAAACGAGAACTGCTCACACTCATGCCTCTTGAATGGCTAACCAATTATGAGCACTTTCACCAGAATTCTGAACCAGTTCAAGCCATAGAAGCCACTTTTACCAGACGTCCAAATGGCCAAGTCCAACTTACTTTTCAAACTCCTGATGCTCAGCCTACTTCAGACGTTCCACGGCTTTCTTACACTGCTATGATCACAGCAGTGCAAACTGGTCAAGAAGAGGACCTTCCTATTCATGGCTTTTCATCCGAAGGGTATCCCGTATATCCTGCCAAGCTTAATGGTCATTTCCTATGGGATGTTCCTGAAGCCCATATGTGTAATCCGGATTGTCCTTGCTTGGATGATACGGATACTGATGATATTGAAGAAGGAAAAAGAAAAAGAAAAAAGCTTCTTATCCTCCATCATCTTGCACATCCTTTCCTCCACAACCTCCACCGGATCCTAAACCTCCTATTCAACCAATCAGGTCTTGTCTTATGTTTTTAAGTCACTCTTATGAAAACACCTTTCCACCCCTTGAAAAACAAACAGATCCACAAACCCGTGTTACCTCAAAACCTTTTGTGCAATCTCCAGTTCAAGCCTCTAGGCAACCTGAAGAGCCCAAACAATATGAAGCTGTCTTGAATTGGCAAACCAAAAATGCCAATGCTCAAAATCATTCTCTCCAACAACTCGGTAAGAAAATTGACCGTGTTGCAACTCAAGTCTCCTAGACTGAAACCAAAGTTGATTCCATCACCAGTCGCTTGGATCAAATGTACATCCGTCTCCACGACCGGATTTCTGAGCTAGACACCGATCTCAGATATATGATTAAGAATCAATTCCAAAGAAGCCGAGATCAGAAAACTCAAAGCTGAGGTATCTAGAATTGATGCTGAAAAGGTTCGACCATCTCTTTTCACCCGACCTCAACCTACACCAGTATCTCCTCCACTCTTTGATGCATTTGTACCTTTCTACCCACCATCTAGATCTCAACAACCTGCTTATCAGCAACCTTTTGGTTTCTCTCATCTTCCAGTACCTCCTCCACCATCTTTAACCAAAAAACCACGATCTCAAGTCAACACCTCTCAACCACGTCCCAAGGCCACAACCTCTTCATCTACACCTATAATCCCTCCAAGAGAACCACCACAAGTCTATCCTGAACCTCCTCAAAAGGATAAAAACCCAATGGACCAGTATTACTATCATACTGTCCAGCCTCACCTTTCAGACTCCTCTGACTCTTCTGAGCCTAAAACACCCAATTCCTCCTCATCTTCCTCATATGACTCATCAAACACCTCCACTGATTCTGAGTCCGAATATGCTGACATCACAGGCATATTAATGGCCACTGAGACTGCAGATCCAAGTGCTTTTACTTCCACTCCTATTGTGGAAGATGACCCTCTAGACCAAGCGTCTCAAACAGAGCCAGTGCCACCACCAGTCCATGACCACTCCACTAAACCATCCTCAGCATCTTGGTTTACATTTGATGACATTCCCCGTCATAAATGGGCAGCTCGATTTCAAGAATTTGCTGCTTGGATTGATCTTCAAAGTACCAAGCCTTTTGCTCAATCTCAAACCGTCCTTCGTGAATTCATGGCCCGTTCCACGGGTTCTTTACGGGACTGGCTAGAGAGCTTAGAAGAATTCAGACAACTCCAATTCATTGAAGCTCCGGTTGGTACATCCCTCAACATCATTCATGAGCAGTTCCTCGGTGAAAAAACTGCCTCCACTGAAGCAGACAGAAAAGAATACCACCAGATGAAATGCTGCTCTCTCAAACGCCATCTGTTGGATGCTCACTACAAAAGAATGAGCATTCTCTTCTACAAGCTCAATGGCTTCAACGAGCCATCTTTGAGACTTGTCTTCATTGCTTCTCTTCCTGTTGAGTTACAGCCTGATCTTCAACGAAAGATCACAGCCACCAATATGAGCATAGCTGATATCTCTTTGGGAAAGATTTTCCAAATGGCCATCTCATCTCTTGACAAGCTCTGTGAACAGAAAGCATTCTTCAAAGATCTCATGGAAGACAAAAAACCTTTCTCTAATGCTTGTCGCAAACCTCACCTCAAGATAGAATGCAAAGATGAAAAAAAGTTTACCTGCTCACCCAAAAAGAAAAAACACTTTCAGAAACACTTCCACAGAAAATCCTCCTGCAAAAAACGTTTCCGGTATTTCAGAAAGAAAGATCCTTCTCAATACCGAAAGAAAAAGTCCAACCGTTGTTTCATTTGCAAGAAACGCGGTCACTTTGCCCGAAATTGTCCCAACAAATCGGCCAAAGCTGTTCGCCTTATCCATCATCTTGAAGATTCTTCCTTGTTATCTGAGAATGAGGATGTTGAATCTAATTTCTCAGAACAATCCACACAAGATGACCAAACAGCCTTTCTCATTGCCGAATCGTCTGATTCTGAAGACATTTCAGTCATCTCCACAGTTCAGACTGTTAACCATGTCTCCACCATTCCTCGTCCCTCTCTCAAAATGTCCATCCTTCCATCTAAATTCCATAAACCTATCCCTGTTATTGGGTTCCTTGACACTGGTGCAGACACCAGTATGATTGATCCCTCTGTTCTTCCATCAACCTATTGGGAACCTCACTCAAAGCTCTTTCGAGCCGTTAATGGTGAAGCCTTTGAAACTACTTTGATTACCAAAAAACCCATTGGTATTCAATTCTTTTTGAATTGCATAATTTGGAAAAAGATTGTAGCCTCCAAACTCCCTGATAAAGATTTGCTCATAGGTTTTGATATACTTCATCTAGTCAAAAATCTATTCCTCACTAGTTCTGGAGTTCGCTACAAGCAAATGTTCATGCCTTATACAGATACTCTACGTCTGTATACACTCTCTGAAACACCATCTCCATATAGCCACATCTCACAAAAGTTCTTAGCCTACTGTCCAGAAAACCATTCTCAATTCCATCATCCTTCACCTCTTTGGAAAAATGAAAACTTCTTCATTCACCTTCCCTTTAAACTCAACGAAGACATTAACCCCACAAAAGCCTCACATCTGGGTATGTCTCCTTCTGACCTCTTGCTTGCTAAGCAAGAATGTTCTCAGTTACTTGAACAAGGTCTTATTGAGTCTATTGATTCAGATTGGGCTTGTCAAGCCTTTTATGTCGAAAAAAGATCTGAATTAGTTCGTGGCAAGAAAAGATTAGTCATTGATTATCAACCACTCAACACCTTTCTTAAAGATGATAAATTTCCCCTTCCAAAAATCCAAACCTTGTTTGTCCATCTCCAAGGGGCTCGAATTTTCTCTAAGTTCGATTTAAAAGCCGGTTTTTGGCAACTTGGTATTTCGCCAAGTGACCGTCACAAAACTGCCTTCTGCATCCCTGATGCCCATTATCAATGGACAGTCATGCCTTTTGGTCTCAAAGTCGCCCCCTCTTTATTTCAAAAAGCCATGACAAAAATCTTCAATCCTATTCTCCATCATGCATTGGTTTACATTGACGATATTTTATTATTTTCCTCTGACCATGAGAGCCACCTGAAGCTCCTTTTGGATTTCTTTAATGTTGTGCAGGCACATGGCATTATGCTTTCCGAAAAGAAAAGCAGCATAGGAAAAGAATCTATTGACTTTCTTGGCATGGTGATCAAAGACGGCCAGTACTAGCCTGGTCCCTACATTGCAGTTGAATTATTAAAGTTCTCGGACACAAATCTCAACCGCAAGCAGATACAACAATTTCTCGGAATTGTTAACTATGTCCGTGACTTTATTCCACGAGTTGCACTTCACACCAGCCAGCTGTCTCGCATGCTCAAGAAACAATGCCCTCCATGGGGCCCAGCTTAGACAGAAGCTGTCAAGCAACTCAAGGTGATAGCTCAATCACCTCCTCCACTCCGAATTCCCACAAATGGCCAGCGCATCCTCCAGACAGATGCCAGCGATGATTATTGGAGTGCTGTTCTTCTTGAAGACATCAATGGCGTGCGTCACTTCTGTGCACATGCCAGCGGTCAATTCAAAGACTCTGAAAAGAACTACCATGTGATCTACAAGGAAATTATTGCAGTCAAGTATGGGATTAAAAAATTTGAATTCCATCTCATCAGCCACAAGTTCATCATCAACATGGATAATTCCTCTTTTCCCTGCATCTTTGACTTCAAGAACAAATTGCTACCTGACAAGCAATTACTTAGCCTCAAAACCTGGTTTGCTAAATACGACTTCACTGTTCAACATATCAAAGGCAACCAGAACCTCATTCCCGACTTCCTGACCCGTCCAACTATAAATAAGCCTACCCTCATCTCATCGATTCACACCATTCCAGTTATAGCCATGAATCGCCAACTTCCCTTCAAAGCTCTTAACCAGAGAAATTTTCCCATGAACATCTCTTTTCAGTCAGCCTACCAGTTACAAGATTTTGCAAAGAAGTTTGTCTACAGGTATTTCTTTAATGTTCACTCCAAGACACCTGACCGATTTCCTAATCTTTGCATGGAGCATTTGTTTCTCACAGGCCTCACTCTGTCTTCTCTCACCATCTCCGAAGATGAGCTTTGGTACATGTGGTGCCTCACCACTTTGTATGCTACAAAACTAGTTTTCCCCATCAAACCAGTCCTAACTCACCTCACCACTCCAGAGTTGTCTCCAGACCTCCTATGGACTCTCTTTAAATGGTATTCGCCTCTCACATGGTGGCGCCAACAACTCCAGCATTTGTCTACCTTTCACAACTTAGACAACATGCCCGAACAAGAAGCCAACATGTGGCATTCCGCCTTCATTGTCTACAAGCCTTACTTCCAGCATCTAGACACCAGAGACTATTGGACCCAGGACATGGCATATGAATGGCAAACCTATTCTCATCCTTATCAGTTCATCCATAATACCACAGTCACTTCTGCCCTTAAAGCCTATCTTATGGAACTCAACAATGTTCCTCCACCTGCCACAAATATTCACCACACCTCCATTGGACCATCACACACCCTTGAACTCATTCCAAAAGCACAAGGTCATACTCCAAGTTCCAGTTCAACAGGTTCGAGTTCACGTCCTCAAGGTATCCTCATTATGGAACAACGTCCTGACTACACCAATGTCTTATTCCAAGACGCACAGGACCCATGGGAAGACTTTCAGTCCATCCTACCTATTGATACTCCTCACTCTTCATCACAACACATGTCTGCCGCTGATGAAGACAAAGTTCTGCAAGCTGAGCAGTATCTGGACAAGCGACAACGACGTCGACACAAGCGCCGCTATGAAAAAGAAACAGGCGACGTGTCCCCAAGGCGTTATCCATCCATGCCATAATTATCGCTCTCACACATGTGACTCCCGTTTGTCTTTTGTATATGTATCAAGTCTATGTCGGTGTGCTTTACTTTATTTCAAGTCTTTCTAGGCATGCTTTATTTTAATGTCCGAGTCTATGTCGGTGTGCTTTACTTTATGCCAAAAGTCCATGTAAGTATGTCTTACTTTAATGCTTGTCTTTTGTAAGAGTCATGATTGGCTTACTTTATTTTAAGCAAAGGTGTGCTACGTGTCAACATCACTTGAGAGACCATGTTCTCAAGGATTGCCTATATAAAGCACCCTTAGTTTCATTGTAAAAGGAGGCCAAGGAGCCAAGAGCCAATTTCGAAATAAAAGCTTAAGTTTCTCTCAAACATGTTTCCTTAAACCTCTCCCTCTCTTCTAGGATTCAAAGAAGTTAGTTAAGTTACAAATGATACGCTCACCTCGTTTTCAAATCTGAGTATGCTCTGCACTTGCCTCGTTTGAGGATCCTGTGCAACAGAAAGGTCCTGTTTTATCCACACCAAATCGATTTTTATCCAACAAAAAGTTTTCTCACAACGTTCACCCTTTTTAAAGGCCATGAGTGCCGTGTTTTCGGGTGGTATCGTGAAAAACCCTTTTTAAGTAAATGAATTTCGAATTTGGTAGTTGGTGGATAAGGGTATATCGGCGGGAAACTCTCGACGTAAATTCCAGAGCCGAACCCGAATGGGCGGTAGTCTGGTCTGCACTGAGAGATCACAAGCCACGTACCATAACCCATATACAGACGTAGAGTATCTGTATAAGGCATGAACATTTACTTGTAGCGAACTCCAGAACTAGTGAGGAATAGATTTTTGACTAGATGAAGTATATCAAAACCTATGAGCAAATCTTTATCAGGGAGTTTGGAGGCTATAATCTTTTTCCAAATTATGCAATTCGGAAAGTTTTTCTTTTTGGGTGAGCAGGTACACTTCTTTTCATCTTTACATTCTATCTTGAGGTGAGGTTTTCGACAAGTATCAGAAAAGGGTTTTTTGTCTGCCATGAGATCTTCAATGAATTGGAGTTGTCTGAATTCTCCTAAGCTCTCGAGCCAGTCTCGTAAAGAACCCGTGGAACGGGCCATGAATTCACGAAGGACGGTTTGAGATTGAGCAGAAGGCTTGGTACTTTGAAGATCAATCCAAGCAGCAAATTCTTGAATCCATAGGAGGTCTGGAGAGAATTCTGGAGTGGTAAGGTGAGTCAGGACTGGTTTGATGGGGAAAACTAGCTTTGTAGCATACAAAGTGGTGAGGCACCACATGTACCAAAGCTCATCTTCGGAGATGGTGAGAGAAGACAGAGTGAGGCCTGTGAGAAACAAATGCTCCATGCAAAGATTAGTGGGTTGTGGTACGTGGCTTGTGATCTCTCAGTGCAGACCAGACTACCGCCCATTCAGGTTCGGCTCTGTAATTTACGTCGAGAGTTTCCCGCCGATATACCCTTATCCACTAACTACCAAATCCGAAATTCATTTACTTAAAAAGGGTTTTTCACGATACCACCAGAAAACACGGCACTCATGGCCTTTAAAAAGGGTGAACGTTGTGAGAAAACTTTTTGTTGGATAAAAATCGATTTGGTGTGGATAAAACAGGACCTTTCTGTTGCACAGGATCCTCAAACGAGGCAAGTGCAGAGCATACTCAGATTTGAAAACGAGGTGAGCGTATCATTTGTAACTTAACTAACTTCTTTGAATCCTAGAAGAGAGGGAGAGGTTTAAGGAAACATGTTTGAGAGAAACTTAAGCTTTTATTTCGAAATTGGCTCTTGGCTCCTTGGCCTCCTTTTACAATGAAACTAAGGGTGCTTTATATAGGCAATCCTTGAGAACATGGTCTCCCAAGTGATTATGACACGTAGCACACCTTTGCTTAAAATAAAGTAAGCCAACCATGACTTGTACAAAAGACAAGCATTAAAGTAAAACATACTTACATGGACTCTTGGCATAAAGTAAAGCACACCGACATAGACTCGGACATTAAAATAAAACATGCTTAGAAAGACTTGAAATAAAGTAAAGCACACCGACATAGACTTGACACATTTACAAAAGACAAACGGGAGTCACATGTGCAAGGAAAGTGATGTGAGAGCGACAATCATGGCGTGGATGGATAACGCCTTGGGGACACGTCGCCTGTTTCTTTTTCATATCGGCGCTTGTGTCGACGTCGTTGTCGCTTGTCCAGACACTTCTCAGCTTGGAGAACTTTGTCTTCATCAGCGGTAGACATGTGGCGTGATGAAGAATGAGGAGTATCAGTAGGGAGGATGGACTGAAAGTCTTCCCATGGGTCCTGTGCGTCTTGGAATAAGACATTGGTGTAGTCAGGACGTTGTTCCGTAACAAGGATGTCGTAAGGACGTGAACTGGAACCTGTTGAACTGGAGCTTGGAGTATGACCTTGTGTTTTTGGAATGAGTTCAAGGGTGTGTGATGGTCCAATGGAGGTGTGGTGAATATTTGTGGCAGGTGGAGGAACATTGTTGAGTTCCATAAGATAGGCTTTAAGGGCAGAAGTGACCGTGGTATTATGGATGAACTGATAAGGATGAGAATAGGTTTGCCATTCATATGCCATGTCCTGGGTCCAATAGTCTCTGGTTTCTGGATGTTGGAAGTAAGGCCTGTGGACAATGAAGGCTGTATGCCACATGTTGGCTTCTTGTTCGGGCATTTTGTCTAAGTTGTGAAAGGTAGACAAATGCTGGAGTTGTTGGCGCCACCATGTGAGAGGCGAATACCATTTAAAGAGAGTCCATAGGAGGTCTGGAGACAACTCTGGAGTGGTGAGGTGAGTTAGGACTGGTTTGATGGGGAAAACTAGTTTTGTAGCATACAAAGTGGTGAGGCACCACATGTACCAAAGCTCATCTTCGGAGATGGTGAGAGAAGACAGAGTGAGGCCTGTGAGAAACAAATGCTCCATGCAAAGATTAGGAAATCGGTCAGGTGTCTTGGAGTGAACATTAAAGAAATACCTGTAGACAAACTTCTTTGCAAAATCTTGTAACTGGTAGGCTGACTGAAAAGAGATGTTCATGGGAAAATTTCTCTGGTTAAGAGCTTTGAAGGGAAGTTGGCGATTCATGGCTATAACTGGAATGGTGTGAATCGATGAGATGAGGGTAGGCTTATTTATAGTTGGACGGGTCAGGAAGTCGGGAATGAGGTTCTGGTTGCCTTTGATATGTTGAACAGTGAAGTCGTATTTAGCAAACCAGGTTTTGAGGCTAAGTAATTGCTTGTCAGGTAGCAATTTGTTCTTGAAGTCAAAGATGCGGGGAAAAGAGGAATTATCCATGTTGATGATGAACTTGTGGCTGATGAGATGGAATTCAAATTTTTTAATCCCATACTTGACTGCAATAATTTCCTTGTAGATCACATGGTAGTTCTTTTCAGAGTCTTTGAATTGACCGCTGGCATGTGCACAGAAGTGACGCACGCCATTGATGTCTTCAAGAAGAACAGCACTCCAATAATCATCGCTGGCATCTGTCTGGAGGATGCGCTGGCCATTTGTGGGAATTCGGAGTGGAGGAGGTGATTGAGCTATCACCTTGAGTTGCTTGACAGCTTCTGTCTGAGCTGGGCCCCATGGAGGGCATTGTTTCTTGAGCATACGAGACAGCTGGCTGGTGTGAAGTGCAACTCGTGGAATAAAGTCACGGACATAGTTAACAATTCCGAGAAATTGTTGTATCTGCTTGCGGTTGAGATTTGTGTCCGGGAACTTTAATAATTCAACTGCAATGTGGGGACCAGGCTGGTACTGGCCGTCTTTGATCACCATGCCAAGAAAGTCAATAGATTCTTTTCCTATGCTGTTTTTCTTTTCGGAAAGCATAATGCCATGTGCCTGCACAACATTAAAGAAATCCAAAAGGAGCTTCTGGTGGCTCTCATGGTCAGAGGAAAATAATAAAATATCGTCAATGTAAACCAATGCATGATGGAGAATAGGATTGAAGATTTTTGTCATGGCTATTTGAAATAAGGAGGGGGCGACTTTGAGACCAAAAGGCATGACTGTCCATTGATAATGGGCATCAGGGATGCAGAAGGCAGTTTTGTGACGGTCACTTGGCGAAATACCAAGTTGCCAAAAACCGGCTTTTAAATCGAACTTAGAGAAAATTCGAGCCCCTTGGAGATGGACAAACAAGGTTTGGATTTTTGGAAGGGGAAATTTATCATCTTTAAGAAAGGTGTTGAGTGGTTGATAATCAATGACTAATCTTTTCTTGCCACGAACTAATTCAGATCTTTTTTCGACATAAAAGGCTTGACAAGCCCAATCTGAATCAATAGACTCAATAAGACCTTGTTCAAGTAACTGAGAACATTCTTGCTTAGCAAGCAAGAGGTCAGAAGGAGACATACCCAGATGTGAGGCTTTTGTGGGGTTAATGTCTTCGTTGAGTTTAAAGGGAAGGTGAATGAAGAAGTTTTCATTTTTCCAAAGAGGTGAAGGATGATGGAATTGAGAATGGTTTTCTGGACAGTAGGCTAAGAACTTTTGTGAGATGTGGCTATATGGAGATGGTGTTTCAGAGAGTGTATACAGACGTAGAGTATCTGTATAAGGCATGAACATTTGCTTGTAGCGAACTCCAGAACTAGTGAGGAATAGATTTTTGACTAGATGAAGTATATCAAAACCTATGAGCAAATCTTTATCAGGGAGTTTGGAGGCTACAATCTTTTTCCAAATTATGCAATTCAAAAAGAATTGAATACCAATGGGTTTTTTGGTAATCAAAGTAGTTTCAAAGGCTTCACCATTAACGGCTCGAAAGAGCTTTGAGTGAGGTTCCCAATAGGTTGATGGAAGAACAGAGGGATCAATCATACTGGTGTCTGCACCAGTGTCAAGGAACCCAATAACAGGGATAGGTTTATGGAATTTAAATGGAAGGATGGACATTTTGAGAGAGGGACGAGGAATGGTGGAGACATGGTTAACAGTCTGAACTGTGGAGATGACTGAAATGTCTTCAGAATCAGACGATTCGGCAATGAGAAAGGCTGTTTGGTCATCTTGTGTGGATTGTTCTGAGAAATTAGATTCAACATCCTCATTCTCAGATAACAAGGAAGAATCTTCAAGATGATGGATAAGGGGAACAGCTTTGGCCGATTTGTTGGGACAATTTCGGGCAAAGTGACCGCGTTTCTTGCAAATGAAACAACGGTTGGACTTTTTCTTTCAGTACTGAGAAGGATCTTTCTTTCTGAAATACGGGAAAGGTTTTTTGGAGGAGGATTTTCTGTGGAAGTGTTTCTGAAAGTGTTTTTTCTTTTTGGGTGAGCAGGTACACTTTTTTTCATCTTTGCATTCTATCTTGAGGTGAGGTTTGCGACAAGCATCAGAGAAATGTTTTTTGTCTTCCATGAGATCTTTGAAGAATGCTTTCTGTTCACAGAGCTTGTCAAGAGATGAGATGGCCATTTGGAAAATCTTTCCCAAAGAGATATCAGCTATGCTCATATTGGTGGCTGTGAGCTTTCGTTGAAGATCAGGCTGTAACTCAACAGGAAGAGAAGCAATGAAGACATGTTTCAAAGATGGCTCGTTGAAGCCATTGAGCTTGTAGAAGAGAATGCTCATTCTTTTGTAGTGAGCATCCAACAGATGGCGTTTGAGAGAGCAGCATTTCATCTGGTGGTATTCTTTTCTGTCTGCTTCAGTGGAGGCAGTTTTTTCACCGAGGAACTGCTCATGAATGATGTTGAGGGCTGTACCAACCGGAGCTTCAATGAATTGGAGTTGTCTGAATTCTCCTAAGCTCTCTAGCCAGTCCCGTAAAGAACCCGTGGAACGGGCCATGAATTCACGAAGGACGGTTTGAGATTGAGCAGAAGGCTTGGTACTTTGAAGATCAATCCAAGCAGCAAATTCTTGAAATCGAGCTGCCCATTTATGACGGGGAATGTCATCAAATGTAAACCAAGATGCTGAGGATGGTTTAGTGGAGTGGTCATGGACTGGTGGTGGCACTGGCTCTGTTTGAGACGCTTGGTCTGGAGGGTCATCTTCCACAATAGGAGTGGAAGTAGAAGCACTTGGATCTGCAGTCTCAGTGGCCATTAATATGCCTGTGATGTCAGCATATTCGGACTCAGAATCAGTGGAGGTGTTTGATGAGTCATATGTGTTCTAGGTTGTGAGGCAGCTAACATCTACAAAAGAAAGTTAGAAATAATGTGGAAAGGACCTCACCTAACTCCCTTACGTGTTTCACTCAAGAAAATGACTCCCTCAATTCCACTCGCGTTTCACTCAAATTAATTGGCTTTTACCCTCTAATACGCTCAGACTCTCTTGCCTTTTTTCACTCTTAGCAATTCTCAGTCGGTTCTTATCAAATTAATCAAACCAATATCAGGATTTAAGCAACAATTCACAAAGATGACAACTAAGGAGAATTTAATTTCAAGAGTAAGAAGGCAATTTGTACGAAAGTCGAGTTTTGATTTTAGGCAAAATTTTCACCGATGGGTAAAACTTGAAAGATTTTAAGAGGAGGTTGGAGATTTTTTTTTTAGGAAAAGGAATAGGTAAAACTTGTGGATTTAAGGAGAATTAACCACTAAGATACAAAATTGATTTAAAAAGGAAACCCTAGAAAATACTGTTCACGCGACACTGTTCATTCAAATACTGTTCACGACACTTTTTTTTTATAGATAGATACTAGAACAAGGATGAAAAATTCAAACAAGAATGAATAATAAAAAAGATAGACGGATCTGACATTAGAGTCTAGGCTTTGATACCAAATGATACATGTATATGGTTCAAATTTGACAAGATTTAGGTGTATAGGGTTTGAATTTGACAAGAATACATTTAGGGTTTTTAAGATTTACATATCGAGGGTTCGAGTTTGACAAGAACTAGAAACATTATTTACTTGTATTGATCAAATGGTTGTGACAGTGGGTAAGTGAGGTGATATGAACCCTATCAAGAATTGACGCGACCCTAATCAATTTAGTTTAGGCTTGGCAATTTAGCCCGACCTGAATTTTAGCTCGATTAACTTGACTCTAATTATTAGGGCTTTGGCCCGAATTTTTAAATTTCGGGTCGGGTTTGGGCCATAATTTTAAGGCCCGAACAAACTTAGGGCCAGGGTCGGGCTTAAAGCCAACCCGGCCCGACCCGACCCTATTTACAAAAAAAAAACAACACACATCACACACGAGCGTTAGGCTAATGAAAAGGGGAAGAAAACAAAATCACAGTCTGCACGCACACGACACAACATCTCTCAAACTCTCAAAATTCTAAAACCCTAAGCATAGCTGCTCGCCGAATCAGCCGTCGTACACGGAATTCACCGGAAACTTCACCAGCATAGCTGCTCAGTGTCTCCATAAACTTCCTTCTAGTAACAACAAGTTCACTTACAATTGCGACGACCACACTTTTAACTACCTCGTTGATAAAGGCTTCAGTATGGTTCTTTTTCTTTTTTTTTCAACTTCTGTTTAAGATTTTATTTTCTCTTTGATCTGTGCGGTTATCGCGTTTTTTTTTATTTGTTTCATCGGTTCCCAATATTCATAGCTGTGTTGCTTTGACTATTGATTTTGTAAATGTTTGATTGTTTACGAGTTTAGATCTTTTCATCGGTTCGTGTTTGTTTTTGATTTTGTAAATTTTTGATTTGTTTCATCGGTTCCCGGTATTCATGATTGATTTTGTTTACGAAACTAAAATGGGTTAGTGGTTGCTGTTGTTCTGGCATTTTTGGGAAGCAGAGGAACAGAACTTGGTTGCAAATTTTTTTTGGGTTAGTGGTTGCTGTTGAACAGAACTTGTTGTTCTAGCATTTTTGGGAAGCACTGAACTTTTTTATTTAAAAAATCAAACATATACTGAAGTTACATATTGTATGGTAGCGGAGCTATAAAGATGACCCCTACGATATGGTTATTATTTGGCTGTGTTTTCTATCATTTTCTAGCTGATTTGGCTGTGTTTTCTATCATTTTCTAGCTGTCCAAACTACCTACCAAGAAAATTTGTGGAGATAATTTCAGCAGCCCTCCATGTAGGAGTTTCTTCCTGCCCCCCTCCCTTTTGGTGGATAATAACGTATTAATGTTGAAGAGTGGTTATTAAAACCATTTTTTGTAATAGTATATGTTTGTAATAATAAATAATAACAAGTCAAATTTAACTTGATTTAACTGTAGAGTCCATAGTTTTTAAACCCAAATGTACTCTAATGTTTGATTTTCTTTTCTTTTACTTGGGGCTTGTTGCTGCAATTTAATTTATTTATCTAGACATTTAATTGCAACTTGTTACACATTTAATTTAGGTCATTATGTCAAATTCACTTGAGAATTCTCATGTTGGCAAAGAGAGTACAAATGATGACATTCCTCTTGAAGAGATCCAAGAAGTTGAAGGATCCCGTGATGATGATGGGGTAGAACAAAGTAGTAGTAATAAAAAAAAGCGAGGTATGCGAGAACCTTCTTATGTTTGGGGACACTTCACCAAGGTAACTATTAATGGTGAATTGAAGGCGAAATGTAATCACTGTCAAGCTAAGTTAGTAGCTTATGGTCATAATGGAACCTCACATTTGGATAGACATTTGAAAAAATCATGTAAGGTAAAGGGTGTTCCCTCAGTTCTTGATAGCTTACAAAAAACTCTTAGTGTGACAAGGAAAGATGATGGAACAAGTTGTATTGAGACGAGAGAATTTGATTCAATTGTTGCTCGGCAAAAGATAGCAACCTTGGTTGTAAAGCATGAGCTACCACTTAATTTTGTAGAATATGAGGCATTTAGGGATTTGATGTCTTATGCCAACCCTTTGGTAAAGAATTTGAGTAGAAACACTTTAAAGAGTGAGATTTTTAAATTGTATCAAGGTGAAAAGGCAAAAGCAATGGCCTTGTTGGAGAATAATGATAGTAGGGTGGCAATTGCTACAGACATGTGGACTGCGAGTAATCAAAAGAAGGGGTACATGGTTGTTACGGGACATTTTGTGGACAAGTCTTGGCGGTTACAAAGTCAAATTTTAAGGTACTTTTCTTGTTACTTGATATTTATTTTAATTCAATTTAATTAATTCTAAAATTTAAATTTTTGGTGATGAATAGATTCATATATTTGCAAAATCAATATTATGTTTATTTATTTCTAATTCAATTTAATTAATTCAAAATTTTAATTTTTTGGTAATAAATAGGTTTATATATTTGCCGGCTCCACATACCGCTGAATTTCTTTCTGAAGCATTTTTTAAATGTATGTTGGATTGAAATGTGAATAGAAGGATATCAGTTGTAACTTTAGATAATTGTTCCACCAATGATGCTATGGTTGATAGGTTGATGGGATTGATTCCAGCTGATTCTATGTTAATGGGTGGGAATTTTTTTCATATGAGGTGTGTGGCTCATATTTTAAACCTAATTGTGAAGGATGGGATGAAAGTGATTGAGGAGGGGATTAAAAAGATTAGGGATAGTGTGGCTTATTGGCTGTGCAGCAAGTACAAGTTAAGTGTGAGAAAAAGTTGACACTTGATTGTGTAACTAGATGGAATTCTACATATGTTATGCTTGATGTTGCTGTGAAATATAAAGTAGTATTTTCTAGACTGCAGCAGCGCGAAAAACACTACACTTCTTGCCAACTGATCAGGAATGAGAGATGGCTGAAAAGATGTTGGAATATTTGCTGCCGTTTTACTCTATGACAGAGTTATTTTCAGGTACACAATATCCCACATCTAATCTTTTTTTTCCAATGATATGTGAAATGAGGATTAATTTAGATGAATGGGATCTTTCTAGTGTGCCTGTGGTTAGAGAAATGGCTGGTCAAATGATTATGAAATTTGATAAATATTGGGCCCAAATTCATGGGATTTTGGTTATGGCAGTTATTCTTGATCCGAGGTTTAAGATGCAATTAGTTAGTTATTATTTTCCACAACTTTATGGTGAGGGTGCTGCAAATGAGATTCAAAGGGTGCGCAATTTAATTACTGATTTAGTTAAGTTTTATGAAAATAAGAGTGGGAATGTGAGTGATGCGGTTGTTGGTGAATCTTCTTCGGCCGATGTTCGTTTTAATTTTAATTTAGGAACTGGCCGTAAATTTTTTGATATAAAGAAGTTTGAGGCATTTGCAAGCCAAAATAGTGAGACCATTGTATCTAAGTCCGACCTTGAGAGGTATTTAGAAGAGCCTTTAATCAAATCCACTTCGGACTTTGATATTCTAAATTGGTGAAAAGTGAACCAAGGCAAATACCCTATTTTGGCTCAAATAGCCAAGGATATCTTAGTCATTCCCGTGACAACTGTTGCCCCTGAATCGGCATTTAGCACTGGAGGTAGAGTCTTGACTCCACATTGGAGTAGACTTCATCCTATGACATTGGAAGCGCTTATGTGCACTCAACATTGGCTATGGGCAAACTCCAAAGGTATGAATATAAATAATGTACAAAATAATTGGTTTAGTAATAATTTTATAAACTTGAATTATTTTCTCATTTTCTCTTTTTTATAGGTAAAATTCTCGAAAGTGAAATTTTTAATGGAGAGGAATTTGTGGATGAAGATGAAAGTGGCCCGCAAGTGTTAGAGTAGTTCGTTTTTTAAAAAAAAAAGTATTTGGTTGTGAAATTGAATTATGAGTTTTTATTTGTATTAGTGGATAAGATTTTTTTTATGTTGGGTTATGGAATTGATATGGTTAGAATTGTTGAAAAATTACATTGTGTTTTTAATTTAATTGTATTATGTATTTTTCATGTTGGATTTTGAAATTAATTTGTGTGAAATGATTTTGGAAATGATTGAAATAATTGTGGAATTGGTTGTGGAGTTGAGAATTGAATTGTGGCTGCATATCAATTCATGTTTATTCGCTAACTGAAAGTTGTTAGTTGCATTAGCTAGCTCCTCAAAGTTGAACACTAGTAAATCCTGTAGTCTAGCTGGGTTCACTTTTTCAATAGAAAAATTTGCATATGCTTCTCCCAAATCAAGTCATTGCACCTTGGAATTTTCCTTCATTGCTGATTTAAAATCACATAGCATGAGACGAATATATAAATTGGAAATGAGCAAATCAGCAAGCTCAACAACTAAGTAAGAAAATGCAAGTTGCTGAATATGGTAAGCCCGACCCGAAGTTGGCCCGATTCGGGCTGGGCCCGACCCGGCCCGAACTAAGAATATATCGGGCTTTTTTCGTGTCGGGCTTTAGTGTTTAGTTGATCGGCAAGCCCGAGCCCGACCCAATGTTTTTCCATCCCTAATTTAGTTCCTAAAATCAAATCTAAACTAGGAATGGAATGGAATCTCGACCCAATGCTTATTAAAGCATGAACCTTGGTATTCGAGGACATCATAATCAGCTATGGATGGTCTAATTGATAAGTCAAGAGTTTGAACGCCACGGAAATCTGATTCGGGCTGGGCCCGACCCGGCCCGAACTAAGAATATATCGGGCTTTTTTCGTGTCGGGCTTTAGTGTTGAGTTGATCGGCAAGCCCGAGCCCGACCCAATGTTTTTCCATCCCTAATTTAGTTCCTAAAATCAAATCTAAACTAGGAATGGAATGGAATCTCGACCCAATGCTTATTAAAGCATGAACCTTGGTATTCGAGGACATCATAATCAGTTATGGATGGTCTAATTGATAAGTCAAGAGTTTGAACGCCACGGAAATCTGATAAGTTCAAAGAGTTCATAAAGAACCAAACAGAATTAACTCTCTCACCAATTATATAAAAAAAATCTTCCATGTTTATTGGATACGAGTACTTTATATAGGGTTGGTTATAAGAATATTTGGAAATAAATCCTAACCCAAAAAAATCAAATTAGAATCTGAATCTTCCTTAATGGGAAAGAATTTAAATCAAATCAGAATCCTGATCTAAGTAAATAGGAAAGAATTTAAACCAAATCTTAATCATAATCTAAATAAATAGGAAAGAATATGAATTAAATTAGGATCCTAATTGGCTTAAATGACTTACATAAATTAAATGGAAACTAGGCGATTAAAATATAAATAACTAATTTGTTTCCCTAATAGCCTCCTCAAGAAACATGAAAGTATCTGAATAAGGAAAATAATATATTTTCCCGCCATAATGTGCAGACAAACTCCCTATTTCATGGAAGTGATTATTTGGAAACTTCAAGAGCCTGAATCATGCATTTATCATGTGCGATTCCTTGAACGGGCCTCCATGAATTTGATTGAGCCCAAGTCGCTTGAATTAATCCATTGAGCGCTTCTTTGAATTTCTTTACTAGAGCTCTTGTAACGGGTTCGACGGGAACTTGAATAGGATCTGAATATGCCTCATCCCATGTATTTGTGATAGTTTTATCCTTAATCTCATCACTAGGGTTCTCAATTAGGGTATCGAATTCAATAGTAGAAGCACATGCGTTTGGTAGGTTCCATACAGTTCTCAGTGAGGGCTAAAATCAGGCAATAGTTCAGTGCCCATGCAAGGATTTCAGGCAAAAAGGGCTTTATGAGTGTGAGATTGACAAGAGTGACTGAGCAAGAGACGAGAATGAGAGTGTCCACACTTAAAGAAAAAAAATACGATGAGTGAAAACTAGAAAGGGTTTTATTTTTATTTAGTTTCAATCTAAACGGTGTCATTTCTTATTTAAAGAGAAACTTTTAATCCAAACAGTACCGTTTATTCTTTATTTAGTTTTTTATTTATATTAAAATTGTTAGTCAGCCTGGTAAAATAAAGTCAAAATAATTTATCACCAGTCTATCATAGGTGTTTGATAGATGCAATTTCTATCAACCTTGGCGACTAAAAGTATATTACAAACTTGTCATTACTTCCGGGTAGCCAAATAATTTATCACCAGTCTATCATAGGTGTTTGATAGATGAAATTTCTATCACAAGTATGTCATAAATGCATGATAGAAAAAAAAAATCTATCATTCATCTATCGTTGTAGTTCTCTAGATAAAAAATTGTCACACATAGGATTGTCATAGTAGATCATTTTTCTTGTAGTGAAGGCATTTAAACCATTTGGGAGACTTCCTTATTTGCTTTAGTTGAGGCATTTTCTTTGGGCATTAATTATGATTTCACTTTGGTTTGGCATTTATTTTTGAAATTCCAATGGCAATTATGGGATGTAAATTCTTGTAACCGGCCCTGTATAATGTACTCGAATACAATAAGAAAAGATAGATAAATTTTTATGCAATTGGCTTGAGAGTTTAATTCTCTTTGGTTCTTAAACTAATTTTTTGAACTTATTACTCTAGTCTTATAAATCATACCATTTATAGCTAATTGCAGCATCCTCACATTCCAAGGTTCGTACCTTCATTGAGCATCAGGTCGTGTTCCATTCAATTCTAGGTTTAGAATTCGATCTTGGAGACTTAATTGGTTAAGGTCGTGTCGGTTCTTTGGTGGTGCTCATATCACAATGCTTTATCAATATTATTCAAGCTTTTAAACTTGATTTGGAGTGACTTGCATGAAGAAGGCCTTAACAAATTAGGAAGAGGAATCAGATAAAATTTTGTTTCCTAATCTATGTTAGAAAAAAAAAGATCTTTTATTTCCATTTTACTTTAGGATTAGCAATATCTTTTATTTCTTTTTTACTTGAGGATAAACAAAATCTTTTATTTTCTTCTTAGTTTAGGCAAGATCTTTTATTTTCTTTTATTTTAGGTTATATTTAGTAATAAGGAAAACTTTATTCCATCAGTAAAATTCAACTATATAAACACATGCAACCCTATTGAGAATTTCATATCAAAGTTTATAAGTATAGTGATAGCTTTTCTATTAGCTCTTCAAATAACTTTCAAAATTTATCAAAATTTCATCTTGTGGCGTTCTTTCTTGACTTATTACCACAATCTTCTTTTCTTTCTTAAGTGTGGCGTTAACCCTAGATTTCTTATACCATTTGTTCATATCTTTATAAATCAAGTAGAGATGCCCAATGGGGTGGGCCAGCAAGGCCCATGTATGCTCGTGCCCATGCCATGTTGTGGCCACTATATGTTTCGTGTCGTGTCGTGCCTAAAGTTTTTTACTTAGGCCCGGCCTGGCACACGTGCCATGTTGTGCCTAAGAAAAAAAAGCCGAATAAGCTTTTTTTCTAATTTTTTAAATGCGCATGCTAAGCTGTTGGCGTATTTTTTTCAAGTATATCTACTTTTCTTAAGTCTACACCTTTATTCAAATTTAATAAAATTGAAAATTCAAAACTCAAGTCCATATCTAATAAGAATAATCTAATAGAAGTGAGAAAATATAATATTAATTACTAAGTTGGACCTTATGGTATTAGAATTTTTTTAATACTTAACAACAACAATAATAATAAATTTTTCTTGAGGGTTAACTCAATTGTTAACTTAATTGTTAACTTGGATTTACATAGAGTTATAAATCACAATTGATAACAATATTAATGCATATTTATAAAATCATAATATTTATAATTTTATTCATTAAAATCATGATATCAATTATTTATTTAATAAATTATAAATATAAATCAATTATAGTATTTTTTTAAACTCAGAATTAAATGAATTTCAAAAATTCAATTTCAAGTTATTTGTAAAATCATAAAATTTTGAGTTTACTTTCATTACAAAATAAAACATGCTTATTGCGGGCTTTTTATCGTGTCGTGCTTAGCCGATCTGTAATAATGTCATGCTTTTAAGGCCCATGTGCCTAAAATTCTAAATTGGGCACGACCCACGTGTGTGTCGTGCCGTACTGCATGCCCTACCGAAACGTGTTCGTATCATGCCATGTTGTACAGATATGTGTCATGTCCGTGCCGTGCCACGTGCCGTCCGACCCATTGGCTATCTCTAAGGTCAAGGTCTTTATTTTATAACTATTTGAATATAAATAAGAGCGATTCTTCGCAAAAGAACCTCATTACGTGCAGGGTCGCACTTATCTTTATAAGGTTCACATCAAAAGACCCTCTACAAGTCTACATTACTTTTCATTTGGTTTTATAGGGAGGTAGGGGTTTGTGTATAGGAGTTTCTCAGTAAATTACAAAGGAATTATTGAAGAAAATAAAACTCAATTATTTACACTTTGTTAAATCAGTTTGTATGAATGAAGAGATTGAGATAAAGATTAATCCACATGATCCATTAATAATATTAATTCAACAACTCTCAATAGGCCATTAATGATCTTCATCATTTATAGGATTTGATTTTATTCTTCTATTCTATTGATTCAATTTTTTCCCTTTTATATCATATCAAATGAATGATAGAGTTGGCCAAAAAAATAAAAACAAAATAAAAAAATGCACACATTAGACAATCAAAAGTCTGTACATACAGTTGAAAAATTTTAAAAACATGTAGTGAATGGTGATGGTGATAATTGAGCACTCAGTTAACAGAGTATCGCAACATATATATTTATCTACCTTCCTAACTCCTTATGTCATCTTGTGTTTTCCATTTGCTAGTTTAAATTTAAACCGTAAACTTTTTTGTTTAATTTATATAAACCTCATCTTAACTCACCAAATTTGTTGCTGTCAGTAATTGTACTATTCGACGTCCATCCCCAAAATCGCGAGGCGATACACTCTTCTGCTAAGGCTAATGGCCTTTGGGGCAACACTCTATGAAACAATTGTCCTGGCTACAAGCCACGAGATAGCTACCTTCTTTGCAGTGTCACTTGAAGCTAAGTACAATGCCATGCCAGCATTCAAGTGAGTTATATAAATAAATTCAATGGTACGAATGCTTTATAAATTATCATTAGGTTTTTAATTTGCTTCTTTTGTAGGTTCTTTGTAATAGCAAATGCAATTGTTAGCATCTATGGCTTTCTAGTTTTGTTTCTTCCTTTAGATGATCTAGCGATTGGTTGTTGCTTTGACATGGTAAGAGCCTCTAGCAAAGCATATAGCTACTAAGATTATTAGTAAATCAAAATTGGGATTGTACAAGCCTTACTAGCTTTTTTCAATGCTGTGGGTCACTAGCTTTTCACAATGTTGCTCACATCAAGCATATCAGCAGCCTTGACAATTGCTCAAATGGGCAAGAAAGAGAATTCGTCAACAGGTTGGCTATCAATGTGCCACTAAGTCCCCAAGTACTATGACTAAATTACAGAAGCATGCTTTATTGGACTGATCATCTATTTGCTGATGCTTCTCTATTCAATCCATACAGCGGTGTTGAAAGTCTTACTTGTTCAAACGATTTGATGGGTCTCATTATTTCAAGTCTTTTTGGTCACATAGTTTGAGAATTTTATTTCTTCTTTTTATGATGCTTCCTGAATGATAAGAGTATGTGATTGTGGACTTTTATTTGTTTAATCCATAACATCTCGAGATCATTACAAAACAGGAAAAAATGAAAACTGACAGCATTGATTAAGATTTCTTGTGGTAATTAGCCGTAAATGTTATTTGTGGTAACGACATCTGGATCTTCAATTTGTAGGAGCCAACATCATGAAGTCCATGTTTTAAATCATCAAATTATTAATCTTAATTATTATGTCTGCTTCCATTATTTTCTTATCAAAAAATTATTCTTATCTTACCAACTGCATGAAAGTTAACAAATTAATACATTAACATTATAAATCATCAATTAAATATAAATATTATATTATTTAGCATTATTAATGAAATCTAAATTTCAATTAACAAAAACATATATTAAATTAAAGCCAAACTAACCATCTCAAATAAATAAAAGAATACATATTTACATTTAAAAATGATTATATAAACCATTTTGTAATTTCCACAAACCGTTTTTAAAAAATTAAAATAAAATAGAAGAAAAGAATAGAAGAAATTAAAAAGCCGATATTATATTTCAAAACGATGAAATAAAAATTTGGATTACTATGATAGTGTGATGTTGTTGTGCTGCCTAAGAATTGTAACTAGCCAACAAATTGTCCATTGCTTATTTAAACAATTTTTTCTTAGAGCATTACTAAAATATTCATCTAATTTTACTTTTCAAATACTTATTTATTTATCTAGATGATAAATGGATGAATCAAAATCTAATTTTTCTCTAAAAATATTCTTCAAATAGAAACAAGTTTCTATAATTTTAATCAAATTATTCCCTCCCCAAATTTAACTACTCTATTTTTTAATAAAATATTTATAAATCTTGTCTCTATCTTTTTTTAATAAAGTAGTTATATTAATTTTCTCTCTTCTACAATTATAATATAAAGAATAGTATAATATTATTTTAAGAAAGAGAAGTTACTCTTCAATATTGAAGAGAGAGAAGGATAATTTCGTTTAAAAAGTCTTTTAGTAGCCTTTATCACTTATATTGCTCCTCGAATGAGAAGTAAAATCTCATTAGAAGAGTCTTTTCTAAATATTAAGATATTATTAATGTGATTTATAACTCATTTTATCAATTTGTTTTTGATGTGTAAATTTATCCCAATCAATCACCAATTAATTGTTGTATGAAAAAGGAAACAAAAAAAAAACCCACTAAGGTGTTCCATCTCCAAATGGCCGAATTATTAAATAATTTTTTTTAAGAGGCAAGTAAAAACTTTTTGTGAAAGCTTAAAATAGGCAATAATATTTCTTTTTGTAAAAGCTCAAAATAGGCAATAATATTTCATTTTGCAAATGAAAAAACTATATTAGAGTCACCTCAAATACAATACTTAAGATAACTTAAGCACTTAAGCCTCAAGTCTCATTCACTATAAATTTTTCTTTGAAACAATTTCACAAATTAAATCTTATGAGTCATTACTTAAGGGATGGCAAATTGGATAGCCATATATCTAATCCAATTGGATTGGATAATATCCATCCAAAATCTTCTTGGATATGAATATGGATATTTTTAAAAATATCCAATTAGATATTGGATGGGTATGAATATTTAATGGATATCCAAAATCTAATTAATTTATCCATTTAAAGTTAAAAAAAATTATATTGTTAAACAAACATAAAAAAAACAACAAAATCTAATTTTCTCATATTAACTAGTGAAAAATTTAAATTCCTCTTATATTAAAAACTAAAGTTTTCAAAATTACTCTTTAATTTTTTAACTTATTTAATATTATTAATAATTATTATTTTATTTTATTGATTTAATATTATAAATAGACCTCCAACGGAAAGTCATCGGACCACCACCGGACATCGCCGGACCACCATCGGACACGCTGGAATGTTGCCAGAATTACCGACGGATCTCGTCGGAAGGTCACCAGACCACCGTCGACTTCGCCGAAAAGTTACCATTATATGTGTGTGTGTGTATATATATATATATATAACTAATATAAATAGTTTAATAGTTCAATTTGATATTGGAATTTTAACTATTTTATATTATTATTTTTATATAATAAAAATAAAATATCCATGGATATCCATGAATTTCCATAGCTATATGGATAAAATCCATATTCATGTCCAATATTAAATACTGTATATGGATATAGATATATCTATTATGAATAATTATAAATTTGTATTTAAATGGATATTATCTATCTATAATTAGATATTTACAATTCTATGAGAGAGTAAAAAAGTTTCTACCCATCTAATTACCTAATTTAGATTCATAAAACCACAGTCGAATAAAAAAAACAAACCACACTACCCGCTACAGCTGCAACTACTATTGATTAATCTTCTTTATTGATCAATAAATTAAATATAAATAAATAAACAAATGAAGGAAAGGACTTGGTCGGCGAGCAAAGTCAAGCCTCTCAACTTGATCCTTATCTATTTTTCCAAACCCCAACACAAATAATTTCTCATTTAAAAAACGTTTCATTTATTATTTAAAATTTTCTTTAATTAATCCCAGTTACAATCGACAAGTTCCAATACGGCACCGTATAAAACCCGCGAAACTTCCGTTTCAATCCTTGAGCGTTGAACGATACAAGCAAAAAAAAATTTCTCAATCTATCATTCATTCGTTACTCATCCTCTTTCTGTCTAAAAATCAAAACCCTTATTCTTTCGTTCTCAACCATTTTCCACATTTGCGATCGCTTAATCGATGGCTTCTGGATCGTCGGGCCGGGCAAATTCGGGCTCCAAGGGGTTCGATTTCGGGTCGGATGATATTCTCTGCTCGTATGAGGATTACCCTAACCAAGATGCTTCGAATGGAAGCCATTCGGATCCTGTGACGGGGTCCGGTTCCAGTAAGGTATTTAAAGTTTAATTTTTTCTGTTTCTTTTGGGAGCTGTGATTAGGGTTTCATATTTGGGATTTATTTGATCTTTGTATAGAATGATGATCTCTCGGATTTTGTTGAAATTCAATATTAATTAATAGATCTTATTCATTGTCTTCATACTAATTAGGCTTTTGTTTTAATTGCTTGCTTGGGGGGTTTTTAGGGTTTATGCAGCGAGTTGAATTGTTAATTTATCATCATATATGCAAATACGAGTTAATTTCATCTGATTGATGACATATGTTTGTGCGTATGTGTAAATTTGATGACTTTTACACTGTTATTAATTCTTGGCTCAAGGACAATAATTTGTTGGTGGAGGCATCAAAAGTGAATTTAGGAAAGTTTAATCATGTTTTGAGAGCAGTATCTCTGTGCAGGAGTTTCTTTTCTTGTTTTGTGCGACTTGAGGGAGGGGGGAATCCTTAAGTTTTGGTTTGTTAAAGGCTCAAAATATGCTAGTTTGGTGGATTTATTATTGAAAGTGGTACCAGAATTGTCAACTCTTTAGTTTCATTTTCTGCTTTTGTCGTTTTCAATGGTAGCTTGTCTTAGTTATGAATTCCAATTAACAGTGGCGAAACCAGAATTTTGATTTTGAGGGTTGCCAAAATGTATCGCAAGTTCAAATTTTTGGTTAGAGGCGAATTCATAATGCAAAATTTAAAGGTTAAAAATTATGAAATAGTTAAAAAAATTACAACAAAATAAAATGATATTATTCAAAATATTTTTAAAGAGATATTCAGACCTAAAACTTAGTGAAATGACTCAAAACAGATAGAAGATAAAGAAAGCCTTGTATTTTGAGGATTTGAGGTATGGTTCTTTTTTATGGGAGAGAGAAATTGAATAGTTTACTTTTTGTTTAAATACAACAAAATAGAAGGACTATATTTTCGTGGGTGGCTGCCTGGTCATTTTTGTGCTTCTGTCTTTTTATTTTTTGATCTAATATTTTAACAATTTTCAAAATATTGGGGGTTGCCCAGGCCACTGAAGGCATTAGGGTGGTTCTGCCTTCGCAGTTACTTTCTTTCTCTTTTTTTTTGTCTTTTTCACTTTTTTATGCTAGCTCACGTTATATTTCAATGCCACATGTTGCGAATGGTTGTCATTGGCTTGTCTATTATATAGCTAAGTTTCTGCTGCGCCTTTATTTCAGCAGGATTTTCAAAAAGGCAGAAGGCCAAGACCATCAATGTTTCATGCCTATAGCCAGCCAGACGATTGTCTAAACGAAGATGTAGTTTCTGCTGTTGAAATAACCATGAAAAAGCATACTGATGGTGTCGTGCGTTTTCTCGAGGGAATCAGTTCTCGTCTGTCACAGTTGGAGTTGTATTGCTATAACCTTGATAAATCAATGGTAGAAATGCGATCTGATTTAGTTCGTGATCATGGGGAGGCAGACACGAAGCTTAAATCTCTTGAGAAACATCTCCAGGAGGTGAGTTAGATCTTTAAGTTACATACATCGAGGTATTGCCTTGAATTTCTCGTCTCATGAAACCTTATGTGTTTATGAAGTGTTTGATGTGGCTTAATACAGCGGCTAGGACTTGGCTGTAATCTTGTGATATCTCTTCTTTTTTCTAGACCCACATTATATTATTTGTGCTTGTCAATAAATATCTTATGATAACAAATTGTTCTTTTTCTTTGTTTTCTTCCTGTCCTTCTATTTGCATTGTGGTGCCTTTGGAAAATGGCTGAGGTCGACTTCAGGTCTCCTTGAACTTTGCTTGCGCAACAGTTTTCCTTTTAACTTAAATTATATGTGGATAATGCAATTCCTTTTTTTGCCTCACTGCCTACCTGTTGGACATTGTTTTGAAACCTTTTAGTAAATAATAACTCTGTATTCCCTCCCTCTCCCCAAAAAAAAAAAAAAAAAAAACCATGAAAACACAAAAAAGGAAAAAGTTGAAATGAAGTAAAATTCTCTTTATGGGATGCGTGGATTTGAAAATTTGGCCAAGTCTTTGCATATACTGATGCACATTTCCCATTGTTGGGTTCAGTTAGTTCTCCTTGTTATCAAGTTGGCCTTGCCTGGCAACTTCCACACTTGCTGGAAGTGCGTATTTAATGCAGAAGCAGTTTGATGTTGTTAAACAATAAAATCATGTTTTTCTTTGTTTCGTTCATAAACTTGATGTGGTCTATTAGTAGGTTAACACCTCTGAAGTTGGAGAATTGACTTTTTTATTTCCTGTTTCAGGTCCACAGGTCTGTGCAGATTCTGAGAGACAAGCAAGAACTTGTAGAAACTCAAAAGGAACTAGCTAAGCTTCAGCTTGTCCAGAAAGATTCATCTTCATCAAGCCATTCGCAATCAAATGAGGAGAGAGCATCACCAGCTGCTTCTGAGCCTAAAAGGGGTGAAAATACAACAGCTGACATGCAAAATCAGCAGTTAGCTCTTGCTCTCCCTCATCAAGTTGCTCCCCAACAACAGCCTGTGGCTCCGCTCCCCCAGACCCTCCCTCATCAAGTTGCCCCCCAACAACAGCCCGTGGCTCCGACCCCCCAGACCCCACCTCAGAATGTGTCTCATCAGCAATCCTATTATATGCCTGCAACCCAGTTACCTAATCCCCCAGCCCCAGCCCCAGCCCCCATCCAACAGCCTCAAAGTCAATATCTGTGTACTGATACTCAGTACAGACCTCCCCCACTACCAGACTCCTCTAGGGTGACACCACAGCCTCAACAATCTCAGCCTAATCCAGTCCCTCATGGTCACCATTTCCTCCCTCAGTATCAGCAGCAATGGCCTCAGCAGGTACAGCAAACACAACAACCCACTGTGCAGCCACAGATTAGGCCGTCGCCAACTGTCTACCCATCATACCCTCCTAGCCAACCAACAAACCCATCTCCTCCAGAGATGTTGCCAAATAGCGCTCCTATGCAAGTGCAGTATACAGGAGTTCCTCAACCAGTATCTACCCGTGCTGATGTTATGCCTTATGGGTATGGTGCACCTGGTAGACCAGTTCCACAGCAGCCACCGCCGCCCCAACCCCAGCCAATTAAGGGCAACTATGGGGCACAAACTGGCGATGGGTATGCAGCTGCTGGCCCTCGTCCTCCGCTTCCTCCAGGGAGTGGTTATATGATGTATGATAGTGAATCGGGGAGAACACCACATCCACCTCAACAATCTCACTTTGCACAAGGTGGATACCCTTCACAACCTACCACAGGCAGTAATCTTTTGGCCCGGAATCCTAGTCAGCCACAATTTATTCGCAACCATACTTACAGTGAATTGATTGAGAATCTGGTTAGTATGGGTTACAGGGGAGATCATGCTGCAAGCGTGATTCAGAGGATGGAGGAGAGTGGGCAGCCTGTTGATTTTAATGCAGTGCTTGACAGGCTGAATGTGCATTCTTCTGGGGGTTCTCAAAGAGGAGGATGGTCAGGATAAAGAAAGTAATTGTCATCCATATTTACAGTGACAGTTAACTTAAATCCTGCCTTGCATTTGAATAAAGTTGACTTTATCATGTAGAGTGTACCGTGTGTAACCTTATTTTATGTATTGCCCTGTAAACAAAATGCTTGTCTGTCTATCTTTATTTCGTTCATTTTCTTATGAACGGATATGGTGTTGGCTTTGACGCTTTGTGGACTGGACGGCACGGTTATCATGAGCTAATTAACTAGCGAAAAATACATATTACAAAACTAGGATATTTCCGGACTGGAACCTGGATAGTTCGGGTGAGAGCAGCATATCCTGAACAATTAGACTACAAAGATGATCTTAAGTGCAGTGGCTTTTTTTTAATCGACTTGTTGAGTAAACAATAAATATGCTGGGGGCTAAACCCCAGGCAAGCAACTTACCACAAATAAAAGCGAGAAGATATTGTTGGAATCGCAGTTTGTTCTCCAAGCTCCATAATGATTCATGCAAAACCAATAATTTACTTTAGCTCATGAACTTTGAGTTCCATCATCATCAAGATTTTACTTTCAGAAATGACTATGATATCTGGTTGTTCGCAATTTCTTAAGTTCCCATGACCAGAAACATAAAAGTTACATTGATCATCTTACAAGTCTTTATTTAGTGTGATTATCCGTAAAAAATATATTTATTTGAGGTTTGAGCTGGCAAATTGAACGTAATTAGTCAAAGGCTATTGCTATAATGGTGTCATTGTGAGCTTGAAGCCCCATCACCATGCCGCGTTTTAACTCTTAACTGTTGATTCAGGTAAAATGTATCAAATGGTTGAGATTGAATATAAAATAAAAAATAGAAAAATATGGGTCGGTTGCTTTGTCTTCCAAAAATTCCTAATTTTTTCTCTTCTGCTAAATCATCTCTCTCTGCAATCCCTCTCTTAGATTTGCTCACTAATCACATAAAACCAAAGCCACCATCTCGCTCACAGCAAACATCTAGTTGAATCCATCAACCAGTTACTGTCCATCAACACATCTTCCTCTCATTCTCTTTCATTTTCGAGTTAACGACAAGGTAAAAAATGTTATCTTAACTTTTATGCTTTTAATGGTGACTACTGAAACCTCTGTTTGTACTCCCTCATTCGACATGTATCATTTATGCATTATATTAAAATTTTTATGCTGTGTAAAAAAATTAGGGACTTATGAATTTTGAGTGAAAAAAGATGCTTAGATAACGAAAAATTGATGGTCAATAGATGATTAATAGTTTGGAAGCATGAAATTAACAAGAAAAGCATAAGAAAATGTCGGATTGTAGTGAGAGAGAGGTATGGGTTTTGAGATTTAGAGAGAGAAGATGAAGAATGAGTCAAACCGGCTAGCTGCCTACTTGAAGCGACCAACTGCCTCGTTATGGTATGTTTCTACCTTCTAAGCAGTTAGATGCTTGGACCAAGTTGGTAGCCACTTGTTTTTGGCAGAATGTCTACCTCTCAAGCGGCTGGCTGCATCGACCAAGTAGCTAGTTACTTGTTTAGCTACTACAAGTAAGGCGTCTATCTGTTTCCCTTGAATTTCGAACAATATTACAATAATACTTGTTTTATTTCAAGAATCTGACATAAATGATTATTGTAAGCTTATGTGCTATGAAATTGAGTTTCGTTTAACAGCTTGAGGTGTAGTTTGCATATGGTGGCAATTTAGATTTGCTGTTGCATACTTGTTCATATAAAATCGTAGTCGAATAGCAAACAGATCTGCAAGTATTCGGAAAAAATGTGTATATGTTGTTTTGGTACAAGTAAATTTTCGTACTTAAATCTAGTACTTCACCTAAAGAATCAGTCTCCCCAATTTAAAATTTTTAATTGTTGGTAGTGTTTTGTTTTAGATTTTCATGGATTGTTAAAATCATTTCAATAGGTAGTTAGATTATTATCTTGGACAAAATTTTATTTGATTAATATTGGACTGAATTTTGTGGATAATTTTTTACTGTCTCTACTGTTATTTGCTGTTTTTTTTTTTTTACTTTTCTCTGCTGTTATTGATTAAATTGACAATTTTATCAATGTGATGTATATTAAAGGATTTTAACAATATAATCTAATTATAACATGGATATACAAATGCTACAAGTGCAAGATTTGGTCAAAGATCATGGATACACTTTTTATAAGTAAAATTGATTTCTTTGAGGTTTTTATGTTAACAATTAGTTTTGTTTGTGCCATTGGCGTAACATTGGATGTTACCTATTATAAATTTAAAACAAATATGCTTGGGAAAAAAGGGGCACGCAAGGTGTGTAGGGTCAAAATCATTGAAAAATGAGAAAAAAAAAACTAACAAATGAGGAGAAACATCAATTTCTAACAATTCCTGAGACCCTATTCTAGATGTTCGTGAAACCAGTGGTGCAGAAATTGATCTAGACTAAACAAATGAGAATAAATATGACCAATTTCTATTATTTTGATGTTTTGCGAATGCCTTCACAAATGTTATTTCCTCATTCTTACCTAAGCAACAAGATGCAGTTAAAGAACTTAGTTTTGAAAGTATTGTAGACATAAAATGTGGTCATTTAAGACGAGTTTTGTGAAACACTTGTCCAATAGTGTGACACAAAGAGGCATTATATACTTGTGCATGGCAAAGAGTATTATCTAAATACTACAACCTTCCGCATCATACACATACCCCAGTGGTATCAGAGCCAAATACCCAACGCAGAGGTGGTATCATTTATAATTCTAAGTAATATTATTTGATCTCCTAAAAGAGGATTAACCAAACATGGAAGCAATCTCATCTTCAATCTTAACTCCTTCATCATCTTCCTCTCATATTTCTCTTTCATTTACTCTATCTCTTCCAAAGTCATGTTTCAAATACTTAGCCTCTAAAATTGAAAACCTTGTTAAATATTCTTATATCCCCGATTCTGCTCAAATCCATGAATTCTAGTTCCCCATCATGAGTCCTTATAATCTATACAAACAAAAAATTTCTTTCACTAAAAGTATTCGCACATTGATCTCCACCAAAAGACAACTCCCAAAAGAATATATTCAGTCTTTTGGACTGAACCAGTGTGGTTTACAAGCTTCTCAAAGTGAACAGTGTGTCATTTTAGAAATACCCCAAGATCTCGTCGCCAACTGAAAACGAGAAGGGTATATGCATCTCCATCTTGGCGGTGTAAGATTAATCCTCACCCTCCATGGCAGAAAAGGTTTATCTATTACGGTCAGGATTGCTCTGTTAGACACCAAGTTCAAATAGTACCAACACGTTGTTATAGGAACTGTCCTAACCACACTCCATGCTGGCAGTGTCCTCTTAACCTTTTACCCAAATTTCAATCTCTCTCTTGAGGAACCCAACCTTCCCATGACCCTTAAAGTCCAAATCCAACTCCAAGGAGCAGAACAAATAGCCACATCAAAGATAGGAACTCTTCATCACTAAATAGTGTATCGATTACAAAATCATGCACTTAATCTTCCCACACCACACAACACATCTGATGCCTTAATGATTCTCGCAGACACAGACATAATTCCAACCATCATCCAAATTCCCAAACAAATTCAAAAACAATAATTGCTCAAACTTATGCCTCTTGAATTGTTGAAAAACTATGAGTATTTCCACCAAAACTCTGAACCAGTTCAAACCACAGAAACCACATTTGAAAGACGACAAAATAGTCAAGTCAAATTATCTTTTCAAACACCTGACACCAAGTTTTTTTTAGACACTTCACAATTTTTCTACACTGCTATGATAACAGCAGTTCAAACTGATCAAAAAAAGAAACTTCCCATTCATGGTTTCTCATCAGAAGGATATCCAGTATATCCAGACAAAATTAATGGTTATTTCTTATGGGATGCTTGAAACCCATATGTGCAATCTAGATTGTCTTTGCTTGGATGATACGTATTGATGACAAATTAGAAGTTATGAGGAGAAAGAAAAGAAGAAAAACAAATCCCCCCCCTCGCAATAACATCTTGTAGCCCTCTTCCTCCATAACCTCTACCATATCCCAAACCTTCTATTCACCAAATAAGATCATGCATTATGTTTTCAAGCCAATCTAATGAAGAATCATTCTCTCCTCTTGAAACACAGACGGACACGCAAACCAGAGTTATCTCAAATTCTTTTGTCCAATCCTTAGTTACGACCTTTAAGTAGCCTGAAGAACCAAAACAATATGAAACAATTTTAAATTGGCAAACCCAAAATGTCGATGCTCAAAACCAAACTCTTCTAACAACTCGGAAAGAAAATTGATCGAGTTGTGAGTCAAGTCTCTCAGACTAAAATTAAAGTTGATTCAATCAGCAATCGTCTTGATCAGATATACATCCATCTACAAGATCGTATCTCTGAGCTAGACACCGACCTCCGACAAATGATCAACAACCACATATGGGGTCAAGAGTTTAATAAAAAAGAAGCAGAGATAAAAAAGCTCAAAGCTGAATTGATAAGAATTGATGCTGAAAAGACTCAACCTTCCCTTTTTACTCAAACACAAACCCCAGCGGTACCTCCTTCGATCTTTGAAACTTATGCACCTTTCGACACACCATCCAAACCTCGACAACCTATTTACAATTAATTCTTTGGATTCTCCCAGCTTCAACCAACTCCTCAACCAAAGTCATCTTCACCCAAAAAATCAAAATCCAAAGTCAAGATCTCAGAACCAAAGTCAAAGGCAACTTCATCTTCATCTGTTCCAAAAGCCACTCTTGAGCCTCCAAAAAAAAGACAAAGGTCCAATGGATCAGTATCATTATCATACTGTCCAAAATACATCTTCTGACTCTTAGCCAGAAAAAATCTATGATCGAAATCCATCAGAGTCCAATCTGTTTTCCTCTTCCTCATCCACAAATTCAGTCGGTACCTCCAGTGACTCTGAATTTGAATATGCTGACATTACAAGCATATTAATGGCCACTAAAACTGAAGATCCAAGCACTTTAACAACTACATCTATTGTTGAAGACAATTCTTCTGATGCTGAAACTAAAGCATCTCCAACATAACTAGAGCCATCAATGCCTCCACCAGTCCCTGATCACTCAACAAAATCATCTCCAGCTTATTAGTTCATATTTGATGACATTTCCTGTCATAAAGGCCTGCTCACTACAAGAATTTGCCGCATGGATTGACCTCCAAAGAACCAAACCTAATGCTCAACCTTAAGCTGTTCTCCGCGAATTCATGGCCCGGTCAACGAGTTCTTTGCGAGACTGGTTAGAAAGACTGGGAGAATACAGATAGCTCCAATTCATGCAATCTTCAATTGGCACAACACTTAATATCATCCATGAACAACTCATAGGTGAAAAGACAGCATCTACCGATGCAGATAGAAAAAAGTATCATAAGATGAAGTGCTGCTTGCTCAAAAGACACCTTTTGGAATCTCATTTCAAAAGAATGAATATTCTATTTTATAAGATGAATGAGTTTAACGAGCCATCTCTCAAACATGTTTTTATAGCCTCTCTTCCTTCTGAGTTACAACTTGATCTTCAAAGGAAACTCACAGTCACTAATCTTTCACTAATCTTAGCATAGCTGATATCTCTCTGGAAAAGATTTTTCAAATGGTAATGCTATGTCTCAATAAGATCTATGAGCAAAAAGAATTCTTTGAAGATCTCATGGAAGACAAAAATTCTTTTTCTGAAGTCTGTAAAAAATCCTATCTCAGGATAGAATGCAAAGATGAAAAGAAGTGTATCTGCCAGACCAGAAAGAAGAAACATTTGCAAAAACACTTCCATAGACAATCATCCTCTAAAAAACCTCTCTGATATTTCAGAAAAAAAGGATGCTTCCCAGTACAGAAAGGAAAAGCACAACTGTTGTTTCATTTGCAAGAAACGCGGTCACTGTGCGCGAAACTGTCCTCACAAATCGGCCAAAGCTGTTCGTCTCATACAACATCTTCAACATTCTTCCCTGTTATCTGAGAATGAAGATGTTGAATCAAATTTTTCAGAACAGTCAGAATAAGATGATCATACTACCTTCATTATCGCAGAATCTTTTGATTCTAATAATATTTCAGTTATTTCTACAGTTTAAGCTATCAACCATGTTTCCACCATTCCTGAACCTTCTTTAAAAATGTCAATCCTTCATTCAAAATTTCATAAACCTATTCCTATAATCGGGTTTATTGACACTGGCGTAGATACCAGTATGATTGATCCTTTTGTCATTCCTTCTCATTGTTGGAAAACACACTTGAAACTTTTCCGAGCAATTAATGGAGAAACTTTTGAAACCACTTTGATTACCAAAAAACCCATTGGTATTCAATTCTTTCCGAGTTGCATAATGTGGAAAAAGATTGTAGCATCTAAACTTCCAAATAAAGATTTATTTATAGGTTTTGACATTCTTCATTTGGTTGAAAACCTATTCCTCACCAGTTCTGGAGTTCGCTACAAGCAAATGTTCTTGCCATATACAGATACATTACGCCTGTATGCACTTTCCAAAACATCATCCTCATACAGTCATATTTCACAGAAGTTCCGAGAGTTTTGTCTAGAAAATCATTCACAGTTCTGCCACCTTTCACCATTTTAGAATAGTAAACAATTTTTTATTCACCTTCCTTTCAAGCTTAACAAAGACATCAACCCCACCAAAGCATCACACCTGGGTATGTCTCCTTCTGACCTCTTACTTGCTAAGCAAGAATGTTCTCAACTGCTTCAACAATGTCTCATTGAATGCACTGATTCAGATTGGGTTTGTTAAGCATTCTTTGTTGAAAAACGTTCTGAATTAGTTCATGGAAAAAAGAGGTTAGTGATTGATTACCAGCCACTTAATTCTTTCCGTAAAGATGATAAGTTTCCCCTTCTAAACATCTAGACCATATTTGTCCATCTTCAAGGGGCTCGTATCTTTTCTAAGTTTGATTTAAAAGCTAGTTTTTGGCAACTTGGTATTTTACCAGTTGACCGTCACAAAATCTATCTTCTGCATCCCTGATGCTCATTATCAGTGGATTGTTATGCTTTTTGGTCTTAAAGTGGCTCATTCATTATTTTAAAAAGCCATGACAAAAATATTCAGTCCTGTTCTTCATCATGTTTTGATATACATTGATGATATCTTATTATTTTCCTCTGACCATGAGAGCCACCTGAAACTCTTTTTGGATTTATTTCATATTGTACAGGAACACGAAATCATGTTTTCTGAAAAGAAAAACAACATAGCAAAAGAATCAATTGACTTTCTTGGCATGGTGATTAAAGATGACCAGTATCAACCTAGTCCATAAATTGCAACTGAATTATTAAGGTTTCTAGACACACATCTCAACAAAAAGTAGATCCAACAATTCCTTGGGATTGTTAATTATGTAACTAATTTCATCCTATCGTTAATTATGTTCGTAATTTCATCCCTAAAGTTGCAATCCATACAAGCCAGTTGTCCTGCATGCTAAAACAATAGTGCCCTCTATGGGGACTAGCACAAACAGAAGCTGTCCAACAACTAAAGGTGATAGCCTAGTCATCTCCTCCTTTCCGAATTCCCACGAGTGGACAATGCGTTCTACAAACTAATGCCAGTAATGATTATTGGAGTGCCATTCTTCTTGAAGAGATAAATGGTGTACATCACTTCTGTGAATATGCTAGTGGACAATTCAAAAACTCTGAAAAGAATTACCATGTGATCTACAAAGAGATTTTGACGGTCAAGTATGGTATTAAAAAGTTTGAATTTCATCTAATTAGCTATAAATTTCTTATCAACATGGACAACTCTTTTTTTCCTCAGATCTTTGACTTCAAAAATAATTTACTCCTTGACAAACAGTTGCTTAGCCTTAAAAACTAGTTTTCTAAATATGATTTTACTGTCTAACACATAAAAGACAAACAGAACCTCATCCCAGACTTCCTTACACGTCCTGCTATAAATAAACCTTCACTTATTTCCTCTATCCACACTATCCCAATTATAGCCATGAATCGTCAACTTCATTTCAAATCTCTCAACTAGAGAACCTTCCTCATAAACATTCCTTTTCAATCAGCCTACCAGATGTAAGACTTTGCAAAGAAACTTCTTTACCGATATTTCTTCAATGTTCGAAACAAAAAGCCTGATCGCTTTCCTTCCCTTTGTATAGAAAACCTGTTTCTCACATGTCTTACCATGTTTTCCCTAGCCATCTGCGAAGATAAGTTATAGTACATGTGGTGCTCACTACCCTATATGCGACCAAACTAGTCTTTCCTGTTAAACCAATCCTCACACACATCACCACTCCTGAGTTCTCATTAGATCTTCTCTAAACTCTCCTTGAGTGGTATTCACCATTCACGTGGTGACGAAAACAACTCAAAAATCTGTATACTTTGCATGAAGAAGCCAACCTATTCACTACAGTCTTCATCATTCATAGATCTCACTTCCAGCACATAGAAACAAGAGACTTCTAGACACAAGATATGACCTATGAATGGAAAACTTGTCCTCTGTTCCATGATACATCTGTTACCTCTGTTCTTAAGTCATATTTAATGGAACTCAACAATGTTTAGCCACCTACCACAAATATCCACTAAACCTCTCTTGGATCATAACACATCTTGGAAATTTTGCCAAAGAAACAGACTTGTACTTCAGGTTCCAGTTCAAGTCCTCAAGGAATCTTTAGAATCTTTGTCATGGAACAACGTCCTGACTACACTAATGTCCTGTTCCAAGATGCTGAGGATCCATGGGAAGATTTTCAGTCTCTTCTCCATACTAAAAATACCCGTTACACTATCATAGACCTAAACCCTCCTACTACATTAACCCCAAAAGAAATGACTAATGTTGATAAACTAGCCTATCTACAAGCTGAAGCTTATCTTGATCACAGACAGATCTGCCGTGCCAAACAACAATATCAAAAAGAAATTGGCGATGTGTCTCCATCAAACTACCCATCCACTCCATGATTGCAGACACGCATGAGAATCTTTAGCTTTTACTTTTTTTAAAAAGTTTACTTTAATATTTAGACAAGGGTCCTATCTTGTCTAAAGTATGTTTTCTGCTTTTCCTTTTTAATTTTGGCACGGTGTGCTTTAATTATTATACTTTTGTAAAAGATAAGATTCTTATCTTATCTCTCATTCTTCAAGATCTCTATATAAGGATCTCTCTATCCCTTTGTAAGACAGGAGTGAATTTGGAATAAAATCAGTTTTCTTCACATCATGTTTCTCTAAGTCTTTTTCTCTCTTCTAGGAATCAAATAAATTATTCGGGGTTAATAATGATACGCTCACCTCTAATTTTCTAAACTAAGTATGCTCTGCACTTGCCTTCAGCCTAAAGATCATGTGCATCAGAAATGTCTTGTTTTATCCTTCAAAATCGATTTTTGTAAAATGAAATTGTTTTCTCACAATGTTCACCCTCTTTGAAGGCCAAGAGTGTTGTATTTTTAGGTGGTATCGTGAAAAACTGTTTTCAAAGATTGAATTTCAGATTTGGTATTTGATGGATAAATGTATATCGGCTGGAAACCAGAACTTGTAGGTTATTGGTCTTAAGGATAGACTTTTGTTTGTTTTAGATCTGGAAACTTGGGCTGGGCCTAACTCAGCCCCAAAAGAGCTCTCAAAGAGTGAGGATTGCCCAACGCTTATTAGCGACCATGAGCTTTGGCTTGCCAACGATGTGGGATAAGAGCTTATCATTCACTCTACCCTTGCCCTCAGGGCTTGGCTCTGATACCAACTTGGGACAGGCCTAACTCAGCCCCAAAAGAGCTCTCAAATGGTGAGGATTGCCCAGCGCTTATAAACGACCAGGAGCTTTGGCTTGCTAGCGATGTGGGATAAGAGCTTATCATTCACTCTACCCTTGCCCTCGGGCCTTGGCTCTGATACCAACTTGATGTACGTGACATTGTTATACTAGATTTAAAACAGAACAAAATCTATTTCTAGGACCAATAGCCCGTAAATTTTGGTTTCCAGCCGATATACACTTATCCATTAAATATTAAATCCAAAAATCATTCTTTGAAAACAGTTTTTCACGATACCACCCGAAAATACGACACTATTGGCCTTCAAAGAGGGTGAACGTTGTGAGAAAATAATTTCATTTTATAAAAATCGGTTTTGGAGGATAAAACAGGACCTTTCTTATGCATAGGATCCTTAGGCTTAAGGCAAGTGCAGAACATACTCATTTTAGAAAATTAGAGGTGAGCGTATCATCAATAACCCTCAAATAATTTCTTTGATTCCTAGAAGAGAGAAAAAGGTTTAGAGAAACATGATGTGAAGAAAACTGATTTTATTCCAAATTAACTCCTCTTTTACAAATGGATAGAGAGACCCTTATATAGAGATCTACAGGAAGGAGGGATAAGGCGGGACCCTTATCTTTTACAAAAGTAGAATAATTAAAGCACACCATGCCAAAATTAAAAAGGAAAAACATAAAACATACTTTAGACAAGACAGGACCCTTATCTAAATATTAAAGCAAACTTTTTTAAAAAAGAAAACGCTAAAGATTCCCATGCGTGTCTGCAATCATGGAGTAGATAGGTAGTGTGATGGAGACACATCGCCAGTTTTTTTTTATATTGTCGTTTAGCATGGCGGATCTATATATGATCAAGATAAGCTTTAGCTTATTGATATGCTTCTTCATCAGAACTAGTCATCTCTTTTACGGTTGATGTAGCAAGAGGGTCTGTGACAGTGTAATGGGATTTTCAGTATGGAGAAGAGACTGAAAATCTTCCCATGGATCCTGAGTGTCTTGGAATAGAACATTAGTGTAGTCAGGATGTTGTTCCATGACGATGATTCTTTGAGGACTTGAACTGAAACTTGGAGTACAAGTTTGTTTTTTTAGCACAATTTTCAGGATGAGTAATGGTCCAACAGAGGTGTGGTGGATGTTTGTGGCAGGTGGTTGAATATTGTTGAGTTCCATTAGGTATGACTTGAGAACAGAGGTAACAAATGTATCATGGATTATGGTATAAGGGTGAATAATGGTATAAGGGTGAGGACAAGTTTTCCATTTATAGGCCATATCTTATGTCCAGAAGTCTCTTGTTTTTGGGTGCTGGAAGTAAGGTCAATGAACGATGAAGACTGTAGTGAATAGGTTGGCTTTTTCTTCTGACATTCTGTCTAATCCGTTAAAAGTATACAAATTTTTGAGTTGTTTTCGCCACCACGTGAGTGGTGAATACCACTCAAGGCGAGTCCAGAGAATGTCTGATGAGAACTCAGCAGTAGTGATGTGTGTGAGGACTGGTTTAATAAGAAAGACCAATTTGGTAACATATAGGGTAGTGAGACACCACATATACCATAACTCATCTTCGCAGATGGTTGGGAAAGACATGGTAAGGCCTGTGAGAAACAAGTTTTTCATACAAAGGGAAGGAAAACGATTAGGTTTTTTGCTTTGAACACTGAAGAAATACCGGTAAAAGAATTTCTTTGCAAAGTCTTGCATATGGTCGGTTGACTGAAAAGGAATGTTCATTGGAAATGTTCTTTGGTTGAGAGCTTTGAAAGGAAGTTGACGATTTATGGCTATAACTGGGATGGTGTGGATGGAGGAAATAAGTGAAGGTTTATATATAGCTGGACATGTAAGGAAGTCTGGGATGAGGTTTTGTTTGCCTTTTATGTGTTGGACAGTAAAATCATATTTAACAAACCAGTTTTTGAGGCTGAACCATGTTTGTCACGGAGCAACTTATTTTTGAAGTCAAAGATCCTAGGAAAAGAGGAGTTATCCATGTTGATAAAGAATTTACGGCTGATTAGATGAAATTCAAATTTTTTGATGCCATACTTGACCATCAAAATCTCTTTGCAGATCACATGGTAATTCTTTTCAGAGTCTTTGAATTGCCCGCTAGCCTATGCACAGAAGTGACATACACCATTTATCTCTTTAAGAAGAATGACCCTTCAATAATCATCACTGGCATTGGTTTGTAGAATGTGTTGTCCAGTTGTGGGAATTCAGAGAGGAGGAGGTGACTGGGCTATCACCTTTAGTTGTTGGACAACTTCTGTTTGTGCTAGTCCCCATGGAAGGCACTGTTTTTTGAGCATGCGGGACAACAGGCTTGTGTGGATTGCAACTTTAGGAATGAAATTACGGACATAATTAACAATCCGAAAAAATTGTTGGATCTATTTTTTGTTGAGATGTGTGTCTGGAAACTTTGATAATTCAGTTGCAATATGTGGATTAGATTGATAATGGCCATCTTTATTCACCATGCCAAGAAAGTCAACTGATTCTTTTGCTATAGCACAATATGAAAGAAATTCAAAAAGAGTTTTTGGTGGCTATCATGGTCAGAGAAAAATAATAAGATATCATCAATGCATATCAAAGCATGATGAAGAACAAGACTGAAGATTTTTGTCATGGTCTTTTGAAATAATGAAGGAGCTACTTTAAGACCAAAAGGCATAACAGTTCACTGATAATGGGCATCAAGGATGTAGAAGGTAGTTTTGTGACAGTCAATTGGTGAAATTACAAGTTGCCAAAAACTAGACAAACTTAGAGAAGATACGAGCCCCTTGAAGATGGACAAACAAGGTCTAAATTTTTAGAATGGGAAACTTATCCTTTTTAAGTAAAGAATTAAGTGGCTGGTAGTTAATAACTAACCTCTTTTTTCCGCGAACTAATTCAGAACGTTTTTCAACATAGAAGGCTTGACAAGTAGAAGGTCGGAAGGGGATATACCCGAGTGTGATGCTTTAGTGGGGTTGATGTCTTCGTTAAGCTTGAAAGGAAGGTGAATGAAGAATTGCTCATTTTTCCAAAGAGGTGAAAGGTGGTGGAACTGTGAATGGTTTTCTGAACAAAACTCTAGGAACTTTTGTGAAATATGACTATATAGGGATGGTGTTTTAGAAAGTGCATACAGGCGTAATGTATTTGTATACGACAAGAATATTTGATTGTAGCGAACTCCAAAACTAGTGAGGAATAGGTTTTTAACCAAATGGAGAATGTCAAAACCTATAAGTAAATCTTTATCTGAAAGTTTGGATTCTACAATCTTTTTCTAAATTACCAATGGATTTTTTGGTAATCAAAGTGGTTTCAAAAGTTTCTCCATTAACTACTCAAAAGTTTCCCAACAATGAGAGGGAAGGACAAAAGGATCAATCATACTGGTATCTGGGCTAGTGTCAATAAAACCCAAAGATAGGAACAAGTTTATGAAATTTTGAAGGAATGATGGACATTTTTAGAGAAGGGCTAGGAATAGTAGAAACGTGGTTGATAGTTTGAACTGTAGAAATAACTGAAATATCATCAGAATCAGAAGATTCTGAGATAATGAAGGCAGTCTGATCATCTTGTTCTGATTGTTCTAAAACATTTGATTCAACATCTTCATTCTCAGTTAACAGGAAAGAATGTTGAAGATGCTGTATGAGATGATAGCTTTAGCAGATTTGTAAGGACAGTTTCGCGTAAAGTGTCCACGTTTCTTGCAGATGAAACAACGGTTGTGCTTTTTCTTTCTGTACTGTGAAACATCCTTTTTTCTAAAATATTGGAGAGGTTTTTAGAGGATGATTTTCTCTGGAAGTGTTTCTAGGAATGTTTCTTCTTTCTTATCGAACAGAGACACTTCTTTTCATCTTTGCATTCCATCATGAGATATGGCTTTTTACAAGCTTCATAAAATGATTTTTTTTCTTCCATGAGATCTTTGAAGAATTCTTTTTGCTCACAAACCTAGTCGAGATATAGCATTGCCATTTAGAAAATCTTTCCTGAAGAGATATCAGCTATGCAAAGATTAGTGGCTATGAGTTTTCTTTGAAGATCAGGTTGTAACTCAGAAGGAAGAGAGGCTATGAAGACATGTTTGAGAGATGGCTCGTTGAACCCATTCAGCTTATAAAATAGAATACTCATTCTTTTGTAATGGGATTCCAAAAGGTGTCTTTTGAGTGAGCAGCACTTCATCTGATAAAACTCTTTTCTGTTTGCATCAGTAAACGTTGTCTTTTCACTGATGAATTGTTCATGGATGATATTAAGTGCTGTGCCAATTTGAGATTGAATGAATTAGAGCTATTTGTATTCTCCCAAGCTTTCTAACCAATGTCGCAAAGAACACGTTGACCGGGCCATGAATTCGCAGAGAACAGCTTGAGGTTGAGCATTAGGTTTGGTTCCTTGGAGGTCAATCCATGCGGCAAATTCTTGAAGTCGAGTAGGCCATTTATGATGGGGAATGTCATCAAATGTGAACTAAGAAGCTGAAGATGGGTTTGTTGAGTGATCAAAGATTGGTGGAGGCATTAATGGCTCTGGTTCTATTGGAGATGCTTTAATTTCAGCATTAGAAGAACTGTCTTCAACAATAGGTGTGGTTGTTGAAGTGCTTGGATCTTTAGTTTTAATGGCCATTAATATACTTGTAATGTCAACATATTCGGATTCAGAGTTAGTGGAGGTACTGACTGAGTTTGTGGATGAGGAAAAGGAAGACGGGTTGGACTCTGATGGGTTTGACTCATAGATTGTTTCTGGCTTAGAAGAGTCAGAATATGTGTTTTGGACAGTATGATAATGATACTGATCCATTAGGCCTTTGTCTTTTTTGGGAGGTTCAAGAGTGGCTTTTGGTGAGCCTTCTAGTGGTATTGGAGGAAAAGCTAAAGGTGCCTTTCACTTTGGTTCTGAGATCTTGACTTTGGATTTTGATTTTTTAGGTGAAGATGGCTTTAGTTGAGGAGTTGGTTAAAGGTGGGAAAATCTAAAGAACTGATTGTAAATAGGTTGTTGAGGTCTAGATGGTGTGTAGAAAGGTGCATAAGTTTCAAAGATCGGAGGAGGTATCGCTTGAGTTTGTGTTTTGAGTAAAAAGGGAAGGTCGACTCTTTTCAGCATCAATTCTTGTCAATTCAGCTTTAAGCTTTCTAATCTCTGCATTTTTTTTATTAAACTCTAGACCGTAAATGTGATTGTTGATAATTCGTCGGAGGTCGGTGTCTAGCTTAGAGATACGATCTTGTAGATGAATGTACATCTGATCAAGACGATTGTTGATTGAATTAGCTTTAGTTTCAGTAGACTTGACTCTCAACTCGATCAATTTTCTTTCCGAGTTGTTGAAGAGTTTGGTTATGAGCATTGATATTTTTGGTTTACTAATTTAAAACTGCTTCATATTGTTTTGTTTGTTCAGGCTGCCCAGAGGCTGTAACTGGAGATTGGACAAAAGGTTTTGAGATAACTCCGGTTTGCATGTCCGTCTGTGTTTCAAGAGGAGGGAATGATTCCTCATTAGATTGGCTTCAAAATATCAGGCATAATCTTATTTGGTGAATAGGAGATTTGGGATCTGGTGGAGGTTGTGGAGGAAAATGGTTACAAGATGTTATTGGACGAGAGGATTTGTTTTTCTTCTTTTTCTTTCTCCTCATAAATTCTAATTATCATTAATATTTGTATCATCCAAGTAAGGACAATCTAGATTGCACATATGGGCTTCAGGAACATCCCATAAGAAATGACTATTAATTTTATCTGGATATACTAGATATCCTTCTTGTGAGAAAATATGAATGGAAAGTTTCTTTTCTTGACCAGTTTGAACTATTGTTATCATAGTGGTGTAAGAAAGTTGTGAAGTGTCTGAAACAGGCTTGGTGTCAGGTGTTTGAAAAGATAGTTTGACTTGACCATTTTATCGTCTTTCAAGAGGCATAAGTTTGAGCAATTCTTGTTTCTGGATTTGTTTCGGAATTTGGATGATGGTTGAAATTTTGTTTGTATTTGCGAGAATCATTAAGGCATCAGATGTGGTGTGTGGTGTAGGAAGATCAAGTGTATGATTCTATAATCGATACACTATTTGGAGATGAAAAGTTGCTATCTTTGATGTGGTTATTTGTTCTACTCCTTGGAGTTGGATTTGGACTTTAAGGGTCATGGGAAGGTTGGGATCCTTAAAAGAGAGGTTGAAATTTGGGTAAAATGTTAAAGAGGACACTGCCAGCATGGAGTGTGGTCAGGACGGTTCCTATAACAGTATGTTGGTACTGTTTGAACTTGGTGTCTAACAGAGCAATCCTGGCCGTAACAGGTAAACCTTTTATGCGATAGTGGGTGAAGATTAATCTTACACCGCCAAGGTAGAGATGCGTATACCCTTCTCATTTCCAGTTGGTGACGAGATCTTGGGGTATTTCTAAAGTGACATACTGCTCAATTTGAAGGGCTTATAAATCACACAGGCGGACGGTCTAGAAGACTGAATATATTCTTTTAGGAGTGGTCTTTTGGTGGAGATCAAGGTGCGGATACTTCTGGTGAAAGAATTTTTTTGTTTGTACAGATTATAAGAACTCATGATGGGGAACTGAGATTCATGGATCTGAGCAGACTCTGGGATATAGGAATATTCAACAAGGTTTTCAATTTTAGAGGCTTCGTGTTTAGAAAATGACTTTGGAAGAGATAGAGTAAATGAAAGAGAAATATGAGAGGAAGATGATGAAGGAGTTGAGATTGAAGATGAGGTTGCTTCCACATTTGGTTAATCTTCTTTTAGGAGATCAAACAATATTACTTAGAATTATAAATGATACCACCTCTGCGTTGGGTGTTTAGCTCTGATAGGAAAGTCGTGGAGGATCTGGGCTTGGCTTGTCAGCAGTTTGAAAAGATATCTTGACTTGTCTGTTTGAACGACTTTCAAAGACAGCTTGAGACGTTTGGACAGGTTTTGAATTATGATGGAATTGCTCGTAATTAGTAAGCCATTCCAAAGGCATGAGTCGAAGTAACTCTTGCTTTGGAATTTGTTTGGGGATCTAGATGATGGTTGGAATGGTATTTGTGTCTGAAAGAATCATCAGTGCATCACTGGATGTTTGTGTAGTTGGGAGATCTAGTACTTGATTTTGCAATCGATACACTATCTGGTAATGAATAGTGGCTATTTTGGAAGTGGAGATTTTTTCTGCTCCTTGGAGCTGGATTTGGACTTTCAGTGTTGTGGGAAGGTTGGGATCTTCTAGCGACATGTTGAAATTTGGGTAGAAGGTTAACAAGACACTGCCAGCATGAAGTGTGGTTAGAACAGTGCCAATAACAGTATGTTGATACTGTTTGAACCTTGTATCAAGGAGGGCCATTCTGGACATGACAAGTAAGCCTGTTCGGCCATGTAAGGTGAGGATAAGTCGGACACCACCTAAATGGAGGTGTGTATATCCTTCTCGTTTCTAGTTGGTTACAAGATCAGTTGGATTTTTCATGGTGACATATTGTTCACTTTGAGAGGCTTGGAGAGCACACTGATCAAGTTGTGAAGACTGGACGTACTCTTTAGGAAGAGGCCTTTTTGTGGAGATCAGGATTCGGATACTTTGAGTGAAGGAAGTTTTTTTGTTTGTAAAGATGGTATGGACTTTATAACAAGGAACTTGCATTCATTAATTTGGACAGATTCAGGAATATACGAGTATTCAACAAGATTTTCTATTTTGGATGCAACATGTTTTTGACAAGAACGGGGTAAAGAAAGAGTAGAAGAGAGAGAAATAGGAGAGTATTTTGATGAAGTTATGTTGGAGGAAGAAGATGCCATATTTGATAGAGTTTCTTCTACGTGTTGAATAATAATACTTGAGTACTAAACCATGGTACCACCTCTAGAGAAATAGTCGCTTGGCTCTAATACTAGTGGGTGAATGTAGGTACGTGGCGTTGTTATATCGACTGGAAACCAGAACTTGCGGGCTATTGGCCCTAAGGACAGACCTTGTGCTGTCGTAGATTTGGTAGAACAATGTCACGTACAACATACCCATTGGTATCAAAGCCATACCCAACGCCGAAGTGGTATCATCCACCATGGAAACAAACACATCTTCAGCTTCTACATTATTTTCATCTCATATTTCTCTTTCTTCTACTCTCTCTCTCCCCAAATCATGCTCTAAACACGTCGCCTCCAAAATTGAGAATCTTGTTGAATATTCTTATATTTCAGAATCTGCTCAAGTCACTGAATCCCAGTTTCCCCTCATGAGTCCTTACAATCTCTACAAACGGAAAACTTCTTTCACTAGAAGTATTTGAACTCTCATATCCACTAAAAGACCACTCCGAAAAGAATATATTCAGTCTTCTAGACTGGATCAGTGTGCTTTACAAGCCTCACAGAGTGAACAATATGTTACTATGGAAATACCTTTAGATCTCGTCGCCAATTGGAAACGAGAAGGATACACACACCTCCATGTTGGTGGTGTACGATTAATTCTCACTCTTCATGGTAGAAAAGACTTACCTGTTATAACTAGAGTTACCCTCCTAGATATCAGGTTCAAGGAGTACCAACACGCTATTATAGGAACTGTTCTGACAACCCTTCATGTTGGTAGTGTCTTATTAACTTTTTACCCCAATTTCAACCCCTCTCTTGAGGATCCCAACAACCCTTAAAGTCTAGATCCAGCTCCAAGGAGCAGAACAAACACCCACATCCAAGGTTGCAACCCTCCATCATCAAATAGTATATCGATTACAAAATCATGCACTAGATCTTCCTACACCATACACAACTTCTGATGCTTTGATGACATTGGCAGATACAAATACAATTCCAACCATTATCCAAATCCCCAAACAAATTCAGAAACAAGATCTGCTCAAACCCATGCCTCTTGAATGGCTAACCAACTATGAGCATTTTCACCAAAATTCTGAACCAATCCAAACCTCAGAAGCTACATTTGACAAACGCCCAAATGGTCAAATCAAACTGACTTTTCAAACTCCTGACACTACACCCATTCCAGACAGTCCACAGCTTTCTTATACTACTATGATCACAGCAGTTCAAACTGGTCAAGAAAAGAAACTTCCTATTCATGATTTTTCATCAGAAGGGTATCTAGTATATTTTGATAAAATTAATGGTAATTTTCTATGGGATATTCCTGAAGCCCATATGTGCAATTTGGATTGTCCTTGTTTGGATGATATGGATGTTGATAAAGAATTGGAAGTCATGCGGCGGAAGAAAAAGAAGAAGAAAAAATCTTCTTATCCTCCACCACCTTGCAAATCCTTTCTTCCACAACCTCTACCGGATCCAAAACCTCCTGTTCACCCAATCAGGTCATGCCTTATGTTTTCAAGTCATTCATATGAGGAATCCTTTCCTCCCTTTGAAAAATATACAGACCCACAAACCCGAGTTACCTCAAAACCTTTTGTTCAATCTCCAATTACAGCCTCTGGGCAACCTGAAGAACCAAAACAATAAGAAGCTGTTTTGAATTGGCAAACCAAAAATGCCAATGCTCAAAATCATACTCTTCAACAACTCGGTAAGAAAATTGACCGTGTTGCCACTCAAGTCTCCCAGACTGAAACTAAAGTTGATTCAATTAGCAGTCGTTTAGATCAGATCTATATCCATCTCCAAGATCAGATTTCTGAACTAGACATTGATCTCAGACGAATGATTAACAATCATATATGGGGTCCAGAGTTTAATAAAAAAGAAGCCGAGATCTGAAAACTCAAAACTGAATTATCCAGGATTGATGCTGAAAAGACTCGAACTTCTCTTTTTACTCAACCACAACCTACATCAGTATCTCTTCCAATCTTTGAAACCTATGCACCTTTCTACAAGCCATCCCAACCTCAACAACCTGTTTATAATCAGTTCTTTGGTTTCACTCACCTTCAACTTACTCCCCAACCATCTTCACCCTAAAAAACCACGATCTAAGGTCAAAATCTCTTAACCACGTCCAAAAGTCACGTCCTTTTCCTCTACATCCACAATCCCTCCAGAAGAATCACCACAAGATCATCCTGAGCCTCTTAAAAATGATAAAGGCCCAATGGACCAGTATCATTATCATATTATCCAGATCCAATCTCCTCTTCTGAGCCTGAAACACATAATTCATCTTCGTCCTCCTCTTATGACTCATCAAACGCCTCCACTGACTTTGAGTCTGAATATGCTGACATTACTGGCATATTAATGGCCACTGAAACTGCAGATCCAAATGCGTATACTCCAACACCTATTGTTGATGACAATCCTTCTGACCAAGCTTCTCAAACAGGCTCAGTACTGCCACTAATCCATGAACACTCAACAAAACCATATTCAGCATCTTGGTTTACGTTTGATGACATTCCCTGTCATCAACATCCACAAACACGAGACTACTGGACACAAGACATGGCATATGAATGGAAAACTTACCCTCGTCCCTATACCTTCATCCATGATACAACAGTCACTTCTGTTCTCAAAGCCTATCTCATAGAACTTAACAATGTTCCTGCACCTACCACAAATATTCACCACACCTCCATTGGACCATCACACACCCTTAAAATAATCCCAAAAACACAAGGCTGTACACCAGGTTTAAGTTCAACTCCTCAAGGAATCCTTGTTATGGAACAACATCATGACTACACGAATGTCTTATTCCAAGATGCCCAGGACCTATGGGAAGACTTTCAGTCCCTTCTCCATATTGATACTCCCCATTATACCTCACAACACATGTCTGAAGCTGATGAGGAAAAGTACGAGCAAGCTGAGGCATATCTCGACTAGAGACGAAGGCGTCGACACAAGTGACAATATGAGAAAGAAACAAGACACGTGTCACCATCGCGTTATCCATCCACCCCATAGTGACACTTTGTCGCTGTCACACAACATTTGATGCAATAACCCATGTGACTCTTGTTTGTCTTTTGTTAAAGTCCTTGTACGTATGCTTTACTTTTGTTAAAGTCCTTGTACGTGTGCTTTACTTTTCTTAAAGTCCTTGTGGGTGTGCTTTGCTTTTGTTAAAGTCCTTGTAAGTACGCTTGCCTTTTGAAAAAGTCCTTATTGGCTTGCTTTGCTTTCAAAAAAGGTGTGCTATGTGATATGATCATTCAAGAGGTCCTGTTCTCAATGATCCTTTATAAAAAAAAAGCACCTTTGGTCTCAGTTGTAAGGGAGCCAATTCGAAAAAATAAAAAGCTTAAGTTTCGACATTATATTTCCTTAAACCTCTCTCTCTTTTCTAGGATTCAGAAATTATTTGAGTTAAAAATGATACACTCACCTTAAACTTTCTAAACTAAGTATGCTCTGCGCTTGCCTCAAGACTGAGGATCCTGTGCATTAGAAAGGTCTTGTTTTATCCTCCAAAACCAATTTTTATCCAATAACATTGTTTTCTCACAACGTTCACCCTTTTTTAAAGGCCCTGAGTGCCGTGTTTTTGAGTGGTATCGTGAAAAACTTTTTTCAAAATGAATTTCAGATTTGGTATTTGGTGGATAAGTGTATATCGGCTGGAAACCAAAACTTGCGGGCTATTGGCCCTACAAACAGACCTTGTGCTGTCGTAGATTTGGTAGAACAATCCTATGGGGCTAGACTATCTTTAAGATCAGTAGTCCGTAAGTTCTGGTTTCCAGCCGATATACCTATAGTACCTGAGATATAAAACTTGAAAAGCCTAAAACCATTGATCACGATACCACCCGAAAACAGGTCACCTTTGACCTTCAAAGAGGGCAAACGTTGTGAGAAAATAAATTTATTTTAAATTTGTTTTATAAATAAATTAGGCAAGGCAAGTGTAGAGCATTTAGTATAGAAAATAGGGATGAACGCTCTTAGTTTAATAACTCAAGTATTTTCTTCGTTACCTAGAAGAAGAAGAGAGACTTAGAAAGCCATAGAAGTTTAAGAAAACTTAGAAATATTATTGATGGTAATCTGAATTTTACAAGGACGAAAGAGCTCTTAAATAGAGCTGGAAAGTTAAAATAAAGATAAAGATAAGATAGGACCCTTATCTTTTGTTAGCAATTGTGCTTTTCTTAGATGATAACATGATTCTATGAGATTAAATAATATCAAAGAATTGATTTAACAAATGGTGATGGTCATCTTGTGTACCTGAAAACAACAAAATATCGTCGATGTAAATCAATGCACTATGCAAAATGGGTTGGAAGGTTTGGACCATGGTTTTTTTGGAAAATAGATAGGATTGTTTTAAGACCAAAGGGTAAAACTGTCTATTAGTAGTGGGCATTGGGGATGCAAAAAGCAGTTTTGTATAGTTCTAAAGGTTTAACTCCAAGTTGCCAAAATCCGAATTTAAGATCAAATTTTGAAAAGAGTTGAGTATTTTTTAGATTGGTGAACATGCTCTGTCTTTTTGGCAAAGGGAATTTGTTATCTTGTAAAAACATGTTTAGAGGTTGATAGTCAATGACTAATCATTTTTTTCCTCCAACAATCTCAGAATGTTTTTCAACATATAAAGCTTGACAAGCCCATTGAGAACTAGTGGGTTCAATAAGACCTTGGGCCAACAATTGAGAACATTCTTTTTGGGCTAGGACTAAGTCGAAAGGACTCATTCCTGGATGGGTGGCTTTGGTTGGATTGACATCTTCATTCATCTTGAAAGGCAATTGCACAAAGAAATTTGAATTTTTCCACAGAGGATTTGGATGGTGAAAGTCAGCATGAGACTCAGGATAATATTTCAAAAACTTTGTGGAAATGTCCTGGAAAGGCTGGGAGATTTCAGACAAACCATAAAGCTTAAGAACATTGGTGAATGGTTTAAACATTGACTTGACTCGGATTCTAGCAGGAATGATTTGGAGGTGTTTTATCTGATGAATGATATCAAATCTTAACAAGATATCCTTATTAGGCAGATGTGAACCGATAACTTTTGTCCAGATAACACAATTTGGAAAGATTTGAATACCAATGGATTTTTTGGTAATCAACTTGGTGGTGGAGAATTTTCCATTGACGACTTTGAAATTTTCTTCATAATGTTGGCAAGACTGAGATGGAAGAATGTCTAGGTTTAACATAATTCCTTGGGCCTGGGTATCAAGGAGCCCAATGACGAGAATTGGTCTCTGGAATTTGGAAGGTAAGATTTGGAGTTTTATGGAAGGGATAGGTATGGTAGTGTCTAGAAACAAAGGTTGTTGGTGAAAAACAGTTTGGAACCCATCATTTTCAGAATCATTGGAAGAGTTTTGCAGTGCAAACACTGTTTCATCGGTATGCTCCTCTTGTCTGAGAAGTAGAACTCAATTTCATCTTTGTGAGGAGAAAAATCAATGGTGGCCTGTAAATGCTCAAGAAGTCTGATTACTTTATCTTTTTTGTTGGGGCAATCTTTAGCATAATAGCCTTTCTTTTTGCAAATGAAGCATCGACTTGACTTTCTCCATTTTTGTTCTCGAAAAGAACTAGATCTTTTCCTGAAAAACCTGTATGATTTTCAAATGGATTTTGATCTGGGAAACGAATGTGGATCTTGGAATTTTTGGAAATGCTTATTCTTTTTAGTGCTGCAATCACAATCTTTCTTTTTCTTGCATTTGATCTATAAGTAAGGCTTTTTGCAAGCACTTCGGAAAGGCTCTTTATCTTTTAATAGTTCTTTGAAGAACTGTTTATGTTCACATAACTTTTCCAAACATCCTTTGGCGATCTGAAAGATCTTTCCCAAGAAAATGTTGTCAATGGTGAGATTGAGACTCGTGAGTTGCCTCTGTATGTTTGGTGTTAGGTTACTGCTTTGAGATAGCAATTTAGAAGCGACGAATTAATGAGAAGAATAATGAGAAGAAGTGGCTAGAGGAGAAACGAGAGTTTTAGAAGCAATTCTTATTATTTATTAAAGTAGCAACAATTCCTTATATAAGCCAAGGAGATCCTACGAAAATAATAATTCCTAATAACTTAAAAACTAATCCTTCTAAGAAGGCAACTTGTCCGCAAGCTGGACAGAAGGAAAACGGGCCGCGAACTCATAACATTCCTCCCAAGTAGCCTCATCCTTAGACTAACCTTGCCACTGAACAAGGAGTTTAGTAACAGGGCGATTGTTGCATTTGAAAAGTCCACGATCCAAAATGGCCAAAGGCTGCCATTCCCAAGCAACAACATAAGGAGAATCAGGATGCTATTATGATGGTGTATAAACCCAAGTTTCCTCTTTAAGCATGAAACATGAAAAACATGATGAACCTTGCTTGTAGCTGGAAGATCTAATTTGTAAGCCACAATGCCAATGCGAGAAAGAATTCGGAAAGGACCATAATAACATGGAGATAACTTATGAGTACCATTAGGATGCAAAGTGGTCTGCCGATAAGGTTGGAGACGAAGGTACACCCAATCTCATTCAACAAATACTCATTCTGCATGTTTTTGTTAGCAAAAAACTTCATTCGTGACTGAGCAACTTCGAAATTATCTTTAAGAAGACACAGAATCAAATCCCTATCACGGAGAGCCAAGTCAACAGCATGAATATTAGTTGTGCCAGGCAAATAAGATTCGATTCAGGGGGGCGACCATAGACTACTTCAAAGGGAGTCAATTGGATAGCAGAATGGAATGTAGTATTATACCACCATTCAGCCCAAGGCAACCAGTTAGTGTATGTAGAAGGCTGGTGACCAGCAAAATACCTCAAATATCCTTCTAAGGAGCGATTAACGACTTCGGTTTGGTCATCCGCTTGAGGATGATAAGTAGAGCTGCGGCATAAAGAACTGACCTATAATTGAAAGAATTCCTCCCAAAATTGACTAAGAAAGATAGGATCACGGTCGCTGACAATGGTACGAGGCATTTTGTGCAATTTAGCAACATCCAGCACAAAAAGTTTAGCGATAAGAGCGGCTGTATAAGGATGGGATAAGGCACTGAAATAAGCGTACTTGGACAAACGATCTACTACAACAAAAATAGCTATTTTGCTCTTTGAAGTTGGAAGACCATCAATAAAATCCATGGAGGTATCTTCCCAAATTTTATCAGGGATGGGCAAAGGTTGAAGCAACCCAGAAAGATGTAGTTTCAGCCTTATTTCGTTGACAGACATCACATTCAGCAATACAGAATTTAGTAGCCCTTTTTAACCCTTTTAAGTAGAAACTAGCTTTGAATTTTTTGTAAGTGCGTAAGAATCCCGAATGACTGCCATTTGGAGAGGCGTGGAATTCGTGCAAAATGTGCTGGCACTTAATGGAAGAAGAAGGAAGAACAATTCGACCCTTGTATCATAAAATGAAGCCATTATAGGAATAATTAATTGCAGATTGGGATGATTGAAGACGGTCGATAAGAAGTGACAGGGCTGGGTTGGCTTTGTACAAGCTGGATGTCGGTAAGATGAGAAAATATTGGGGAAGAAATGGCATAGAAATGAGAGTCTTCGAAGTGACTGGACAAAGCATCTGCACCTGAATTTTCAGCTCCCTTCCTATAAATAATTTCATAATCAAATCCTAAGAGTTTGGACAACCATAGCTGCTGTTCCGGATAGGAAATGTGCTGATCATGAAAATACTTAAGGTTGTGATGGTCCGTAATGAAGGACAACATTTGTCCATGAGGTTCCTAATAACGCAACTATTGCGCAGTAAAATTAAAATAGATGGCGGAAGCTCTAGAAACCTCGGATCGACTTCATTCAAAAACGAAAATCAAGAGGAAAGATTGAAGTTTAATTAACTCAGTTGTAGTTTCAAAAAAAACTTCGTGAAGTAGGAGAAAATGACTGAAAATAGCAAGCTCCGAAAACTGTCCAGAAAAACAGCTCTGCACGAACAGCTTTTGTTTTGCCACGATCTGAGATCCTTTAAGCACCCCAATTGTGATGCCTCTAACCAGTCCACACTTAGAAATGTTCTAGGAGTTTAGAGGATTTGGAATCTCGAAATTTCATTAAGAAATGAGAGAGATAATGAAGGAACATGAATGCTAGCTCATGTTGATTCCTTCCACCAAATAAAGCCACAATTATGTCTAATAATGGCACCAAACATTATCATGTGCTAGACCCACCCACTTAGCCATTATTTATTGAAATTGATCTCATCACTTCAATAAACTATTTAATCAAATAAATAAATAGCTAATATTAATTAATTTCGGAATTAATTATTTAACCCCATTTTGATCACATCAAATGGTTAAATGTGGGCTTCTCTTGTGACATGTTCTAATGCTTTCTCTTAATCCATATTGGATCCAATAAAAGCCCATAATTCTAAACCCAAAATTGGTCTAGAAGTCCATAATCATATATGAACCGAACATGTCCAAAATGGTCATTTTACGTGCTCGACATTCCATAATGTTTAATTGAGGATTTATGAAATTTATTTGTTCCTTAAACTATTTATGGAACATCTAAATTTCTATCTTAAATCATATTTAAGATATATTTATATTTATATTCATTCTCAATGAATTATAATAAAAATATTGATTTTTCTAAAATTAGGAAATCTAACTTCTCATTTTTTAGTAACTCCTTTTTCATTTCTATATTGTGTGTGACCTTTTAGGTTCTTAGTTATAAGGTAGTAGAACTATTTTAATGATAACTCTTTATTCATTAAATGATGCTAAACTCTTTAGTCATCAATTAGAACATTTCTAATGACCTTAAGATGCATTGGTAATATGCTTTACCAATATTGATCATAAGGTTTCTACAAGTCATGAGTGACACCTAGCAGTATATCACGACTATCCAAATAACAAGAATTGTTGGATCTATAGAACCTATTCCATTGTATCTCTATGTCTTGGTCTCTTCATCATCCATGTCCATAGAAAAGCACAGCTTATGGTTTATTATGCTAAGCAGTTGTGCTTTATCTCAAAATAAATATAAATGAACTTGGCATGAAAATATAATTTGAACTCCTTCAAATATATTTCACCTTGGCCAAGGATTTCTCATGCCAATTCATATTATCTCATAGGGACATCCTTTTTGTATATTACAAAGTGATGAATTCCATATTGGCCATCAACTTGTCTTCATACATAGCCAACCATGACAGCTATTGCTAGATCTCTTCCGTGATTAGGAATCAATCGTTATGCATTCACATATCTTTTACCACACAACCCACTGGTATCAGAGCCTCACCCAACGCCGAGGTGGTATCATTAGTAATTTGAATAATCATTTGATCTCCTAGAAGAGCACTCTCTCACCATGGAAACAAACACATCTTCAGCTTCTACATCGTCTTCATCTCCTATTTCTCTTTCTTCTACACTCTCTCTTCCTCAATCATGCTCTAAACACATAGCCTCTAAAATAGAAAACCTTGTGGAATATTCTTATATTCCCGAATCTGCTCAGGTCACTGAGTCCCAGTTTCCCCTCATGAGTCCTTACAACCTCTACAAACAACAAAAGTCCTTCACCCGAAGTATTCGCACTCTCATCTCCACTAAAAGACCACTTCCAAAAGAATATGTCCAGTCTTCAAGACTAGACCAGTGTGCTTTACAAGCTTCTCAGAGTGAACAATATGTCACTATGGAGATACCTTCCGACCTCATAGCCAACTGGAAACGAGAAGGCTACACACACCTCCATCTTGGTGGTGTCCGGTTGATTCTCACCCTTCATGGTCGCAAAGGCTTACCTGTCACAGCTAGGATTGCTCTCCTAGACACCAGGTTCAAGGAGTACCAACATGCAGTCATTGGAACCGTTCTGACAACCCTTCATGCTGGTAGTGTCCTCTTAACCTTTTACCCAAACTTCAACCTCTCTCTTGAGGATCCCAACCTTCCAACAACACTTAAAGTCCAAATCCAGCTCCAAGGAGCAGAACAAACACCTACCTCCAAGATTGCAACCCTCCATCACCAAATAGTGTATCGATTACAAAATCATGCACTTGACCTTCCTACACCACACACAAGTTCTGATGCTTTGATGATACTGGCGGATACAGACAAAATTCCTACCATCATCCAAATCCCCAAACAAATTCCAAAACAAGAACTGCTCAACCTCATGCCTCTTGAATGGCTAACCAACTATGAGCACTTTCACCAAAATTCTGAACCAGTCCAAGCCACAGAAGCCACTTTTACCAGACGTCCAAATGGCCAAGTCCAACTTACTTTTCAAACTCCTGATGCTCAGCCTACTTCAGACGATCCACGGCTTTCTTATACTGCAATGATCACAGCAGTGCAAACTGGTCAAGAAGAACACCTTCCTATTCATGGCTTTTCATCCGAAGGCTATCCAGTATATCCTGCCAAGCTTAATGGTCACTTTTTATGGGATGTTCCAGAAGCCCATATGTGCAATCCGGATTGTCCTTGCTTGGATGATACGGATACTGATGACATTGATGAAGAATTAGAAGTTATGCGGAGAAAGCAAAAGAAAAAGAAAAAAGCTTCTTATCCTCCATCATCTTGCACATCCTTTCCTCCACAACCTCCACCGGATCCAAAACCTCCTGTTCAACCAATCAGGTCTTGCCTTATGTTTTCAAGTCACTCTTATGAAAACTCCTTTCCACCCCTTGAAAAACAAACAGATCCACAAACCCGTGTTACCTCCAAACCTTTTGTCCAATCTCCAGTTACAGCCTCTGGACAACCTGAAGAACCAAAACAATACGAAGCTGTCTTGAATTGGCAAACCAAAAATGCCAATGCTCAAAACCATTCTCTCCAACAACTCGGTAAGAAAATTGACCGTGTTGCAACTCAAGTCTCCCAGACTGAAACCAAAGTTGATTCCATCACCAGTCGCTTGGATCAAATGTACATCCGTCTCCATGACCGGATTTCTGAGCTAGACACCGATCTCAGATATATGATTAAGAATCATATCTGGGGTCCAGAGTTCAATTCCAAAGAAGCCGAGATCAGAAAACTCAAAGCTGAGGTATCCAGAATTGATGCTGACAAGGTTCGACCATCTCTTTTCACCCGATCTCAACCTACACCAGTATCTCCTCCACTCTTTGATGCATTTGTACCTTTCTATCCACCATCTAGATCTCAACAACCTGCTTACCAGCAACCTTTTGGTTTCTCTCATCTTCCAGTACCTCCTCCACCATCTTTATCCAAAAAACCACGATCCCAAGTCAACACCTCTCAACCACGTCCCAAGGCTACAGCCTCTTCATCTACACCTATTATCCCTCCAAGAGAACCACCACAAATCTATCCTGAACCTCCTCAAAAGGATAAAAACCCAATGGACCAGTATCACTATCATACTGTCCAGCCTCACCTTTCAGACTCCTCTGATTCTTCTGAGCCTGAAACACCCAATACCTCCTCATCTTCCTCTTATGACTCATCAAACACCTCCACTGATTCTGAGTCCGAATATGCTGACATCACAGGAATATTAATGGCCACTGAGACTGCAGATCCAAGTGCCTCTACTTCCACTCCTATTGTGGAAGATGACCCTCCTGACCAAGCGTCTCAAACAGACCCAGTGCCACCACCAGTCCATGACCACTCCACTAAACCATCCTCAGCATCTTGGTTTACATTTGATGACATTCCCCGTCACAAATGGGCAGCTCGCTTTCAAGAATTTGCTGCTTGGATTGATCTTCAAAGTACCTTCGTGAATTCATGGCCCGTTCCACGGGTTCTTTACGAGAATGGCTAGAGAGCTTAGGAGAATTCAGACAACTCCAATTCATTGAAGCTCCGGTTGGTACAGCCCTCAATATCATTCATGAGCAGTTTCTCGGTGAAAAAACTGCCTCCACTGAAGCGGACAGAAAAGAATACCATCAGATGAAATGCTGCTCTCTCAAACGCCATCTGTTGGATGCTCACTACAAAAGAATGAGCATTCTCTTCTAAAAGAATACCATCAAGGGTGTGTGATGGTCCAATGGAGGTGTGGTGAATATTTGCGGCAGGGGGAGGAACATTGTTGAGTTCCATAAGATAGGCTTTAAGGGCAGAAGTGACTGTGGTATTATGGATGAACTGATAAGGATGAGAATAGGTTTGCCATTCATATGCCATGTCCTGGGTCCAATAGTCTCTGGTTTCTGGATGTTGGAAGTAAGGCCTGTGGACAATGAAGGCTGAATGCCACATGTTGGCTTCTTGTTCTGGCATGTTGTCTAAGTTGTGAAAGGTAGACAAATGCTGGAGTTGTTGGCGCCACCATGTGAGAGGTGAATACCATTCAAAGAGAGTCCATAGGAGGTCTGGAGAGAACTCTGGAGTGGTGAGGTGAGTTAGGACTGGTTTGATGGGGAAAACTAGCTTTGTAGCATACAAAGTGGTGAGGCACCACATGTACCACAGCTCATCTTCGGAGATGGTGAGAGAAGACAGAGTAAGGCCTGTGAGAAACAAATGCTCCATGCAAAGATTAGGAAATCGGTCAGGTGTCTTGGAGTAAACATTAAAGAAATACCTGTAGACAAACTTCTTTGCAAAATCTTGTAACTGGTAGGCTGACTGGAAAGAGATGTTCATGGGAAAATTTCTCTGGTTAAAAGCTTTGAAGGGAAGTTGGCGATTCATGGCTATAACCGGAATGGTGTGAATCGAGGAGATGAGGGTAGGCTTATTTATAGTTGGACGGGTCAGGAAGTCGGGAATGAGGTTCTGGTTGCCTTTGATATGTTGAACAGTGAAGTCGTATTTAGCAAACCAGGTTTTGAGGCTAAGTAATTGCTTGTCAGGTAGCAATTTGTTCTTGAAGTCAAAGATGCGGGGAAAAGAGGAATTATCCATGTTAATGAGGAACTTGTGGCTGATGAGATGGAATTCGAATTTTTTAATCCCATACTTGACTGCGAGAATCTCCTTGTAAATCACATGGTAATTCTTTTCAGAGTCTTTGAATTGACCGCTGGCATGTGCACAGAAGTGACGTACGCCATTGATGTCTTCAAGAAGAACAGCACTCCAATAATCATCGCTGGCATCTGTCTGGAGGATGCGCTGGCCATTTGTGGGAATTCGGAGTGGAGGAGGTGATTGAGCTATCACCTTGAGTTGCTTGACAGCTTCTGTCTGAGCTGGGCCCCATGGAGGGCATTGTTTCTTGAGCATGCGAGACAGCTGGCTGGTGTGAAGTGCAACTCGTGGAATAAAGTCACGGACATAGTTAACAATTCCGAGAAATTGTTGTATCTGCTTGCGGTTGAGATTTGTGTCCGGGAACTTTAATAATTCAACTGCAATGTGGGGACCAGGCAGGTACTGGCCGTCTTTGATCACCATGCCAAGAAAGTCAATAGATTCTTTTCCTATGCTGCTTTTCTTTTCGGAAAGCATAATGCCATGTGCCTGCACAAGATTAAAGAAATCCAAAAGGAGCTTCTGGTGGCTCTCATGGTCAGAGGAAAATAATAAAATATCGTCAATGTAAACCAATGCATGATGGAGAATAGGATTGAAGATTTTGGTCATGGCTTTTTGAAATAAGGAGGGTGCGACTTTGAGACCAAAAGGCATGACTGTCCATTGATAATGGGCATCTGGGATGCAGAAGGCGGTTTTGTGACGGTCGCTTGGTGAAATACCAAGTTGCCAAAAACCGGCTTTTAAATCGAACTTAGAGAAAATTCGAGCCCCTTGGAGATGGACAAACAGGGTTTGGATTTTTGGAAGGGGAAACTTATCATCTTTAAGAAAGGTGTTGAGTGGTTGATAATCAATGACTAATCTTTTCTTGCCACGAACTAATTCAGATCTTTTTTCGACATAAAAGGCTTGACAAGCCCAATCTGAATCAGTAGACTCAATAAGACCTTGTTGGAGTAACTGAGAACATTCTTGCTTAGCAAGCAAGAGGTCTGAAGGAGACATACCCGGATGTGAGGCTTTTGTGGGGTTAATGTCTTCGTTGAGTTTGAAAGGAAGGTGAATGAAGAAGTTTTCATTTTTCCAAAGGGGTGAAGGATGATGGAATTGGGAATGGTTGTCTGGACAGTAGGCTAAGAACTTCTGTGAGATATGGCTATATGGAGATGGTGTTTCAGAAAGTGTATACAGACGTAGAGTATCTGTATAAGGCATGAACATTTGCTTGTAGCGAACTCCAGAACTAGTAAGGAATAGGTTTTTGACTAGATGAAGTATATCAAAACCTATGAGCAAATCCTTATCAGGGAGTTTGGAGGCTACAATCTTTTTCCAAATTATGCAATTCGGAAAGAATTGAATACCAATGGGTTTTTTGGTAATCAAAGTGGTTTCGAAGGTTTCACCATTAACGGCTCGAAAGAGCTTGGAGTGAGGTTCCCAGTAGTTTGATGGAAGGACAGAGGGATCAATCATACTGGTATCTGCACCAGTGTCAAGGAACCCAATAACAGGGATAGGTTTATGGAATTTAGATGGAAGGATGGACATTTTGAGAGAGGGACGAGGAATGGTGGAGACATGGTTAACAGTCTGAACTGTAGAAATGACTGAAATGTCTTCAGAATCAGACGATTCGGCAATGAGAAAGGCTGTTTGGTCATCTTGTGTGGATTGTTCTGAAAAATTGGATTCAACATCCTCATTCTCAGATAACAGAGAAGAATCTTCAAGATGATGGATAAGTCGAACAGCTTTGGCTGATTTGTTGGGACAATTTCGGGCAAAGTGACCGCGTTTCTTGCAAATGAAACAACGGTTGGACTTTTTCTTTCGGTACTGAGAAGGATCTTTCTTTCTGAAATACCGAAAAGGTTTTTTGGAGGAGGATTTTTTGTGGAAGTGTTTTTGAAAGTGTTTTTTCTTTTTGGGTGAACAAGTACACTTCTTTTCATCTTTGCATTCTATCTTGAGGTGAGGTTTTCGACAGGCATCAGAGAAGGGTTTTTTGTCTTCCATGAGATCTTTGAAGAATGCTTTCTGTTCACAGAGCTTGTCAAGAGATGAGATGGCCATTTGGAAAATCTTTCCCAAAGAGATATCAGCTATGCTCATATTGGTGGCTGTGAGCTTGCGTTGAAGATCAGGCTGTAACTCAACAGGAAGAGAAGCAATGAAGACATGTTTCAAAGATGGCTCGTTGAAGCCATTGAGCTTGTAGAAGAGAATGCTCATTCTTTTGTAGTGAGCATCCAACAGATGGCGTTTGAGAGAGCAGCATTTCATCTGATGGTATTCTTTTCTGTCCGCTTCAGTGGAGGCAGTTTTTTCACCGAGAAACTGCTCATGAATGATATTGAGGGCTGTACCAACCGGAGCTTCAATGAATTGGAGTTGTCTGAATTCTCCTAAGCTCTCTAGCCATTCTCGTAAAGAACCCGTGGAACGGGCCATGAATTCACGAAGGACAGTTTGAGATTGAGCAGAAGGCTTGGTACTTTGAAGATCAATCCAAGCAGCAAATTCTTGAAAGCGAGCTGCCCATTTGTGACGGGGAATGTCATCAAATGTAAACCAAGATGCTGAGGATGGTTTAGTGGAGTGGTCATGGACTGGTGGTGGCACTGGGTCTGTTTGAGACGCTTGGTCAGGAGGGTCATCTTCCACAATAGGAGTGGAAGTAGAGGCACTTGGATCTGCAGTCTCAGTGGCCATTAATATTCCTGTGATGTCAGCATATTCGGACTCAGAATCAGTGGAGGTGTTTGATGAGTCATAAGAGGAAGATGAGGAGGTATTGGGTGTTTCAGGCTCAGAAGAATCAGAGGAGTCTGAAAGGTGAGGCTGGACAGTATGATAGTGATACTGGTCCATTGGGTTTTTATCCTTTTGAGGAGGTTCAGGATAGATTTGTGGTGGTTCTCTTGGAGGGATAATAGGTGTAGATGAAGAGGCTGTAGCCTTGGGACGTGGTTGAGAGGTGTTGACTTGGGATCGTGGTTTTTTGGATAAAGATGGTGGAGGAGGTACTGGAAGATGAGAGAAACCAAAAGGTTGCTGGTAAGCAGGTTGTTGAGATCTAGATGGTGGATAGAAAGGTACAAATGCATCAAAGAGTGGAGGAGATACTGGTGTAGGTTGAGATCGGGTGAAAAGAGATGGTCGAACCTTGTCAGCATCAATTCTGGATACCTCAGCTTTGAGTTTTCTGATCTCGGCTTCTTTGGAATTGAACTCTGGACCCCAGATATGATTCTTAATCATATATCTGAGATCGGTGTCTAGCTCAGAAATCCGGTCATGGAGACGGATGTACATTTGATCCAAGCGACTGGTGATGGAATCAACTTTGGTTTCAGTCTGGGAGACTTGAGTTGCAACACGGTCAATTTTCTTACCGAGTTGTTGGAGAGAATGGTTTTGAGCATTGGCATTTTTGGTTTGCCAATTCAAGACAGCTTCGTATTGTTTTGGTTCTTCAGGTTGTCCAGAGGCTGTAACTGGAGATTGGACAAAAGGTTTTGGAGGTAACACGGGTTTGTGGATCTGTTTGTTTTTCAAGGGGTGGAAAGGAGTTTTCATAAGAGTGACTTGAAAACATAAGGCAAGACCTGATTGGTTGAACAGGAGGTTTTGGATCCGGTGGAGGTTGTGGAGGAAAGGATGTGCAAGATGATGGAGGATAAGAAGCTTTTTTCTTTTTCTTTTGCTTTCTCCGCATAACTTCTAATTCTTCATCAATGTCATCAGTATCCGTATCATCCAAGCAAGGACAATCCGGATTGCACATATGGGCTTCTGGAACATCCCATAAAAAGTGACCATTAAGCTTGGTAGGATATACTGGATAGCCTTCGGATGAAAAGCCATGAATAGGAAGGTGTTCTTCTTGACCAGTTTGCACTGCTGTGATCATTGCAGTATAAGAAAGCCGTGGATCGTCTGAAGTAGGCTGAGCATCAGGAGTTTGAAAAGTAAGTTGGACTTGGCCATTTGGACGTATGGTAAAAGTGGCTTCTGTGGCTTGGACTGGTTCAGAATTTTGGTGAAAGTGCTCATAGTTGGTTAGCCATTCAAGAGGCATGAGGTTGAGCAGTTCTTGTTTTGGAATTTGTTTGGGGATTTGGATGATGGTAGGAATTTTGTCTGTATCCGCCAGTATCATCAAAGCATCAGAACTTGTGTGTGGTGTAGGAAGGTCAAGTGCATGATTTTGTAATCGATACACTATTTGGTGATGGAGGGTTGCAATCTTGGAGGTAGGTGTTTGTTCTGCTCCTTGGAGCTGGATTTGGACTTTAAGTGTTGTTGGAAGGTTGGGATCCTCAAGAGAGAGGTTGAAGTTTGGGTAAAAGGTTAAGAGGACACTACCAGCATGAAGGGTTGTCAGAACGGTTCCAATGACTGCATGTTGGTACTCCTTGAACCTGGTGTCTAGGAGAGCAATCCTAGCTGTGACAGGTAAGCCTTTGCGACCATGAAGGGTGAGAATCAACCGGACACCACCAAGATGGAGGTGTGTGTAGCCTTCTCGTTTCCAAATTGCTATGAGGTCGGAAGGTATCTCCATAGTGACATATTGTTCACTCTGAGAAGCTTGTAAAGCCCACTGGTATCAGAGCCTCACCCAACGCCGAGGTGGTATCATTAGTAATTTGAATAATCATTTGATCTCCTAGAAGAGCACTCTCTCACCATGGAAACAAACACATCTTCAGCTTCTACATCGTCTTCATCTCCTATTTCTCTTTCTTCTACACTCTCTCTTCAGGTCTAAAGACCATTACTAAACATAGTGTCTGTTACAATGTATAATAAGCCATTAACACTCAAGACCATATGGCTTACTATATTCGGTCAAGTTCAATAAACTTGTTCTTTTAACAAGTACCTATGTGTTTGACTTGACATCTCATGTCAATGATATGAAACTCACCATCCATTTTAGTATCACATACCATAAGGAGTCATAACACATACTAGTGTTTATAGGAATTTATAATGTCCAATTATAAATCCACCAATAGGAACTATTTTAGAAGTATAGTACAAAGGATACACGTTTCATATTCTCGACATACTCGAGAATGTGTTCCTTAACTATTTTACTTCTTGGACTATATTCATTATATTAATATATGAATATTGATAACTTTGCCATTTAATAAACATCAAAATGCTATTCACATACAATCATTCCCTAGACAATCAAATCACCATTCGATTGGCCATTAGGGCATATTACTAACACGTAAGAATTTTGAAATGATGTCCCATAAGATACAGATGCCATTTTTGCATGGCAAAGACAATAACAAGCATTTCTTTGTCGTATGTGGACAAGGCTAAGTTTTTTTTTTTTTCAGATAAGGCTTTGCTAATATAAGCGAGTGGACGGCCCTCTTGCATGAGGACTACTCTAATTCCCCGTCCGGAAGCATCGCATTCTATAGAAAATGGTTTGGTGAAATTCGACAAGGCTAAAACTGGATGGAAGCCATGGCTTGGCGCAGCTCATCAAATGCTGCTTCAGCAATAGGGCTCCAAGTAAAAGAATCTGGTTTAAGTATGTCAGTTAAGGGAGCAATAATTTTTCCAAACCCAACAACAAATTTATAGTAGTATCCCGTCAAGCCAAGGAAGCCTCATAGAATTTTGATAGTCGTAGGTTTAGGCCATTCAAGCATGCACTGAACCTTTTTAGGATGACAGCTACTCCAGTAGCTGAAACAATATGACCCAAATATTCAACAAATGATTGAGCAAAAGAACATTTTGTAAGCTTGACATAAAGTCGATTTGTTTGTAAACATTGAAAGACAACCAAAAAGGTGTCGAGCATGCCCCTGTAGATAAGTACTGTAGACAAGGATATCATCAAAGAAAACTAAAACAAATTTGCGAAGGAAGAGCTGAAAAATCTCATTCATTAGGTTGTGAAACGTGGCTGGCACATTTGAAAGGTCAAAAGGCATCACAAGAAATTCATAGTGGCCATTATAAGTGCAAAAGTTTGTTTTCGCTATATCGGAGGGATGAACTCGAATCTGGTGATAGCCCGAGCAAAGGTCCAGCTTACTGAAAACTGATGCACCATGTAATTCATCTAATAGTTCGTCAACAACCGAAATCGAATAACGGTCTTTGATGATTACCTTGTTGAGAGCACGATAATCGATACACATATGCCAAGAACCATATTTCTTTTTAACTAATAAAACTGGAGAGGAATAAAGACTAACACTATGCCGAATGAGCCCGGCATCCAAAAGCTCACAAATCAAGCGGTCAATTACTTATTTCTAAAAACGAGGATAACCATAAGGTCACACACTGACAGGAGAGCTTCCAGGAAGTAATGGAATAAGGTGATCAATTAAGCATTTAGGAGGAAGTTTGGTGGGTTCCATAAAGATGCCAGAATATATCTCTAGGACCTTAGTAATAATTGAAGCAGCTGATATATTAGCTGCTGCAGTGGTTATTACCATAATCTGGGAAAAAAATGCCTTGCTTTTCGTGAAGCAATAACCTATTAATTTCACCATGATTTGCCAAAGCCGGTGGCAGGGAATCATATCCATTGAGTTGAACAGTTTGGCCTTTCCAAATGAACTGCATAGTTAGCTTTGAGTAAGTCCCACAATATAGCACCTAATGAACATAACCACTTAGCACCCAACATAATGTCACAGCCACTTACTGGAAGCAAGAAAAAATCCAAGTGAAATTGGAAGCCTTGAATATTTACTAGGACGCGAGAACATTTTCCTGAGTTGCTGATCACTCCACCATTAGCTACAGTAACTTGAAACTGAGTTGTAGTAGTGAAAGGGCACCCACATTGCTTAGCCAAAGATGGATTCAAAAAATTGTGAGTAGAACCAGAGTCTATTAATATAGTGACACCATATTTTTTTTAAATTCCCTTTCAGTCGCATGGTGTTTTGTGGGGTTGCTCTAGTGAGAGCATTTAAAGAGACTTCTACTATTTCTGGGAATTTCTCGAAAGCCTTAGCTTTATTGCATCCAGCAATAAAAGTTGAGGAGCTTTACAATGATGCCAATGTTTAAATTGTTCATCACAATTGAAACACAGTCCTTTGGCTCGTCTTTCAATTTGTTCGGTAACTGATAGACGTCAAAATGGTGGGAATCCTGGAGGGGGTGGGCCTAATAAAGAGGGCTGTAATGACCCCCCAGTTTTGGTTATTGTGGGAGATGAATTAAGGAGTGATGGTGATGGCCTACTCATACTAGGCCGGTGTGGAATCTTTCAATTAGAAACAGTCGCGTATTCTTCTTGGAATCTTGCAAGCTCAAAGGTTTGTAGGAGACTTGAAGGTTTCAACATCTGCACTCCAATTTTAATATCCTCTTGTAATCCCAAAAGGAAGCAACTAATGAAGAATGATTCTGGTAGATTTTGAGTTCTATCAGCCAATCGTTCAAATTGACATTAATATTCAATAACAGTCCCAGTCTGTCACAGTTTGGTAATGGACCCGACTGCATCACCATCTTCGAATGTTCCAAATCGAGTAACTAGAGCTCGTTTGAATTGGGCCAAAGTCATATTACCCATAGTTTGCTTTAACCAGTGATACCAAGGTACCGCATCTCCATCGAGGCATCCGATAGCAAGTAACAACATATCTGTCTCAGGCAAGGCAGCCAATCGCTAATATTGTACGCAGCAAAATATCCAACTTGTCAGATTTTCCCGCTGAAAACTAGGAAATCCAACCGTATATGGTAGGGTTGCACAAGTGCTCCTCCAATACGTCCTGCAGGTTCGGGTTGTTGAGCATTGATTTATAACGGTTCATTGCTGTTTATATTTTCTTGAAACCGAATGAATTGATCGCGGAGACTTAAGATTAATTCTTGGAGGTCGTTGGACTGTTGGGATAAGACCTCAACTTTCTCATTGAATTGATGAAATAATTGTTCTACCTAATTCCTTAACAGTCATTATGCCCAAGAAAAAAAATTGCTCTGATACTAGATGTTAAGCTACTGCTTTGAGATAGTAGTTTAGAAGTGATGAATTGATGAGAAGAATAATAAAAAGAAGTGACCAGAGGAGAAATGAGAGCTTTGCCTGGGTAGAACAACGCCACGCACTTTATGGTATCAGAGCTAAAACTCATTTTCTTGCTCAAAATGGTATAATTTAAGTATTTTGATTTGTTTTAATCTCTAGACTTCAGGCGCAGAGAGAACCTCTCAATCATGGCATCAACTTCCTCTTCCACTCTTGTTACTCTTTCCTCTACTCTTTCTCTCCCTAAATCTTGCACTTCTCATACAGCTACTAAAATAGAAAACCTTGTCAATACTCCTACATTCCTGAATCCGCCCAAATCAGTGAGTCATCTTACCCTCTCATCAATCCTTACTAACTGTACAAACGCCCCAGTTCCTTTACCCGCAGTATTCGTACCCTCATCTCTACCCGACGGCCTCACCCTAAAGAATATATCCAGTCCTCTCGTCTGGATCAGTGTGCTCTTCAAGCCACTTCTGTTGAGCAATATGTCACTCTGGAGATTCCTTCAGAGTTAATTTCCAACTGGAAACGAGAAGGTTATACCCATCTCCATCTTGGAGGAATTCGATTAATCCTCACCCTTCATGGGCGCAAAGGATTACTAGTCACAGCTTGCCTTGCCCTCCTTGATACCCGTTTCAAACAGTACCAAGATGCTGTTATTGGCACTGTTCTCACTACCCTCCATGCAGGAAGTGTTCTCCTCACTTTCTACCCCAACTTCAACCTTTCTCTTGAAGACACCAATTTGCCCACAACCTTAAAAGTAATTTGTCTGAAACCCCTCTATCCTACCAAGATATATCCACCAAACTTTTGAGTCTGTGTCCAGAGTCCCATTCTCAGTTCACCCATCCAAACCCATTGTGGAAAAATAAGTCCTTCTTCATTAAGTTACCTTTCAAACTCAATGAAGACATTAACCCAACCAAAGCTACCCATCCAGGAATGAGTCCTTGTGACTTACTCCTAGCCCAACAGGAATGTTCACAATTGTTAGCCCAAGGTCTCGTTGAGCCCACGACTTCTCAATGGGCTTGCCAAGCCTTTTACGTTGAAAAGCATTCTAAGATTGTTCGAGGAAAAAAAACGCTTAGTCATTGACTATCAGCCCTTAAATATGTTTTTACAAGATGACAAGTTTTCTTTGCCCCGAAGAAAAAGCATATTTACTTTTCTCAAAAATGCCCAGATCTTTTCAAAATTTGATTTAAAATCTGGTTTTTGGCAATTAGGCATTGAACACTCAGAACGGTACAAAACTGTCTTTTGTATCCCAAATGCCCATTTCTAATGGACAGTCTTACCCTTTGGTCTCAAAATTGCCCCATCCATATTCCAAAAATCCATTATCTAGATCTTTCAGGCCATCATGTATAATGCATTAATTTATATTGATGACATTTTGCTTTTTTCAGGATCGCATGAGGAACATCACTAGCTGTTAACCCAGTTCTATGATATTGTCCGAAATCATGGAATTATGTTATCAGCCAAGAAAAGCACTATTGCCACAGATACAATTGAATTTCTTGGCATGGTCATAAAAGACGGCCATTATCAGCCAGGAAAGCACATTGCCTAAGAGTTGCTTCACTTTCCAGATCAGCACCTTTCCAAAAAGCAAGTCCAACAGTTTCTTGGTATCATCAACTACATCTGTGATTTCATCCCACTCGTGGACCTACACACTCGACATCTTTCGGCTTTATTAAAAAAGAAGTCTCCAAAGTGGAATGATAACCACACCATTGCTGTCACTACACTAAAGCAGATTGTGCAAAATCCGCCTCCCTTAAAGTTGATTGCAGATGGCAAGCGCATACTACAGACAGATGCAAGTGATGAATCATGGGGGGGCATCCTCCTTGAAGACATCAGTGGAAAAGAAAGCTTTATCCTTACGCTAGTAGACATTTCTCTGACACACAGAAGCATTACCACAGTGTGTTCAAAGAAATCTTATCTGTAAAGAATGGCATCAAGAAATTTGAGTGGACAGTTCAGCCTTCCCCAAATTCTCAATTTCAAAGGTAAAACTGTTCCCAAAAAAATGTTACTCAGGTTAAAAGATTGGTTTTCTAAGTATGACTTTTCAGTTAAGCATATAAAGGGGTCCCAGAACCTCATCCCTGATATGCTTTCCAGACTCTCCAAACCCGACAAACTTCTCACTGTGTTTTCCACAACCTACCACTTTCCAATCGTCTCCATGGCTACTTCACTTCCCCCAGAAGCTCTCACCAAGAAAAACTTTCCCCTTAACAAAACTTTCTCTTTGGTCTTTGCCATCTAAGAGTTTGCATGAGAAGCTGTTTTTCGCTATTTTATGAAAGCTTACCTTATGGCAGACCATCACTCTGACACTCTCATGGTCTTAGCTGAATCTGACCAAATCCCAACCATCATCCAGATCCCCAGACAAATTCCTCGTCATGAGCTCATCAAGCTTATGCCTCTTGAATGGATCTCAAACTATGAACAGTTCCATACCAATACCGCTCCAATTCAGACATCAGAAAGCATGTTTGAACGACGGCCAGATGGAACAGTTAGAATGACCTTTAAACCACCTCCCAGTGCTCCACAAGAGCCTCCTCGGCTCTCTTTTACTTATTCTTCCATGATCACAGCTGTGCAGACAGCTCAAGAAGATTTACCTATTACAGGGTTTACTTCTAAAGGCTACCCTGTTTATCCAGCAAAGCTCAATGGTCATTTCCTATGGGATGCCCCTGGCTCCGGTATGTGTGACCCAAATTGTCCCTGCTGGGATGATTGGGAAGAGGACGATGATGATTATTCTACCAGAAAGAAAAAATCTAAAACGAAAAAACCTTTAACCTCATGTCACCATCATAACCCCACACCACCACAAGATCCTCCATCTCCACCAGCTCCTTTACCCATCTACAAAAAAGAACTCACATGGATTGCAAAACATTGCAAATCCGAGATTCCCTCACCGATCCCAAATCCAACACCACCACTGAGTTGTATGATGTTCTCATCTACTTCTTCAGACTACTCTTCTTCATTTCCTCCTCTAGACACCCACACAGATTCCCAACGCAACGTTGTGTCCAAACCCTTTATCCCTTCAGCCATCACCTCTACAGGACACCTTGAACCCCCTAAACCTTTTGAACCAGTCCTCAACTGGCAAACCCAAAATGCCAGAGCACAAAATGATACTTTGATGCACATCAATGCCAAAGTTGAAAAAATCAGTTTACGAACTGAAAAGCTTGAGACCAAAGTTGATTCCATCACTGCCCAAATGCAGCAGATCCACCAAAATCTACAGTCCAGAATTGATCAACTTGATTCTGAGTTAAGAACCATGCTTGCTCAACGCTATTATGGCCCAGAATTTGACCAGAAGGAAAGAGAGATCAGACGCTTGAAAACTGAGCTTGACCAGATAGAATCAGAAAAACAAAGGCCTACCCTTTTTACCTCCTCACCTCCGATGCCTTCCATCGGTCCAACCTATCATCCATTTGCCTCTATGCTTTCCCCTATCAAACAGTATGAACCTTCCAAGTTATTTGGTATGACTCATACTCTTTTTCGAAAAAATCCTTTACCACCCCCACAACCTAAACCTAAACTCAAGCCTAAATCTCAGCCACGACCTGCTGTTTCCACTCCTGACCAACCAACCCATGGCTATCCATCAGCCTCACCATCAGCACCTCCACCACCAGCTCCTTCTCAACCTCCTACCCAATCCAAAGATAAACAACCCATGCACTTGTTCAGTGCCCACACAGTTGACCACACATCCTCCACCGATGATCAAACTTCTGATTCCAATCTTGCAGTCTCAGATACTCATACTGAGACAGACACAGAATCATCAGCTTCCACCAGTGACTCTGAAAAGTCTTATGCTGATATCACCAAAATCCTGATGGCTCAAACCGATCCACCTGATCAAGGCCAAACCTCTCACACAGAACCATATGTTGACATTCCTTCTGAAGTTGACGAAGAAATGCCTGAATTCTCTGCCTCAAACCAACCTCCTCCAGCCCAAGCCCAATCCGGTTCAACTGGTCCAAAATCATCCAATGGTCCATGGTTCACATTTGATGATATTCCATCCTCTAAATGGCGTGATCGGCTTAATGAAATGTCTGCCTGGCTTGACTTACAAATGCTACGGCCAGGAGCCACCACTCAATCGGTCCTCAGAGAATTTGCCACTCGTTTTACGGGTGCTTTAAGAGATTGGTTTGACTCTCTAGGCCAATACAGACAATTGCAGTTTGTTCAATTGCCAGAAGTCTCAAGTGCCCTTGCGGTTATCCATGATCAATTCCTTGGAGACCCCTCTGCAATTTTTGAAGCTGCACGACGGGACTATCTCAACATGAAATGCTGTTCACTCAATGCTAAGGATCTTGAGTTCCATTATAAAAGAATGTCCTTGCTGTTCTATAAGCTTAATGGAGGATAAGAAGCTTTTTTCTTTTTCTTTTTCTTTCTCCGCATAACTTCCAATTCTTCTTCAATATCATCAGTATCCGTATCATCCAAGCAAGGACAATCCGGATTGCACATATGGGCTTCTGGAACATCCCATAAAAAGTGACCATTAAGCTTGGCAGGATATACTGGATAGCCTTCGGATGAAAAGCCATAAATAGGAAGGTGTTCTTCTTGACCAGTTTGCACTGCTGTGATCATTGCAGTATAAGAAAGCCGTGGATCGTCTGAAGTAGGCTGAGCATCAGGAGTTTGAAAAGTAAGTTGGACTTGGCCATTTGGACGTCTGGTAAAAGTGGCTTCTGTGGCTTGGACTGGTTCAGAATTCTGGTGAAAGTGCTCATAGTTGGTTAGCCATTCAAGAGGCATGAGGTTGAGCAGTTCTTGTTTTGGAATTTGTTTGGGGATTTGGATGATGGTAGGAATTTTGTCTGTATCCGCCAGTATCATCAAAGCATCAGAACTTGTGTGTGGTGTAGGAAGGTCAAGTGCATGATTTTGTAATCGATACACTATTTGGTGATGGAGGGTTGCAATCTTGGAAGTAGGTGTTTGTTCTGCTCCTTGGAGCTGGATTTGGACTTTAAGTGTTGTTGGAAGGTTGGGATCCTCAAGAGAGAGGTTGAAGTTTGGGTAAAAGGTTAAGAGGACACTACCAGCATGGAGGGTTGTCAGAACGGTTCCAATGACTGCATGTTGGTATTCCTTGAACCTGGTGTCTAGGAGAGCAATCCTAGCTGTGACAGGTAAGCCTTTGCGACCATGAAGGGTGAGAATCAACCGGACACCACCAAGATGGAGGTGTGTGTATCCTTCTCGTTTCCAGTTGGCTATGAGATCGGCAGGTATCTCCATAGTGACATATTGTTCACTCTGAGAAGCTTGTAAAGCACACTGGTCTAGTCTTGAAGACTGGACATATTCTTTTGGAAGTGGTCTTTTAGTGGAGATGAGAGTGCGTATACTTCGGGTGAAGGACTTTTGTTGTTTGTAGAGGTTGTAAGGACTCATGAGGGGAAACTGGGACTCAGTGACTTGAGCAGATTCGGGAATATAAGAATATTCCACAAGGTTTTCTATTTTAGAGGCTATGTGTTTAGAGCATGATTGAGGAAGAGAGAGTGTAGAAGAAAGAGAAATAGGAGATGAAGACGATGTAGAAGCTGAAGATGTGTTTGTTTCCATGGTGAGAGAGTTCTCTTCTAGGAGATCAAATGATTAATCAAATTACTAATGACAGTGGGTTATGTGGTACGTGGCTTGTGATCTCTCAGTGCAGACCAGACTACCGCCCATTCGGGTTCGGCTCTGGAATTTACGTCGAGAGTTTCCCGCCGATATACCCTTATCCACTAAATACCAAATCCGAAATTCATTTACTTAAAAAGGGTTTTTCACGATACCACCCGAAAACACGGCACTCATGGCCTTTAAAAAGGGTGAACGTTGTGAGAAAACTTTTTGTTGGATAAAAATCGATTTGGTGTGGATAAAACAGGACCTTTCTGTTGCACAGGATCCTCAAATGAGGCAAGTGCAGAGCATACTCAGATTTGAAAACGAGGTGAGCGTATCATTTGTAACTTAACTAACTTCTTTGAACCCTAGAAGAGAGGGAGAGGTTTAAGGAAACATGTTTGAGAGAAACTTAAGCTTTTATTTCGAAATTGGCTCTTGGCTCCCCCTTTACAATGAAACTAAGGGTGCCTTATATAGACAATCCTTGAGAACATGGTCTCTCAAGTGATTATGACACGTAGCACACCTTTGCTTAAAATAAAGTAAGCCAACCATGACTTGTACAAAAGACAAGCATTAAAGTAAAACATACTGACATGGACTCTTGCAAAAAGTAAAGCACACCGACAGAGACTGACATTAAAGTAAAGCATGCCTAGAAAGACTTGAAATAAAATAAAGCACACCGACATAGACTTGACACATATACAAAAGACAAACGGGAGTCACATGTGTTGCGTGGAAAGTGATGTGAGAGCGACAATCATGGCGTGGATGGATAACGCCTTGGGGACACGTCGCCTGTTTCTTTTTCATATCGGCGCTTGTGTCGACGTCGTTGTCGCTTGTCTAGATACTGCTCAGCTTGGAGAACTTTGTCTTCATCAGCGACAGACATGTGTTGTGATGAAGAATGAGGAGTATCAGTAGGTAGGATGGACTGAAAGTCTTCCCATGGGTCCTGTGCGTCTTGGAATAAGACATTGGTGTAGTCAGGACGTTGTTCTGTAACAAGGATTCCGTGAGGACGGGAACTTGAACCTGTTGAACTGGGGCTTGGAGTATGACCTTGTGCTTTTGGAATGAGTTCAAGGGTGTGTGATGGTCCAATGGAGGTGTGGTGAATATTTGCGGCAGGTGGAGGAACATTGTTGAGTTCCATAAGATAGGCTTTAAGGGCAGAAGTGATTGTGGTATTATGGATGAACTGATAAGGATGAGAATAGGTTTGCCATTCATATGCCATGTCCTGGGTCCAATAGTCTCTGGTTTCTGGATGTTGGAAGTAAGGCCTGTGGACAATGAAGGCTGAATGCCACATGTTGGCTTCTTGTTCTGGCATGTTGTCTAAGTTGTGAAAGGTAGACAAATGCTGGAGTTGTTGGCGCCACCATGTGAGAGGTGAATACCATTCAAAGAGAGTCCATAGGAGGTCTGGAGAGAACTCTGGAGTGGTGAGGTGAGTCAGGACTGGTTTGATGGGGAAAACTAGCTTTGTAGCATACAAAGTGGTGAGGCACCACATGTACCAAAGCTCGTCTTCGGAGATGGTGAGAGAAGACAGAGTAAGGCCTGTGAGAAACAAATGCTCCATGCAAAGATTAGGAAATCGGTCAGGTGTCTTGGAGTAAACATTAAAGAAATACCTGTAGACAAACTTCTTTGCAAAATCTTGTAACTGGTAGGCTGACTGGAAAGAGATGTTCATGGGAAAATTTCTCTGGTTAAGAGCTTTGAAGGGAAGTTGGCGATTCATGGCTATAACTGGAATGGTGTGAATCGAGGAGATGAGGGTAGGCTTATTTATAGTTGGACGGGTCAGGAAGTCGGGAATGAGGTTCTGGTTGCCTTTGATATGTTGAACAGTGAAGTCGTATTTAGCAAACCAGGTTTTGAGGCTAAGTAATTGCTTGTCAGGTAGCAATTTGTTCTTGAAGTCAAAGATGCGGGGAAAAGAGGAATTATCCATGTTAATGAGGAACTTGTGGCTGATGAGATGGAATTCGAATTTTTTAATCCCATACTTGACTGCGAGAATCTCCTTGTAAATCACATGGTAATTCTTTTCAGAGTCTTTGAATTGACCGCTGGCATGTGCACAGAAGTGACGTACGCCATTGATGTCTTCAAGAAGAACAGCACTCCAATAATCATCGCTGGCATCTGTCTGGAGGATGCGCTGGCCATTTGTGGGAATTCGGAGTGGAGGAGGTGATTGAGCTATCACCTTGAGTTGCTTGACAGCTTCTGTCTGAGCTGGGCCCCATGGAGGGCATTGTTTCTTGAGCATGCGAGACAGCTGGCTGGTGTGGAGTGCAACTCGTGGAATAAAGTCACGGACATAGTTAACAATTCCGAGAAATTGTTGTATCTGCTTGCGGTTGAGATTTGTGTCCGGGAACTTTAATAATTCAACTGCAATATGGGGACCAGGCTGGTATTGACCGTCTTTGATCACCATGCCAAGAAAGTCAATAGATTCTTTTCCTATGCTGCTTTTCTTTTCGGAAAGCATAATGCCATGTGCCTGCACAACATTAAAGAAATCCAAAAGGAGCTTCTGGTGGCTCTCATGGTCAGAGGAAAATAATAAAATATCGTCAATGTAAACCAATGCATGATGGAGAATAGGATTGAAGATTTTGGTCATGGCTTTTTGAAATAAGGAGGGTGCGACTTTGAGACCAAAAGGCATGACTGTCCATTGATAATGAGCATCAGGGATGCAGAAGGCAGTTTTGTGACGGTCACTTGGTGAAATACCAAGTTGCCAAAAACCGGCTTTTAAATCGAACTTAGAGAAAATTCGAGCCCCTTGGAGATGGACAAACAGGGTTTGGATTTTGGGAAGGGGAAACTTATCATCTTTAAGAAAGGTGTTGAGTGGTTGATAATCAATGACTAATCTTTTCTTGCCACGAACTAATTCAGATCTTTTTTCGACATAAAAGGCTTGACAAGCCCAATCTGAATCAGTAGACTCAATAAGACCTTGTTGGAGTAACTGAGAACATTCTTGCTTAGCAAGCAAGAGGTCTGAAGGAGACATACCCGGATGTGAGGCTTTTGTGGGATTAATGTCTTCGTTGAGTTTGAAAGGAAGGTGAATGAAGAAGTTTTCATTGTTCCAAAGAGGTGAAGGATGATGGAATTGGGAATGGTTTTCTGGACAGTAGTCTAAGAACTTCTGTGAGATGTGGCTATATGGAGATGGTGTTTCAGAGAGCGTATACAGACGTAGAGTATCTGTATAGGGCATGAACATTTGCTTGTAGCGGACTCCAGAACTAGTGAGGAATAGATTTTTGACTAGATGAAGTATATCAAAACCGATGAGCAAATCTTTATCAGGGAGTTTGGAGGCTACAATCTTTTTCCAAATTATGCAATTCGGAAAGAATTGAATACCAATGGGTTTTTTGGTAATCAAAGTAGTTTCAAATGTTTCACCATTAACTGCTCGGAAAAGTTTGGAGTGAGGTTCCCAGTAGTTTGATGGAAGGACAGAGGGATCAATCATACTGGTGTCTGCACCAGTGTCAAGGAACCCAATAACAGGGATAGGTTTATGGAATTTAGATGGAAGGATGGACATTTTGAGAGAGGGACGAGGAATGGTGGAGACATGGTTAATAGTCTGGACAGTGGAGATGACTGAAAGATCCTCAGAATCAGAGGATTCGGCAATGAGGAAAGCTGTTTGGTCATCTTGTGTGGATTGTTCTGAAAAATTGGATTCAACATCCTCATTCTCAGATAACAGAGAAGAATCTTCAAGATGATGGATAAGGCGAACAGCTTTGGCTGATTTGTTGGGACAATTTCGGGCAAAGTGACCGCGTTTCTTGCAAATGAAACAACGGTTGGACTTTTTCTTTCGGTACTGAGAAGGATCTTTCTTTCTAAAATACCGGAAAGGTTTTTTGGAGGAGGATTTTTTGTGGAAGTGTTTCTGAAAGTGTTTTTTCTTTTTGGGTGAGCAGGTACACTTCTTTTCATCTTTGCATTCTATCTTGAGGTGAGGTTTGCGACAAGCATCAGAGAAAGGTTTTTTGTCTTCCATGAGATCTTTGAAGAATGCTTTCTGTTCACAGAGCTTGTCAAGAGATGAGATGGCCATTTGGAAAATCTTTCCCAAAGAGATATCAGCTATGCTCATATTGGTGGCTGTGAGCTTTCGTTGAAGATCAGGCTGTAACTCAACAGGAAGAGAAGCAATGAAGACATGTTTCAAAGATGGCTCGTTGAAGCCATTGAGCTTGTAGAAGAGAATGCTCATTCTTTTGTAGTGAGCATCCAACAGATGGCGTTTGAGAGAGCAGCATTTCATCTGGTGGTATTCTTTTCTGTCTGCTTCAGTGGAGGCAGTTTTTTCACCGAGGAACTGCTCATGAATGATATTGAGGGCTGTACCAACCGGAGCTTCAATGAATTGGAGTTGTCTGAATTCTCCTAAGCTCTCTAGCCAGTCTCGTAAAGAACCCGTGGAACGGGCCATGAATTCACGAAGGACGGTTTGAGATTGAGCAGAAGGCTTGGTACTTTGAAGATCAATCCAAGCAGCAAATTCTTGAAAGCGAGCTGCCCATTTGTGACGGGGGATGTCATCAAATGTAAACCAAGATGCTGAGGATGGTTTAGTGGAGTGGTCATGGACTGATGGTGGCACTGGGTCTGTTTGAGACGCTTGGTCAGGAGGGTCATCTTCCACAATAGGAGTGGAAGTAGAGGCACTTGGGTCTGCAGTCTCAGTGGCCATTAATATGCCTGTGATGTCAGCATATTCGGACTCAGAATCAGTGGAGGTGTTTGATGAGTCATAAGAGGAAGATGAGGAGGAATTGGGTGTTTCAGGCTCAGAAGGATCAGAGGAGTCTGAAAGATGAGGCTGGACAGTATGATAGTGATACTGGTCCATTGGGTTTTTATCCTTTTGAGGAGGTTCAGGATAGATTTGTGGTGGTTCTCTTGGAGGGATAATAGGTGTAGATGAAGAGGCTGTAGCCTTGGGACGTGGTTGAGAGGTGTTGACTTGGGATCGTGGTTTTTTGGATAAAGATGGTGGAGGAGGTACTGGAAGATGAGAGAAACCAAAAGGTTGCTGATAAGCAGGTTGTTGAGATCTAGATGGTGGATAGAAAGGTACAAATGCATCAAAGAGTGGAGGAGATACTGGTGTAGGTTGAGATCGGGTGAAAAGAGATGGTCGAACCTTGTCAGCATCAATTCTGGATACCTCAGCTTTGAGTTTTCTGATCTCGGCTTCTTTGGAATTGAACTCTGGACCCCAGATATGATTCTTAATCATATATCTGAGATCGGTGTCTAGCTCAGAAATCCGGTCATGGAGACGGATGTACATTTGATCCAAGCGACTGGTGATGGAATCAACTTTGGTTTCAGTCTGGGAGACTTGAGTTGCAACACGGTCAATTTTCTTACCGAGTTGTTGGAGAGAATGGTTTTGAGCATTGGCATTTTTGGTTTGCCAATTCAAGACAGCTTCATATTGTTTTGGTTCTTCAGGTTGCCCAGAGGCTGTAACTGGAGATTGTACAAAAGGTTTTGAGGTAACACGGGTTTGTGAATCTGTTTGTTTTTCAAGGGGTGGAAAAGTGTTTTCATAAGAGTGACTTGAAAACATAAGACAAGACCTGATTGGTTGAACAGGAGGTTTAGGATCCGGTGGAGGTTGTGGAGGAAAGGATGTGCAAGATGATGGAGGATAAGAAGCTTTTTTCTTTTTCTTTTTCTTTCTCCGCATAACTTCCAATTCTTCTTCAATATCATCAGTATCCGTATCATCCAAGCAAGGACAATCCGGATTGCACATATGGGCTTCTGGAACATCCCATAAAAAGTGACCATTAAGCTTGGCAGGATATACTGGATAGCCTTCGGATGAAAAGCCATAAATAGGAAGGTGTTCTTCTTGACCAGTTTGCACTGCTGTGATCATTGCAGTATAAGAAAGCCGTGGATCGTCTGAAGTAGGCTGAGCATCAGGAGTTTGAAAAGTAAGTTGGACTTGGCCATTTGGACGTCTGGTAAAAGTGGCTTCTGTGGCTTGGACTGGTTCAGAATTCTGGTGAAAGTGCTCATAGTTGGTTAGCCATTCAAGAGGCATGAGGTTGAGCAGTTCTTGTTTTGGAATTTGTTTGGGGATTTGGATGATGGTAGGAATTTTGTCTGTATCCGCCAGTATCATCAAAGCATCAGAACTTGTGTGTGGTGTAGGAAGGTCAAGTGCATGATTTTGTAATCGATACACTATTTGGTGATGGAGGGTTGCAATCTTGGAAGTAGGTGTTTGTTCTGCTCCTTGGAGCTGGATTTGGACTTTAAGTGTTGTTGGAAGGTTGGGATCCTCAAGAGAGAGGTTGAAGTTTGGGTAAAAGGTTAAGAGGACACTACCAGCATGGAGGGTTGTCAGAACGGTTCCAATGACTGCATGTTGGTATTCCTTGAACCTGGTGTCTAGGAGAGCAATCCTAGCTGTGACAGGTAAGCCTTTGCGACCATGAAGGGTGAGAATCAACCGGACACCACCAAGATGGAGGTGTGTGTATCCTTCTCGTTTCCAGTTGACTATGAGATCGGCAGGTATCTCCATAGTGACATATTGTTCACTCTGAGAAGCTTGTAAAGCACACTGGTCTAGTCTTGAAGACTGGACATATTCTTTTGGAAGTGGTCTTTTAGTGGAGATGAGAGTGCGTATACTTCGGGTGAAGGACTTTTGTTGTTTGTAGAGGTTGTAAGGACTCATGAGGGGAAACTGGGACTCAGTGACTTGAGCAGATTCGGGAATATAAGAATATTCACAAGGTTTTCTATTTTAGAGGCTATGTGTTTAGAGCATGATTGAGGAAGAGAGAGTGTAGAAGAAAGAGAAATAGGAGATGAAGACGATGTAGAAGCTGAAGATGTGTTTATTTCCATGGTGAGAGAGTTCTCTTCTAGGAGATCAAATGATTAATCAAATTACTAATGATACCACCTCGGCTGTGGGTGTGGCTTCCCTTCCTGATGAACTCCAACCAGACATACGGCGGCAACTTCGTGCATCCAATCTTGTCCTTGACAACATCTCTCTTGGCAAAATCTTTCAACTTGCCAAAACTTGTCTTGACAAACTCTGTGAGCAGAAACAGTTTTTCAAAGAACTATTGAAAGACAGAGAACCCTTTCGGAGTGCCTGCAAAAAGCCCTATTTGCATATTAAGGGCAAACAGAAGAAAGATTGTGATTGCAGTCCTAAAAAGAAAAGGCATTTTCGGAAATTCAAACGACCAGAATATTCATCTAAGCCTCGCCGATCCAGAAAGTCCTACAGATTCTTCAGAAAGAAGTCATCTTCATCCAGAGACTTTAAAAGGAGAAAATCAAGCAGATGCTTTATCTGCAAGAAAAAAGGTCATTATGCCAAGGATTGTCCCAACAAACGGGAAAAATCTATTCGGCTACTTGAGCATCTCCAAGCTACCACAGATTTCTCTCCAGAAAAGGATGAGCTGGAATTCTATTTTTCAGAACAAGATGAACCCAATGATGAAACAGTGTTCGCACTACAGAATTCCTCTGATGACTCAGACAGTGATCAATCCCAAGTAATTTTTCACCAACAGTTGCTGTCCCTTGATACTACTGTTCCCATACCCTCAATCAAACTCCAAATCTTGCCTTCCAAATTCCAAAGGCCCATTCCAGCCATTGGTCTCATCGACACTGGAGCTCAACGCAGCATGTTAAATCTGTTAGTGATATGCCCTAAAGGCCAATCGAATGGTGATTTGATTGTTTAGGGAATGATCATATTTGAATAGCATTTTGATATTTATATTTATAAAATGGCAAAGTTATCAATATTCATAAATGAATTTAATGAATATAGTCCAAGAAGTAAAATAGTTAAGGAACACATTCTCGAGTATGTCGAGAATATGAAACGTGTATCCTTTGTACTATACTTCTAAAATAGTTCCTAGTGGTGGATTTATGATTGGACATCATAAATTCCTATAAACACTAGTATGTGTTATGACTCCTTATGGTATGTGATACCAAAATGGATGGTGAGTTTCATATCATTGACATGAGATGTCAAGTCAAACACATAGGTACTTGTTAAAAGAACAAGTTTACTGAACATGACCGAAAATAGTAAGCCATATGGTCTTGAGTGTTAATGGCTTATTATACATTGTAACAGACACTGTGTTTAGTAATGGTCTTTAGACCTGAGGCATAACAGATGTCTTATACATAGACATCTCTGATATGTGAATGCATAACGATTGATTCCTAATCACGGAAGAGATCTAGCAATAGCTGTCATGGTTGGCTATGTATGAAGACAAGTTGATGGCCAATACGGAATTCATCACTTTGTAATATACGAAAAGGATGTCCTTATGAGATAATATGAATTGGCATGAGAAATCCTTGGCCAAGGTGAAATATATTTGAAGGAGTTCAAATTATATTATCATGTCAAGTTCATTTATATTTATTTTGAGATAAAGCACAACTGCTTAACATAATAAACCATAAGCTGTGCTTTTCTCTGGACATGGATGATGAAGAGACCAAGACATAGAGATACAATGGAATAGGTTCTATAGATCCAACAATTCTTGTTATTTGGATAGTCGTGATATACTGCTAGGTGTCACTCATGACTTGTAGAAACCTTATGATCAATATTGGTAAAGCGTACTACCAATGCATCTTAAGGTCATTAGAAAGGTTCTAATTGATGACTAAAGAGTTTAGCATCATTTAATGAATAAAGAGTTATCATTAAAATAGTTCTACTACCTTATAACTAAGAACCTAAAAGGTCACACACAATATAGAAATGAAAAAGGGGTTACTAGAAAATGAGAAGTTAGATTTCCTAATTTTAGGAAAATCAATATTTATATTATAATTCATTGAGAATGAATATAAATATAAATACATCTTAAATATGATTTAAGATAGAAATTTAGATGTTCCATAAATAGTTTAAGGAACAAAACAAATTTCATAAATCCTCAATTAAACATTATGGAATGTCGAGCACGTAAAATGACCGTTTTGGACATGTTCGGGTTCATATATGATTATGGACTTCTAGACCAATTTTGGGTTTAGAATTATGGGCTTTTATTGGATCCAATATGGATTAAGAGAAAGCATTAGAACATGTCACAAGAGAAGCCCACATTTAACCATTTGATGTGATCAAAATGGGGTTAAATAATTAATTCCGAAATTAATTAATATTAGCTATTTATTTATTTGATTAAATAGTTTATTGAAGTGATGAGATCAATTTCAATAAATAATGGCTAAGTGGGTGGGTCTAGCTCATGATAATGTTTGGTGCCATTATTAGAGATAATGGTGGTTTAGTTGGTGGGAAGAAAAAAATGAGCTAGCACTCATGTTCCTTCATTATCTCTCTCATTTCTTAATGAAATTTCGAGATTCCAAATCCTCTGAACTCCTAGAACATTTCTAAGTGTGGATTGATTAGAGGCATCACAATTGGGGTGCTTAAAGGATCTCAGATCGTGGCAAAACAGAAGCTGTTCGTGCAGAGCTGTTTTTCTGGACAGTGTTCGGAGCTTGCTGTTTTCAGTCGTTTTCTCCCACTTCACGAGGTCGTTTTTGAAACTGCAAGTGAGGTAACTAAACTTCAATCTTTCCTCTTGATTTTCGTTTTTGAATGAAGTCGATCCGAGGTTTCTAGAGCTTCCGCCATCTGTTTTAATTTTACTGCGCAATAGTTGCGTTATTAGGAACCTCATGGACAAATGTTGTCCTTCAAGTGGTATCAGAGCCATCTTCATTCAATTTCGAATTTTTGAAGCATGATTTATGTTATTTCCATTTATAATAGCATGAAGGATGATCATGGAAAGACCTAGATATATTTATGTCATGTGATGATTGAATATATGCATGATTGAATGAGCTATTGATTCATTTGTTGATTTGGCCGATTTTTAAAGGCTTAAATGGTTGTAATATTTTTAAATAGGGACTTGCATGTTCCTCCTTCTATTAAGATCTGATTGTATCCCATTACCCCTGAGATTTGTACCCCAATTCTTCTAAATATGTAATTACTACAAAGTGAGATGATTGCCAAAGGAGGGACGGCGTATTTACGGTGCGTTGGACGATTGGAGCAAGAAGACTTCATGGATCGTTGCAGCACTTTCAATGTAATTTTGGCCTCTCAAATAGAAATCAATATTTGTAATAATTTGAGGCATAAGATGTCTCATAGTCATTATTGTTTGCTTGATACCTAGGTGGACCTTAAAACCAATTTTGGCTCAAATTGGTTTTATTAGAAAATTCCATGATCATCCTTAGTTGGTTTGTCTATAATATGCATGAGATGTATATTAGGGTGCTTAGACATATTTGAATATTGTAAATGGAATAACATGCTAAAAAGTGAGACCATAATAATGCCCAAATACTCCCTAATTAAATAAAAATAATTATTGTTAAGTTGTAATGATGGATATTGAGAATATTCATCATGGCCTACTAATACCAATGGAATATTTAAAATATTTTATGCTTGGGCTAGTCGACATGGATACATGGGCTACTCATTCATTAAAATGTTGAAAATAAACCATATATCATAAGATGATGCATAATTCATACATTAAGCTACCAAGAACTGTTAGGTGAGGTTAGTAAGATGTTTTGAAAATGTGCAAGGGTATTAGGGTAAACTTAACTAAATCATTTATACCAAGAACTGTTAGGTGAGGTATTAACGATTTAGAGGCCGAAGGATAATCGGTACATGCATGAGATGCATTTGGTAAAGAGTTACCTACTCATTAAAATAAGTAAGCCAAGAACTGTTAGGTGAGGTAAACTTATGCTAATGAGAATCCGATTCCTACTAGAAACTTTTACCAATGAGAGTTTCCGTTTCTTACATATGGGAGTGTATTGAAATGATAAAATAGTGGGAGGTACTATTTGATTTAAAGACCAAAATCAAATAGATTATAATAAAATGCTAATAATTTAATTTATACTTTCTGCAGAAATATTTAATAATGAATAATCCGCTAGCACGAATTCTGGAAAACTACCGTTTGACGGGACCCAATTATGTTGATTGGTTAAGGAATTTAAGAATTGTTCTTAATTATGAGAAAATTAGCTATGTTCTTGATACACCTAAGCCAAATGAAATTCCTGAGGGAGCAAGTGAGGAAGAACGTGTCACTTATCAGAAGTGGCAAGATGATGACCTCACTGCTAAAAGCTATATATTGGCATCGATGTCCAATGAGCTACAAAGGCAACATGAAAATATGCCTGATGCAAGTTCCATGATACTTCATCTACAAGAGTTGTATAGTGAACAAAGCAGAACAGTTAGATATGAGATATCTAAGAAACTGTTTAGAATGAGAATGACTGAAGGATCGGTCAATGAGCATGTACTCAAAATGATTGATTACATAGAGCAGCTGGAAGCTCTTAATTTCTCAATGGATGGGGAATTAGCTATCGATCTTATCCTACAATCCTTGCCAGACTCATTCTCTCAATTTATCATGAATTTTAACATGAATAAAATTGAGTGCAGTCTTGCTGAACTGCTAAAGATGCTTAATACTGCTGAAACTTGCATAAAGAAGCCAAAAGATGTTATGGCTATAGAAGGACCCTCAACTAAAAAGGGTAAAAAGAAAAAGTTTCAACCCAAGGCTAAAGGTGGGATTAAGAAGGGGAAAGCTAATAAGCCCAATGACAAGGGAAAATGTTTCCATTGCGGTAAGGATGGGCATTGGAAGAGGAATTGCAAAGCTTACCTCAACAGCTTGAAAGTCAAGCCTAAAGAGAATCCTTGTGAAGGTATGCTCATTATTGAAACTAATATTTCAATTATTCAATCTACTTCTTGGATTTTAGATTCTACTGCAACCGCACATATTTGTATGTCAATGCAGGATTTGAAAAGAAGTAGAAGACTTAAACAAGGAGAAATGTCTCTTAGAGTGGGAAATGGAGCAATGGTTGCTGCCTCAGCTATAGGGACATTTTTCTTAAAAATGACATCTGGGCATGTTATAAGTTTGAATGATTGTTTATTTGTTCCTTCTGCTGTAAGGAACATAGTTTCAATTTCATGTTTATGCAAAGACAATTATGAATTTTATTTTAGAAATAAAATTTGTAATATTTATTATGAGAATAAATATGTTGCACATGGTACTTTAGATAATGATCTTTATGTACTAAACATGAAAGAAAATAATGAGCATGTTGTGAATGTAAATACCATAACACATAAACGTGAAAGAGAAGAAATAAGCCCCAAATATAAGTGGCATTTAAGGCTAGGTCATATTGGAGAAGATAGAGTCACAAAATTGGCTAAAGATGGACTAATCGGTCCATTTGGTTTAGAACCTTATCCAACTTGTGAATCATGTCTTCAAGGAAAAATGACCAGGGCACCCTTCGTTGGACGAAGTACAAGAGCCACTCATATACTTGAACTTATACATACTGATGTATGTGGGCCATTTAATGAAATGGCAAGGGGTGGATATTACTACTTCATAACTTTTATCGACGATCACTCAAGGTATTGTTCAGTATACTTAATGAAGTATAAATCTGAAGCCTTTGAAAAGTTCAAAGAATACCGAAATGAAGTAGAGAAACAGACTGGAAAATTTATTAAAACCCTACGATCAGATCGAGGTGGTGAATATCTCAGTGGAGAATTCCAGTCTTACCTTAAAGAAAATGGTATTGTTTCACAATGGACACCTCCAGGTACACCAGAGCTTAATGGAGTATCTGAGAGGAGAAATCGCACACTGTTAGACATGGTGCGATCAATGGTGAGTTATACAGACTTACCAATTTCTCTTTGGGGATATGCTCTCCTTACTGCAACATATGTACTAAACAGAGTACCTTCCAAGTCTGTACCTAAAATAACATATGAGATATGGTATGGTAAACAACCAAGCCTAAATCATCTTAGGATTTGGGGATGTCCTGCTTTTATCAAGAGACTCAAGAGTGAGAAACTTGAAGCTAAAGCGGATAGTGGGAGGTTCATTGGATACCCAAAGGAAACTTTGGGTTATTACTTTTACATCCAATCTGATCAAAGGGTATTGGTCAGTAGAAATGCCATATTTCTTGAAAAAGAGTTTATTCAAGAAGGTGGGCAAGGAAGAAAATTAGAATTTATTGAGAATTCTAATGAGGATAAATCCAATGAAGAGCCTGTTCAAGTACAAACACAAGGAACACAACAACTCCGTAGATCTAGTAGGATAATTCACCCACCAGAAAGATATGTTTTTCTTCATCAGATGAATGATATATTTTTATTGGGTGATACGGATCATAGAGATGATCCTACTAGTTACGAAGAGGCAATATCAGATATTGACTCTAAGAAATGGCTTGAAGCCATGGATTTAGAGATGGACTCTATGAGAACCAACCAAGTCTGGACTCTAGTGGATCCACCCGAAGGTATTGTACCTATTGGATGCAAGTGGATCTTCAAGAGGAAGATAGGCTTAGATGGAAAGGTAGAGACCTATAAAGCAAGGTTGGTAGCTAAAGGTTATCGTTAAATACAAGGTATAGACTATGAGGAAACCTTTTCACCAGTAGCCATGCTAAAGTCCATCAGAATCTTATTGGCTATAGCAGCATATTATGACTATGAGATTTGGCAAATGGATGTCAAAACTGCATTTCTAAATGGATACATTGAGGGAGATATCTATATGATGCAACCTTGTGGTTTTGAATCTAAGACAAATCCTCATAAAGTATGCAAGCTAAAAAGGTCCATTTATGGGCTAAAACAAGCCTCCAGGAGTTGGAACATCCGATTCGATGATGCAATCAAATCATTTGGTTTCATCAAGAATGAGGATGAACCATGTGTTTACAAAAGGGTCAGTGGGAGTGCAATAACTTTCCTTGTGCTATATGTAGATGACATATTGCTTATAGGAAATGACATTGGACAAATGTCTTCTGTCAAAATTTGGCTTTCTCAAAACTTCTCCATGAAAGACCTAGGAGATACAATGTATATCTTGGGAATCAGGATTTATAGAGATAGATCCAGAAGATTAATAGGTCTATGTCAAGCTAAGTACATAGAAAAGATATTAAAGAAATTTAATATGTGGGATTCCAAAAGGGGTTTTATACCCTTAAGACATGGAATTCATCTCTCTAAAAGCATGAGTCCAAAAACTTATGATGAGAGAGAGCGTATGAATAAGATTCCATATGCTTCTGCAATTGGAAGTCTTATGTATGCTATGCTATGTACTAGACCGGATATAGCTCATGCAGTGAGTGTCACTAGCAGATACCAGAGTAATCCGGGTGAGGAATATTGGACCGCAGTTAAGAATATCTTTAAGTACTTAAGAAGAACTAAAGATTTGTTCTTAACATATGGAGAGGGTGAGCTAAAAATTGAAGGCTTCACAGATTCAGATTTCTAGTTAGATGTAGATGATAGAAAATCTACATCAGGATTTTTATTCACTATCAATGGTGGAGTAGTAAGCTGGAAAAGTTCCAAGCAAGCAACTACTGCAGATTCTACCACTGAAGCGGAATATATAGCTGCATCAGATGCAGCAAAAGATGTTGTTTGGATACGGAAGTTTATTCAATAACTTCAAGTGGTTCCAACCATTGCGTTGTCAATCTCATGACAACAATGGAGCTATAGCACAAGCTAAGGAACCAAGGTCTCACCAGAAGTCCAAACACATTGAGAGAAGATATAACATTATTAAAGAAATCATTGGAAGGAGTGATATCACTATGCAGAAAGTAGAATCCGCTAATAACACTGCGGATCCTTTGACTAAAGCACTTACTCAACAGTAGTTAGATCGTCATCTTGAGAAGATAGGTATGAGATACCGTAGCGATCGGCTTTAGTGCAAGTGGGAGATTGTTAGTGATATGCCCTAAAGGCCAATCGAATGGTGATTTGATTGTTTAGGGAATGATCATATTTGAATAGCATTTTGATATTTATATTTATAAAATGGCAAAGTTATCAATATTCATAAATGAATTTAATGAATATAGTCCAAGAAGTAAAATAGTTAAGGAACACATTCTCGAGTATGTCGAGAATATGAAACGTGTATCCTTTGTACTATACTTCTAAAATAGTTCCTAGTGGTGGATTTATGATTGGACATCATAAATTCCTATAAACACTAGTATGTGTTATGACTCCTTATGGTATGTGATACCAAAATGGATGGTGAGTTTCATATCATTGACATGAGATGTCAAGTCAAACACATAGGTACTTGTTAAAAGAACAAGTTTACTGAACATGACCGAAAATAGTAAGCCATATGGTCTTGAGTGTTAATGGCTTATTATACATTGTAACAGACACTGTGTTTAGTAATGGTCTTTAGACCTGAGGCATAACAGATGTCTTATACATAGACATCTCTGATATGTGAATGCATAACGATTGATTCCTAATCACGGAAGAGATCTAGCAATAGCTGTCATGGTTGGCTATGTATGAAGACAAGTTGATGGCCAATACGGAATTCATCACTTTGTAATATACGAAAAGGATGTCCTTATGAGATAATATGAATTGGCATGAGAAATCCTTGGCCAAGGTGAAATATATTTGAAGGAGTTCAAATTATATTATCATGTCAAGTTCATTTATATTTATTTTGAGATAAAGCACAACTGCTTAACATAATAAACCATAAGCTGTGCTTTTCTCTGGACATGGATGATGAAGAGACCAAGACATAGAGATACAATGGAATAGGTTCTATAGATCCAACAATTCTTGTTATTTGGATAGTCGTGATATACTGCTAGGTGTCACTCATGACTTGTAGAAACCTTATGATCAATATTGGTAAAGCGTACTACCAATGCATCTTAAGGTCATTAGAAAGGTTCTAATTGATGACTAAAGAGTTTAGCATCATTTAATGAATAAAGAGTTATCATTAAAATAGTTCTACTACCTTATAACTAAGAACCTAAAAGGTCACACACAATATAGAAATGAAAAAGGGGTTACTAGAAAATGAGAAGTTAGATTTCCTAATTTTAGGAAAATCAATATTTATATTATAATTCATTGAGAATGAATATAAATATAAATACATCTTAAATATGATTTAAGATAGAAATTTAGATGTTCCATAAATAGTTTAAGGAACAAAACAAATTTCATAAATCCTCAATTAAACATTATGGAATGTCGAGCACGTAAAATGACCGTTTTGGACATGTTCGGGTTCATATATGATTATGGACTTCTAGACCAATTTTGGGTTTAGAATTATGGGCTTTTATTGGATCCAATATGGATTAAGAGAAAGCATTAGAACATGTCACAAGAGAAGCCCACATTTAACCATTTGATGTGATCAAAATGGGGTTAAATAATTAATTCCGAAATTAATTAATATTAGCTATTTATTTATTTGATTAAATAGTTTATTGAAGTGATGAGATCAATTTCAATAAATAATGGCTAAGTGGGTGGGTCTAGCTCATGATAATGTTTGGTGCCATTATTAGAGATAATGGTGGTTTAGTTGGTGGGAAGAAAAAAATGAGCTAGCACTCATGTTCCTTCATTATCTCTCTCATTTCTTAATGAAATTTCGAGATTCCAAATCCTCTGAACTCCTAGAACATTTCTAAGTGTGGATTGATTAGAGGCATCACAATTGGGGTGCTTAAAGGATCTCAGATCGTGGCAAAACAGAAGCTGTTCGTGCAGAGCTGTTTTTCTGGACAGTGTTCGGAGCTTGCTGTTTTCAGTCGTTTTCTCCCACTTCACGAGGTCGTTTTTGAAACTGCAAGTGAGGTAACTAAACTTCAATCTTTCCTCTTGATTTTCGTTTTTGAATGAAGTCGATCCGAGGTTTCTAGAGCTTCCGCCATCTGTTTTAATTTTACTGCGCAATAGTTGCGTTATTAGGAACCTCATGGACAAATGTTGTCCTTCAAAATCCGCATATTCTTCCACCAGAATATTGGACAGAATATGAGGAACATTTCAAAGCTGTCAACGGCAAATTGTTCACCACTTCTTTGATTACCAAAAAACCCATTGGTATTCAAATCTTCCCAAACTGTGTCATTTGGACCAAGGTCATTGGTTCAACTCTTCCTAATAAGGATATCTTGTTAGGTTTTGACATCCTTCACCAGATTAAACACCTCCAAATCATCCCCACTGGAATCCGCGTCAAATCCATGTTCAAACCTTTCACAGACATTCTTAAACTTTACAACCTGTCCGACACACCCCAGCCTTACCAAGATATATCCACCAAAATTTTAAGTCTATGTCCAGAGTCCCATTCTCAGTTCACCCATCCAAATCCATTGTGGAAAAATAAGTCTTTCTTCATTAAGTTACCCTTCAAACTCAATGAAGACATTAACCCAACCAAAGCTACCCATCCAGGAATGAGTCATTCTGACTTACTCCTAGCCCAACAAGAATGTTCACAATTATTAGCCCAAGGTCTAATTGAGCCCACAACTTCTCCATGGGCTTGCCAAGCCTTTTATCTTGAAAAGCATGCTGAGCTTGTTCGAGGAAAGAAACGTTTAGTCATTGACTATCAACCCTTAAACATGTTTTTACAAGATGACAAATTCCCTTTGCCACGTCGCCAAAGCATGTTTACTTTTCTCAAAAATGCCCAGATCTTTTCAAAATTTGATTTAAAATCAGGTTTTTGGCAATTAGGCATTGAACCCTCAGAACGGTACAAAACTGCCTTTTGCATTCCAAATGCCCATTTCCAATGGACAGTCTTACCCTTCGGACTCAAAACTGCCCCATCCATATTCCAAAAATCCATGATCCAAATCTTTCAGCCCATCCTCCATCATGCATTGATTTATATTGATGACATCTTGCTTTTTTCAGGTCCGCATGAGGAACATCACCAGCTGTTAACTCAGTTCTATGATATTGTCCAGAGTCATGGAATTATGTTATCAGCCAAGAAAAGCACCATTGCCACAGATACCATTGAATTTCTTGGAATGGTCATAAAAGACGGCCATTATCAGCCTGGAAAGCACATTGCCCAAGAGTTGCTTCACTTTCCAGATCAGCACCTTTCCAAAAAGCAAGTCCAACAGTTTCTCGGTATCATCAACTACATCCGTGATTTCATCCCACACGTGGACCAACACGCTCGACATCTTTCGGCTTTATTGAAAAAGAAGCCCCCAGAGTGGAATGACAACCACACTCTTGCTATCACCACATTAAAGCAGATTGCACAAAATCCGCCTCCATTAAAGTTGATTGCAGATGGCAAGCGCATACTACAGACAGATGCCAGTGATGAATCATGGGGTGCCATCCTCCTCGAAGAAATCAATGGAAAAGAGAGCTTTATTGCCTACGCTAGTGGACATTTCTCTGACACACAAAAACATTACCACAGTGTGTTCAAATAAATCTTAGCGGTCAAGAATGGCATCAAGAAATTTGAGTATCATTTGATTGGACACCATTTTCTCATCCAAATGGACAGTTCAGCCTTCCCAAATATCCTTAATTTCAAAGGTAAAACTGTTCCTGAAAAAATGTTACTCAGGTTAAAAGATTGGTTTTCCAAGTATGACTTTTCAGTTAAGCATATAAAGGGGTCCTAGAACCTTATCCCTGATATGCTTTCCCGACTCTCTAAACCAGACAAACTTCTCACCGTGTTTTGCACAACCTCCCACTTCCCAGTTATCTCCATGGCCACTTCCCTTCCTCCAGAAGCCCTCACTGAGAAAAGCTTTCCCCTTAACAAAACTTTCTCTTCTGTCTTTGCCATCCAGGACTTTGCCCGCAAAGCTGTTTTTCGCTTTTTTATGAAAGCCTACCTCATGGCAGACTCCTATCCATTTTCTACCTTCCACCCAGAAAACTTGTTCCTTACAGGTCTCACCCTTGACCCTTCCAGGGAGATCACTGAAGATGAGTTATGGTACCTATGGTGCCTAACTGTTCTTTATGCCACCAAGCTGATCCTGCCAATCAGTCCAACTTTAGAACATCTCCTCAACCCGGACAAAGCCACCTCCCTCACCTGGACTTTACTTGAATGGTTTTCTCCTATTCCATGGTGGAGAAAGAAAATGCAGCAACTCTCAGAGATTTACAACCTGGAAAGAATGCCTGCTTCAGAAGCTCGCCTGTTCACTTCAGTCTTCATCATCCACAGGCCATATTTTCAGCATCCAGATACAAAGCTTTTCTGGACCCAAGATCAGGTGTATGAATGGTTCACTGCACCACACCCAGCTGTCATTGAAAATGAAATCCAAACCACCCTACACAATTATCTCTGCCAACTCAACCACCAAACTCCACCACACAGAGATATCTCCCACACCTCCTTAGGCCCACAACATGACATCATCATGATCCCCACTCCATCCACTATATCACACCCAAAACCCACCGGCATTATCATCAAAGAGGAAAAACCAGATTATACTGACTTCCTCTACCAAGACTCACAGGACCCATGGGAAGACTTTCTTCCTCTCAGTCAACATCTCCAACAGTTTCCCCAACCAGCCATGCATGAACCAGGCTCCTCCTCCCAACCATCACCATCACAGCCACCCAAACCTTCCAAAAAAGATAAGGCTACCGAAACATCACCAAAAGCTTCTCCGACATCCTCCAGACCAGTGTATGAATTCTACTGTCCACATCCACCATGCAGTGGTCCCTCCTGCAAGCATCCAAGGCTTTCCAAGACCTTTTTTCCACAGCCTTCTGACGATGACCCTGATGCGACAGAAAGTGACTCTGAAGATGAATACATGAACCTTCACTCCCCATAAAGTCTTTTGTCTCCATGCATGAAATTTCCTCTCTTGTCTTGTTGCAGGAAATTTCCCACTTTGTCTCCTTGCATGCCCTTTCCCTTTTGTCTTCTTTCAGGAAATTTCTCCCCTTGTCTTCTTCCATGAACTTTCCCATCTTGTCTTGACTCATGCACTTTCCTTGAACCTTCCCCGCATTTTGTCTTGTTGCCATGCATTTTCCTTTCTTGTCTTGTTGTAAGCAATTTCCCTTTTTTGTCTCGATGTACGCATTTTCCTTTTTTGTCCTCATGTTATGGATTTTGTCCTGATGTAATAATGTTGCTTGTACTGTAGCTTTACTCTTGTAATGTAGTTTTACTTTGCTTTTACTATTGTAAAAGATAGGGGTCCTGTCCTATCTTAATGAGCTCTCCTATATAAAGAGCTCCCCTCCCTTGTAAAATATAACTTAAAAGAAGCTTAAGTGCAATAAAACTTTCGTGTGTTTGCTCTACACCATGAATTGCTAAATTCTCCTCTCTCTCTCTGCAAATGAAGTTTTAAGTGAAAGAAACGAATCAAAGAATTAGATTTGTTCATTTTGAAAACTTAAGGAAGTATGCTCTGCACTTGCCTTCAAGGAAGGATCTTGTGCATCAGAAAACTTATGGCAATTTCTTAAACGGTTTGGTACCCTGTTTTAAAGACTAAAGAGAAGTCTGTTTTGGGTTTTATAACCTGCAAAGAACTTGTTTTAAGTTTTGATCCAAGAGGTATATAGGCAGGAAACTCTCGACGTAAATTCCAGAGGCGAACCCGAATGGGCTTTAGTCTGGTCTACACTGAGAGATCACAAGCCACGTACTCTCTTTTTTATGGAGAGATCACAAGCCACGTACTCTCTTGTTTTATGGTATCAAAGCCATACTCGTCCTTGAAACTTCCATGTTTTCTAAATCTCACTTTTCATGCTCAAAATGGTATAATTTAAGTATTTGATTTGTTTTAATCTTTAGACTTCAGGAGCAGAGAGAACTTCTCAATCATGGCTTCACCTTCATCTTCATCTTCTTCCAATCATGTTACTTTGTGTTCCACTCTTTCTCTCCCTAAATCTTGCACTTCTCATACCACCAACAAAATTGAAAACCTTGTAGAATACTCCTACATCCCTGAATCCGCCCAAATCAGTGAATCATCTTACCCTCTCATCAGTCCCTATCAACTGTACAAAAGACCCAGTTCCTTTACCCGTAGTATCCGCACCCTCATCTCTACCAGACGGCCTCACCCTAAAGAATATATCCAGTCCTCTCGTCTGGATCAGTGTGATCTTCAAGCCACTTCTGCTGAGCAATATGTCACTCTGGAGATTCCTTCCGAGTTAATTTATTCCTTACAGGTTTCACCCTTGACCTATCCAGAGATATCACTAAAGATGAGTTATGGTACTTATGGTGCCTAACAGTTCTTTATGCCACCAAGCTCATTCTACCAATCAGTCCAATGTTGGAGCATCTCCTCAACCCTAACAAAGCCACCTCCCTCACCTGGACTTTACTTGAATGGTTTTCTCCCATTCCATGATGGAGAAAGAAACTGCAGCAACTCTCAGAGATTTACAACCTTGAACGTATGCCTGCCTCAGAAGCACAAATGTTCACCACAATGTTCATCATCCACAGACCATATTTTCAACATCCTGATACACACCTCTTCTGGTCTCAAGATTAAGTGTATAAATGATTTACCGCACCTCACCCAGCTGTCATCAACAATGAAATCCAAACCACTTTGTACAACTACCTCTGTCAGTTAAACCACCAGACTCCGCCACACAAAGATATCTCTCACACCTCCTTAGGCCCACAACATAACCTCATTATGATCCCCACTCCATCCGCCATATCAAAACCAAAATCCACAGGAATCATCATCAAAGAAGAAAAGCCAGACTACACTGACTTCCTCTACCAGGACTCCCAGGACCCATGGAAAGACTTTCTTCCTTTAAGTCAACATCTCCAGCAGTTTCCCCAACCATCCATGCATGACCCAGGATCCTCGTCACAACCATCATCATCACAACCTCCCAAACCTTCAAAAGCAGACAAGACTACTCAAACATCACCCAGACCAAGATACAGATGAGAATGCCCTTACCCACCTTGCCATGGACCCAACTGCAAACATCCAAAGCTCTCCAAGACCTTTTTTCCACCACTTTCTGACGATGACCCTGAACCTCTACTCTCCATAAAGTAGTTTGTCTTGTTGTATGAAATTTCCTTTTTTGTCTTATTGCATAAAATTTCCCATCTTGTCTTGTTGTAGGAAATTTCCCTCTTTGTCTCGTTGTATGCACTTTCCTTTCTTGTCTTATTGAATGAAATTTCTTTCTTTGTCTTATAGCATGCTCTTTCCTCTTTTGTCCTTTTATCATGGACTTTGTCCTGTTGTAATCATAATCATGTATCTTTTATTTTTGTACTGTATCTTTACCTTACTTTTACTGATGTAAAAAATAGAGGTCATGTCCTATCTTCATGAGCTCTCCTATATAAAGGGAAAAAGTTTGAAAGCAAATGAAGTTTGAAAGCAATAAAACTTTCGTGTGTTTTATCCTACCATGGTTTGCTAAACTCTCTTCTCTCTCTATGCAAATGAAGTACTAAGTGAAACAAACAAAAGACCACATCTATAAATGTCCACTCTCCTTTACTTGCAATATCCAAACCCTTATTTCCACCAAAAGACCACATCCAAAAGAATATATCTAGTCCTCCAGATTGGATCAGTGTTCCCTTGAGGCTACCACAGCTGAACAATATGTCAGTCTGGAAATTCCCCCAAAATTGATTTCCAACTAGCAAAGAGACGATTACACTCATCTCCATATTGGAGGAGTCAGACTAATCCCAACCTTACATGGAAGGAAAGGATTACCAGTCACAGCTAGAATTGCTATACTGGATACTAGGATCACACATTACCAAGAAGCTGTTATTGGTACTGTCTTAACCACTCTTCGTGCTGGAAGTGTTTTACTCACTTTCTATCTCAATTTCAACCTTTCTCTTCAAGACACTAATCTCCCCACTGCCTTAAAAGTCCATGTGCAAATTCAAGGTGCAGAACAAATCTCTTCTGCAAAAATTCCCACACTTCACAATCAATTGGCCTATAGGCTCCAGAACCGTGCCTTAGATCTTCCTTCACCTAAGCACCACTCTGATGCTCTCATGGTGTTAGAAGAAACAGATCAAATACCAACCATCATTCAAACTCCAAGACAGATCCCTAGACATGAACTTATAAAACTGATGCCCTTGGAATAGATATCAAATTATGAGAAGTTCCACACCAATACTTCTCTTATCCAGACATCAAAAAGTATGTTTGAAAGGAGATCTGATGGAACTGTCCGAATGACTTTTTGACCTCCACCAACAGCTCTAAAGGAGCCTCCATGGCTTCATTCACTCATTCAGCAATGGTTACAATTGTGCAGACCGCTCAAGAAAAACTACCAATTACAGGATTCAATTCAGAAGGATATCCTATCTACCCTACCAAACTTAATGGCCAATTTCTTTGGGATTCTTTAGGATCAGGAAATTGTGATCCAGATTGTCCCTGTTGGGATGATTGGGAGGACGATGATGTTGAAACACAACGGAGAAGAAAACCAAAAAAGAAAATACCTAAAACTTCGTGCTCACACAACCAACCTAAACCACCTCATAATTCTCCACCACCACCAGCTCCATTACCCATCTACCAAAGAGAACTTAGATGAATTGCAAAAAATTACAAAATTAAAGTTCTTCCACATATCTAGAGTTGCAAATCACACATACAGGCTATGGCTTGTATGATGTTTTCATCAACCTCACAAGATTATTCCTCCAATTTGCCTGTTCTAGAAACCCAAACCGATCTACAACAAAAGGTCATAACCAAACCCTTTATTCCTTCAGCCATAACTCCCACATGCCACTTAGAAGACCCCAAACCTTTTGAAGTAGTTCTCAACTGGCAAACCCAAAATGCCAAAGCTCAAAATGAAACCTTGGTTGATATCCATAAGAAGGTTAATCATATTAGTTTACGAACTGATCATATTGAGTCTAAGATGGACTCGATCACTTCTCAAATGTAGCAAATTTACCAAAATCTTCAATCTAGAATCTCTCAACTAGATTCAGAATTAAGAACCATACTAAGTCATAGATACTATGGCCCAGAATTTGATCAGAAAGAAAAGGAAATCAAAAAATTGAAAGCAAAACTTGAATAGATTGAGTCAGAAAGGCTAAGACCAACATTATTTACCACCTCTCCACCATTACCTACCATCAGCCCATCCTTCCATCCATTTGCACTTATGCTTTCTCCCATTAAACCACAAGACCCGTCCAAATTATTTGGCATGACACATACTTTGTTTACAAATAATCTTCTGCCAAAACCATCTAGATCTACACCTCATCCTCAACCAAGACCAGAAAAACCACCTTTTTAACCACCTTTGCCAATCCTAGAACAGTAACCACCTCTTTATACCCCACGTCCTGCTCAACCACCACCAACTTAGGCCAAAGATATACCTGCACCAATATAGTGCCCAAATAATTCCAAATCCATCTGATACAGACCAAACTTCTTATTCAAATCTAACAGTTTCAGAAGATCCTTCCGAATCTGAAACATAATCTTCCCTCGAATCTTCCATTTCATCTAGTGATTCTAAAAAATCTTATACTGACATCACTAGAATCCTTATGGCCCAACTTGAAGGGACCGAGCCTGCTCAATCCTCAAGAACTGACCCATTCTTTGAAATACCCTCAGATATTGAGGAAGATCCACCAGAAGCATCCTCAACTCCAAACCGGCTTGTTCAACCCCAAAATGATCATAAACCTTCAAATGGCCCATGGTTCACTTTTGATGATATCCCTATAGCTAAATGGAGAGACAAATTATTTGAAATGGCTGCTTGGACAGATCTCCAAATGTTAAGAGCAAATGCTACGACAGCATCAGTCCTTAAAGAACTTGTTACCCGTTTTACGGGATCTTTAAAAGATTGGTTTGATACTTTAGGAGAGTACAGACAATTATAGTTTATGGAACTACCTAATGTCTCAACTGCTCTTTCTGTCATTCACGAACAATTCATTGGAGAATCAACTGCAGTCTTTGAAGCTGCAAAAAGAGACTACCTCAATATGAAATGTTGTTCCTTCAACTCTAAAGATCTTGATTTCCATTATAAATGGATGTCAATCCTGTTTTATAAGCTAAATGGTTTCAATGATCCAACTCTCAAACATGTATTTTCGGCATCCTTACTTGAAGAATTTCAACCAGACATACAGAGACAGCTCACGAGTCCCAATCTCACCATTGACAACATTTACTTGGGAATTTCATATCACCAAAAGATGTTTGGAAAAATTATTTGAACAAAAACAGTTCTTTAAAGAACGGTTAAAAGACAAAGAGCCTTTCCGAAGTGCTTGCGAAAAGCCTTACTTATGATTGCAGCACAAAAACGAAGAAGCATTTACGAAAATTCCAAGATCCAGATTCGTTTCCTAGATTAAAATCCAGGCAAAAATCATACAGGCTTTTTAGGAAAAGATCTAGTTCTTTCATAGAACAGAAAAGAACAAAGTCAGGTCGATGCTTCATTTGCAAAAAGAAAGGCCATTATGCTAAAGATTGCCCCAACAAAAAAGATAAAGCAATTAGACTTCTTGAGCATTTACCGGCCACCACTGATTATTCTCCTCATGAAGATGAAATTGATTTCTACTTCTAAGAACAAGAGGAGCCTACTAATGAAACAGTGTTTGCACTGCAAAACTCATCCGATGATTCTGAAAATGATGAGTTCCAAACTTTTTTTCACCAACAACTTTTGCTTTCGACACTACCATACCTATCCCTTTTCATAAAACTCCAAATCTTACTTTCCAAATTCTAGAGACCAATTCGCGCCATTAGACTCCTTGATACCGATGCCCAAAGAAGTATGTTAAACCTAGACATTCTTCCATCTCAGTCTTGGCAACATTATGTTAAACCACCAAGTTGATTGCCAAAAAAACCCATTGGTATTCAAATCTTTCCAAATTGTGTTTTTACACAAAAGTCATCGGTTCCCATCTGCCTAATAAGGATATCTTGTTAGGATTTGATATCATTCACCAGATAAAACACCTCCAAATCATTCCTACTGGAATCCAGTCAAGTTCATGTTTAAACCATTCACCAATGTTCTTAAGCTTTATGGTTTGTCTGAAACCTCCTAGCCTTTCCACAAAGTTTTTGAAATATTGTCCTGAGTCTCATGCTAACTTTGACCATCCAAATCCTCTGTGGAAGAATTCAAATTTCTTTGTTCAATTGCCTTTCAAGTGAATGAAGATGTCAATCCAACCAAAGCCACCCATCCAGGAATGAGTCCTTTCGACTTAGTCCTAGCCCAAAAGGAATGTTCTCAGTTGCTGGCCCAAGGTCTTATTGAACCCACTAGTTCTCAATGGGCTTGTCAAGCTTTTTATGTTGAAAAACATTATGAGATTGTTGGAGGAAAAAAATGATTAGTCATTGACTATCAACCTCTAAACATGTTTTAATAAGATGAAAAATTCCATTTGCTAAAAAAACAGAGCATGTCCACCTATCTAAAAAATGCTCAACTCTTTTCAAAATTTGATCTTAAATTCGAATTTTGGCAACTTGGAGTTAAACCTTTAGAACTATACAAAACTGCTTTTTACATCCCCAATGCCCACTATTAATAGACAGTTTTACCCTTTGGTCTTAAAACAGCCCTATCTATTTTTCTAAAAACCATGGTCCAAATCTTCCAATCCATTTTGCATAGTGCATTGATTTACATTGACGATATTTTTTTTGTTTTCAGGTACACATGATGACCATCACCATTTGTTAAATCCATTCTTTGATATTATTCAATATCATGAAATCATGTTATCAACTAAGAAAAGCACAATTGCTACAAATAACATTGAATTCCATGGAATGACTATCAGAGACGGCCACTATCAGCCAGGACAGCTCATTGCTCAAGAGCTTATCCACTTTCCAGATCAGAATATTTCCAAAAGGCAAATCCAGTAGTTCCTTGGTATTATTAATTATATCAGGGATTTTATTCCTCATGTTGATCGTCACACCCGCCAGCTGTCAGCCTTGAGTGAACAACATTTTGTGGAATAACAACCACACACTTGTTGTCACAATTTTAAGGCAAATTGTGCAAACTCCGCCACCATTAAAGCTCATCAACGATGGCAGGCGAATATTGCAGACTGATGCAAGTGACGAATCATGGGGGACCATTCTCCTTGAAGAAACAATTGGTAAAGAACACTATATTGCCTATGCCAGTGGCCAATTTTCTGACACACAAATCCATTACGACAGTGTGTTCAAAGAAAGTTTAGCTGTCAAGCATGGTATTCAAAAGTTCGAGTATCATCTTATCAGCTATAACTTTCTGGTTAGAATGGACAACTTAGCTTTTCCCAACATCATGAATTTCGAAGGAAAAAATGTTCCAAAAAAGATGTTGCTTAGGCTAAAAGACTAGTTTTCAAAATATGATTTCTCTACGAAGCATATAAAAGGAGACAACAACTTTATTCCTGATATGCTCTCAAGACTTGCTAAACCAAATAAATCCTTGTTTTTCATATCCTCATACCACCATTTTCCTGTCATCTTCAAGGCCACTTCACTCCCCTCTCAAGTCCTTACCCAAAAAAACCTTTCCCCTTGGAAAAACTTTCACCACAGTCTTTGCTATACAAGAGTTTGTAAAGAAAGCTGTCTTTAGGTTTTTCATGAAAGCCTATCTCTTATAAGACTCATTTCCGTTTTCAAATTTCCACCCAGAAAACTTGTTTCTTATAGGTTTAACCCTAGATCCTTCCAGAGACATTTTAGAAGACGAATTATGGTACATTTGGTGCCTAACTGTCCTCTATGCCACCAAACTAAGTGTTCCAGTAACAGCCACCTTAGAACATTTGTTTAATCCAGACAAATCAACCTCACTCATATGGACGCTTCTTCAATGGTTTTCTCCAATTCCACAGTGGAGAATGAAACTCCAATAATTGTCACAATTTCATAACTTGGAACGCATGCCAACATCAGAAGCAAAAATGTTCACATCTATTTTCATTATTCATAGACCATACTTCCAACACCCAGATACACATTTCTTTTAGACTCAAGATCACGTTTTTGAATAGTTCACCACACCTCACCAATCCATCCTTGAACAAGACGATAAAGTTTAAAAGGAGCTCTATTATTTCCTTTGTGAACTAAACCACCAACCTGCTCCACACAAAGATATTTATCACACCTCCCTTGGTCCATAGCATGATATCATCATGATCCCCACTCCTTCAGCAATTTCAAAACCTAAATCCACGGGCATTATCATCAAGGAAGAAAAGCCAGACTTCACTGATTTTCTATACCAAGATGCACAAGACCCATAGCATGATATCATCATGAGTTTCTAATTTCTCTTTTTCTCTCTATCAATGAAGCTCTAAAAGTTTTTAAAATAAGAAGAAAACTTACATCTGTTCATTTTGAAACTTAAGGAAGTATGCTCTACACTTGCCTCTTGGAAGGATCCTGTGCATCAGAAAACTTTTAATGATTTTTTCTTGGGTTTGGTACCCTATTTTAGACTAAAGGAAAGTCTGTTTTGGGTTATATAACCCGAGATGAAAATGTTTCAAAGTTTTTTATTTCAGAGGTATATCGGCTGGAAACCCGAACTTGTAGACTATTAGTCTAAAGAATAGCTTTAACTGTTATAATTCTGGTATAACAACGCCATGTACTCTTACTGACATTATGGTATCAGTGCCGTCAATTGTTTTCCCAATTCTGTTATTCACTTCTCGAAATGGCATGATAAAAGTTTGCTTTTTGTTTTTTCGCTCGAGCCTTTGACAACAGAGAGAATTTCATACTTATGGCATCAACTTCCTCCAACGGCGCTTCTATTGCTTATGTCATTACTCCAATTTCCCTTTCTTTCATCCTCTCTTTACCCAAATCTTGCTCCAAACACAATGCTAGTAAGATAGAAAATTTAGTTGAATATCCATATATCCCTGAATCTGCTCAGATCAATGAATCTTCTTTTCCTCTTCTTAGCCCTCATAACCTCTACAAACATCCACACTCCTTTACTCACAGTATTCGAACCCTTATTTCCACCAAAAGACCACATCCAAAAGAATATATCCAGTCCTCCAGATTGGATCAGTGTTCCCTTCAGGCTACCACAGCTGAACAATATGTCACTCTAAAAATTCCCCCAGAATTGATTTCCAATTGGCAAAGACTAACAGACGGCTATACTCATCTCTCCATATCGGAGGAGTCAGACTAATCAATGATTACCAGTCGCAGCCAGAATTACTATGCTGGATACTATGTTCACACATTACCAAGATGTTGTTATTATTACAGTTTTAACCACCCTTCATGCTGAAAGTGTTTTACTCACTTTCTATCCTAATTTCAACCTTTCTCTTCAAGACACTAATCTCCCCACTGCCTTGAAAGTCCAAGTGCAAATTCTAGGTGCAGAACAAATTTGTTCTACAAAAATTGCCACACTTCACCATCAATTGGTCTATAGGCTCCAGAACCATGCCATAGATCTTCCTTCACCTGAGCACCACTCTGACGCTCTCATGGTGTTAGAAGAATCAGATCAAATACCAACCATTATTCAAATTCCAAGACCGTTCCCTAGACATGAACTTATAAAACTCATGCCCTTGGAATAGATTTCAAATTATGAGAAGTTCCACACCAATACTTCTCCTATCAGAAGCATCCTCAGCTCCAAACCGACCTGCTCAACCCCAAAATGATCATAAATCTTCAAATGGCCCAAATTTCACTTTTGATAATATCCCTGTAGCTAAATGGAGAGATAGATTATCCGAAATGGCTGCTTGGACAGATCTCCAAATGTTAAGAGTAAATGCTACTACATCAGTCCTTAAAGAACTTGCTACCTGTTTTATGGGATCTTTAAGAGAGTACAGACAATTACTGTTTGTGCAACTACCTAATGTCTCAACTACTCTTTCTGTCATTCACGAACAATTCATTGGAGAATCAGCCGCATCACATCATGTGAACAAATGGTAACAAAATTTTTGAATAAATATTTCTCAATGCATAAAACCAATGCTATTCGCAGGAAAATTTCAGAGTTTACCTAGAGAGAAGATGAGCCATTTTTCAAAACATAGGAGTGATTCAATGGGCTGCTCTTGAAGTGTCCACATCATGGGTACGAGAAATGGCACCAATGCTAATACTTTTTGGAGGGATTATTGCCGAATGTGTAATAATGGATTAGCCCATACTCCAACACATATAATCTTAGATGGAGAGACCATCCAAATTTTTCATGGTCTCAAGATTCCAACAGAATAGATCAGCAGCTCCAGCTCCAGCTCCACCAATGCAACCAATTTCTCAAATTCCTCAAGCCTCTCTGCCCCCATTTAGATTATACAGTCATAACCAGAACTACTTTCGACCCAGACCATGGGGGATGCATTCCGGAATTTTAAGAATGTTACTCACTCTACGATTGAGCAACAAAACCGCACCATTGATGGACTACGAAATAAGATGAAAGCAAGCTTCAACTCACAAGCTCAATCAGTTCAAGCCTCGAGAAGATGGTGGGACAACTTACTTCTTCAATTCAAACCTTGGCAATGACTTTTGAGAAAGGTAAATTTCCAAGTCAACCAGTGCCCAATCCTAAAGGAGTGCACGAAGCAAGTACCAGTTCACCACAGTAGCACGGAGAGGTAAAAGCCGTCATGACCTTATGAAAAGGAAAAGAAGTCGACAGCAAAGTTGAGATGCCAGTGACAAAAGAAAATCAAATTGTACCTATGAATGTTGAGGACTCATCACCGGAAGAGAGAGAAGAAACCAACCGACGAGAATACGTTCTGAAGATGTTATACCATCAATACTTAAAGACCTTTGTGCTAAAAGGAGAAACATTCATGTTCAAAAGAAGGCATTTTTAACAGAAAACGTTAGTTCTATCCTCCAACATAAAATTCCTCTAAAATGCAAATATCCAGGCTCCCTCACTATCTCATGTAGTATAGGGAACCACACAATTGAGAATGCTTTGTTGGATTTAGGAGCTAGTGTAAATCTGTTGCCTTACTCAGTATTTTTGAAACTTGGACTTGAAGAATTACACTAAACTCCAGTGGTGTTACAGCTTGCAGATCGATCTATGAAAATACCTCGTGGTATTGTGGAGGAAGTGCTTATCCAGGTAGACAAGTTTTATTTTCCTGTTGATTTTATTGTAATTAACACTCAACCAATATAGGATTCAATGAAGCATATCTATATTATTCTTTTGCCAACCTTTCTTGGAAATATGCAGTTGTCCTTCGGCAACATGACTATGGAGCTGAACATCTTCAACATTGCCGAATAACCTCATAATGCAGATGATGAATTTGTTAATTGAAGCATTAGTTGATGACACTTTTCTTTCAAACCTTAGTGATGATCCTTTACAAACATGTTTAACTCATTTTAGTTTCGATTTTGATATTGATAGATCGGTCGATGAGGTTAACGCTCTACTTGACTCAGAACCATCCATGGACACTAATAAATGAAAGTTAAGAGTTGAACAACTAGCACCATTGGAGAAGAAACTCATCCTATCATCAGAATCACCACCGAAACTCGAGCTCAAACCATTGCCCAAGACTTTGGAATATGCATTTTTTGGAGAAAAAAATACTCTACCGGTAATCATCTCATCATCCCTAAATGACGAACAAAAAGGTAAGTTGTTGGATGTTTTAAAAGAGCACAAAGGAGCATTAGGATGGACCATAGCAGACATTAAAGGTATAAACCCAGTAGCCTGTATGCATTACATTCACCTTGATGAAAATACTAAACCTACTAGGGAAATGCAATGTCTGTTAAATCCTAACATGAAAGAAGTTGTTAGAACTGAAGTCCTTAAGCTATTAGACACATGTATCATTCACCCAATTTCTGATAGTTCATGGGTCAGTCCTGTACAAGTTGTCCCTAAAAAGTCAGTAGTCACAGTAGTTAGAAATGCTGATAATGAATTGATACCAACTAGAATAACTACAGGATGGCGTGTATGCATTGATTATAGAAAGTTGAATTCTGTCACACGTAAAGACCATTTTCCTTTACCATTTATCGATCAAATGGCTACTCAGGATATAATCAGATTCCCATAGCACCAAAAGATCAAGAGAAAACCACTTTCACTTGCCCTTTTGGCACTTTTGCATATAGGAGGATGTCATTTGGATATGGTTGCACCTGCTCCATTTCAATGATGCATGTTAAGTATTATTTCTAATATGGTTGAACGATTCCTTGAAGTCTTCATGGATGATTTTTCTGTCTTTGGTGACTCGTTTGATCAATGTTGGGAGAAGTGTCATTTTATGGTAAAACAAGGTATTGTTCTCGGTCACATCATTTTGAGCAAAGGTATTGAGGTTGACAAAGCCAAGGTGGATCTCATTTCTAATCTTCCTCCACCCAAAATAATCAGAGAAATAAGATCTTTCCTTGGGCATGCTGGTTTCTATAGACGTATCATTATAGATTTTAGCAAAGTTTCTAGACCCTTATGCAATCTACTTGCTAAGGATGTACCTTTTATCTTTACTGATTCATGTCTTGTGGCATTTGAAAAACTAAAGCAATTGTTGACATCATCACCCATCGTTCAGGCCCCAAACTAGAGCTTACCATTTAAACTCATGTGTGATGCATCTGATTATGCAGTAGGAGCAGTATTAGGATAAAGAGTTGATCGAATTCCCCATGTTATTTTATTATGCTAGTATGACATTGAATGATGCACGGTTGAACTATTCAACTATTGAAAAAGAAATGCTAGCAGTAGTGTTTGCATTGGAAAAATTTCGATCTTATTTCATTGGTTGTAAAATAATTGTGTTCACAGATCATGCTGCTCTTAAATATCTTCTCACAAAGAAAGATGCAAAAGCTAGACTAATTCATTGGGTGTTACTTTTGCAGGGATTCGACTTGGAATTTAAAGATAAGAAAGGCACAGAGAATGTTGTAGCAGACCATCTCTCTCGTCTCCATTTTGACACAATTTCTGAACCTTTAACATTGAATGAGTCATTTTCAGATGAACAATTAATGAGTGTGGAAGTATTGCCTTGGTATACTGATATAGTTAATTATCTTGTTACAGGTCAACTTCCAAAGCATTGGATCAAGCAAGACAAGGCTAAATTCTTTGGAGAAATAAAGAATTTCTTTTGGGATGACCCTTATTTGTTCAAGTATTGTGTAGATCAAATTGTTAGACGATGTGTCCCAGAAAGTGAAATTCAGAATCCTTTCATTCTGCCATTAACAAGCTTGTGGAGGCCATTTCAATGCTAAGAAAACAATTACTAAAATTTTACAACGTGGTTTCTATTGGCCAACCATATTTCGAGAGACTTACACTTTCTGTTCTTTATATGATAGGTGTCAACGAATGAGGAGCATTACACGAAGGAGCATGACGCTATTAAATTCAATTTTAGTAGTTGAGATTTTTTATGTGTGGGGTATCGACTTCATGGGACCCTTTCCCCATTCTTTTGGCCATCAATACATTTGGTTACTGTTGACTACATATCAAAATGGGTAGAAGCAACAACCACACACTTGCTGTTATAATTTTAAAGCAAATTGTGCAAAATTTGCCACCATTAAAGCTCATCACCGATGGCAGGCAAATATTGCCGACTGATGCAAGTGACGAATCATGGAAGACCATCCTCCTCGAAGAAACGATAGCAAAGAATACTTTATTGCCTATGCTAGTGGCCACTTTTCTGACACACAAATCCATTACCACAGTGTGTTCAAAGAAATTTTAGCTGTCAAGCATGGTATTTAAAAGTTTGAGTATCATCTTATCGGCTATCACTATCTAGTCAGAATGGACAACTCAGGTTTTCCCAACATTATGAATTTCACAGGAAAAAATGTTCAAGAAAGATGTTGCTTAAGCTAAAAGATTGGTTTTCAAAATATGATTTCTCAGTGAAGCATATAAAAAGAGACCACAACCTCATTCCTGATATGCTCTCAAGACTTGTTAAACCAGATAAATCCTTGTTTTTCATATCATCAGACCACCATTTTCCTGTCATCTTCATGGCCACTTCACTCCCCTCCCAAGCCCTTACTCAAAAAACCTTTGACCACAGTATTTGCCATACAAGAGTTTGCAAAGAACATTGTCTTTAGGTTTGTCATGAAAGGCTATCTCTTATCAGACTCATTTCGGTTTTCAAATTTCCACCCAGAAAACTTGTTTCTTACATGTTTAACCGTGGATCCTTCCAGAGACATTTCAGAAGACAAATTATGGTACATCTAGTGCCTAACTGTCCTCTATGCCACCAAACTAATTGTTCCAGTAACAACCACCTTAGAACATTTGTTCAATCTAGACAAATCAACCTCACTCATCTGAAACTCCAACAATTGTCACAATTTCATAACTTGGAACGTATGCCAACATCAGAAGCAAAAATGTTCACATCTGTGTCCATTATTTATAGACCATACTTCCAACACCCAGATACACATTTCTTTTGGACTCAAGATCAAGTTTTTGAATGGTTCACCACACCTCACCCATCCATCCTTGAACAAGACGATAAAGTTCTATAGGAACTTTGTAATTTCCTTTGTGAACTAAACCACCAACCTGCTCCATACAAAGACATTTCTCATACCTCCCTTGGTCCATAGCATGATATCATCATGATCCCCACTTCTTCAGCAATTTCAAAACCTAAATCCATGGGCATTATCATCAAGGAAGAAAAGCCAGACTTCACTGATTTTCTATACCAAGATGCACAAGACCCATGGGGAGCATTCTTGCCCTTAAGCCAACATCTCCAAAACCTCCAGCAAACCCCACCAACACATGCCTTAGATGATCCAACAAATAAAGCCAGTAATAGCACACCAATCGGCTCCAAGGAATACCCATTCTCTTCTTGGCCCAAAATATTTTGCCCTTGGCCACCCTATCGCCTAGATCACCAACATCCACCAAAAACGCCATGTCCATCACTCAAAGTCCTCTTTTCAAAAGATAAAGATGAGATCGACAGCTCATCTAATGAAGACTACATGATCTCTCATCTCCGTGATTCATACAATTTGGCATCATTTACTTTTTTAAAAGTTTGTAATAATTAAAGCATGAGTCATGCTTTAATTTAACTTTATTACTTTTGCTTTTTAAAGTTTGTAATAATTAAAGCATGAGTCATGCTTTAATTTTTCATTATTGCTTTTACTTTTTCAAAAGCTTGTCGCTTGTAATTATGTCTTTGCTTTTAGAAAAGTGATAAGGGCCCTGTCCTATCCTTTTCCTTGGTTTTCCTCCTATATAAGCCTAGCTTCTCTTTGTTAGAAGCATAGCAAAAATAATAATAAAATCTCTAGCCTTCTATAATCATGAGTTTCTAATTTCTCTTTCTCTCTCTGTCAATGAAGCTCTAAAAGTTTTAAAAATAATAAGAAAACTTACATCTATTCATTTCGAAACTTAAGGAAGTATGCTCTGAACTTGCCTTTTGCAAGGATCCTATGCATCAGAAAGCTTTTGAAGATTTTTTTATCTAGTTTGGTACTCTATTTTATACTAAAGCAAAGTCTATTTTGGATTATATAACTCGAGATGAAAATGTTTCAAAGTTTTTTGATCTCAGAGATACATTGGCTGGAAACCCGAACTTGCTGACTATTGGTCCAAGGAATAGTTTTAACTATTATAGTTCTGGTATAACAATGCCACCTACTCTCGCTGACCTTATGGTATCATAACCATCAATTGTTTTTCCAATTCTGTTCTTCACTTCTCAAAATGGTATTAAAAATGTTTTCTTTTTGTTTTTTGGCTTGAGCCTTCAACGACAAAGAGAATTTCATACTTATGGCATCAACTTCCTCTAACAACGCTTCTATTTCTTCTGTCATTACTCTAGTTTCCCTTTCTTCCACCCTCTCTTAAATCTCTTTTTCCTCTTCTTAGCCCTTAGCACCTCTATAAACGTCCACACCCCTTTACTCGCAGTATCCGAACCCTTATTTCCTCCAAAAGACTACATTCAAAAGAATATATCCAATCCTCCAAATTGGATCAGTGTTCCCTTTAGGCTACCATCGCAAAACGATATGTTACTCTGGAAATTCCCCCAGAATTGATTTCCAACTGGTAAAGAGACGATTATACTCATCTCCATATCAGCGCAGTCAGATTAATCCTAACCTTACATGGAAGGAAAGGATTACCAGTCACAACCAGAATTGCTATACTGGATACTAGGTTCACACATTACCAAGATGCTGTTATTGGTACTGTCTTAACCACTTTTCATGCTGGAAGTGTTTTACTCACTTTCTATCCCAATTTCAACCTTTCTCTTCAAGACACTAATCTCCCCACTACCTTGAAAGTCCAGGTGCAAATTCAAGGTGCAGAATAAATCTATTTTGCAAAAATTACCACTTTTCACTATCAATTGATCTTCCTTCACCTGAGCACCACTCTGATGCTCTCATAGTGTTAGTAGAATCAGATCAAATACCAATCATCATTCAAATTCCAAGACAGATCCCCAGACATGAACTTATAAAACTCATGCCCTTGGAATGGATTTCAAATTATGAGAAGTTCCACACCAATACTTCTCCTATCAAGACATTAGAAAGTATGTTTGAAAGGAGATCTAATGGAATTGTCCGAATGACCTTTCGACCTCCACCAATAGCTCCAGAGGAGCCTCCATGGCTCGCATTCACTTATCTAGCCATGGTTACAACTGTTCAGACCGCTCAAGAAAACCTGCCAATTACAGGATTTAATTCAGAAGGATATCTTATCTACCTTGCCAAACTTAATGGCCATTTTCTTTGGGATTCTCCATGATTAGGAAATTGTGACCCAGATTGTCCCTATTGGGATGATTGGGAGGACGATGATGTTGAAACACAGCGGAGAAGAAAACCATAAAAGAAAATACCTAAAACTCCGTGCTCACATAACCAACATAAACCACCTCATAATCCTCCACCACCACCAGCTCCATTACCCATCTACCAAAAGGAACTTAGATGGATTGCAAAAAATTACAAAATTGAAGTTCTTCCACATATCCAAAGTTCCAAATTACCCATATAGCCTATGGCTTGTATGATGTTTTCATCAACCTAACAAGATTATTCCTCCAATTTCCCTGTTCCAGAAACCTGGACCAATCCACATTTACCATAAGAAGGTTAATCATATCAGTTTACGAACTGATTATATTGAGTCTAAGATGGACTCGATCACTTCCCAAATGCAGCAAATTTACCAAAATCTTCAATCCATAATCTCTCAACTAGATTCAGAATTAAGAACCATGCTGAGTCATAGATATTATGGCCTAGAATTTGATCAGAAAGAAAAAGAAATCAAAAAACTGAAAGCAGAACTTGAACAGATTGAATTAGAAAGGCAAAGGCCAACATTATTTACCACGTCTCCACTATTACCTACCATCAACCCAGCCTTCCATCCACTTGCACCAATGCTTTCTCCCATTAAACCATAAGACCCATCTAAATTATTTGGCATGACACATACTTTGGTTAGAAATAATCCTCTACCAAAACCATCTAGATCTAAACCTCATCCTCGACCAACACCAGAAAAACAACCTTTTCAACCACCTTTGTCAATCCCAAAATAGCAACCAGCTCTTTATACCCCACTTCCTCCTCAGCCACCACCAACTCAAGGCAAAGATAAATCCCCAATGCAATAATATAGTGCCCAAATAATCCCAGATCCATCTGTTATAGACCAAACTTCTGATTCAAATCTACCAGTTTCAGAAGATCCTTCTGAATCTGAAACAGAATCTTCCCTCGAATCTTCTATTTCATCTAGTGATTCTAAAAAATCATATGCTGATATCACTAGAATCCTTATGGCCTACCCTGAAGAGATTGAGCCTGCTCAATCCTCAAGAACTGACCCATTCTTTGAAATACCCTCAGATATTGAGAAAGATCCACTAGAAGCATCCTTAGCTCCAAACCGGCCTGCTCAACCCCAAAATGATCATAAACCTTCAAATGGCCCATGGTTCACTTTTAATGATATCCCTGTAGCTAAATGGAGCGACGGATTATCTGAAATGGCTGCTTGGACAGATCTCTAAATGTTAAGAGCAAATGCTACTACAACATCAGTCCTTAAAGAACTTGCTACCCGTTTTATGGGATCTTTAAGAGATTAGTTTGATACTTTAGGAGAGTACAAACAATTACTGTTTGTGCAACTACCTAATGTCTCAATTGCTCTTTCTGTCATTCACGAACAATTCATTGGAGAATCAGCCGCAGTCTTTGAAGCTGTAAGAAGAGACTACCTCAATATGAAATGTTGTTCCCTCAACTATAAAGATCTTGATTTCCATTATAAATGGATGTCAATCTTGTTTTATAAGCTCATTGGGTTTAATGATCTAACTCTCAAACATGTATTTCTAGCATCCTTACCTTAAGAATTGCTACCAGAAATACAGAGGCAGCTCATAAGTCTCAATCTCACCATTGAGAACATTTCCTTGGGAAAGATCTTTCAGATCGCCAAAAGATGTTTGGAAATATTATGTGAACATAAACAATTCTTCAAAGAACTATTAAAAGACAAAAAGCCTTTTCGAAGTGCTTGCAAAAACCTTACAAATCAAATGCAAGAAAAAGAAAGATTGTGATTGCAACACCAAAAAGAAGAAGCATTTCCGAAAATTCCAAGATCCAAATTCGTTTCCTAGATCAAAATCTAGGCGAAAATCATACAGGTTTTTCAGGAAAAGATCTAGTTCTTTTAGAGAACAGAAAAGGAGAAAGTCAAGTCGATGCTTCATTTGTAAAAAGAAAGGCCATTATGCTAAAGATTGCCCCAACAAAAAAGACAAAGCAATTAGAGTTCTTGACCATTTACAGGCCACCACTGATTATTCTCCTCACAAAGATAAAATTGAGTTCTACTTCTCAGAACAAAAGGAGCCTACTGATGAAATAGTGTTCGCAATGCAAAACTCATTCGATGATTCTAAAAATGATAAGTTTCAAACTGTTTTTCACCAACAACTTTTGCCTCTAGACACTACCATACCTATCCCTTCCATAAAACTCCAAATCTTACCTTCCAAATTCCAGAGACCAATTCCCACCATTGGACTCCTTGATACTGGCACCCAAAGAAGTATGTTACTGGAATCTGAGTCAAGTCTATGTTTAAACTATTCACCAATGTTCTTAAGCTTTATGGTTTGTCTGAAACCTCCCAGCCTTTTCAGGACATTTCCACAAAGTTTTTGAAACATTGTCCTGAGGTAGTTTAGCCTTCTATAATCATGAGTTTCTAATTTCTCTTTTTCTCTTTATCAATGAAGCTCTAAAAGTTTTTAAAATAAGAAGAAAACTTACATTTGTTCATTTTGAAGCTTAAGGAAATATGCTCTGCACTTGCCTCTTGTAAGGATCATGTGCATGGGAAAACTTTTGATGATTTCTTATCTGGTTTGGCACCCTGTTTTAGACTAAAGGAAAGTCTGTTTTGGGTTATATAACCCGAGGTGAAAATGTTTCAAAGTTTTTTTTTTTTATCTCAGAGGTATATTGGCTGGAAACTCGAACTTGCGGACTATTGGTCCAAAGAATAGTTTTAACTGTTATAGTTCTGGTGCGCTAATTTATTTTTTACTTATCCATTTATGGAACACATTCTGTTTTAATCACACAAAGAAGGAAATGGTTAGTTTTCACTTAATTTTTAGCTGCTTGTATGGGTCCTTTCCTAACACTAATTTATTTTTAGTTTTTAAAGCCAACATTCGATAATAATTCAATCAGTTTAATTCTCTATTTTAAGAGTTTTCGATAATAGATATTTTCAAAGGAGAGTATTGTTTAATATTTATTCATCTTTCTATTTTAGGGTCTAAAAGAGATGTAAGCTTTGTACTTCCTAAATTTTTCTTTCTTCAATTTCTATTTTTAGAACACGTTCTAAAATTTCTATATAAGAATTATTTTTTATCCAAATCTCTTTCAAGAACTACAAATATTTTTTTATAAAAACTATCAAGAATTATCTTTTCTAAAAATAACTATCTAAAATTTCTATATAAGAATTATCTTTTCTTTACACTTATTGTAGCACTGTAAAAGTAAGAATTCATATAATAACTAAAAGTTGAGCCCATCATTAATTACCTTTTTGATGTGATGAAGTAAAAGTCATATAGAGATTCCATAGTTTATTCCAAAACTTGATTATTTCATAAAGCTAAGGTATTTATTTTTTATTAAAAAAAAGTTGAGCCCATCATAAAATCCCAAAGTCTGTTATGCCCATATGCACTTTGTCTTGGCTAGGACTTGGCGCCAGCTTGCCCTATTTATCGTTACCTGCAATGTAAGAACTTTATGAGCTAACACTTGGATGCATATATAACTTATTATGCATATGGATCATATTAAGCTTTTAAAAGAAACTTACAAAATACAAAACAACTTCATGAGGGCCCTAAGTATGTTGCACTACGAGGTTGGCACTTTTACTCTTTTAGTAGAACAACGCCACGTACTCTTTATGATATCAGAGCCATACTCGTCCTTGAAAATTCCATGTTTTCTAAAACTCATTTTCTTGCTCAAAATGGTATAATTTAAGTATTTTGATTTGTTTTAATCTCTAGCCTTCAGGAGCAGAGAGAACTCCTCACTCATGGCTTCCACTTCATCCTCAAATCCTTCCCATCCTGTTACTCTTTCTTCTACTCTTTCTCTACTAAATCTTGCACTTCTCATACTACCAATAAAATTGAAAACCTTGTCAAATACTCCTACATCCCTGAATCAGCCCAAATCAGTGAATCATCATACCCTCTCATCAGTCCTTACCAACTGTACAAACGATCCAGTTCCTTTACCTGTAGTATTCGTATCCTTATCTCTACCAGACGGCCTCATCTTCATGGATCAATGTGTTGTTTAAGCAACCTCTGCTGAGCAATATGTCACTCTGGAAATTCCCTCAAAGTTAATTTCCAACTGGAAACGAGAAGGTTATACTCATCTTCATCTTGGAAGCATCCGATTAATCCTTGCCCTTCATAGGAGAAAAGGATTGCCAGTCACAGCTTGAATTGCTATGTTAGACACCCGGTTCAAACAGTATCAAGATGCTACTATCGGCATTGTCCTTACAACCTTCATGCAGGAAGTGTTTTATGATGATTTCTTAAAAGGTTTGGTACCCTGTTTAAAGACTAAGGAAAAATCTGTTTTGGGTTATATGACCTTAAAAGAACTTGTTTTAGGTTTTGATCTCAGAGGTATATCAGCTAGAAACCAGAATGTGCGGGATATTGATATGTTCTAAGCCAGATCTGGTCCCTAAGGCATATTCAATTCTCCACATACTCTTTATGGACATTCTTTTATAATGGAACTCAAGATCCTTAGCATTGAGTGAACAACATTTCATGTTGAGATAGTCTCTCCTTAGAAACTTTGCCACCTGGTAATACAACCACCCATTTTTCATAAATTCATTCTCTGAATTCTTCATAATGTAATCCATGATATGGATGTATCCAATGCAACTTATGTCATCACATTTGAAGTTCCTAGATGCATAACAAGATACTTTAATATAGGCGGCATAGCCAACCATAGCATAATTAAGTATAAGTATCACAGATTAGGCGGCAGAGCCATCCATAACATAAGTATCATAGCTTAGGTGGCAGACCCAACCATAGCGTAATTAAGTATCATAGATCAGGCAGCATAGCTGACCATATAAGAATTTATATTATAACTAACCACATCAAAATAGCCCTCACAACATAAAGGAATGGTTAAATATGAGAAGAATTTTGTCTATACATTGTAATTGAAGTGTTACTTACCTCTTGACCTTGACTTCTCTAGACCTTTCTAAATTAAGGATTTTTCTACTCTTGATATTATGACTTAGAAGAGAATGAAATTTCTAGGTTGGATTGCAAATGAAAGGGTGTAGGGGGTATTTATAGGATTTCTTAGGGCTAATGGATGGCTAGGATTTTGCCACCATAAATCTTGATCAATGGTTGAGATTAACCTTTATAAATAACTTACTAAATTCTAGAATTCTTAACTTTCTCTACGTACTTCTCTTATATCATCACTTATGTTATTGCTTATGTCATCATTACTTAGAATTGAATTTTTATATTATTATTATTTTAATACTTAAGGGAGCTTGTTAACTTAAAATAAATTCAATTATATTTAAGTGTGAAAATTGTACCTCACAATTCCTCCCCCCTTTAAAAAAATTTTGTCCTCAAAATTTACTTACTGAATAGCTTAGGATACTTATTCTTCATCTCTTCCTCACGTTCCCATGTTGCCTCCTCCACTGAGCTATTTCGCCATAGTACTTTAACTAAAGGAATCTTCTTATTCCTTAACTCCTTTATCTTTCTATCAAGAATTTGAATTGTTCTTCGTAAGGCAAGTCTCCTTCTAGTTGTAGAGGCTTATAATCTAGCACATGAGAGGAGTTTGGGACGTATTTCTTTAATATGGAGACACGAAAGACATTATGTATTCTTTATAACGATGGTGGGAGGGCAAGTTGGTAGGAAACATTCCCGACACGATCGAGTATTTTAAATGGCCCAATAAACTTCTGACTTAATTTTCCTTTGTTCCCAAATCTCATTGATCTTTTTACTGGGGCAACATTTAGAAATACTTTGTCACCAACTTGAAATTCCAAAGGCCTTTGCCTCTTATCCTCATAACTTTTCTAACTATGAGCTGCCTGCATTCTTTGATGTATTTTTTTGATCGCTTTAGATGAGGCAGTAATTAAGTCAGGTCTAAAATCAAACACCTTCGTTCGTCAATCTCATCCCAATGAATATGCGATCTACATTTTTTACCATATAGTGCTTCGTATGGTGCCATGCCGATTATTGCTTGGTAACTATTGTTGTAGGCAAAATCAACCAATGGTAAATACTTGCTCCATGATCCTTGAAAATCGATAGCACATCCTTCTGAATGGCCATCTATTTGATGGTTAAATGATGCACTAAATTTTAATTTCGTCCCCATAGCACTATGTAACTTTTCCCAGAAATAAACCTTGCACCTCAATCAGAAATAATAGAAATGGGTACAACATGTAGTCTTACTATCTCCTTTACATATATTTCTGCAAGTTGGTCCATGTGTACGTTATTTGAATAGCCAAGAAGTGAGCAGACTTTGTGAGTCGATTGACGATCACCCAAATAGCATCATGCATTTTTGCAGTCCTTGGAAGACGAATGACGAAGTCCATCATGATTTCTTCCCACTTCCATTTAGGACCTTGATTGGATTCCAAAAGTCCTACTGGTCTCTGGTGCTCTACTTTGATTTGTTAACAAGTGAGACATTTTTCCATGAACTCAACTATATCCTTCTTTATTCTAGGGCACCAACAGTGCTTCTTTAAGTCTTTGTACATCTTTGTTGTGCCAGGATGAAGTGAATATGGGGTTATATGAGCTTCAAGTAGAATATATTTCTTTATATTTGGTACACATACCATGCCCTTGAACAAGATGATTCCCCTCTCTAACTTCTTAAATGACGTCTCCTTTGAGTTGGCCTCTACCTTCAAGTTCTTTAAGTAGGAATCGCTTTTTTACCCTTTCTTAATCTTTTCTAATAAGGTTGAGCGAAGCGTCATGTTGGCTAATTTTCCTGCTACTAGATCGATCTCTGGCTTGCATATATCATTTTGTAATGGGTTAGGTAAAATTTTTAAAGTTGACAGACTTGACTTTCGACTTAGTGTTTCTGCTACCACATTTGCTTTTCCAAGGTGATTGTTTATTTCGCAATCATAGTCTTTGACAAGCTCTAGCCAACAACGCTATTGCATATTTCACTTCTTCTGTGTAAAGAAGTATTTGAGACTCTTGTGATCAATGTAAATCTTACAATGTGCCCCCATTAAATAGTGACGCCATATTTTTCCTTTGGCACTACTGTTGCCAACTCCAAATCATGCGTTGGATAATTTTTCTCACACTCCTTCAATTGTCTGGAACTGTATGTAATGACTTTTCCATCCTATGCCATTTTTAGAGGCATTGTTATAGATGACAAAATCCTCAAAGCTGTTAGGAATTGCTAGCATTAGAGCAGTGACCAGCCGTTGTTTTAGTTCTTCAAAGCTTTTCTCGCATTCTGGCGCCCATGTAAACTTGACATTTTTCTTTGTCAACTGGGTCAATGGCATTGCGATCTTCGAGAATCCTTCCATAAATCTTCGGTAGTATCCAGCCAAACCCAAGAAGCTTCTGACTTCTTTGGCATTAGTCGCTCTAGACCATTGGCTTACAACTTCCACCTTCGAGGGGTCTACTGAGATCCCATCTTTAGATATGATGTGTCATAGGAATATAACTTTCTCAAGCAAAAATTCACATTTATTGAGTTTTGCATAAAGTTGCTTCTCCTTCAAGGTATGAAGAGTGATCCGTAGATGCTTAGTAAGCTCTTCCTTTGATCGTGAGTAGACCAAAATATTGTTGATGAACACCACTACGAATTTTTCTAGATAGTATTTAAATGCCTTGATGAAAACCACTGTTCATGAGGTCCATGAAGGCTGCTAGGGCATAGTTAGACCCTAATTCTCAATTGGTGAATTCCTTATCAATCTTTGAAAATACTTATGCTCCTTGTAGCTGATCACACAAGTCATCGATGCGGGGAAGTGGGTGCTTGTTCTTGATAGTCACCTTATTTAGCTCTCGATAATCGATGCACATTCATAATGATCCATCATTCTTTCTTACGAATAATACTGGCTTGGATGTATATAGCCTTTGTCTAATAAATCTTAGAATTGGCTCTTTGACTCCTTTAATTCAAGGGCACCATTAAAATCGAAGCAGTTCCTGGTACAAATCAATCTTAAATTCAATTTCTTGATCCAGTGGCAATCTTGGGAGTTATTCAAGAAAGACCTCATGAAATTCGTTCATCACTGGAATATGTTCCAACTTTGGTCATTACTCGTCTTTTTCAATGACCACACTTGCCAAGTACCCCCTCATATCCTCCATTTAATAGTGAAGCTACTTTTAAGGCAGGGATGATAGAAATTATGTTCTCTTTGCATTCTCCTTTAAATGTAAATGATTCTTTTTGTGCTGGTCGAAAAGTTACCTAATTTTTCTTGCAATTTATCTTGGCAGAGTGCTTCGATAGCCAATCCATGCCAAGGATTACATCATAGTCATGCATCTCAAGGATTATTAGGTCAACACATAGTGTATTACCACTAATGCTAACCTCACATGCCTTAATTAATTTCACCTGATGGTACCATGACACTAAAAGGCCTATTTATTTTGTCAAGGACATTTTTTATTTTTCTAATGAATGTTGGTGAGGCAAATGATTGTGTAGCTCATGAGTCTATTAGCACATATGTAGGAGTTTTGTAGATAGATAGTTCACTTGATATTATTTATGGGTTTCCTTCCGCATTTATCTTGGTGAGTGTAAATACTCGAGCATTAGCCTTTCCTTGTGGCATACCATTCTCTGGCAGTCCCTAATGAAGTGTCCTTTTCCACATTTGAAACATGTTCTAGTATTTGTTCAGCATTCCTTAGGACTTCCTTCTGATGATTATTTGGGCGTTTGCTTTTACTTTGATATTGGACCATTGGCATTCCCTTTCTCTTGTTATTATTTGAGCGTTTTTTTTCTACAAGGTTCCCCTAGTCCACACTTCCTACCAAATCTACGATAGTACGAGGTCTATCCTTAGGGACAGTAGCCCGCAAGTTTTGGTTTCCAGTCGATATACACTTATCTACCAAATACCAAATCCGAAATTCATTTGAAAAATAGTTTTTCACGATACCACCTGAAAACACGGCACTCAAGGCCTTCAAAAAAGGGTGAATGTTGTGAGAAAACAATTTTATTAGATAAAAATCGATTTTGGAGGATAAAACAAGACATTTCTGATGTACAGGATCCTCAAGCGTGAGGCAAGCGCAGAGCATACTCAGTTTAGAAATTTAGAGCTGAGCGTATCAATTTTAACTTAAATAATTTCATTGAGCCCTAGAAGAGAGAGAGAGGTTTAGGGAAACATAATGTCGAAACTTAAGCTTTTTATTTCTTTTTTCGAATGCCTCCACAACTGAGACCAAAGGGGCTTTATATAGAGGATCATTGAGAACAGGACCTCTCGAATGGTCATAGCACACCTTTTTTGAAAGCAAAGCAAGCCAATCAGGACTTTTACAAAAGGCAAGCATACTTACAAGGACTTTAACAAAAGCAAAGCACACGTAGAAGGACTATAACAAAAGCAAAGCACACGTACAAGAACTTTAATAAAAAGTAAAGCCCATGTACAAGGACTTTAACAAAAGACAAATGAGAGTCACATGGGTTATTGCATCAAAAGTTGTGTGAGAGCGACAAAGTGTCATTATGGAGTGGATGGATAACGAGAGATGCCTCAGCTTACTGGTACTTTTCCTCATCAGCTTTAGACATGTGTTGTGAGGTATAATGGGGAGTATCAGTATAGAGAAGAGACTGAAAGTCTTTCCATAGGTCCTGGGCATCTTGGAATAAGACATTCGTGTGGTCAGGACAATTTTCCATAACAAGGATTCCTTGAGGACTTGAACTTGAACTTGAACCTGAAGTACAGCCTTGTGCTTTTGGGATGATTTCAAGGGTGTGTGATGGTCCAATGGAGGTGTGGTGAATATTTATGGCAGGTGGAGGAACATTGTTAAGTTCCATGAGATAGGCTTTGAGAGCAGAAGTGACTGTTGTATCATGGAAGAAGGTATAGGGATGAGGGTAAGTTTTCCATTCATATATCATGTCCTATGTCTAGTAGTCCCATGTTTCTAGATGTTGAAAATAAGGCCTGTGGACGATGAAAGCTGTAGTCCACATGTTAGCTTCTTGTTCTGGCATTTTGTCTAATCCGTGGAAGGTAGACTAATGTTGGAGTTGTTGGCGCCACCAAGTGAGGGGAGAATACCATTCAAAAAGAGTCCATAGAAGGTCTGGAGAGACCTTTGGAGTGGTAAGGTGAGTCAGGACTAGTTTGATGGGAAAAACTAGCTTTGGAGATTGATACAAGGTGGTGAGACACCACATATACCAAAGCTCATCTTTGGAGATTGATAGAGATGATAGAGTGAGGCCTGTGAGAAACAGGTGCTCCATGCAAAGATGAGGAAATCGGTCAGGTTTTCTGGACTAAACATTAAAGAAAAACCGGTAGAGAAACTTCTTTGCAAAATCTTACAATTGGTAAGCTGATTGGAAAGAGATGTTCATGGGGAAATTTCTCTGGTTAAGAGCTTTGAAAGGAAGTTGGCGATTCATGGCTATAACTGGAATGGTTTGAATTGAGGAGATGAGTGTGGGTTTATTTATAGCTGGACGAGTGAGGAAGTCTGGAATGAGGTTTTGGTGGCCTTTTATGTGTTGAACAGTGAAATCATAGTTAGTAAACCAGGTTTTGAGACTGAGTAATTACTTGTCAGGTAGCAATTTGTTGATAAGGAATTTGTGGCTGTTGAGATGGAATTCAAATTTTTTAATTCCATACTTGACTGTTAAAATTTCTTTGTAGATCACATGGTAGTTCTTTTCAAAGTCTTTGAAGTGTCTGCTTGCATGTGCATAGAAATGACACATGCCATTAATGTGTTTGAGAAGAATGAACTCCAATAATCATCGCTAGCATCAATCTGGAGGATACGTTGTCCATTTGTGGAAATTCGAAGTGGAGGAGGTGATTGGACTATCACCCTTAGCTACTTGACAGCTTTTGTCTGAGCAAGGCCCCAGGGAGGGCACTGTTTCTTGAGCATGCAGGATAAATGGCTGGTGTGGATTGCAACTTTTGGGATAAAATCACGGACATAGTTAACAATCCCGAGGAATTGTTGTATCTGCTTTCTGTTGAGATGTGTGTCCAGGAACTTGAGTAATTCGATTGCAATATAGGGACCAAGCTAATACTGGCCGTCTTTAATCACCATGCCAAGAAAGTCAATGGATTCCTTTCCTATGCTGCTTTTCTTTTCAGAAAGCATGATGCTATGTGCCTGCACAATGTGAAAGAAATCCAAAAGGAGCTTTTGGTGGCTCTTATGGTCAAAGGAAAACAACAAGATATCATCAATGTAGACCAATACATGATGGAGAATAAGACTAAAGATTTTTGTCATGGCTTTTTGAAATAAGGATGGAGCGACTTTAAGACCAAAAGGCATGACCGTCCATTGGTAATGGGCATCAAGGATGCAGAAGGCAGTTTTGTGACGGTCAATTGGTGAAATACCAAGTTGCCAAAAACCAGCTTTCAAATCGAACTTAAAGAAGATACGAGCCCTTTGCAGATGGACAAACAAGGTCTAAACTTTTGGAAGGGGAAACTTATCATCTTTAAGAAAAGAATTGAGTGGCCAGTAATCAATCACTAATCTCTTTTTCCACGAACTAATTCAGATCGTTTTTCAACATAAAAGGCTTGACAAGCCCAATATGAATCAGTCGACTCAATAAGACCTTGTTAAAGTAACTAAGAACATTTTTGTTTAGCAAGTAAGAGGTTGGAAGGAGACATACTCGGGTGTGAAGCTTTTGTGGGGTTGATGTCTTCATTGAGTTTGAAAGGAAGGCAAATAAAAAACTGTTTATTTTTCTAAAGAGGTGAAGGATGATGAAATTGGGAATGGTTTCCTAGACAGAATTCTAAGAACTTTTGTGAGATTTGACTACATAGAGATGATGCTTCAGAAAGTGTATACAAACGTGGGGTGTCTGTATAAGGCACGAACATCTATTTGTAGCGAACTCCATAACTAGTAAGGAATAGGTTTTTAACCAGATGAATAATGTCAAAACCTATGAGCAAATCTTTATCGAGGAGTTTGGAAGCTACAATCTTTTTCCAAATGATGCAATTCGGAAAGAATTGAATACTAATGGGTTTTTTGATAATCAAGGTGGTTTCAAAGGTTTCACCATTAACGGCTGTGAAAGGCTTGGAGTGAGGTTCCCAACAGTTTGATGGAAGAATAGAAGGATCAATCATACTCGTATTTGCACCGGTGTCAATAAACCTAATAACAGGAATAGGTTTATGGAATTTGGAAGGAAGGATGGACATCTTGAGAGAATGTTGAGGAATAGTGGAAACATGATTAACAGTCTGAACTGTAGAGATGACTTAAATATCTTCATAATCAGAAGATTCGGCAATAAGCAAGGCAATTTGGTCATCTTGTGTTGATTGTTCGGAAAAATTGGATTTGACATCCTCATTCTCAGATAATAGGGAAGAATGTTGAAGATGTTGGATAAGACGAACAACTTTGGCTGATTTGTGAGGACATTGTCAGGCAAAGTGACCGCGTTTCTTGCAAATGAAACAATGGTTGGAATTTTTCTTTCGGTACTGAGAAACATCTTTCTTTCTGAAATACCGAAAAGGTTTTTTGGAGGTTGATTTTTTGTGGAAGTGTTTCTGAAAATGTTTTTCCTTTTAGGCGAACAAATACACTTATTTTCATCTTTACACTCCATCTTGAGATGAGGTTTTTTACAAGCTTTAGAGAAGGATTTTTTGTCTTCTATAAGATCTTTGAAGAATTCTTTCTGTTCATAGATCTTATCAAGAGATAACATGGTCATTTGGAAAATCTTTCCCAGAGAGATATCAGCTATACTCATATTTGTGGCTGTGAGTTTTCTCTGAAGATCGGGTTGTAACTCAGGAGGAAGAGAGGCAATGAAGACATGTTTAAGAGATGGCTCATTGAACCCATTTAGCTTGTAGAATAGAATACTCATTCTTTTGTAACGAGCATCCAGAAGATGTCTTTTAAGAGAATAGCATTTCATCTGATGGTATTCTTTTCTGTCTACTTCAGTGGAAGCAATTTTTTCACCGATAAATTGCTCATGGATGAGATTGAGGGCTGTACCAATCGGAGATTCCATGAATTGGAGCTTCCTATATTCTCCTAAGCTTTCTAGCCAGTCTTATAAAGAAGCCATGGAACGGGCCATAAATTCACGAAGAATGACTTGAGGTTAAGCATTAGGCTTGGTAGCTTGGAGATCAATCCAAGCAGCAAATTCTTGAAGTCGAGCAGCCCATTTGTGATGGAGAATGTCATCAAATGTAAACCAAGATGCTGAAGATGGTTTGGTTGAGTGTTCATGGACTGGTGGTGGTACTGGGTTTGTTTGAGAAGCTTGGTCAGAAGGATTGTCATCAACAATAGGTGTTGGAGTAGAGGCACTTGGATCTGCAGTTTCAGTAGCCATTAATATGCCTGTAATGTTAGCATATTCAGACTCAGAGTCAGTGGAGGTGTGTGATGAGTCATAAGAGAAGGACAAGGATGAACTATGTGTTTCAGGATCCGAGGAGTCAGAGGAATCTGAAGATTGGATTTGGACAGTATGATAATGATACGCTTTTATCCTCTTTAAGAGGCTCAGGATGGTCTTGTGGTGATTCTTCTAGAGGGATTGTGGATGTAGAGGAAGAGGACGTGACCTTTGGACATGGTTCAGAGATTTTGCTTTAGATCGTGGTTTTTTGGGTGAAGCTAGTTAGGGAGTTGGTTGAAGGTGAGAAAAACCGAAGAACTGATTATAAACAGGTTGTTGAGATTGAGATAGTGTGTAGAAAGGTGCATAGGTTTCAAAGATTGGAGGAGATACTGGTGTAGATTGTGGTTGAGTAAAAAGAGAAGGTCGAGTCTTTTCAACATCAATCCTGGATAATTTAGCTTTGAGTTTTCTGATGTCAGCTTCTTTTTTATTAAATTCTAGACCCCATATATGATTGATAATCATTCGTCTAAGATCAATGTTGTTAATCATTCGTCTGAGATCGGTGTCTAGTTCATAAATCCGATCTTAAAGATGGATATACATCTGATCTAAACGACTGCTGATTGAATCAACCTTAGTTTCAGTATGGGAGACTTGAGTGCCAACACGGTCAATTTTCCTACCGAGTTGTGTGAAGAGTATGATTTTGAGCATTGGCATTTTTGGTTTGCCAATTCAAAACAGCTTCATATTATTTTGGTTCTTCAGGTTGCCCAGAGGCTGTAATCGGAGATTTAACAAAAGGTTTTGAGGTAACCCCGGTTTGTGGGTATGTCTATTTTTTAAGGGGAGGAAAGGATTCCTCATAGGAATGACTTGAAAACATAAGGCATGACTTGGTTGGGTGAACAGGAGGTTTTGGATCTGGTGGAGGTTGTGGAAGAAAGGATTTGCAAGGTGGTAGAGGATAAGAAGATTTTTTCTTCTTCTTTTTCTTTCACCGCATGATTTCCAATTCTTCATCAACATCCGTATCATCCAAACAAGGACAACTTGGATTGCACATATGGGCTTCAGGAACATCCCATAAAAAATGACCATTAATTTTATCAAGATATACTGGATACCCTTCTCATGAAAAACCCTGAATAGAAATTTTCTTTTCTTGACAAGTTTGAATTGCTGTGATCATAGCAGTATAAGAAAGTTGTGGATTGTTTGGAATGGGAGTAGTGTCAGGAGTTTGAAAAGTCAGTTTGATTTGACCATTTGGGCATTTGTCAAATGTAGCTTCTATGGTTTGGACTGGTTCAGAATTTTGGTAAAAATGCTCATAGTTGGTTAGCCATTCAAGAGGCATGAGTTTGAGCAGATCTTGTTTCTAAATTTGTTTGGGGATTTGGATGATGGTTGGAATTGTGTCTGTATTCACTAATATCATCAAAGTATCAGAAGTTGTGTATGGTGTAGGAAGATCTAGTGCATGATTTTGTAATCGATACACTATTTGATGATGGAGGGTTGCAATCTTAGATGTAGGTTTGTTCTGCTCTTTGGAGCTGGATTTGGACTTCAAGGGTTGTTGGAAGATTGGGATTCGCAAGAGAGAGGTTGAAATTGGGGTAAAAGGTTAATAAGACACTGCCAGCATGAAGGGTTGTTAGAAAAGTTCCTCTAACAGTGTGTTGGCACTCCTTGAACCTGGTATCTAGGAGAGCAATTTTATCTGTAACAGATAAGCCTTTTCGACCATGAAAAGTGAGAATTAATCGCACACCACCAAGATGGAGGTGTGTGTATCTTTCTCGTTTCCGGTTAGTGACAAGATCTAGAGGTATTTCCATAGTGACATATTGTTCACTCTGTGAGGCTTTCAAAGAACACTGATCCAGTCTAGAAGACTGAATATATTCTTTTTGGAGTGGTCTTTTAGTGGAGATGAGAGTTTGAATACTTCTAGTGAAAGAAGTTTTCTGTTTGTAGAGATTGTAAGGACTCATGAGGGGAAAATGGGACTCAAGGACTTGAGCAGATTCTGGAATATAAGAATATTCAACAAGATTCTCAATTTTGGAGGCTATGCGTTTAGAGCATGATTTGGGGAGAGAGAGAGAGTAGAAGAAAGTGAAATATGAGATGAAGATGATGTAGAAGCTGAACATGTGTTTGTTTCCATGGTGAAGGAATCTTCTTCTAGGAGATCAAATAAGATTATTCAATTACTACGACTCAATAGGTGACTTTGTTGAAGGAAGCGTCACGAACTCCCACCACCTTTAAATCTTTTGCAAGATCTTTGTGTTTTCTAAACAAAGTGGTCCTTTTGGGTTATATGACCTCAGAAGAACTTGTTTTAAGTTTTGCTCTCAGAGGTATATTGATTGGAAACCAGAACGTGTGGGATATTGATCTGTTCTAAGTTAGATCTGGTCCCTAAGGCAGATTCAGTTCTGCATCGATTTGGTAGAACAACGCCACGTACTCATACGGTATCAGAGCCATACTCGTCCTTGAAACTTTCATGTTTTCTAAACCTCATTTTCTTGCTCAAAATGGTATAATTTAAGTATTTTGATTTGTTTTGATCTATAGACTTCAGACGCAGAGAGAACTTCTCACTCATGGCTTCTATTTCATCTTCAAATCCTTCTAATCCTGTTACTCTTTCTTTACTTAAATCTTGCACTTCTTATACTACCAATAAGATTGAAAATCTTGTAGAATATTCTTACATCCCTGAATCCGCCCAAATCAGTGAATCCTCATACCCTCTCATCAGTCCTTACCAGTTGTACAAAGGACCCCATTCCTTTACCCGCAGTATTCGTACCTCATCTCTACTAGACGACCTCACCCTAAGGAGTATATCCAGTCCTCTCGTCTAGATCAATGTGCTCTTCAAGCAACCTCTACTGAGCAATATGTCACTTTGGAAATTCCTTCAGAGTTAATTTCCAACTGGAAATGAGAAGGTTATACTCATCTTCATCTTTGAGACATCCGATTAATCCTTGCCCTTGATGGGAGAAAAGGATTACCAGTCACAGCTTGAATTGCTATGCTAGACACCCGGTTCAAACAGTATCAAGATGCTGTTATCAGCACTGTCCGTACAACCCTTCATGCAGGAAGTGTTTTACTCACTTTCTATCCAAACTTCAACCTTTCTCTCCAAGACACCAATTTGCCCATAACCTTGAAAGTCCAAATCCAAATTCAAGGTGCAGAACAAATCTACTCGGCCAAGATAGCCACTCTCCATCATCAATTGGTCTATAGGCTTCAAAATCATGCCTTAGATCTACCCACTCTTGACCATCACTCTGACACCCTTATGCCTCTTGAATGGATCTCCAACTATGAACAGTTCCATCGGCCAGATGGAACAGTCAGAATGATTTTCAAATCGCCTCCCAGTGCTCCACAACAGCCTCCTCGGCTCTCCTTTAGCTACTCTTCAATGATCACAGCTGTGCAGATAGCTTAAAAAGATCTAACCATTATAGGGTTCAACTCTGAAGGCTACATTGTTTATCCAGCAAAGCTAAATGGTCATTTCTTGGGGGATGCCCCTCGCTCAGGCATGTGTGACCTAAATTATCCTTGCTGGGATGATTGGGAAAATGACGAAGATTATTCCACCAGACAAAAAAAGAAATCCAAAAAGAAACCATCTTCAGTCTCCTGCCATCATAATGAGCCTAAACCACCACAAGATCCTCCACCTCCACCAGCTCCATTACCTTTTTACAAAAGAGAACTCTAATGGATTGCAAAGCATTGCAAATCTGAGATTCCCTCACCAATCTCAACTTCAATACCACCACTGAGTTGTATGATGTTTTCATCTACTTCTTCAAACTACTATTCTTCCTTTTCTCCTTTAGAAACCCACATAGATTCCCAGCGGAATATTGTGTCTAAACCCTTTATCCCTTCAGCCATCACTTCTACCGGACACCTTGAACCACCCAAACCTTTTAAATCAGTCCTCAACTGGCGAACCCAAAATGCCACAACACAGAATGATACTTTATTGAATATCAATTCAAAAGTTGAAAAAACCAGTTTACGAACTGAAAAGCTTGAGACAAAGATCGACTCCATCACTGCACAGATGTAGCAGATCCACCAAAATCTTCAGTCTCGAATTACTCAACTTGATTTTGTGTTACGAACCATGCTTGCTCAATGTTATTATGGCCCAGAATTTGACCAAAAGGAAAGAGAAATCAGACGCTTGAAAGCTGAGCTTGATCATATTGAATTAGAAAAACAAAAGCCTACCCTTTTTACTACATCACCCACGATCCCTTCCATCGGACCAACCTATCATCCATTTGCCTCTATGCTTTCCCCTATCCGCCAATATAAACCTTCCAAGTTATTTGGTATGACTCATACTCTTTTTCGAGACAATCCATTACCACCTCCCCCAAAACCTAAACCAAAGCCTAAATCTCAACCACAACCAGTCACCATTCACCAACCTATTGTTTCCACTCTCGAAAAACAATCCCTTGGTTATACACCAGCATCACCATCAACACCTCCACCACCAGCTCCTTCCCAACCTCCTACCCAATCCATGGATAAACAACCCATACACCAGTTCAGTGCCCACACAGTTGATCATACATCTACTACAGATGATCAAACTTCTAATTCAAATCTAGTTGTTTCAGACAGCTATACTGAGACAAATACAGAATCTTCAGCATCCATTGGTGACTCTGAAAAGTCCTATGCTAATATCACCAAAATTCTAATGGCTCAACATGATCAACCTGATCACGGCCAAACCTCTCACACAATGTTGACATTCCTTCTGAAGTTGACTAAGAAATGCCTAAATTCTCTGCCTCAAATCAACCTCTTCCAGCCCAGGCCCAAACTGGTCCAACCAGTCCCAAATCGTCAAATGGTCCATGGTTCACATTTGATGATCTTTCATCCTCTAAATGGCATGATTGGCTTAATGAAATGTCTGCCTGGCTTGACCTACAAATGTTAAGTCCAGGCGCCAAGAAATTAATCATGAATAACCACAAGGGCACTTGAGACTTTTGGCAATTGAACAAACTGTAATTATCTGTATTGGCCTAAAGAATCAAACCAATCTTGTAGAGCACCCGTAAAACGAGTGGGAAATTCTCTAAGGACTGATTGGATGAATTGGAATTCTATTTCTTTGAACAAGATGAACCCAATGATGAAATTGTGTTCGCACTACAGAATTCCTCTGATGACTCAGACAATGATCAGTCACAAATGATTTTTCACCAACAGTTTTTGTCCCTTGATACTACTATTCCCATACCTTCCATTAAACTGCAGATCTTGCCCTCCAAATTCCAAAGGCCTATTCCAGCAATTGGTCTTATAGATACTGGAGCCCAACGCAACATGTTGAATCCACATATTCTTCCACTCGACTATTGGACAGAATATGAGGAACATTTCAAAGCTGTCAATGGAAAATTGTTCACCACCCTATCTTTTTCAAAAGCAAAAGAGACAGTACAAAAGTAATGATACAGATAAAAGATACAGAATCATGTCATAACTTTTATGATTACAATAGGATAAAGAGGGAAGGTTCATCACAACAAGACAAAGAGGGAAGGTTCATGCAGCAAGACAAACTACTCTATGGAGAGTAGAGGTTCATGTAGTCATCTTCAGAGGAACTTTTGGTCGCATCAAGGTCATCATCAAAAGGCGGTGGAAAAAAGGTCTTGGAGAGCTTTGGATGCTTGCAGGTGGGACCACGGCACGGTGGACAAGGGCACTCTCATCTGTATTCTGGTCTGGGTAATGTCTGAGTAGCCTTGTCTGGTTTTTGAAGGTTTGGGTGGTTGTGATGAGGATCCTGGTTCATGCATCGATGGTTGGGGAAACTGCTAGAGATGTTGACTTAAAGGAAGAAATTCTTCCCATAGGTCCTGGGAGTCTTGGTAAAGAAAATCTGTGTAATCTGGTTTTTCTTCTTTGATGATGATTCCAGTGGACTTTGGTTTTGATATGGCAGATGGAGTAGGGATCATGATGAGGTCATGTTGTGGGCCTAAGGAGGTGTGAAAGATATCTTTGTGTGGTGGAGTCTGGTAGTTTAGTTGACAGAGGTAGTTGTGCAGGGTGGTTTGGATTTTATTGTCAAGGACAAATGGGTGTGGTGCAGTAAACTATTCATAGACTTGGTCTTGAGATTAGAAAAGATTTGTATCTGGATGCTGGAAGTATGGCCTATGGATGATGAACACGGAGGTAAACAATCGTGCTTCTGAAGCAGGCATACATTCAAGATTACAAATTTCTGACAGCTGCTGTAGCTTCTTTCTCCACCATGGTATGGGGGAAAACCATTCAAGTAGTGTCCAAAGGAGTGAGGTGGCTTTCTCGGGGTTGAGGAGATATTCTAGAGTGGGAGTGATGCATAGGATGAGCTTGGTTGCATAAAGAACAGTTAGGCATCATAGGTACCATAACTCATCTTCAGTGATCTCTCTGGATAGGTCAAGGGTCAGACCTATAAGAAACAAATTTTTTGGGTGGAAGGTAGAAAATGGAAATGAGTCTGCCATAAGGTAGGCTTTTATAAAAAAGCGAAAACAGCTTTTCGAGCAAACTCTTGGATGGCAAAGACGGAGGAGAAAGTTTTGTTAAGGGGAAATTTTTTCTTGGTGAGAGCTTCTGGGGGAAGTGATGTAGCCATGGAGATGATTGGAAAGTGGTAGGTTGTGGGAAACACGGTGAGAAGTTTTTCTGGTTTGGAGAGTCTGGAAAGCATATTAGGGATGAGGTTCTAGGACCCCTTTAAATGCTTAACCGAAAAATCATATTTGGAAAACCAATCTTTTAATCTGAGGGACATCTTTTCAGGAACAGTTTTACCTTTGAAATTGAGGATATTGGGGAAGGCTGAATTGTCCATTCGGGTAAAGAAATGGTGTCCAATCAGATGATAATTGAACTTTTTGATGCCATTTTTTACTGCTAAGATTTCTATGAACACGTTGTGGTAATGCTTCTGTGTGTCAGAAAAATGTCAACTAGCGTAGGCGATAAAGCTTTCTTTTCCATTGATTTCTTCGAGGAGGATGGCACCCCATGATTCATCACTTGCATCTGTCTGTAGTATGCGCTTTCCATCAGTAATCAACTTTAAGAGAGACAAATTTTGCGCAATCTACTTTAGTGTAATGACAGCAGTGGTGTGGTCCTCATTCCACTATGGGGGCTTCTTTTTTAATAAAGCCGAAAACTGTTGAGTGTGTTGGTCCACATGTGGGATGAAATCACATATGTAATTGATGTTGCTTATCTAGAAAGTGAAGCAATTCTTGGGCAATGTGCTTTCCTGGCTGATAATGGCCGTCTTTTATGACCATTCCAAGAAATTCAATAGTATATGTGGCAATGGTGCTTTTCTTGGCTGATAACATAATTCCATGACTTTGGACAATATCATAGAACTGAGTTAACAGCTGGTGATGTTCCTCAGGCGATCCTGAAAAAAGCAAGATGTCATCAATATAAATCAATGCATGATGGAGAATAGGCTGAAAGATTTTGATCATAGATTTTTGGAAATGGATGGGGCAGTTTTAAGGCCAAATGGGAGGACTACCCATTGGAAATGGGCATTTGGGATACAAAAGGCAGTTTTGTATCGTTTTGAGGGTTCAATGCCTAATTGCCAAAAGCCAAATTTTAAATCAAAATTTGAAAAGATCTGGGCATTTTTTAGAAAAGTAAACATGCTTTGGCATTGGGGCAAAGGAAACTTGTCATCTTGTAAAAACATGTTTAAGGGCTGATAGTCAATGACTAAGCGTTTCTTTTCTCGGACAATTTCAGAATGCTTTTCAACATAAAAGGCTTGGCAAGCCTATTGAGAAGTTGTGGGCTCAATTAGAAGGATTCATTTCTAGATGGGTAGCTTTAGTTTGAAAGGTAACTTAATGAAGAAGGATTTGTTTTTCCACAATGGGTTTGGATGAGTAAACTGAGAATGGGACTCTGGATACAAACTCAAGAGTTTGGTTGAAAGATCCTAGTAGGGCTGAAGTGTGTCAGACAGGTTGTAAAGTTTCAGAATATTGGTGAAAGGTTTAAACATGGACTTGACTCGGATTTCAGTGGGAATGATTTGAAGTGTTTGATATGGACCTAACAAGATATCCTTACTAGGAAGAGTTAAACCAATGACCTTGGTCCAATGGGTTTTTGGTAATTAAAGAGGTGGTGGCCAATTTGCCATTGACAGCTTTGAAATATTCCTTATATTCTGTCCAATAGTCGGGTGGAAGACTATGCGGATTCAACATGTTGCGTTGGGCTCCAGTATCTATAAGACCAATTGCTGGAATGGGCCTTTGGAATTTGGAGGGCAAGATCTGGAGTTTAATGGAAGGTATGGGAACAGTAGTATCAAGGGATATCAACTGTTGGTGAAAAATCACTTGTGACTAATCACTGTTTTGAGTCATCAAAGGAATTCTGTAGTGCGAACACAGTTTCATCATTGGGTTCATCTTGTTCAAAGAAATAGAATTCTAATTCATCCTTTTCTAGGGAGTAATCTATAATTATATTAACTAACTAGTTTATTTGTAGGAGCAAGAAGCTATCCTTTCATGAAGTTCACATACCTATGTCATTTCCCATTTGATCTTTTGGCTAAGACGACATTAGATGCCCAATTAGCGCAATCCCTAATGAATTTGGTTGCTAGTAGGTGGTCTATATCTAACACAATGGCATCATATCTCTCTTGGTTGGAGGTCAAAAATGCTCACCCAAGAGTAGTTAGACTATTTGGTCCTCTTTTCAAATACAATGTATAGACAAATTGTGTGAATAATGAGTCAAATCAAATTCTCTAAGCATGTCCTTGCCTAGGGAGAGAAAAGAGCCAATGAAATTACATTAGCTGGCATGGCGATGGGAATTTCCCAGATGCTTTGCATATATAAACACTTAAGTTCTTTCTAAAAAACTAGTCGAGGGAGAATACAAGCATAAAAAGGCCAATGATCATCTTCTATCGGGAGATAATGCCATTGTTGAAGGCTAGCAACCACTTAAGAATCTATTGCAGTATAGATTTTAGTGACAAGTGTTGATCCAATGAGAAGGTAGATTTAATTATGTGTAAGGTTAATTTTTCAAGTTTATATGTGTATTGGTTGGAAGATTTCTTTATCTTAAGATTTAAAATAAAATGGCAAAAATGAATTATAGATGAAACTATGAAAATGAGGTGCTTAAGTTTCTAGATTCACACTCCACACTTCACCATGGGCATAATATTCCTTTTTAGTTCTTATTAATTTATGAAGGGGTATTTCCACTCCCTATAATCCTTACTCTAGTAAATACGGTATCAAACGCTTATTGTGCCAGAGGGTAATGTAGCAAGATCCATTAATTATTATTATTATAAGGATAAAAGAGGCATCACCTGAATAAATAAATTTGTTATCCGTATTTAATAATAATTTAAATTATTTTATTTAATCATAATTTTATTTTATTTATCCGTATTTAAATTTTATTTATTTTGCAATCCAGTTGAGTTCTTTTTTGTAGATAGGTAAAGGAGCTGGTGGAGATGGAGGATCTTGTGGTGGTGTGGGCTTATTATGGTGACATGAGGCTAGAGGGTTTTTCTTTTTAAGTTTCCTTTTTTTGGAATAATCATCATCGTCCTCGTCCCAATCATCCCAGCAGAGACAATTTGGGTCACACATGCCTAAGCCAGGGGCATCCCATAGGAAATGACCATTTAGCTTTGCTGGATAAACAGGGTAGCCTTTAGAAGTAAACCCTATAATGGGTAGATCTTCTCGAGCTGTCTGTACAGCTGTGATCATGGAAGAATAAGTTAAGGAAAGCCGAGGAGGCTCTTGTAGAGCACTGGGAGGTGGTTTGAAAGTCATTCTGACTGTTCAATCTGGCCGTCGTTCAAACATACTTTCTGATGTCTGAATTGGAGCTGTATTGGTATGGAATTATTCATAGTTTGAGATCTACTCAAGAGGCATAAGCTTGATGAGCTCATGACGGGGGATTTGTCTGAGGATCTGGATGATGGTTGGGATTTGGTCAGATTCAGCTAAGACCATGAGAGTGTCAGAGTGATAGTCTGGAGTGGGTAGATCTAAGGCATGATTTTGAAGCCTATAGACCAGTTGGTGATGAAGAGTGGCAATTTTGGCAGAGGAGATTTGTTCTGCACCTTGGATCTGGACTTGGACTTTTAAGGTTGTGGGTAAATTTGTGTCTTAAAGAGAAAGGTTGAAGTTTGGGTAGAAAGTGAGGAGAACACTTCCTGCATGGAGGGTAGTGAGAACAGTGCCAATAACAGCATCTTGGTACTGTTTGAAACGGGTATCAAGGAGGGCAAGGCGAGCTGTGACTGGTAATCCTTTACGCCCATGAAGAGTGAGGATTAATCGAATTCCTCCAAGATGGAGATGGGTATAACCTTCTCATTTCCAGTTGGAAATCAACTCTGAAGGAATCTCCAGAGTGACATATTGCTCAGCATAAGTGGCTTGAAGAGCACACTGATCTAAACGAGAGGACTGGATATATTCTTTAGGATGAGGCCGTCGGGTAGAGATGAGGGAACGAATACTACGGGTATAGGAACTGGGTCTTTTGTACAGTTGGTAGGGATTGATGAGAGGGTAAGATGACGCACTGATTTGGGCGGATTTAGGGATGTAGGAGTATTCTACAAGGTTTTCAATTTTGTTGGTGGTATGAGAAGTGCAAGATTTAGGGAGAGAAAGAGTAGAACACAAAGTAACAGGATTGGAAGTAGATGAAGATGAAGTTGAAGCCATGATTGAGAAGTTCTCTCTGCGCCTGAAGTCTAAAGATTAAAACAAATCAAATACTTAAATTATACCCTTTTGAGCATGAAAAGTGAGATTTAGAAAACATGGAAGTTTCAAGGACGAGTATGGCTCTGATACCATAATAATTTACCACAAAGAATAAATAAAATAAGACAAAATTTAAAGAGTTAGAATTAGCATTCCTCGTTTTCTTATACTATAATTGCAAACTAGTTTGCACTAGATAAATAAACTAATCTCAGATCAAATTCAGATTCAATTTTATGTAAAATTAGCTAATTGTTTGGTTAAATATTTGCTACTTGCAATTGTGCTTTCTACCATAGTCTTATTACTGATGTTCTTCTATCTATCTGCGAGGCAAGGGAGGGGTCCAGTAGTAACCACACACACAAATCTGGTGGAATTTCAGTTGTACATGTTCATTAGTCGATGTCAATTATGATATTGAAGGATAGAGTAAAATAAAAATTTGATCAGTAGTAGTGTTTACATCATTATTAAACAATCATACAACATATGTTGACAACTTCAGCTAGATTTTCTCTATAAAACTTTCCTTGAACACCCATTTTAGATATCACACTAGGACGTGCAATCATAATACAGACTTGGTTAACTTTCATCAAATTCAATCTTATGTATATGACAATGGCATCAATCGTGTTGTGTGCTTGTATCACACAACACGATTCATCAAATTCAATCTTACTTCTACGACAATGGCATCAATAGTGTTAAGACGTCTCTTTAAGATACTACAAAAGAGGATGCGGCTCATCTCTAAAGTCTGTTGTGACACTACAGCCATAAGCGGTTTGCCTCTGGTAATTAGGAAATAATTTATCTCTTTTGTGTTCATCTGCTGCATGAACTTGGGGAAAACCCGAATGCAATAATTGGCTCTTAGGATAAATCATTTGGTTTGAAGCCAACAGAACTTGCCAATGATCACGAAGATTGAGAATGGAAGCATCTTGATTATGGAAGTTGCTTGAGTTCTTGAGAGCGTAATGATGGAAGGGGCCATGAATAGCTATTGGTCCAGTCAAGATTGTGGTTTTCTCTGTACTGACAAAGCCACATTCAGAAGAATTCATTTTAAGGAATGGTAAGTATCCATTCATGAAACTTGGAACATCACAATCATAATCATAATGATGATGAGTAGAGTTCAAGTTTGGATAACTACTCAACGATGATGCATCGGACAAGTTATTTGTTCAATTGATGCCCTCCAAGTTCTTGAATTCACAAATGTGATGTGAAGAGCATGTTATGCCAGACAATAATTATCCTTCTATTGACAACATGGCAAGACGATCCACTAAATGGCTTAGATGCACTCTCTTTCGATATTTTTTTAAAATGACCCATAAAATACTAGAGGGGAGTTTTCTCTCTAATAAATATGGTGCTTGAAATATTAACAAGGCAACCCAAGAGGGGGGTGAATTGGGTTTCTAATAATTTTATCAACTAAGAGCCTTGATGTAATTTAAACAAAGCTATCAATTTCGAAATAAACAAAAAAATGTGCAATCAAAAATAAAAAGGTAGGGTAAAAGAGAGCAATCACGTGATTTTTACATGGTTCGGCCAACCGTGCCTATGTCAATGCCTCCCAGCTCACTGGGCTTGAAGATTTCACCAAGAAAACCTTCAAGGCTTTAACCATACTTACAATTGAGATTATTACAAATGATAGCTCAAAGTATGAATAAATGAAATAAAATCAAGTTTAAAGCTTAATAATAGTTGTGTACTCAATAGCAAGCTCAATGAAATTGGTTGGATCTCCTTTTGTTTATATTTGATTGAGTCATTTTATAGTTCGAGCTGAAAACTACCCATTGTTGACTTTTTGTACACAATCAGATTGCTATTTTGCATTTATCAGATCGCCATTATCAAGATATCGAATTACTGTTATTGTTCCAGAATATTTTCCAAATGTATTAATTATCCGTTTGGCATAAACAGTTTACCGTTTGGAAGACGATTGCTCTCTGGACATTGATCGGTTTACTGTTATCAATAAACAGTTTACCGTTATCTGAAACTTGCTCTCTGGAATGCAATCGGTTCACCATTATCAATAAACAGTTTGCTGTTATCTTGAAACTTGCTCTAGAATGCAATCGAATTACTGTTGTTCCTAAATAGTTTTTTGTTATTTGGAAACTTACTCTCTAGAATGCAATTGGATTACCGTTATCCATAAACGGTTCACCGTTATTGAATTGTTACATTTTGGAATGCTATCGGTTTGCCGTTTTCAAATAAATGGTTCACTGTTTTCTTAGAATTTATTTAACCATGAAAATTCACTGTTTAGTTATTAAAATTTATTTTTTTATTTTCAGAAGATTATTCTATGCTTCGAATATCAAAATTTTCATACTTATCGATTTAAAACTTGTTTGTTATCATCATCAAAATTGATAAAATTATTAAACATATAAGTTATCAATTTTGATGATGATAAAACATAACATTACAAGATTATGCAATTTCACTCCCCCTAAGTATGTGCTCCCCCTTAGTATATGGCCAATCAATTTTTAACCAAAAGTATATGCATCCAACAATATTTTATCATAACAAAGATATATATCTCCCCCTTCATCATTAAAAAAAAAAGGAAAAGACTAAAGATAGAAGTGCAGATATCCCCTTAAAAATGAGCATATCCTCAATACAAAAATAGTTAAAGACACCTCCATATAATCTCAAACCAACTCAACTCCAAGAACAAAATCAAATTATCTTAACCTCCGCAATCCAACAACACAAAACAATTGTCAACCCAGTAAACAAATTCATATAATTAGTAATTATCAAAATCATCAAGCAATCCAAATACCACTATAAAAGCTAAAAGAGTACATACGACATAGTTATACCATCCAAAATACAAAATGATATGAGAAATGTACGTGTGAAACATAAGAAAACATAAAACACATAAGATAAGTTAAGGAGGTAGTGGAAGGGAAACCAAGGGCAGTGAGGATGCGTCTTTGACCATCACAAAGCTTCTGTTGCTGATCTAAAAGAGACACAAGCTGCTGCTACTGAAGCGAAAGACTGCGAACCTCGCTAAGTAGCTGCTACATCAAGCCCTCACATCCGTATCCAAATCATGCTCCTCTTGCTCCTCTGGCAACTCAGCGTGCACAGCTGTAGCTCAACAAAGAACTCAAGGTCTGGCTCCCAATTGAAAGTTAAGTAGCTTATTGGTAGAATAGATATCATTAAGCAGTGATCATCCTCAGCAGCTAAAAGTGTATCTGATGACATTAAGGATAAAACTATCACAAGCATATGGGATGAGGCATATTCAGATCCTATTCAAGTTTCTGCCAGACCCGTTACAAGAGCTCGAGTAAAGAAATTCAAAGAAATGCTTAATGGATTTATTCAAGCAACTTGGGTTTAATCAAATATGTGGAGGAGGAATCACACAAGATAAATACATGATTCATGCTTTTGAAGTTTCCAAATAATCACTTCCAAGAAATAGGGAGTTTGCTTGCACATTATGGCAAGAAATGTATTAATTTCCTTTTTCAAATATTTTCCTATTTCTTGAGGAGGCTATTAGGGAAACAAATCAGTTATTTCTATTTTAATCGCCTAGTTTCCATTTTAATTGATGTAAGGCATTTAAGCCAATTAGGATCCTGATTTGAGTTACATTCTTTTCTATAGAATGAGTATTCTATTCTACAAGCTAAATGGGTTCAATGAGCCATCTCTTAACATGTCTTCATTGCCTCTCTTCCTCCTGAGTTACAACCTGATCTTCAGAGAAAACTCACAGCCACAAATATGAGCATCGTTGATAGCTCTCTAGGAAAGATTTTTCAAATGGTCATGTTATCTCTTGATAAGATCTGTGAACAGAAAGAATTCTTTAAAGATCTCATGGAAGACAAAAAACCCTTCTCTAAAGCTTGTCGAAAACCTCATCTCAAGATAGACTGTAAAGATGAAAAGAAGTGTATTTGTTCGCCTAAAAAGAAAAAACATTTTCAGAAACACTTCCACAAAAAATCATCCTCTAAAAAACCTTTTCGATATTTCAGAAAGAAAGATGATTCTCAGTATCGAAAGAAAAATCCAACCGTTGTTTCATTTGCAAGAAACGCGATCACTTTGCCTGACAATGTCCTCACAAATCGGCCAAAGCTGTTCGTCTTATCTATCATCTTCAACATTCTTCCCTGTTATATAAGAATGAGGATGTGATTGAGGGCTGTACCAATAAGAGATTCCATGAATTGGAGTTGTCTATATTCTCCTAAGCTTTCTAGCCAGTCTTGTAAAGAACTCATGGAGCGAACCATAAATTCATGAAGAACGGCTTGAGGTTGAGCATTAGGCTTGGTACCTTGGAGATCAATCCAAGCAGCAAATTCTTGAAGTCGAGCAGCCCATTTGTGACAGGGAATGTCATCAAATGTAAACCAAGATGCTGAAGATGGTTTAGTTGAGTGTTCATGGACTGGTGGTGGTATTGGGTCTATTTGAGAAGCTTGGTCAGAAGGATTGTCATCAACAATAGGTGTTGGAGTAGAGGCACTTGGATCTACAATTTCAGTGACCATTAATATGCCTGTAATGTCAGCATATTCAGACTCAGAGTCAGTGGAGGCGTTTGATGAGTCATAAGAGAAGGACGATGCAGAACTGAATCTGCCTTAGGGACCAGATCTGGCTTAGAATAGATCAATATCCCGCACGTTTTGGTTTCCAGCCGATATACCTCTGAGATCAAAACCTAAAACGGGTTCTTTTAAGGTCATAAAACCCAAAACAAACTTTTCCTTAGTCTTTAAATGAGGTACCAAACCTTTTAAGAAATCATTATAAGTTTTCTAATGCATAGGATCGTTCTTTGAAGGCAAGTGCAGAGCATAGTTCCTTAAGTTTTCAAAATGAACAAATTTAATTCCTTGATTTGTTTCTTTCACTAGAACTTCATTTACAGAGAGAAGAGAGAGAGTTTAGAACTTCATGATTAGATAAAGACACACGAGAGTTTATTACTGAAACTTCTATATCTTACAAGTGAGGGGAGAATCCTTTAGGAGGATTATCATGAAGATAGGACAGGACCCCTTTCTGTTACAACAGTAAAAGTAAGATAAAGATACAATACAAAAGTAAAAGATACATGATTATGATTACACCAGGACAAAGTCCATGGCAAGAAGATAAAAAGTGAAGGTGCATGCAAAAAGACAAAGATGGAAGGTTCATGATAACAAGACAAAGAGGGAAGGTTCATACAACAAGACAAAGAAGGAAAGTTCATGCAACAAGACAAAGTGGGAAAGTTCATGACAATAAGACAAACTACTTTTATGGAGAGTGAAGGTTCATGTATTCGTCTTCAAACGAGCTTTCGGTTGCATATGGGTTATCGTCATAGGTTGGTGGAAAAAAGGTCTTGGAGAGCTTTGGGTGCTTGTAGGTGGGACCACGACAAGGTAGATAAGGGCATTCTCCTTTGTATCCTGGTTTGGGTGATGTCTAAGTAGCCTTGTCTGCTTTTGAAGGTTTGGGTGGTTGTGAAGACGATAGTTGTGATGAGGATCCTGAGTCATGCTGAAGATGTTGACTTAAAGGAAGAAATTCTTCCCATGGGTCCTGGGACTCTTGTTAAAGAAATTCTATGTAATTTGGTTTTTCTTCCTTGATGATGATTCTAGTGGACGATGGTTGTGATGAGGATCCTGAGTCATGCTGAAGATGTTGACTTAAAGGAAGAAATTCTTCCCATGGGTCCTGGGACTCTTGTTAAAGAAAGTCTGTGTAATTTGGTTTTGATATGGCAGATGGAGTGGGAACCATGATGAGGTCATGTTGTGGTCCTACGGAGGTGTGAAAGATATCTTTGTGTGGCGGAGTCTGGTGGTTTAGCTGACAGAGGTAGTTGTGGAGGGTGGTTTCGATTTTATTGTCGATGACAACTGGGTGTGGTGCAGTAACCATTCATAGACTTGATCTTGCGACCAGAAAAGATTTGTATCTAGATGCTAGAAGTATGGCCTATAGATGATAAATACTAAGGTAAATAGTCGTGCTTTTGAAGCAGGCATACGTTCAAGATTATAGATTTCTGAGAGTTGCTGTAGCTTCTTTCTCCACCATGGAATGAGAGAAAACCATTCAAGTAATGTCCAGGTGAGAGAGGTGGCTTTGTCAGGGTTGTGGAGATGTTCCAAAGTGGGACTGATTGGTAAGATGAGCTTGGTTGCATAAAGAATAGTTAGGCACCATAGGTACCATAACTCATCTTCAGTAATTTCTCTAGATGGGTCAAGGGTTAGACCTATAAGGAACAAATTTTCTGGAAGCGAAAAACAACTTTTAGGGCAAACTCTTGGATGGCAAAGGAAGAAGAGAAAGTTTTGTCAAGGGGAAAGTTTTTCCTGGTGAGAGCTTCTGGGGGAAGTGAAGTAGCCATGGAGATGATTGGAAAGTGGTAGGTTGTGGAAAACACGGTGAGAAGTTTTTCTGGTTTGGAGAGTCTGAAAAGCATATAAGAGATGAGGTTCTAGGACCCCTTTATATGCTTAACTGAAAAGTCATATTTGGAAAACCAATCTTTTAACCTGAGTAATATTTTTTCGGGAGCAATTTTACCTTTAAAATTGAGAATATTGGGAAGGCTGAACTATCCATTCGGATAAGAAAATGGTGTCCAATCAGATGATACTCAAACTTTTTGATACTATTCTTTACCGTTAAGATTTCTTTGAACACGCTGTGGCAATGCTTCTGGGAGTCAGAAAAATGTCCACTAGTGTAAGCGATAAAGTTTTCTTTTCCATTGATTTCTTCAAGGAGGATGGCACATCTATCTGTAATATGCGTTTGCCGTCAGCAATCAACTTTAAGGGAGGCAGATTTTCCGCAATCTACTTTAATGTAGTGACAGCAACGGTGTGGTCATTATTCCACTCTGGGGGCTTCTTTTTCAATAAAGCCGAAAGGTGTCGAGTATGTTGGTCCATATGTAGGATGAAATCACAGATGTAGTTGATGATACTGAGAAACTATTGAACTTGCTTTTTAGAAAGGTGCTGATCTGGAAAGTGAAGCAACTCTAGAGCAATGTGCCTTCCTGGCTGATAATGGTCGTCTTTTATAACCATTCTAAGAAATTAAATAATGGTGCTTTTCTTAGCTGATAATATAATTCCATGACTTTGGACAATATCATAGAACTGAGCTAACAGCTGGTGATGTTCCTCATGCGATCTTGAAAAAAGCAAGATGTTATCAATATAAATCAATGCATCATGGAGGATGGGCTGAAAGATTTTGATAGTTTTGAGACCGAATGATAAGACTGTCCATTGGAAGTGGGCATTGGGGATACAAAAGGCAGTTATGTACCGTTCTGAGGTTTCAATGCCTAATTGCCAAAAGCCAGATTCTAAATCAAATTTTGAAAAGATTCGGGCATTTTTAAGAAAAGTAAACATGCTTTGTCGTCGGGGCAAAGGAAACTTGTCATCTTGCAAAAACATGTTTAAGGGCTGATAGTCAATGACTAAGCATTTCTTTCCTCAAAGAATCTCAGAATGCTTTTCAACATAAAAGGCTTGGCAAGCCGATTGAGAATTTGTGGGCTCAATTAGACCTTGGGCTAACAATTGTGAACATTCCTGTTGGGCTAGAAGTCAGAAAGACTCATTCCCAGATGGGTAGCTTTGGTTGGATTAACATCTTCATTTAGTTTGAAGATGGGTAGTTTGAAGAAGGACTTGTCTTTCCACAATGGGTTTTGATGGGTAAACTGAGAATGGGACTCTGGACACAAACTCAAGAGTTTAGTTGAAATATCCTAGTAGGGCTGAGGTGTGTCAGACAGGTTGTAAAGTTTCAGAATATCGATGAAAGGTTTAAACATAGACTTGACTCGGATTCTAGTGGGAATGATTTGGAGCTGTTTGATCTGGTGGAGGATGTCAATGAGGTTCCTAATAACGCAACTATTGCACAGTAAAAATAAAACAGATGGCGGAAGCTCTAGAAACCTCGGATCGACTTCATTCAAAAACGAAAATCAAGAGGAAAGATTGAAGTTTAATTACCTCACTTGTAGTTTCAGAAACAACTTCGTGAAGTAGGAGAAAACGACTGAAAACAGCAAGCTCCGAACACTGTCCAGAAAACAGCTCTCCACGAACAGCTTCTGTTTTGCCACGATCTGAGATCCTTTAAGCACCCCAATTGTGATGCCTCTAATCCGTCCACACTTAGAAATTTTCTAGGAGTTCAAAGGATTTGGAATCTCGAAATTTCATTAAGAAATGAGAGAGATAATGAAGAAACATGAATGCTAGCTCATGTTGATTCCTTCCACCAAATAAAGCTACCATTATCTCTAATAATGGCACCAAACATTATCATGTGCTAGACCCACCCACTTAGCCATTATTTATTGAAATTGATCTCATCACTTCAATAAACTATTTAATTAAATAAATAAATAGCTAATATTAATTAATTTCGGAATTAATCATTTAACCCCATTTTGATCACATTAAATGGTTAAATGTGGGCTTCTCTTGTGACATATTCTAATGCTTTCTCTTAATCCATATTGGATCCAATAAAAGCCTATAATTCTAAACCCAAAATTGGTCTAGAAGTCCATAATCATATATGAACCCGAACATGTCCAAAATGGTCATTTTACGTGCTCGACATTCCATAATGTTTAATTGAGGATTTATGAAATTTATTTTGTTCCTTAAACTATTTATGGAACATCTAAATTTCTATCTTAAATCATATTTAAGATATATTTATATTTATATTCATTCTCAATGAATTATAATATAAATATTGATTTTCCTAAAATTAGGAAATCTAACTTCTCATTTTCTAGTAACTCCTTTTTCATTTCTATATTGTGTGTGACCTTTTAGGTTCTTAGTTATAAGGTAGTAGAACTATTTTAATGATAACTCTTTATTCATTAAATGATGCTAAACTCTTTAGTCATCAATTAGAACCTTTCTAATGACCTTAAGATGCATTGGTAATACGCTTTACCAATATTGATCATAAGGTTTCTACAAGTCATGAGTGACACCTAGCAGTATATCACGACTATCCAAATAACAAGAATTGTTGGATCTATAGAACCTATTCCATTGTATCTCTATGTCTTGGTCTCTTCATCATCCATGTCCAGAGAAAAGCACAGCTTATGGTTTATTATGTTAAGCAGTTGTGCTTTATCTCAAAATAAATATAAATGAACTTGGCATGATAATATAATTTGAACTCCTTCAAATATATTTCACCTTGGCCAAGAATTTCTCATGCCAATTCATATTATCTCATAGCCAACCATGACAAAGTGATGAATTCCATATTGGCCATCAACTTGTCTTCATACATAGCCAACCATGACAGCTATTGCTAGATCTCTTCCGTGATTAGGAATCAATCGTTATGCATTCACATATCAGAGATGTCTATGTATAAGACATCTGTTATGCCTCAGGTCTAAAGACCATTACTAAACATAGTGTCTGTTACAATGTATAATAAGCCATTAACACTCACGACCATATGGCTTACTATAGGTCAAGTTCAGTAAACTCGTTCTCTTAACAAGTACCTATGTGTTTGACTTGACATCTCATGTCAATGATATGAAACTCACCATCCATCTTAGTATCACATACCATAAGGAGTCATAACACATACTAGTGTTTATAGGAATTTATAATGTCCAATCATAAATCCACCACTAGGAACTATTTTAGAAGTATAGTACAAAGGATACACGTTTCATATTCTCGACATACTCGAGAATGTGTTCCTTAACTATTTTGCTTCTTGGACTATATTCATTAAATTAATATATGAATATTGATAACTTTGCCATTTTATAAATATCAAATTGCTATTCAAATACAATCAATCCCTATATTACTAACAATCTCCCACTTGCACTAAAGCCAATCGCTATGGTATCTCATACCCATCTTTTCAAGATGACGATCTAATTGCTGTTGAGTAAGTGCTTTAGTTAGAGGATCCGCAGTGTTATCAGCGGAGGCTACTTTCTGCATAGTGATATCACTACTTCCAATGATTTCTCTGATAATGTGATATCTTCTCTCAATGTGTTTGGACTTCTGGTGAGACCTTGGTTCCTTAGCTTGTGCTATAGCTCCATTGTTTGTCACAATATAATGATATTGGCAACGCATTGGTTGGAACCACTCCAAGTTGTTGAATAAACTTCCGCATCCAAACAGCTTCTTTTGCTGCATCTGATGCAGCTATATATTCCGCTTCAGTGGTAGAATCTGCAGTAGTTGCTTGCTTGGAACTTTTCCAGCTTACTGCTCCACCATTGATAGTGAATAAAAATCCTGATGTAGATTTTCTGTCATCTACATCTGACTGGAAATCTGAATCTGTGAAACCTTCAATTTTTAGCTCACCCTCTCCATATGTTAAGAACAAATCTTTAGTTCTTCTTAAGTACTTAATGATATTCTTAACTGCGGTCCAATGTTCCTCACCTAGATTACTCTGGTATCTGCTAGTGACACTCACTGCATGAGCTATATTCGGTCTAGTACATAGCATAGCATACATAAGACTTCCAATTGCAGAAGCATATGGAATCTTATTCATACGCTCTCTCTCATCATGAGTTTTTGGACTCATGCTTTTAGAGAGATGAATTCCATGTCTGAAGGGTATAAAACCCCTTTTGGAATCCCACATATTAAATTTCTTTAATATCTTTTCTATGTACTTAGCTTGACATAGACCTATTAATCTTCTGGATCTATCTTTATAAATCCTGATTCCCAAGATATACATTGCATCATATAGATATCTTCCTCAATGTATCCATTAAGAAATGCAGTTTTGACATCCATTTGCCAAATCTCATAGTCATAATATGCTGCTATAGCCAATAAGATTCTGATGGACTTTAGCATGGCTACTGGTGAAAAGGTTTCCTCATAGTCAATTCCTTGTATTTGACGATAACCTTTAGCTACCAACCTTGCTTTATAGGTCTCTACCTTTCCATCTAAGCCTATCTTCCTCTTGAAGATCCACTTGCATCCAATAGATACAATACCTTCGGGTGGATCCACTAGAGTCCAGACTTGGTTGGTTCTCATAGATTCCATCTCTAAATCCATGGCTTCAAGCCATTTCTTAGAGTCAATATCTGATATTTCCTCTTCGTAACTAGTAGGATCATCTCTATGATCCGTATCACCCAATAAAAATATGTCGTTCATCTGATGAAGAAAACCACATCTTTCTGGTGGGTGAATTATCCTACTAGATCTACGGAGTTGTTGTGTTCCTTGTGTTTGTACTTGAACAGGCTCTTCATTGGATTTATCCTCATTAGAATTCTCAATAAATTCTAATTTTCTTCCTTGCCCACCTTCTTGAATAAACTCTTTTTCAAGAAATATGGCATTTCTACTGACCAATACCCTTTGATCAGATTAGATGTAAAAGTAATAACCCAAAGTTTCCTTAGGGTATCCAATGAACCTCCCACTATCCGCTTTAGCTTCAATTTCTCACTCTTGAGTCTCTTGATAAAAGCAGGACATCCCTAAATCCTAAGATGATTTAGGCTTGGTTGTTTACCATACCATATCTCATATGGTATTTTAGGTATAGACTTGGAAGTAGGAGAGCATATCCCCAAAGAGAATTTGGTAAGTCTGTATAACTCACCATTCATCGCACCATGTCTAACAGTGTGCGATTTCTCCTCTCAGATACCTGGAGGTGTCCATTGTGAAACAATACCATTTTCTTTTAGGTAAGACTGGAATTCTCCACTGAGATATTCACCACCTCGATCTGATCGTAGGGTTTTAATAAATTTTCCAGTCTGTTTCTCTACTTCATTTCGGTATTCTTTGAACTTTTCAAAGGCTTCAGATTTATACTTCATTAAGTATACTGAACAATACCTTGAGTGATCGTCGATAAAAGTTATGAAGTAGTAATATCCACCCCTTGCCATTTCATTAAATGGCCCACATACATCAGTATGTATAAGTTCAAGTAAATCAGTGGCCCTTGTACTTCGTCCAACAAAGGGTGTCCAGGTCATTTTTCCTTGAAGACATGATTCACAAGTTGGATAAGGTTCTAAACCAAATGGACCTATTAGTCCATCTTTAGCCAATTTTGTGACTCTATCTTCTCCAATATGACCTAGCCTTAAATGCCACTTATATTTGGGGCTTATTTCTTCTCTTTCACGTTTATGTGTTATGGTATTTACATTCACAACATGCTCATTATTTTCTTTCATGTTTAGTACATAAAGATCATTATCTAAAGAACCATATGCAACATATTTATTCTCATAATAAATGTTACAAATTTTATTTCTAAAATAAAATTCATAATTGTCTTTGCATAAACATGAAATTGAAACTATGTTCCTTACAGCAGAAGGAACAAATAAACAATCATTCAAACTTATTACATGACCGGATGTCATTTTTAAGAAAATTGTCCCTATAGCTGAGGCAGCAACCATTGCTCCATTTCCCACTCTAAGAGACATTTCTCCTTGTTTAAGTCTTCTACTTCCTTTCAGATCTTGCATTGACATACAAATATGTGCGGTTGCAGCAGAATCTAAAATCCAAGAAGTAAATTGAATAATTGAAATATTAGTTTCAATAATGAGCATACCTTCACAAGGATTCTCTTTAGGCTTGACTTTCAAGCTGTTGAGGTAAGCTTTGCAATTCCTCTTCCAATGCCCATCCTTACCGCAATGGAAACATTTTCCCTTGTCATTGGGCTTATTAGCTTTCCCCTTCTTAATCCCACCTTTAGCCTTGGGTTGAAACTTTTTCTTTTTACCCTTTTTAGTTGAGGGTCCTTCTATAGCCATAACATCTTTTGGCTTCTTTATGCAAGTTTCAGCAGTATTAAGCATCTTTAGTAGTTCAGCAAGACTGCACTCAATTTTATTCATGTTAAAATTCATGATGAATTGAGAGAATGAGTCTGGCAAGGATTGTAGAATAAGATCGATAGCTAATTCCCCATCCATTGAGAAATTAAGAGCTTCCAACTGCTCTATGTAATCAATCATTTCAAGTACATGCTCATTGACCGATCCTTCAGTCATTCTCATTCTAAACAGTTTCTTAGATATCTCATATCTAACTGTTCTGCTTTGTTCACCATACAACTCTTGTAGATGAAGTATCATGGAACTTGCATCAGGCATATTTTCATGTTGCCTTTGTAGCTCATTGGACATCGATGCCAATATATAGCTTTTAGCAGTGAGGTCATCATCTTGCCACTTCTAATAAGTGACACGTTCTTCCTCACTTACTCCCTCAGGAATTTCATTTGGCTTAGGTGTATCAAGAACATAGCTAATTTTCTCATAATTAAGAACAATTCTTAAATTCCTTAACCAATCAATGTAATTGGGTCCCGTCAAACGGTAGTTTTCCAGAATTCGTGCTAGCGGATTATTCATTATTAAATATTTCTGCAGAAAATATTAAATTAAATTATTAGCATTTTATTATAATCTATTTGATTTTGGTCTTTAAATCAAATAGTACCTCCCACTATTTTATCATTTCATTACACTCCCATATGTAAGAAACGGAAACTCTCATTGGTAAAAGTTTCTAGTAGGAATCGGATTCTCATTAGCATAAGTTTACCTCACCTAACAGTTCTTGGCTTACTTATTATAATGAGTAGGTAACTCTTTACCAAATGCATCTCATGCATGTACCGATTATCCTTCGACCTCTAAATCATTAATACCTCACCTAATAGTTCTTGGTATAAATGATTTAGTTAAGTTTACCCTAATACCCTTGCATATTTCAAAACATCTTACTAACCTCACCTAACAGTTCTTGATAGCTTAATGTATGAACTATGCATCATCGAATGATATATGGTTTATTTTTCAACATTTTAATAAATGAGTAGCCCATGTATCCATGACAACTAGCCCAAGCATAAAATATTTAAAATATTCCATTGGTATTAGTAGGCCATGATGAATATTCCCAATATCCATCATCACAATTTAACAATAATTATGTTTATTTAATTAGGGAGTATTTGGGCATTATTATGGTCTCACTTTTTAGCATGTTATTCCATTTACAATATTCAAATATGTCTAAGCACCCTGATATACATCTCATGCATATTATAGACAAACCAACCAAGGATGATCATGGAATTTTCTAATAAAACCAATTTGAGCCAAAATTGGTTTTAAGGTCCACCTATGTATCAAGCAAACAATAATGATTATGAGACATCTTATGCCTCAAATTATTACAAATATTGATTTCTATTTGAGAGGCCAAAATTACATTGAAAGTGCTGCAACGATCCATGAAGTCTTCTTGCTTCAATCCTCCAACGCATCGTAAATACGCCGTCCCTCCTTTGGCAATCATCTCACTTTGTAGTAATTACATATTTAGAAGAATTGGGGTACAAATCTCAGGGGTAATGGGATACAATCAGATCTTAATAGAAGGAGGAACATGCAAGTCCCTATTTAAAAATATTACAACCATTTAAGCCTTTAGAAATTGGCCAAATCAACAAATGAATCAATAGCTCATTCAATCATGCATATATTCAATCATCACATGACATAAACATATCTAGGTCTTTCCATGATCATCCTTCATGCTATTATAAATGGAAATAACATAAATCATACTTCAAAAATTCGAAATTGAATGAAGATGGCTCTGATACCACTTAAAGGACAACATTTGTCCATGAGGTTCCTAATAACGCAACAATTGCACAGTAAAATTAAAACAGATGGCGGAAGCTCTAGAAACCTCGGATCGACTTCATTCAAAAACGAAAATCAAGAGGAAAGATTGAAGTTTAATTACCTCACTTTTAGTTTCAGAAACAACTTCGTGAAGTAAGAGAAAACGACTGAAAACAGCAATTTCCGAACACTGTCCAGAAAAACAGCTCTCCACGAACAGCTTCTGTTTTGCCACGATCTGAGATCCTTTAAGCACCCCAATTGTGATGCCTCTAATCATTCCACACTTAGAAATGTTCTAGGAGTTCAAAGGATTTGGAATCTCGAAATTTCATTAAGAAATGAGAGACATAATGAAGGAACATGAATGCTAGCTCATGTTGATTCCTTCCACCAAATAAAGCCACCATTATCTCTAATAATGGCTCCAAACATTATCATGTGCTAGACCCACCCACTTAGCCATATTTATTGAAATTGATCTCATCACTTCAATAAACTATTTAATTAAATAAATAAATAGCTAATATTAATTAATTTCGGAATTAATCATTTAACCCCATTTTGATCACATCAAATGGTTAAATGTGGGCTTCTCTTGTGACATGTTCTAATGCTTTCTCTTAATCCATATTGGATCCAATAAAAGCCCATAATTCTAAACCCAAAATTGGTCTAGAAGTCCACAATCATATATGAACCCGAACATGTCCAAAATGGTCATTTTACGTGCTCAACATTCCATAATGTTTAATTGAGGATTTATGAAATTTATTTTGTTCCTTAAACTATTTATGGAACATCTAAATTTCTATCTTAAATCATATTTAAGATATATTTATATTTATATTCATTCTCAATGAATTATAATATAAATATTGATTTTCCTAAAATTAGGAAATCTAACTTCTCATTTTCTAGTAACTCCTTTTTCATTTCTATATTGTGTGTGACCTTTTAGGTTCTTAGTTATAAGGTAGTAGAACTATTTTAATGATAACTCTTTATTCATTAAATGATGCTAAACTCTTTAGTCATCAATTAGAACCTTTCTAATGACCTTAAGATGCATTGGTAATACGCTTTACCAATATTGATCATAAGGTTTCTACAAGTCATGAGTGACACCTAGCAGTATATCACAACTATCCAAATAACAAGAATTGTTGGATCTATAGAACCTATTCCATTGTATCTCTATGTCTTGGTCTCTTCATCATCCATGTCCAGAGAAAAGCACAGCTTATGGTTTATTATGTTAAGCAGTTGTGCTTTATCTCAAAATAAATATAAATGAACTTGGCATGATAATATAATTTGAACTCCTTCAAATATATTTCACCTTGGCCAAGAATTTCTCATGCCAATTCATATTATCTCATAGCCAACCATGACAAAGTGATGAATTCCATATTGGCCATCAACTTGTCTTCATACATAGCCAACCATGACAGCTATTGCTAGATCTCTTCCGTGATTAGGAATCAATCGTTATGCATTCACATATCAGAGATGTCTATGTATAAGACATCTGTTATGCCTCAGGTCTAAAGACCATTACTAAACATAGTGTCTGTTACAATGTATAATAAGCCATTAACACTCACGACCATATGGCTTACTATAGGTCAAGTTCAGTAAACTCGTTCTCTTAACAAGTACCTATGTGTTTGACTTGACATCTCATGTCAATGATATGAAACTCACCATCCATCTTAGTATCACATACCATAAGGAGTCATAACACATACTAGTGTTTATAGGAATTTATAATGTCCAATCATAAATCCACCACTAGGAACTATTTTAGAAGTATAGTACAAAGGATACACGTTTCATATTCTCGACATACTCGAGAATGTGTTCCTTAACTATTTTGCTTCTTGGACTATATTCATTAAATTAATATATGAATATTGATAACTTTGCCATTTTATAAATATCAAATTGCTATTCAAATACAATCAATCCCTAAACAATCAAATCACCATTCGATTGGCCTTTAGGGTATATTACTAACAGTCAAAACCTAACAAGATATTCTTATTAGGAAGGGTTGAACCAATAATTTTGGTCCAAATGACACAGTTTGGGAAAATTTGAATGCCAATGGGTTTTTTGGTATCAAAGAAGTGGCAAACAATTTGCCATTGACAGTTTTGAAATGTTCCTCATATTCTGTCCAAGATTAGGATTCTAATTTGATTTAGATTCTTTCTTGTTCACTTAGATTAGGATTATAATTTGATAGTTTAGATTCTTATTCTGATTGGATTTTTTTATTTAGGATTTATTTCCAAAAGTTCTTGTAACCAACCCTATATAAGTTTTGATGCAATTGGTGAGAGAGTTAATTCTCTTTTGTTCTTCACAAACTCTTTGAACTTATTGGATTTCTGTGGCGTCCAAACTCTTAACTTGTCAATCAAATCATCCATAGCTAATTGTGGCATCTTCACATACAAAGGTTCATGCTTTCATTAAGCATTGGGTTGAGGTTCCATGCAATTCCTGGTGTATAATCGATCTTGGGGACTAAATTGATTAGAGTCGCATAAGTTCTTGATGAGGTTTGTATCATTTGGAATTAGAGCAATTTATCTTTGTGTTTCATTCCTGTTTGATTTTTTCATCCTTGTTCTAGCATCAAAAAGAAAAAAAGTGTTGTGAATAGTGCCATGTGAAAAATATTTACGTGAACAGTATTTTTGGGTTTCTTTTTTTTAAATCAATTTTGCATCCTTGTGGTTTAATTATCCTTTAATCACCGAGTTTTACCTATTCCTTTTCTTTAAAAGAATAGAGAGAATCCCCTCTTTAAATCAATTTTGCATCCATTATTTATGTCTTGGAAGTCTAAAACGGGTCTTATCTCCAAAATCAAAACTTGACTTTACATATGCACTGCCTTCTTACTCTTGAAATTAAAGTCTCCTTAGTTAATTTTTGTGAATTGCAGCTGAAATCCTAATATTGCTTTGATTAGTTTGATAAGAACCGAGTGAGAATTACTACGAGTGGAAAAAGGCAAGAGAGTGTGAGTGTATTAGAGGGTAAAAGCCAATTAATTTGAGTGAAACACAAGTGAAATTGAGTGAGTCATTTTCTTGAGTAAAACACCTAAGAGAGTGAGATGAGGTCCTTTCCACATTATTTCTAATTTTCTTTTGTAGATGTTAGCCATGTCAACTACTCCTAATTTACAAATTCAAGCATTGATGGGAGAGATGAGAAGGATGAGAGCTCATACACGAGCATTTGGACCAAGTGGAGAACACATGTGCAGGCCTGCCATAACTCATTCCCCAAGCACATAGAAGAGAAAGAGTTCCAACTAGAGGAGAGATTGATGACTATTATAAGGATGAGTATAATGAAGGGGAGGACTCAGTGAGTAGTTATAAGAGATGGACGAGATAGGAAAACTAGGAATAAAGATGATAGATTGAGATGATAGATCAAGTGGCATAAAGATGAAAATCCCATCTTTTCAAGGAAAATTTGACCCATAAGCATACCTTGAATGGGAGAAGAAAATGGAGTTCATATTTGATGCCAGAATTATTCAGAGGCAAAAAAGGTAAAATTGGTTGTGATTGAGTATTCTGACTATGTTATTACTTGGTGGGATGAAATGAAATCATTGGTAAGAAGGTGTTTTATACCTAACCATTATTATCGAGACTTGTACCAAAAACTTACAATGTCTTACATAGGGTAGCCGAAGCGTGGAGGATTATTATAAAGAAATGGAGATTGCCATGATTAGAGCAAATGTGGAGGAGGATAGAGAAGCTACCATGGCACGATTCTTAAATGGCCTTAATCGGGAGATTAGAGATATGTTTGAGTTGCAACATTATGTCGAGATTGAGGGGTAACACCTATACAGCCCCAAGCTCGAGTTCCATTCCTTGGAAGCCGAGCTATGTGAAACGAGATGAGAGGCTACAAGCATCTACTGCACCTAAGCTAAGATCTGAGCACTCCAAGCACAATTCACAAGGTAACACCATGACTCATACTATTACGAATCGTGACATTAACTATGCCAAGGGGCTTATTCCCAAAGAGATATCAGCGATGCTCATATTTGTGGCTGTGAGTTTTCTCTAGTGGGTATGTTGTACGTGACATTGTTCTACCAAATCGATGCAGAACTAAATCTGCCTTTGGAGCCAGATCTGGCTTAGAATAGATCAATATCCCGCACGTTCTGGTTTCCAGCCGATATACACTTATCCACCAATTACTAAATCCAAAATTTATTTAAAACTGTTTTTCACGATACCACCCAAAAACACGTCACTCAGGGCCTTTAAAAAGGGTGAATGTTGTGAGAAACAATGTTATTGGATAAAAATTGATTTTGGAGGATAAAACAGGACCTTTCTGATGCACAGGATCCTTAGGACCTTTCTGATGCACAGGATCCTTAGGCGTGAGGCAAGCGCAAAGTATACTCAGTTTAGAAATTTAGAGGTAAGCGTATCATTTTTAACTCAAATAATTTCTTTGAGTCTTAGAAGAGAGAGAGAGGTTTAGGGAAACATAATGTCGAAACTTAAGCTTTTTATTTCTTTTTTCGAATTGGCTCCCTTACAACTAATACTAAAGGTGCTTTATATAGAGGATCATTGAGAATAGGACCTCTCAAATGATCATGTCACATAGCACACCTTTTTTGAAAGCAAAGAAAGCCAATAAGGACTTTTAAAAAAGAAAAGCACACGTACAAGGACTTTAGCAAAAGCAAAGCACACTCACAAGGACTTTAACAAAAGTAAAGCACACTCACAAGGACTTTGACACACATACAAGGACTTTAACAAAAGACAAACAAGAGTCACATGGGTTATTGCATTAAAAGTTGTGTGAGAGTGACAAAGTGTCATTATGGAGTGGATGGATAACGCGATGGTGACATGTCTCCTGTTTCTTTCTCATATTGTCGCTTGTGCCGACGCCTTTGTCTCTTGTCAAGATATGCCTTAGCTTGCTGGTACTTGTCTTCATCAGCTTCAGACATGTGTCGTGAGGTATCATGGGGAGTAGTAGTATGGAGAAGGGACTGAAAGTCTTCCCATGGGTCCTGGGTGTCTTGGAATAAGACATTTGTGTAGTCAGGACGTTGTTCCATAACAAGGATTCCTTTAGGACTTGAACTAGAACCTGGAGTACAGCCTCGTGTTTTTGGGATTATTTCAAGGGTGTGTGATGGTCCAATGGAGGTGTGGTGAATATTTGTGGCAGGTGGAGGAACATTGTTAAGTTCCATGAGATAGGCTTTGAGGGCGGAAGTGATTGTTGTATCATGGATGAAGGTATAAGGATGACAGTAAGTTTTCCACTCATATGCCATGTCATGTGTCCAGTAGTCCCGTGTTTCTAGATGTTGAAAATAAGGCCTGTGAACGATGAAAGCTGTAGTCCACATGTTAGCTTCTTGTTCTGGCATTTTGTCTAATCTGTGAAAGGTAGACAAATGTTGGAGTTGTTAGCGCCACCAAGTGAGGGGAGAATACCATTCAAAAAGAGTCCATAGAAGGTTTGGAGAGAAGGTTATTTTGTGACGGTCAACTGGTGAAATACCAAGTTGTCAAAAACCAGCTTTTAAATTGAACTTAGAGAAGATGCGAGCCTCTTGGAGATGGACAAATAGGGTTTAGATTTTTTGAAGGGGAAACTTATCATCTTTAAGAAAAGAATTGAGTGGCTAGTAATCAATCACTAATCTCTTTTTTCCACGAACTAATTCAGATCGTTTTTCAACATAAAAGGCTTGACAAGCCCAATCTGAATCAGTGGACTCAATAAGACCTTGTTGAAGTAACTGAGAACATTCTTTTTTAATAAGCAAGAGGTCGGAAGGAGACATACCCACGTGTGAAGCTTTTGTGGGGTTGATGTCTTCATTGAGTTTGAAAGGAAGGTGAATGAAAAACTGTTCATTTTTCCAAAAAGGTGAAGGACGATGAAATTGGGAATGGTTTTCTGGACAGAATTCTAAGAACTTTTGTGAGGACATTGTCGGGCAAACTGTTCATTTTAACCAGATAAAGAATGTCAAAACCTATGAGCAAATCTTTGTCGGGAAGTTTGAAAGCTATAATCTTTTTCCAAATTATGCAACTCGGAAAGAATTGAATACCAATGGGTTTTTGGTAATCAAGGTGGTTTCAAAGGTTCCTAATAGTTTGATGGAAGAATAGAAGGATCAATCATACTGGTATCTGCACCAGTGTCAATAAACCCAATAACAAGAATAGGTTTATGGAATTTGGAAAGAAGAATGGACATCGTGTGAGAAGGTCGAGGAATAGTGGAAACACGATTAACAGTCTGAACTGTAGAGATGACTGAAATATCTTCAGAATTAGAAGATTCGGCAAATAAGAAAGGGAGTTTGGTCATCTTGTGTTGACTGTTCTGAAAAATTGGATTCGACATCCTCATTCTCAGATAACAGGAAAGAATGTTCAAGATGTTGGATAAGACGAACAGCTTTGGCCGATTTGTGAGGACATTGTCGAGCAAAGTGACCGCGTTTCTTGCAAGTGAAACAATAGTTGGATTTTTTCTTTCGGTAATGGGAAACATCTTTCTTTCTGAAATACCGAAAAGGTTTTTTGGAGGAGGATTTTTTGTGGAAGTGTTTCTGAAAATGCTTTTTCTTTTTAGGCAAACAAATACACTTCTTTTCATCTTTACACTCGATCTTGAGATGAGGTTTTTGACAAGCTACAGAGAAGGGTTTTTTGTCTTTCATGAGATCTTTGAAGAATTCTTTCTGTTCACAGATCTTATCAAGAGATAAGATGGCCATTTGAAAAATCTTTCCTAGAGAGATATCAGCGATGCTCATATTTGTGGCTGTGAGTTTTCTCTGAAGATCGGGTTGTAACTCAGGAGGAAGAGAGGCAATGAAGACATGTTTAAGAGATGGCTCATTGAACCCATTTAGCTTGTAGAATAGAATGCTCATTCTTTTGTAATGAGCATCAAAAAGATGTCTTTTAAGAGAGCAGCATTTCATCTAATGGTATCCTTTTCTGTCTACTTCAGTGGAAGCAGTTTTTTCACCGATGAATTGCCCATGGATTAGATTGAGGGTTGTACCAATTGGAGATTCCATGAATTGGAGCTGTCTATATTCTCCTAAGCTTTCTAGCTAGTCTCGTAAAGAACCCGTGGAACGGGCCATGAATTCATGAAGAACGGCTTTAGGTTGAGCATTAAGCTTGGTACCTTGGAGATCAATTCAAGCAGCAAATTCTTGAAGTCGAGCAGCCCATTTGTGACAGAGAATGTCATCAAATGTAAACCAAGATGCTGAAGATGGTTTTGTTGAGTGTTCATGGACTGGTGATGGTACTGGGTCGGTTTGAGAAGCTTGGTCATAAGGATTGTCATCAACAATAGGTGTTGGAGTAGAGGCACTTGGATCTACAGTTTTAGCGGCCATTAATATGCCTGTAATGTTAGTATATTTAGACTCAGAGTCAGTGGAGGTGTTTGATGAGTCATAAGAGGAGGATGAAGGTGAATTATATGTTTCAGGCTAAGAAGAGTCAGAGGAATCGAAAGGTTGAGGCTAGACTGTATGATAATGATACTGGTCCATAGGGCTTTTATCTTTTTTAAGAGGCTCAAGATGGTCTTGTGGTGTTTCTTCTGGAGGGATTGTGGAAGTAGAGGAAGAGGACGTGACCTTGGGACGTGGTTCGGAGATTTTGACTTTAGATCGTGGTTTGAAGATGGTTGGGGAGTTGGTTGAAGGTGAGAGAAACTAAAGAACTTATTATAAACTGGTTGTTGAGGTGGAGATGGTGTGTAGAAAGGTGCAAAGTTGTCAAAGATTGGAGGAGATATTGGTGTCGGTTGTGGTTAAGTAAAAAGAGAAAGTCGAGCCTTTTCAGCTTCTTTTTTATTAAACTCTGGACCCCAGATATGATTGTTAATCATTTGTTTGAGATCGGTGTCTAGTTCAGAAATCCGATTTTGGAGATGGATATACATCTGATCTAAACGACTGCTGATTGAATCAACTTTAGTTTCAGTCTGGGAGACTTGAGTGGCAACACGGTCAATTTTCTTACCGAGTTGTTGAAGAGAATAATTTTGAGCATTGGCATTTTTGGTTCTTCAGGTTGCCCAGAGGCTATAATTCGAGATTGAACAAAAGGTTTTGAGGTAACACGGGTTTATGGGTCTATCTATTTTTCAAGGGGAAGAAAGGATTCCTCATAGGACTGACTTGAAAACATAAGGCATGACCTGATTGGGTGAACAGGAGGTTTTGGATCCAGTGGAGGTTGTGGAAGGAAGGATTTTCAAGATGGTGGAGGATAAGAAGATTTTTTCTTCTTCTTTTTTTTTTCGCCGCATGGCTTCCAATTCTTCATCAACATCCATATCATCCAAACAAGGACAATCTGGATTACATATATGGGCTTCCAATTCTTCATCACTTCTCTCTTGATTAAAATTTTCAAAATTGTAAAAAAAAATTCAAAATTTCAGAAAAGTTAATTGATACCATAAAAGAGTACGTGGTGTTGTTCTACCCCCGTGATGGGTTCCTTAGCTCTTTTGAAGCTAAGATATTTAAAACCCCTTTGGACCAGTAGCCCGCACACAGTGGTGTTCCAGCAGATATACCTCTTAGATCAAAACCTAAAAGTAAAGCTATAGTACAATCAACATTATTACAACATGACAAAGTTCATAATAAGAGGACAAAAGAGGAAAGTGCATACATCGAGACAAAAGGGGAAATTTCTTACAACAATACAAGAAAGGAAAACGCATGGCAACAAGACAAAATGCAGGGAAGGTTCAAGGAAAGTGCATGAGTCAAGACAAGATGGGAAAGTTCATGGAACGAGACAAGGGGAGAAATTTCCTAAAATAAGACAAAAAGGGAGAGTGCATGCAAGGGGACAAAGTCGGAAATTTCCTGCAACAAGACAAAAGAGGAAATTTCATGCATGGAGACAAAAGAGGAAATGTCATGCATAAAGACAAAATTCTTTATGGGGAGTGAAGGTTCATGTAGTCGTCTTCAGAGTCACTTTTTGTCGCATCAGGGTCATCGTCAGAAGGTGGTGGAAAAAAGGTCTTGGAAAGCCTTGGATGCTTGCAGGCGGGACCACTGCATGGTGGATGTGGGCAGTAGAATTCATACACTGGTCTGGATGATGTCGGAGAAGCTTTTGGTGATGACTGGGTAGCCTTATCTTTTATGGAAGGTTTGGGTGGTTGTGATGGTGGTGGTTGGGAGGAGGAGCCTGATTCATGCATGGATGGTTAGGGAAACTGTTGGAGATGTTGGCTAAGAGGAAGAAAGTCTTCCCATGGGTCCTGGGAGTCTTGGTAGAGAAAGTCAGTGTAATCTAGTTTTTCCTCTTTGATGATGATGCCGGTGGGTTTTGGGTGTGATATAGTGGATGGAGTGGGGATCATGATGATGTCATGTTGTGGGCCTAAAGAGGTGTGGGAGATATCTCTGTGTGGTGGAGTCTGGTGGTTGAGTTGGCAGAGATAATTGTGCAGGGTGGTTTGGATTTCATTTTCAATGACAGCTGGGTGTGGTGCAGTAAACCATTCATACACCTGATCTTAGGTCTAGAAAAGCTTGGTATCTGGATGCTGAAAATATGGCCTATGGATGATGAAGACTGAAGTGAGCAGGCGTGCTTCTGAAGCAGGCATTCTTTCAAGATTATAAATTTCAGAGAGTTGCTGCAGTTTCTTTCTCCGCCATGGAATAGGAGAAAACCATTCAAGGAGAGTCCAGGTGAGGGAGGTGGCTTTGTCCAGGTAGAGGAGATGTTCCAAAGTTGGACTGATTGGTAGGATGAGCTTGGTGGCATATAGAACAGTTAGGCACCATAGGTACCATAACTCATCTTCAGTGATATCCCTGGAGGGGTTAAGGGTGAGACCTGTAAGGAACAAGTTTTCTGGATGGAAGGTAGAAAATGGAAATGAGTTTGCCATAAGGTAGGTTTTCATGAAAAAGCGAAAAACAGCTTTGCGGACAAAGTCCTGGATGGCAAAGATAGAGGAGAAGGTTTTGTTAAGGGGAAAGCTTTTCTTGGTGAGAGATTCTGGAGGAAGGGAAGTAGCCATGGAGATAACTAGGAAGTGATAGGTTGTGGAAAATACGGTGAGAAGTTTGTCTGGTTTAGAGAGTCGGGAAAGCATATCAGGGATGAGGTTCTGGGACCCCTTTATATGCTTAACTGAAAAGTCATACTTGGAAAACCAATCTTTTAACCTGAGTAACATTTTTTCGGGAACAGTTTTACCTTTGAAAGTGAGAATATTGGAGAAGGCTGAACTGTCCATTCGGATGAGAAAATGGTGTCCAATCAAATGATACTCAAATTTCTTGATGCCATTCTTGCCTAAATTCTCTGCCTCAAACCAACCTTCTCCAGCCCAAGCCCAAACCGGTTCAACCGGCCCAAAATCGTCAAATGGTCCATGTTTCACATTTGATGATATTCCATCCTCTAAATGGCATGATCGGCTTAATGAAATGTCTGCCTGGCTTGACTTACCACAGTGTGTTCAAAGAAATCTTAGCGGTCAAGAATGGCATCAAGAAATTTGAGTATCATTTGATTGGACACCATTTTCTCATTCGAATGGATAGTTCAGCATTCCCCTACATCCTCAATTTCAAAGGTAAAACTGTTCCCGAAAAAATGTTACTCAGGTTAAAAGACTGGTTTTCCAAGTATGACTTTTCAGTTAAGCATATAAAGGGGTCCTAGAACCTCATCCCTAAATATGCTTTCCCGACTCTCTAAACCAAACAAACTCCCTAAACTTGCTCAACTCTTCCTAATAAGGATATCTTGTTAGGTTTTGACATCCTTCATCAGATCAAACACCTCCAAATCATTCCCACTGGAATCCAAGTCAAATCCATGTTCAAACCTTTTGCAGACATTCTAAAACTCTACAACCTGTCTGACACACCTTAGCCCTATTAGGACATTTCAACCAAGCTTTTAAGTTTGTGTCCAGAGTCTCATTCTTAGTTCACCCATTCAAACCCATTGTGGAAAAATAAGTCTTTCTTCATTAAGTTACCTTTCAAACTCAATAAAGACATTAACCCAACCAAAGCTACCCATCCAGGAGTGAGTCCTTCTGATTTACTCCTAGCCCAACAGGAATGTTCTCAATTGTTAGCCCAAGGTCTAATTGAGCCCACAACTTCTCCATGGGCTTGCCAAGCCTTTTATGTTGAAAAGCATGCTGAGCTTGTTCGAGGAAAGAAAAGCTTAGTCATTGACTATCAGCCCTTAAACATGTTCTTACAAGATGACAAATTTCCTTTGCCACGTCGACAAAGAAAAGGTTCCCCCTTAACAAAACTTTCTCCTTTGTCTTTGCCATCCAGGACTTTGCCCGCAAAGCTGTTTTTCGTTTTTTTATTAAAGCCTACCTCATGGCAGACTCCTTTCCATTTTCTACTTTCCACCCAGAAAATTTGTTCCTTACAGGTCTCACCCTTGACCCCTCCAGGGATATCACTGAAGATTAGTTATGGTACCTATGGTGCCTAATTGTTCTATATGCCACCAAGCTCATCCTACCAATCAGTCCAACTTTGGAACATCTCCTCAACTCGGAAAAAGCCACCTCCCTCACCTGGACTCTCCTTGAATGGTTTTCTCCTATTCCATGGTGAAGAAAGAAACTGCAGCAACTCTCTGAAATTTATAATCTTGAAAGAATGCCTGCTTCAGAAGCACGCCTGTTCACTTCAGTCTTCATCATCCACATGCCATATTTTCAGCATCTAGATACCAAGTTTTTCTGGACCCAAGATCAGGTGTATGAATGGTTTACTGCACCACACCCAGCTGTCATTGAAAATGAAATCCAAACCACCCTGCACAATTATCTCTGCCAACTCAACCACCAGACTCCACCACACAGAGATATCTCTCACACCTCTTTAGGCCCACAACATGACATCATCATGATCCCCACTCCATCCACTATATCACACCCAAAACCCACCGGCATCATCATCAAAGAAGGAAAACTAGACTACACTGACTTCCTCTATCAAGACTCGCAGGACCCATGAGAAGTCTTTCTTCCTCTTAGCCAACATCTCCAATAGTTTCCCCAACCCTCCATGCATGAACCAGGCTCCTCCTCCCAACCAACACCATCACAACCACCTAAACCTTCCAAAAAAGATAAGGCTACCCAGACATCACCAAAAGCTTCTCCGACATCATCCAGACTAGTGTATGAATTCTACTGCCCACATCCACCATGCAATGGTCCCGCCTACAAGCATCCAAGGCTTTCCAAGACCTTTTTTCCACCACCTTCTGACGATACCAGTGGGTTGTGTGGTACGTGGCTTGTGATCTCTCAGTGCAGACCAGACTGACGCCCATTCGGGTTCGCCTCTGGAATTTACGTCGAGAGTTTCCCGCCGATATACCCTTATCCACTAAATACCAAAACCGAAATTCATTTACTTAAAAAGGGTTTTTCACGATACCACCCGAAAACACGGCACTCATGGCCTTTAAAAAGGGTGAACGTTGTGAGAAAACTTTTTGTTGGATAAAAATCGATTTGGTGTGGATAAAACAGGACCTTTCTGTTGCACAGGATCCTCAAGCGAGGCAAGTGCAGAGCATACTCAGATTTAAAATAGAGGTGAGCGTATCATTTGTAACTTAAATAACTTCTTTGAATCCTAGAAGAGAAAGAGAGGTTTAGGGAAACATGTTTGAGAAACTTAAGCTTTTATTTCGAAATTGGCTCTTGGCTCCTTCGCCTCCCCTTTACAATGAAACTAAGGGTGCCTTATATAGACAATCCTTGAGAACATGGTCTCTCAAGTGATTATGACACGTAGCACACCTTTGCTTAAAATAAAGTAAGCCAACCATGACTTGTACAAAAGACAAGCATTAAAGTAAAACATACTGACATGGACTCTTGCAAAAAGTAAAGCACACCGACAGAGACTCTGACATTAAAGTAAAGCATGCCTAGAAAGACTTGAAATAAAATAAAGCACACCGACATAGACTTGACACATATACAAAAGACAAACGGGAGTCACATGTGTTGCGTGGAAAGTGATGTGAGAGCGACAATCATGGCGTGGATGGATAACGCCTTGGGGACACGTCGCCTGTTTCTTTTTCATATCGGCGCTTGTGTCGACGTTGTTGTCGCTTGTCTAGATACTGCTCAGCTTGGAGAACTTTGTCTTCATCAGCGGCAGACATGTGTTGTGATGAAGAATGAGGAGTATCAGTAGGTAGGATGGACTGAAAGTCTTCCCATGGGTCCTGTGCGTCTTGGAATAAGACATTGGTGTAGTCAGGACGTTGTTCCGTAACAAGGATTCCGTGAGGACGGGAACTTGAACCTGTTGAACTGGGGCTTGGAGTATGACCTTGTGCTTTTGGAATGAGTTCAAGGGTGTGTGATGGTCCAATGGAGGTGTGGTGAATATTTGCGGCAGGGGGAGGAACATTGTTGAGTTCCATAAGATAGGCTTTAAGGGCAGAAGTGACTGTGGTATTATGGATGAACTGATAAGGATGAGAATAGGTTTGCCATTCATATGCCATGTCCTGGGTCCAATAGTCTCTGGTTTCTGGATGTTGGAAGTAAGGCCTGTGGACAATGAAGGCTGAATGCCACATGTTGGCTTCTTGTTCTGGCATGTTGTCTAAGTTGTGAAAGGTAGACAAATGCTGGAGTTGTTGGCGCCACCATGTGAGAGGTGAATACCATTCAAAGAGAGTCCATAGGAGGTCTGGAGAGAACTCTGGAGTGGTGAGGTGAGTTAGGACTGGTTTGATGGGGAAAACTACCTTTGTAGCATACAAAGTGGTGAGGCACCACATGTACCACAGCTCATCTTCGGAGATGGTGAGAGAAGACAGAGTAAGGCCTGTGAGAAACAAATGCTCCATGCAAAGATTAGGAAATCGGTCAGGTGTCTTGGAGTAAACATTAAAGAAATACCTGTAGACAAACTTCTTTGCAAAATCTTGTAACTGGTAGGCTAACTGGAAAGAGATGTTCATGGGAAAATTTCTCTGGTTAAGAGCTTTGAAGGGAAGTTGGCGATTCATGGCTATAACTGGAATGGTGTGAATCGAGGAGATGAGGGTAGGCTTATTTATAGTTGGACGGGTCAGGAAGTCGGGAATGAGGTTCTGGTTGCCTTTGATATGTTGAACAGTGAAGTCGTATTTAGCAAACCAGGTTTTGAGGCTAAGTAATTGCTTGTCAGGTAGCAATTTGTTCTTGAAGTCAAAGATGCGGGGAAAAGAGGAATTATCCATGTTAATGAGGAACTTGTGGCTGATGAGATGGAATTCGAATTTTTTAATCCCATACTTGACTGCGAGAATCTCCTTGTAAATCACATGGTAATTCTTTTCAGAGTCTTTGAATTGACCGCTGGCATGTGCACAGAAGTGACGTACGCCATTGATGTCTTCAAGAAGAACAGCACTCCAATAATCATCGCTGGCATCTGTCTGGAGGATGCGCTGGCCATTTGTGGGAATTCGGAGTGGAGGAGGTGATTGAGCTATCACCTTGAGTTGCCTGACAGCTTCTGTCTGAGCTGGGCCCCATGGAGGGCATTGCTTCTTGAGCATGCGAGACAGCTGGCTGGTGTGAAGTGCAACTCGTGGAATAAAGTCACAGAAATAGTTAACAATTCCGAGAAATTGTTGTATCTGCTTGCGGTTGAGATTTGTGTCCGGGAACTTTAATAATTCAACTGCAATGTGGGGACCAGGCTGGTACTGGCCGTCTTTGATCACCATGCCAAGAAAGTCAATAGATTCTTTTCCTATGCTGCTTTTCTTTTCGGAAAGCATAATGCCATGTGCCTGCACAAGATTAAAGAAATCCAAAAGGAGCTTCTGGTGGCTCTCATGGTCAGAGGAAAATAATAAAATATCGTCAATGTAAACCAATGCATGATGGAGAATAGGATTGAAGATTTTGGTCATGGCTTTTTGAAATAAGGAGGGTGCGACTTTGAGACCAAAAGGCATGACTGTCCATTGATAATGGGCATCTGGGATGCAGAAGGCGGTTTTGTGACGGTCGCTTGGTGAAATACCAAGTTGCCAAAAACCGGCTTTTAAATCGAACTTAGAGAAAATTCGAGCCCCTTGGAGATGGACAAACAGGGTTTGGATTTTTGGAAGGGGAAACTTATCATCTTTAAGAAAGGTGTTGAGTGGTTGATAATCAATGACTAATCTTTTCTTGCCACGAACTAATTCAGATCTTTTTTCGACATAAAAGGCTTGACAAGCCCAATCTGAATCAGTAGACTCAATAAGACCTTGTTGGAGTAACTGAGAACATTCTTGCTTAGCAAGCAAGAGGTCTGAAGGAGACATACCCGGATGTGAGGCTTTTGTGGGGTTAATGTCTTCGTTGAGTTTGAAAGGAAGGTGAATGAAGAAGTTTTCATTTTTCCAAAGGGGTGAAGGATGATGGAACTGGGAATGGTTGTCTGGACAGTAGGCTAAGAACTTCTGTGAGATATGGCTATATGGAGATGGTGTTTCAGAAAGTGTATACAGACGTAGAGTATCTGTATAAGGCATGAACATTTGCTTGTAGCGAACTCCAGAACTAGTAAGGAATAGGTTTTTGACTAGATGAAGTATATCAAAACCTATGAGCAAATCCTTATCAGGGAGTTTGGAGGCTACAATCTTTTTCCAAATTATGCAATTCGGAAAGAATTGAATACCAATGGGTTTTTTGGTAATCAAAGTGGTTTCGAAGGTTTCACCATTAACGGCTCTGAAAAGTTTGGAGTGAGGTTCCCAATAGGTTGAAGGAAGAACAGAGGGATCAACCCCATTTTGATCAAATCAAATGGTTAAATGTGGGTTTCTTTTGTAACATGTTCTAATGTTGTCTCTTAATCCATATTAGATCCAATAAAAGCCCAAAATTCTAAACCCAAAATTGGTCTAGAAGTCCATAATCATATATGAACTGGAACATATCCAAAATGGTCATTTTACGTGCTCGATATCACATAATGTTTAGTTGAGGATTTATGAAATTTATTTTGTTCTTTAAAATATTTATGGAACATCTAAATTTTTATCTTAAATCATATTTAAGATATATTTATATATCTTATATATATATTCATTCTTAATGAATTATAATATAAATATTGATTTTCCTAAAATTAGGAAATTTAACTTCTCATTTTCTAGTAACTCATTTTATTCATTTCTATTTGGTGTGTGACCTTTTAGGTTCTTAGTTATAAGATAGTAGAACTATTTTAGATAACTTTTTATTCATTAAATGATGCTAAACTCTTTAGTTATTAATTAGAACTTTTCTAATGACCTTAAGATGCATTGCTAATATGCTTTACCAATATTGATCTTAAGATTTCTACAAGTCATGAGTGACACCTAGCAGTCTATCAGAACCATCCAAATAACAAGAATTGTTGGATCTATAGAACCTATTCTATTGTATCTCTACGTCTTGGTCTCTTCATCATCCATGTCCAGAGAAAAGCACGACTTATGGTTTATAATGTTAAGCACTTATGCTTTATCTCAAAATAAATATAAATGAATTTGGCATGAAAATATAATTTGAACTCCTTCAAATATATTTCACATTGGCCAAGGATTTCTCGTTCCAATTCATATTATCTCATAGGGACATCTTTTTGTATATTACAAAGTGATGAATTCCATATTGGCCATACACTTGTCTTCATACATAACCAACCATGAGAGTTATTGCTAGATCTCTTCCGTGATTAGGAATCAATCATTATGCATTCATATATCAGAGATGTCTATGTATAAGACATCTGTTATGCCTTAGGTCTAATGACCATTACTAAACATAGTGTCTGTTACAATGTATAATAAGCCACTAACACTCAAAACCATATGGCTTACTGTATTCGGTCAAGTTCAGTAAACTCGTTCTCTTAACAAGTACCTATGTGTTTGACTTGACATCTCATGTCAATGATATGAAACTCACCATCCATTTTAGTATCACATACCATAAGGAGTCATAACACATACTAGTGTTTATAGGAATTATAATGTTCAATCATAAATCCACCACCAGGAACTATTTTAGAAGTATAGTACAAAGGATGCACCTTTCATATTCTCGACAAACTCGAGAATGTGTTCCTTAACTATTTTACTTCTTGGATTATATTCATTAAATTAATATATGCATATTGATAACTTTACCATTTTATAAATATCAAAATGCTATTCAAATACAATCATTTCCTAAACAATCAAACACCATTCGATTGGCTTTTAGGGCATATTACTAACAATCCCAGCCTCTGGCAACTATGTTGCAAGCTGCCCTTGTTGGCAACTATGTTGCAAGCTGCCCTTGTTGGGATGACATTGAAGAAAATGATGAACCTCAAAGACGCAAGCGTAAGTCCAAAAAGATCATATATCCAGCTTGCAAAAACCACGTTGCTCATCCAGAGGATCCACCCTAAGCTTAATTCTCAAGCACCTTCGCCCATTTATCACAAAGGTCTTGCTTGAATCCAAAAATATGAGCCTACTTCTTAAATTGCAGGACACAATCATCTTGTAAAACCCCAGATGAATCTCCTCCTCTCATACAGTCCTGTATGATGTTTTCTCCCTCGACATCTACATAATACCAAGCCCAGTTTCCACCTTTAGAAAAACAAACTAACCAACAAAGGAATTTTAATTCTAAACCATATATCCCCTCTGTAGTTAGCCCTACTGGCCACCTTGAAAACTCCTTTCCACCCCTTGAAAAACAAAAAGATCCACAAACCCGTGTTACCTCCAAACCTTTTGTCCAATCTCCAGTTACAGCCTCTGGACAACCTGAAGAACCAAAACAATACGAAGCTGTCTTGAATTGGCAAACCAAAAATGCCAATGCTCAAAACCATTCTCTCCAACAACTCGGTAAGAAAATTGACCGTGTTGCAACTCAAGTCTCCCAGACTGAAACCAAAGTTGATTCCATCACCAGTCGCTTGGATCAAATGTACATCCGTCTCCATCCCAAAATGCTATTGCACAAAACTAAGCAATCACTACCTTACATCACAAGGTAGACCACATGACCCACAAATCAAACCAGATTGAAAAAAAGGTTAATACCATCTTAGATAGTTTAAATCAGATCTATCAAAATCTTCACAATATAGTTACACAACTTGACTCTGAACTTCGAGCCATGATCGCTCAAAGAATCTACAGTCCTGATTTTTGATCAAAAGGAAGCTGAAATCAAAGCCCTAAAAGCTAAAATTGCCAGAATTGATTCAGAAAAGATTCAACCTACTCTTTTTACCAGTTTTGATCCATTCCCAATCCTCAACCCCACTTATCACCCTTTTCTTCCACTAACTTCTTCTAAAATGTATGATCTTTCTAAACTTTTTGGAATAACCAATCCACTTCTGAAATCTATGCCTCACACCAGCCTTTAAACATCCAGGTTTGAGCCATCACCATCTCCATCACCACCTTTTTTGCCGGTGACTACTTCACCATCAATTCAACCTCCAGTTTCTTTAGAAAAGCAGCCAATGCACCAGTCTTCTGCTCATCAAGTTTCTCATCCTTCATCTTTGCCTTCTTCCACTGAAACTTCTTCCCCAGAATCAAATTCATCTACAATTAATTATGAAACTACTGATATTGACTCAAACACTTCTTATTCAAATCTAGCAGACATTTCCAAACTTCTCATGGCTGAACCTAGTGAGACCACTGAACCTACAACTAAGGTTGTTGACAGTGATGACGAGCTAGAAACTACTTGTGAAATTGGCGAGTCATCTCACTATGTTCCTCCACAACCAAAAGTCCCCAAACCTTCAAATGGTCCCTGGTTTACTTTTGATGATATCCTTATAACAAAGTGGAGAGAGAGATTACAAGAGTTTTCTACTTAGATTGACATCCAAATGCTAGCCTCTAGTGCTACAACCCAAACTGTCCTGTGAAAATTTAGTACTCGGTTTACTGGTTCTCTATGAGATTAGTTTGATAGTTTAGGACAATACAAACAACTTTAATTCATTCAGATCCCCAAAGTCTCTTAAACTTTGGCACTTCTTCATGATCAATTTATTAGAGAGCCCAGTGCAACTTTTGAAGCAACTAGAAAAGATTATCTTAATATGAAGTGTTGTTCCCTCAACACCAAATATCTCCATTATCATTATAAGCGGATGTCTTTGCTTTATTAAAAGCTGAATGGATTCAATGATGCTACACTTAGACATGTCTTCTTGGGTTCCCTTCTAGAAGAGTTACAACCAGAAATCCACCGACAGTTAGCAGCGCATAAGCTTAACATTGGTGCTTTATCATTGGGGAAAATTTTTCATATGGCTATGGGATGTCTTGATAAGTTATGTGAACAAAAGAAATTCTCCTAAGAGCTCATCAAGGACAAGGAACCTTTCTGATCTGCTTGCAGAAAGCCTTATCTGGCTATCAAATGCAAAGATCCAAAAATGCGTGACTGTTCACCTAAGAAGAAGTCTCATTTCAAAAAATCCATGTTTCCATCTTTATTAAGGAAGCGGCATCCAAAACAATTTTGATTCTTCAGAAGAAAACAGTCTCATTCCAAGCATGTTCCTAGCCATAAGAAAAGCATATGCTTCATATGTAAAAAGAAAGAACACTTTGCAAAAGACTGCCCTGTGAAACCTCAAAAGTCGATTAAGCTCATCCAACATTTGTAATCCACAACAGAGTTTTCTCCATCCACGAACCAGGTTAAACACTTGTTTTCAGAACAAGAAGAACCCAATGATCACATAGTCTTTGCCTTACCAATCGATTTCAGTGATTTGGACAATTCAGATTTTGAGCCTATCTATACAATCCAACCTCCATCCATTTTGATCCATGATCCTACTAAATACCATAAACCTATCAAAACTATTGGTTTTCTTAATACTGGTTCTCAGCGAAGCATGATTAACCTTGCTATCCTTCATTTTAAATGTTGGAGAATACATGAAGAACATTTCAAAGTAGCTGATGGAAAGATCTTTAGAACTACATTGGCTACTAAACATCCAATGGGAATCCAGTTATTTCCTAATTGTGTTGTTTAGATAAAGCTAATTGGTTCCTCATTACCAAACAAAGATCTTCTTGTAGGTTTTGACATCCTACATCAAGTAAAAAATGTCCACATCAGCCTTCTGGTCTTCGTTACAAGTCCATGGTTAAGCCCTTTACTAGTATCCAATCCACCACCTCATACTAGGCCATTACCGACCAAATCCTCAAATTTTATCCAGAAAATCAAAGCCTCTTTACCCATCCAGAACTTTTATCGAAAAAGATCAGCATAATCGAATTCAGAATTAGTGGTAGTATGGGCTGTGTTTAGGGATGGGGAAGAGGCCACACACAGAGGAATGACTCCTCAAGACCTTATCTTGGCCCAACAATAATGTGCCCAGTTGCTCAAACAAGGCCTCATTGAGCCCACAAATTCTCAATGGGCTTGTCAAGCCTTTTATGTTGAAAAAAGGTTTGAAATTCTTCGTGGGAAAAAACGACTAGTCATTGACTATCAACCACTCAACAACTTTCTCCAAGACCAAAATTTCCCTTTACCCAACAGATACCCTCTTCATTCACCTTAAGAATGCTCATATCTTTTCGAAATTCGATTTAAAATATGGATTTTGGCAACTTGACACTCATCCCTCTGAAAGACACAAAATTGCTTTTTGTATCTCAAATGCCCATTATCAATGGATCGTCCTTCCATTTGGCCTCAAAACTGCCCATGTATCTTTCAAAAGGCCATGACCACCATCTTTCAACCCATTCTCCACCATACCCTCGTTTACATTTGCTTCTTTTTTCATGTACTCATGATGAACACCACTAGTTGCTTCAACAGTGTTTCCAGATCATTCAAGAACATGGAATCATGATTTCTAAAAAGAAAAGTATGATTGCGACAGCCTCTGTTGACTTTCTTGGCATGAAAATCCAAAACGGACATTATCAGCCCGGACGCCATATTGCACAAGAGTTACTCCATTTTCTCGAAAGTAACTTTACCAAAAAATAAGTTCAACAATTCCTTAGAATTGTCAATTACATCCGTGATTTCCTGCCACATGTCACCCACTATACAAGCAAGTTTTCTGAACTTCTAAAAAATAACCCGCCATCCTGGTCAGAACTCCGCACCAATACTGTAAAACAATTAAAGCAGATTGCCCAAAATCCGCCACCTTTAAAGCTTATCACAGATGGTAAAGGAAGAGTTAGACTTATCAATGCAACATAGATTCTTCAAAACCCAAGATTCTTTTATTATAAACCTTATAAACTCTGCTTGTGTTTGAATATCCAAGAAAGATACCAACATAAGATTTTGGATCAAATTTATTAAGATTATCTTTAATATTTAATATAAAACGTTTGCATAAAAAAACTTTGAAATAACCAATGTTAGTTTTTCTATCTTTCAAAAGCTCATAGGAAGTTTTATTGAGATAAAGTCTAATCAAAACATTATTCAAAACGCAGCATGCGTTATTTACAATTTTGACCAAAAACTATTTTGGTAATGCATTTTCCTTACACATGGTCCTAGCCATTTCTTAAATAGACTATTTTTTGTTTCAATAACTCTATTTTATTGTGGAGTCCTTTATGATGAGAATAGATGCACAACACCAAAGTTATTGCAAAAACTTTCAAATGCATGATTTCAAATTCTCCACCATGATCACTTTTAATATAAAAAATTGCATAGCCTTTTTCTTGATACTGGTGCCCAAAAAAGCATGATAAATTCAGACAGTCTTCTGGCTCAAAACTGGAAACCTCATACAGAACATTTCAGAGCAGCAAATGGAAATATGTTCACCACAGAATTGATTACTTAAAATCCCATTGGTACTCAAATCTTCCCAAATTGTGCTATCTGAACAAAAACCATTGGTTCAAAACTCCCTAATAAGGATATCTTACTAGGATTTGATATCATCCACCAGATAAAACATCTTCAAATCCTTTCCAATGGAATCAAGGTTAAATCAATGTTCAAATCTTTCATAGAGATCCTTAAACTCTACAGTCTGTTCGAATCTCCACCATCTTACCAAGATATCTCAACTAAGCTCTTAAAATATTGTCCACAATTTCATTAATCCTTTGTGGACAAACAAGTCCTTCTTTATTCAGTTACCTTTCAAACTAAATGAAGACATCAATCCTACTTAGGCTACTCATCCAGGAATGAGCCCATCTGACTTAACCTTAGCCCGAAAGGAATGTTTACAACTTTTGGCCTAAGGCTTATCGAACCAACAAATTCTCAATGGGCTTGTCAAGCTTTTTATGTTGAAAAACATTCAGAACTTGTTAGAGGAAAAAAACCGATTAGTCATTGACTATCAACCATTAAACATGCTCTTACAAGATGACAAGTTTCCTTTACTAAAGAGACAAAGCATTTTCACTTATCTAAAAAATACCCAAATCTTTTAAAAATTTGACCTCAAGTTAGGTTTTTGGAAAAATGGCATTGAACTCTCAGAAAGATACAAAACTGCTTTTTGCATCCTTAATGCTCATTATCAATGGATAGTTTTACCCTTTGGTTTGAAAACTGCCCCCACCATTTTTCAAAAAGCCATGGTCAAAATCTTCCAACCTATCTTGCATCATGCATTAATTTATATTGACGATATTTTGTTGTTTTTCAGGCACATGAAGAACATTGCCAATTATTAAATCAATTTTTTGATATCATCGTTGCGAGCTCGACAAGCGCTCCAATGCCGCACCACGCAGGTCCCCACCCTTTTGTCCACAAGGGTCGACAAGCGGGACGAACAGGCGGGTTCTCACACCCCAAGCGTTCGCACTAAGTAGGACAGTGTCTGCACGCGGGTCCTCTCCCCGGATTGAGGACGAGTAGGCAGGGAGTTCATGGGTGAGTGACAAGCCGATCTTCACGTTTTCGCGCGGAAGTGCACATTTGCGAGGCGTACTCTTCATGCACGAGGACGTGCATGGTCATGGCGGTGGGAGAATGTCACGGACCGCAATCGTGACACCCAAGATATGCGCTTGTACGCTAGTATCGACGATGGTTGTGCTGATTGTTGGAGACGTGCTTTAGGGGCGTGCGTGTGGGGAATACAATGGCCTTAGACTCTTTGGAGTTCAGGCAGACCGACCCGGTTGAGTTTGGGGAGTTTGTCGCTAGTCGAGGACTTAACCTTGAAGAGGGGTTTAGGCGAAGCCCTACACACACTAGTTGGGAACTGGAGCCGTTCTCCTGATGAGCCCAAGGCAGGGCGAAACCAGTCGATATTGTGCCACTTCCACTAGGCTTACTCTCGTAGTATGGGATGCGGGAGTGCCGCACGGGTTCGTAACCTCTCGTCCCGTGATAGATGGTATCAGCCAAGAAAAGCACCATTACAACAAATAATATTGAATTCCTTGGAATGATTATCAAAGTCCGCCACTACCAACCAAGAAAACACATTGCCCAAGAATTGGTCCACTTTCCAGATCAACAACTCACCAGGAAACAGATACAACAATTCCTTGGCATCATCAATTACATCAGAGACTTTATTCCTCATGTCGATCACCATACCAATCAACTTTCGGCTTTATTTATGAAAAAGCCACCATAATGGAATGATACCCACATACTTGCTGTCACCACTCTAAAAAAGATTGCTCAAAATCCGCCACCATTAAAGCTCATCATAGATGGCAAACGGATACCGCAGATAGATGCAAGTGAAGAATTATGGGGTGTTATTCTTCCCGAGGAAATGAATGACAAAGAAAGCTTTATCGCTTATGCTAGCAGACATTTCTCAGACACACAACAACACTACCATAGTGTGTACAAAGAAATCTTAGCTGTAGAGAATGGTATCAAGAAATTTGAATGCCATCTTCTACCTATCATTTTAATGGACAGCTCAGCATTTCCCAACATCATGAACTTTAAAGGGAAAACAGTTCTAGAAAAGATGTTGCTTAGACTCAAAGACTTGTTCTCAAAATATGACTTCTTTGTAAAGCATATAAAAGGAACCAAGAACCTCATTCCAAACCTACTCTCAAGACTTGCAAAACCAATATCACTCTTGCATTACATATCCACAAGATATCACTTTCCCATCATTTTCATGGCCACCTCTCTACCAAACCAAGCCTTAACCCATAAGACTTTCCCTCTTGGAAAAATCTTTTCTACAGTTTTTGACATCCAAGAAATTGCAAAAAGATATGGTTTTAGGTTTTTCATGAAAGCCTACATGTTAGCAGATTCACTTCCTATCTCAACTTTCCACCCTGAAAACTTGTTTCTCACAGGCCTAAAAATTCACCCTTCCAGAGATGTGATTAAAGATGAGTTATGGTACATCTTGTGCCTAAATGTTCTTTCCGCCACCAAGTTAATTCTCCCTGTCAGACCTACCCTAAATCATCTCATGAATCCTAACAAATCGACCTCATTGACCTAGACCCTTCTTGAGTGGTTCTCTCCATTTCTTGGTGGAGAAGAAAGTTACAGCAACTATCTACGGTGTACAATCTTAATCCAATGCCCGAATCAAAAGCAAATATGTTCACCTCTGTGTTCATTGTCCACATGCCATATTTCCAGCATCCAAACATCAACTCTTTTTTTACTCAAGACCAAGTGTTTGAATGGTTCACAACGCCACACCCAGCAATCCTTGAACAAGACAATAGCATCCAGAAAAACCATTAAAATTTCCTTTGACACCACAATCACTAACCTGAACCACATAAAGACATATTCCATACGTCTTTAGGTCCACAACATGACATCATTATGATTCCAACTCCTTCGTCCATTTCAAAACCAAAGCCTATAGGTATCATCATCAAAGAAGAAAAATTGGATTTCACATATTTCTTATTCCAAGATGCTTAAGACCCTCTGACTGACTTTCTACCTTTAAGCCAGCATCTCTAACAACGCCAGGATCCATCGCTACTTGAAGAACCTTCAATATCTAGAGCTAGTACCAATACTTGTCCACCTAACATTCAGCGACCCAATCAAATGGTGACATTCCCCCCACATTGTCCAAAAGCCCAACATTGCCCATGGCCGCCATGCAGTCCCACCTACAAGCATCAAAAGAAAACATTAGCAAAAGATGACACAAATAGCTCCTCTAACGAAGATTTCATGAATCTTTCGTCCCCATATCTATAAGTTTTTCATGTGTAATTATTAAAGTATGTTGAGTCATGCTTTAATTATTAAAGTTTGCTTTTTTACTTTTAAAAAAGTAAAGTTTGTCGTGTTTAATTATTAAAGTATGCTGAGTCATGCTTTAATTATTAAAGTTTGCTTTAATTTGCTTTTATAAAGTAAAGTATCTTGATAAGCATCTTGTCTTATCAAGATTATCTTCTCCTCATCCTATTTAAAGGATGATCTCTTCTTTTGAAAAAAAATAAGAGTCAAAGATCAAGAAATAAAAGCCTGTATTTCTAAAAAAATAAAGTTCTAAACTTTCTTTCTTCTCTATGTTAATGAAGTTCTAACATTCTAAGAGAAAACGGGAAGATCTAAATCTGTTCATTTTGACACTAAGGAAGTATGCTCTACACTTGCCTTTCATAAGGATCTTGTGCACAGAAAACTTTTAATGATTTTATCTAGTTTGGTAACCTATTTTAAGACAAAGGAGTCTGTTTTGGGTTGAATAACCTAACATAAAAATGTTTTAAGTTTTCTGTTTTCATCTGAGTATATCGACTAGAAACCTAAGCATGCGGACTACTGGTCCAAAGGACGATCTTTTTGTCATTTCTTTGGTCTAACAAAGCCACGTACTTCGTTGCCTTTTTTGGTGTCAGAGCCTAAAACTTACCAAAGTGGTATGATAAGAGTCTTCCCTATTTCTTTGAAAATAGTTAGACTTCAGAAACAGAGAGAAATTTTCACTCATGGCATCTACTTCATCTAATGACGCTTCTACTTATACGATCACTCTAATCTCCCTTTCTTCTACTCTGTCCTTACCCAAATCTTGCACCAAATAAATTGCCAATAAAATAGAAAACCTTGTTGAATACTCATAGATCCTTGAGTCAGCCTAGATCAATGAATCTTCATTCCCTCTTCTTAGTCCTTATAAGCTCTATAAGAGAGATGTATTCTTTTACTAAAAGTATAAGAACCCTTATCTCTACTAAAAGACCTCATCCAAAAGAATACATCCAGACTTCTAGACTAGATCAGTGCACGCTTCAAGCTACCACAGATGAGTAATATGTTACTTTGGAAATACCTCCAGAATTGATTTCCAACTGGAAAAGGGAGGGTTATACTCATCTCCATCTTGGGGGAGTAAGATTAATCCTTACCTTACATGGAAGAAAAGGATTACCTGTTATAGCCAGAATTGTTATGCTCGACACCAGATTCAAATAATATCAGGATGCAGTAGTTGGTACTATCCTGACCACTTTACATATAGGAAGTGTTCTTCTCACTTTCTACCCTAATTTCAATCTATCTCTTCAAGATACCAACTTGTTAATTGCCTTGAAAGCTCAAGTTCAAATTCAAGGAGCAAAACAAATCTCCTCAACAAAAATGGCTACCTTACACTATCAGTTGGTATATAGGCTTCAAAATCATACCTTAGATCTTCCCACACCTGACAACCACTTTAATGCTCTAATGGTGTTAGCCGAATTAGACCAAATTCCAACCGTTATCCAAATCCCCAGACAGATCCCTCACCATGAACTCAAAAAGCTCATACCGCTGGAATGGATTTCAAATTATGAGAAATTCCATAACAATATATCCTCCATTCAGACATCAGAAAATATGTTTGAGAGAAGGCCAGATGGTATTGTCAGAATGACTTTTCGACCTCCACCAGGTACCTCTTAGGCGTTACCTAGTGCTCCTCAAGAGACTTTAAGGTTATCATTCACTTATTCTTCGATGATCACGGCTGTTCAAACAACCTAAGAAGATCTGTCAATCACAAGATTTAACTCAGAAGGGTACCTAGTATACCCTACAAAGTTAAACGGAGATTTTTTATGGGATGCTCTAGGATTCACAAATTGTCCCTGTTGGGATGATTGCGAAGAGAATGACCAAGATTCCAAAAGGAAAAGAAAACCAAAAAAGAAAATTCATTCTCCATGTAACCACACAAAAGCAAAACCGCCATATGAATCTCCACCTCCCCCAGTTCCATTACCCATATACAAAAAAGAACTCAAATGGATTACAAAACATTGCAAACCTGAAACCTTTTCACCAAATCTAAGTCAGACTTCTACTCCTAAACTCATTGCTTGTATGATGTTTTCTTCATCATCCAAAGACTATTCTTTTAATTTTCTATCCTTAGAAGCCCAATCTAATTCACAAAAAAAGGTTATGACAAAACCTTTCATTCTTTCAGCCACAACCTCTGCTGGTCACCTAGAAGAACCTAAACCACTTGAATTAGTCCTCAACTAACAAGCACATAATGCCAGAGCACAAAATGCTACATTGGTAGACATCCACAAAAGGGTTGACAAAATCAATTTACAAACTGACCTGATCGAAATCAAGGTTGACTTAATAACCTTGCAAATGCAGCAGATTTATTAAAATTTACAATCCTGAATCTCCCAACTGGATGCAGACTTAAGAGTCATGCTTAGTCAAAGATACTATGGCCCAGAGTTTGACTAAAAGGAGAGAGAAATCAAACAGCTAAAGACAGAGCTTGATCAGATTAAATCTGAGAAACACAAGCCTACACTTTTCACTAAATCACCTCCCATACTGACAATCAGTCCAACTTACCATCCATTCAGTCCCATGCTTGCACCAATGAAACCGTTTGATCCTTCCCAACTATTTAGAATGACACATACTCTTTTAACCAACCACCCGAGCCAAAACCAAAACCTAAACCCCAACCAAGACCCATCAAAATTCATCAACCAACCTCCACAAACATACAACAACAATATTCTCTAGGACATACTCATGTTTTTACCTCACAACCATCCCAATCCAAGGACAAAGAACTCATGCATTAATATGCTTCCCATCATATTGAAGTTTCAACTGATTCCACAGAAACTGATACTTCTATAACAGAATATGATACAGAATCTTCACTTTCAACCATGATTTAGAAAAGGCTTATGTAGATATTACTAAACTTTTGATGGCACAACCCAAAGAAACAGAACCAGAACAAACATCCCAACCAGAATCATACTTTGAAATACCCTCAGACATTGATGAGCCAGTTGAATCCTCCACTCATCAACCACTTCAACCTCAAGCTCAAAATACATACAAGCCATTGAATAGACCATGGTTTATATTTGATGACATTCCCACAATCAAATAAAGAGAAAAGTTGTATGAAATGTCAGCCTGGGTAGATCTTCAGATGATAAGACTAAGTGCAACAATAGAATCAGTCCTCAAGGAGTTTGTCACCCGTTTCACTAGATCTCTAAGAGATTGGTTTGACAGCCTTAGTCCCTATAGACAATTACAGTTTGTGCAATTGCCAAACGTCTCTAGTGCTCTTGCTATTATGGATGAACAATTTATTAGAGAACCATCTGTAGTTTTTGAAGTAGTAAGACGAGACTATCTCAACATGAAGTGTTGCTCATTGAATACTAAAGATCTTGATTTCCATTACAAAAGAATGTCAATCTTATTCTACAAGCTTAATGGATTCAATAATCACACCTTAAAGCATATGTTTATGGATTCTTTAACTACAAAATTGTAACCAGAAATCCAACAACAACTTACAATGCAAAACCTCAATCTTGACAACATCTCCTTAGGAAAATTCTTTCAGATAGCTAAAGGATGTTTGGAAAAACTTTGTGAGCAAAAATAATTCTTTAAAGAACTGGTAAAAGACAAAGCCTTTCAAAAGCGCCTGTAAGAAACCATACTTTCAAATCAAATGCAAAGATAAAAAAGAATGTGACTACAATCATCCACAGAAAAGGCATTTCAAGAAGATCAGGCATCCAACTTTCTTTTCTAAAAAAAAATGGAAGAAACCATGCAGGTTCTTCAGAAAAATATTTTTCTCTTCCAAAGAATAGGGCAGGAAAAAATCTAGTAGATGCTTTATTTGTGGGAAAAAATGCCACTATGCGAAGGATTGTCCAAACAAAAAGAAAAGGCAATCAGATTGGTAACGCATTTACAAGTTGTTACTGAGTATTCTGTTGAAAAGAAAGAGGTAGAATCTTACTTCTCAAAACAAGAAGACCCTACTGATGAAACAGTGTTCACATTGGAAAACTCATCTAATGATTCAGAAAACAATGAGTTTCAATCCATTTTTCATCAACAATCGTTGTCCTTAAACACTACCATTCCAATTCCCTCCACCAAACTACAAATCTTACCTTCAAAGTTTCAACGACCCATACCAACAATAGGATTTCTCGATACTCGTGCCCAAAAAAGCATGATCAATTCAGACATTCTTCTAGCTCAAAACTGGAAACCTTATACAGAACATTCCAGAGCAACAGATAGAAAAATGTTCACTATAGAATTGATCTCACACAAAACCATATGTTGACATTTCTTTTGAAGTTTACAAAGAAATGCCTGAATTCTCTGCCTCAAACCAACCTCCTCCAGCCCAGGCCCAAACCGATCCAACCGGTCCAAAATCGCCAAATGATCCATGGTTCACATTTAATGATCTTCCATCCTCTAAATGGTGTGATCAGCTTAATGAAATGTCTGCTTAGCTTGACTTACAAATGTTAAGACTATGAGCTACAATTCAATTAGTCTTTAGAGAATTTGCTACTCATTTTACGGGCGCCCTAAGAGATTGGTTTGATTCTTTAGGCAAATACAGACAATTACAGTTTGTTCAATTGTTAGAAGTCTCAAGTGCCCTTGCGATTATCCATGATCAATTTCTTGGAGACCCTTCTGCAGTTTTTGAAGCTGCACGACGAGACTATCTCAACATGAAATGCTGTTCACTCAATGCTAAGAATCTTGACTTCCATTATAAAAGAATGTCCCTACTATTTTATAAGCTTAATGGATTCAATGCGCCGACATTAAAGCATGTTTTTCTGGCTTCCCTTCCTGATGAACTCTAACCAGACATACCGAGGCAACTTCGTGTATCCAATCTTGTCCTTGATAACATTTCTCTTGGCAAAATCTTCCAGCTTACCAAAACTTGTCTTGACAAACTCTGTGAGCAGAAACAGTTTTTCAAAGAACTGTTGAAAGATAGAGAACCATTTAGGAGTGCCTGAAAGAAACCTTATTTGTAGATCAAATGAAAACAGAAGAAGGATTGTATTTGCAGTCCTAAAAAGAAAAGGCATTTTCAAAAATTCAAACGTCCGGAATATTCATCTAAGCCTCGCCGGTCCAAAAAGCCCTGCAAATTCTTTAAAAAGAAGTCATCCTCATCTAGGGAATTTAAACGGTGAAAATCAAGCAAACGTTTCATCTGTAAGAGAAAAGGCCATTATGCCAAGGATTGTCACAACAAAAGGAAAAAAATCTATCAGGCTAGTCGAGCATCTCCAAGCTATTACAGATTACTCCCTAAAAAAGGATGAACTAGAATTCTATTTCTCTGAACAAGATGAACCCAATGATGAAACTGTGTTCGCACTACAGAATTCCTCTGATGACTCAGACAGTGATCAGTCCCAAGCGATTTTTCACTAACAGTTGCTGTCCCTCGATACTACTGTTCCTATCCCTTCCATCAAACTCCAGATCTTGCCCTCAAAATTCCAAAGGCCCATTCCAGCAATCAGTCTCATCGACATTGGAGCCCAACTCAGCATGTTAAACCCACATATTCTTCCACTAGAATATTGGATAGAATATAAGGAACATTTCAAAGCTGTCAATGGCAAATTGTTCACCACTTCTTTGATTGCCAAAAAATCCATTGGTATTCAATTCTTCCCCAATTGTGTCATATGGACAAGGTCATTGGTTCCACTCTTCCTAATAAGGATATCTTGTTAAGTTTTGACATCCTGCAACAGATCAAACACCTCTAAATCATTCCTACTGGAATCCGAGTCAAGTCCATGTTCAAATCTTTTACAGACATTCTGAAACTCTATAATCTGTCTGAAACCCCCCAGTCCTATCAAGATATTTCAAACAAGCTTTTGAGTCTTTGTCCAGAATCTCATGCTGAGTTTACCCATCCAAACCCATTGTGGAAAAATAAGTCTTTCTTCATTAAGTTACCTTTCAAACTCAATGAAGACACTAACCCAACCAAAGCTACCCATCTAGGAATGAGTCCTTCTGACTTACTCCTAGCCCAACAGGAATGTTCACAATTGTTAGCCCAAGGTCTAATTGAGCCCACGAATTCTCAATGGGCTTGCCAAGCCTTTTATGTTGAAAAGCATTTTGAGATTGTTCGAGGAAAGAAATGCTTAGTCATTGACTATCAGCCATTAAATATGTTTTTACAAGATGACAAGTTTCCTTTGCCCCGACGACAAAACATATTTACTTTTTTAAAAAATACTCAGATCTTTTAAAAATTTGATTTAAAATCTGGCTTTTGGCAATTAGGCATTGAATTCTCAGAACGTTACAAAACTGCCTTTTGTATCCCAAATGCCTATTTTCAATGGACAGTCCTACCCTTCGGCCTCAAAACTGCCCCATCTATATTCCAAAAATCCATGATCAAAATCTTTTAGCCCATCCTCCATTATGCATTGATTTATATTGACGACATCTTACTTTTTTCAGGATCGTATGAGGAACATCACCAGCTGTTAACTCAGTTCTATGATATTGTCCAAAGTCATGGAATTATGTTATCAGCCAAGAAAAGCACCATTGCCACAGATACTATTGAATTTCTTGGAATGGTCATAAAAGACGGCCATTATCAGCCAGGAAAGCACATTGCCCAAAAGTTGCTTCACTTTCCAGATCAGCAACTTTCTAAAAGGCAGGTTCAACAGTTTCTCGGTATCATCAACTACATCCGTGATTTCATCCCACATGTGGACCAACACACTCGACACCTTTCGGCTTTATTGAAAAAGAAGCCCCGAGAGTGGAATGATAACCACACCACTGTTGTCACTACACTAAAGCAGATTGCGTAAAATCCGTCTCCCTTCAAGTTGACTGCTGATGGAAAGCGCATACTACAGACAGATGCAAGTGATGAATCATGGGGTGCCATCCTCCTCGAAGAAATCAATGGAAAAGAAAGCTTTATCGCCTACGTTAGTGGACATTTTTCTGACACACAAAAGTATTACCACAGCGTGTTCAAAGAAATCTTATTGGTAAAGAATGGTATCAAAAAATTTGTGTATCATCTGATTGGACACTATTTTCTTATCCAAATAAACAGTTCAACCTTCCCCAATATCCTCAATTTCAAAGGTACAATTGTTCCCGAAAAAATGTTACTCAGGTTAAAAGATTGGTTTTCCAAATCTGATTTTTCGGTTACGCATATAAAGGGATCCCAGAACCTCGTCCCTGATATGCTTTCCAAACTCTCCAAACCAGAAAAACTTCTCACCATGTTTTTCATAACCTACCACTTTCCAATCATCTTCATGGCTACTTCACTTCCCCTAGAAGCTCTCACTAAGAAAAACTTTTCCCTTGACAAAACTTTCTCCTCTGTCTTTACCATCCAAGAGTTTGCACGAAAAGTTGTTTTTCGCTTTTTCATGAAAGCCTACCTTATGGCAGACTCATTTCCATTTTCTACCTTCCACTCAGAAAATTTGTTCCTTATAGGTCTCACCCTTGACCCATCCAAAGAGATCACTAAAGATGAGTTATGGTACCTATGGTGCCTAACTATTCTTTATGCAACCAAGCTCATCCTACCCATCACTCCCACTCTAGAACATCTCCTCAACCCCGACAAAGCCACCTCACTCCTATGGACCCTACTTGAATGGTTTTCTCCTATCCCATGGCGGAGAAAGAAGCTACATCAGCTGTCAGAAATTTATAATCTTGAACGTATGCCTGCTTTAGAAGCACAACTGTTTACCTCAGTATTTATCATCCATAGGCCATACTTCCAGCATCCAGATACAAATCTTTTCTGGTCTCACACTACACTACACCCAGCTGTGATCAACAATGAAATCCAAGCCACCCTTTATAACTACCTCTGTCATCTAAACCACCAGACTCCACCACACAAAGATATCCTCCATACCTCCTTAAGCCCACAACATGACCTCATCACGATCCCCACTCTATCCGCCATATCAAAACTAAAGTCCACTGGAATCATCATCAAAGAAGAAAAGCTAGATTATACAGACTTTCTTTACCAAGACTCCCAGGACCCATGGGAAGAATTTCTTCTTTTAAGTCAACATCTCCAGCAGTTTCCCTAACTATCCATGCATGAACCAAGATCTTCATCACAACCACCCAAACCTTCAAAAGCAAACAAGGCTACTCAGACATCACCCAGACCAGGATACAGACGAGAATGCCCTTATCCACCTTGCCGTGGTCCCAACTGCAAGCACCCAAAGCTCTCCAAGACCTTTTTCCCACCAACCCATGAGGATGACCCATATGCAACCGAAAGCTCCTCTGAAGATGAATAATGAACCTTCACTCTCCATAAAGTAGTTTGTCTTGTTGTCATGAACCTTCCCTCTTTGTCTTGTTGTCATAGGTGTTCTTTGCTTTATACTTTTGTCCTTTATAATTATGAAAGCTCACTTTGTAGTTTTGTAATAATGTCCCATAATAATGTATCTGTATCTTTATTTTACTTTTGTTTTTGTAAAAGATAGGGGTCCTGTCCTATCTTCATGAGAATTCTCCTATATAAAGGATTCTCCCCTCACTTGTAAGATAGAAGTTTTCAGAAAGTAAAACTCGTGTGGTCTCGTAAGCTATGACTTCCTAAATTCTCTTCTCTTTTTGTCAAAATGAAGTTTTAAGTGAAAGAAACAAATCAAAGAATTAAATTTGTTCATTTTGAAAACTTAAGGAAGTATGCTCTGCACTTGCCTTCAAGCAAAGATCCTGTGCATCAGAAAACTTATAATGATTTCTTAAATGGTTTGGTACCATGTTTAAAGAGTAAGGGAAAGTCTATTTTGGGTTTTATAACCTTAAAAGAACTCGTTTTAGGTTTTGATGTCAGAGGCATATCGGCTGGAAACCAGAACGTACGGGATATTGATATGTTCTAAGCCATATTTGGTCCCTAAGACAGATTCAATTCTGCATCAATTTGGTAGAACGATGCCACGTCCTCTTATGGTGTCAGACAAAGAAAAATTAACTTTTGTAATCAACTAATTCATTGTCCATACATTAGCTATGCCAACTTTCATACACCTTCTCATACCGACCTAGGTCCTACAAGTAACATTGCCTCAATTGCATGCCCTAGCCTAAGCAAACAATATCACAGCCTTTAAATGCCTTTTCCTACTTCTATAACAAGTTGCCTAGTGTTAAATTTTGTATATTGCTACAATTTTAATTGAATAAATAAATTTACACATATATTCTCAACGCTGTGAATTTATTTACATCTTGCAAAATATATTGTTCAAAACCAACTAAACGCTCGAGTTTGCCTTTCTCACCTTTCTTCACTAACTAGCACCTCCGCAACATTAGAGACAATCTGCACATGCAAGCACAAAATGTTTTTGTCTTAAAACCATTTCACATATATATTTTTCTCATATATGACACTATGATAAACTTAATCAAAAGGTCAAGTTTTTCTAGGGCTCATTTTGCCATGAATATTTCTTTTAGGCAATATGACATCATTTCTTTCCTAAGTCACCTAATTAATATTTGTTTACACTACTATAGCTTCAGTGCAAAATAATTTACTACAACCCTTAAGCAAAGTACATGACCATAATCATCAATTTTTCTATACTCATACTCCTCGATACCACCATATTTGTTTTAATTTTGCTTTTTTCTATAAACTTAACCCTCGCAATATAGTAGTAAATATTTCATATATAAAATAAATCAATTTTTATTTTTATTTTATATAAAATAAAATTTTTAATTTTCTCTCCATACGTTTCGTCCAATCCTCCTTCCATTATGTAATTAATCAACTTCAAATCATCAATAAACACAGGATTCAACACAACAAAAGGTTCAATCTTCATTCGACAACCACAATTACATGTTTTTCTTACATTCATACTGCGATCCTTGTTAAACATTTTAATTAAGATCTCCCACCTAACATTACAGGATAGCTCCACATAGCAGATTCTTCGATTCTCTTTTCTTTATTGCATCAGCATTATCGTACATGCCTGTTTTCACTGAGTTTATCATAACACATTAACTGTATATACCTTATATTAATAAACTAATGTGCAAGCGAATAAAATAAACTAAGAACTCACTTCATTATTTTTATTATCATTAATGGTAACCAAGGATTGTTCCACCATTACAGTACCACTATCCATCACTATTGCACTTCTCTACTATCCATCACTATTGCACCTCTTTCACCGTTAGTCATATATGTCTGCATCACATCTTCCTTCACCACATCTTTAACCTAATTTGCATCACTTTCCCTACCCTCAATCCTTTTTTGTTGATCTAGTTCTCTCTTTTATCATTTGATTTATTACTTCCCATCATATTGTTCTCATCTCCCACCGTGTCATTCTCATTCTACTTATCTATATCATCATTCAACAACAATGCAAACTGACGACCCTTTTACCGTTGTCATTCTCAATATCATCTCCATTATCCTCTTTACTTATTTTCAAAAGTTTAGGATCTCTCAAATATTATGTTGTTTTCTCATGAACTACCACCTACATCATAATTTTTAAGGCTCATTCTTTTAAACAAAGACCAAAAACACAAGATTTCTTACTCTATATATGTTTATAGTTTTCAACATCTTAAACACTCAAGAGATAACAACTACATATAAATATTTTATTATATTTATAATCTTCAAAGTTACTATATGTTTACCTTTCTTAGAGAATAGTAATATAATAATTTCTTATCACAATTCTTAACTTCATTACTTTCTATATTTTTTTACCCAAACAAATCCTATACATAAATAATTACATTTCTTATCATCGACATTAAAATTCAATAATGCATACCTTATCAGTGCCAAGACCTTTTTGTTTATCCAACCATCTCATAAATCTCGTTATCTTGTTGGAATCCCATAACACAATAAGACTGAGCATTGGTTCTTGTCTCATTTTTGAAAATACCATAGGATTTGTGTGAAATATCTACAAAATAATAGATAAAAATATCATATTATATAGCATATATCAATTGCTTTTCTGTCCTAAAACTTGTAAAACTTTTATTACTTGTTCCTCTTTTTTCCACTTCTTTAACCACATTTGACACTATTTATTTTTTTTTACCTACTATTAAACCAAACTTTTGCCCAAAAAAATACATAAAAGTTACTTTATAGTCATCTTTTAATGTGCCTATATTTGAGTAGTTTAACGAAAAAAACTACACAACCCACTTATTTTATAAATCACATACTGATAGGTATAATAAACCACCTTTTACGGATGCCAATTTCTCTTCCTTTTTTTTAATCATTTGCATTAACATCCTAAAGCAAAATGAAGACCAATTCCTATACCTGATTATATTCACATCATTCACAGACAACAAAAGGGATGAACTTATATGGACTTCTCTGGGTGGGCATAAGATTGAGCATAGTGCATATAAAGCACACATCACTTTTTGGTTTGACAAGTATTTCACAAAGCTTCTTAATATGTATATCCTTATACATCGCTTCATATGACCTTAAATAATTTCATAATTCTTCGAAGTCTCCATCAACCTCTACAATCCTTCCTCTATCCATTACTCCCATTATATACCCAAAACTCTCTACACTAAGTTCCAACTTTGCACCATGAACTTTCAACACCAACCGTTCCACACCATCACTCTCTATTAACCACTGACATGATATCCTTTTTACCCACTTCATCTCGATTAATTTCGTAAAACCAATTAAGTATTTATACTTCAGTTAGATTAGATGCAACTACAAAAAGCCAAATTGGCACACACCTTGATACAAGCTTTGATTTTTGACCATTCAATCGAACTCCTTTGTGCCTTTGACCAATATTATTGCATTTAATCTTAGGAGGAAACTTCTTGATAGCCCTTCCAATTTCCTTCCGTGTCTGCATTATATTCATTAGAATAATTAATCAAAAATTCCAAACAACTTATGTTATTTTTTAAATATATCATTCAAAAACCTTGCTCTCTATCAACAATTCCTTACCTTTATAGTAATACAAGCATTTTTATTGATTGCCTTTATCTGTCACATAGCTTCTTCACTGCATTTATCACAATATCTATTTTAAAAACTCAAACCAAGATCATGTTGTTTATGTTTTAGGACATCTTGAGACCTTTCTATTAACTAATATTAGTCACATTTTCTAACTTCAATAAACTTTTTTTATCATCAATTTTATTTTCACAGATTATTAAGCAATCCATAACATTACGCTTACAACAACAACCAATCAACCATATATCTAAAATTCAACTAATTCCATGTTTTTGTACTTACAAATATGAAACAGATCCATAAGTAATCTCTTTTTTTGTCACATCATCTCAGTTCAATTACCCTTCTACTTTGCCTTCTTTAGCTTCAAAACTACGACTCTTTCGCTTCAAGTTCGGTTGTCGTATCATCACATTATCTGCACTTAAATTGCATATATCTATTTCATGGACCTGTCTCCCTTACAGATTCTGTAACATACGCATCCAATGCATGCACCACACCTGTCCTGCATATAAAGACAAAACATGTAATTGTTTTTGTTTGGTAGCGAGCTAACCAATCAGGAGCTGACTAAGTTGGATCTGTATGTTACAGAATCTGTAACTTAGCCAGCTCCCTATTTCATTATTCAGTATTAGTACTCCCATTCCTCTTTTCTGCCAAATAACTATACAATATATCATTAAACTTACTTTCCTCTTAAATGGTCACCTATGATCTATTGATATTTCTATGTGATGCAAACAACAACTTCTTCCTGATTTGACCTTGTTTTTTCTCCACAAATTTTCATCTCTACTTTGACGACTACATCACTTCACTTTTCTTTTCATTGTTCACCACTATTCTCACAACTATTTTATTACTTCACTTTATTTTTCAACTTTTATTATTTTCATGCACTTGCTCACTCGATTTCTTTCCTTCGTTCTTCTTTCCCACCGTCCTCATTTAAATCCCACCGCCACATTATTTTCTACCAATTAGTTATATTGGTTCCAAAGTAACTATAACATCTTGTAATCCACCATTTCTAATTTCCCTTTTTGTATTTTCATAGCCACTCAATTGCCCTTTAGAAATTTAATAGCCCACATCACTTGTTTGAATTTTCGTAACATAACAAGATCCACATTAAGTTATTGAGGGAGGACCATGATGTTTATAATGAAGGGATGATGAAAGAATTTTGACTGGTATCAGAGCCACACAAAACTTAATATTATTGTATATCGGCGGGAAACCAGTGCCATATATTATGATGGTCATCCCAAATAGGGACTAGATCAGTTTGCTCTACTGGTATAAGAACATCTCCAAAAACATCTATAAATTTTACTGTTCAAATACTTATTTTCTTACCTATGTGGCTAATAGAAAAGTGAAAAAATAATATTTTTTAAAGACTTTTCAAATATAAATAAGTTCATATTATTTTAATCAAATAATTATTTTTTAAAGAAAAAATTAATAACAATTAAAACACTTCTCTTTCTTTCTTGAACGAAAAGTAATAAAATATAAATTGAAGAGTGAGAAATTAACTCTCTAAATTTAAAGAGAAAGAATTAATTCTTATTTGAAGAATTTTAATTAGAACGTCTTCTGGAGCTTTAAATATTTATGTGGCTCTTCAAATAAGTAATAAAATAAGTAATAAATTTTATTTGAAGAGCCTTTAGGTGATGCTCTAACAAGCCACGTACAATTATCTTATATTTTTGAGCATAATGCTTCTTATCAAAATGAGGTGGTAAATATGAGATATGTTCGTCTGAACTAGGTAAATAAAGAAAAATCTGAAACAACATGGCATCTTCATCAAACAATTCAGATAATCTTGCTCCTGTTACTCTTTCTTCCACTCTCTCACTTCCAAAATCTTATTCCAAACACCTGACTTCAAAAATAGAAAATCTTGTTGAGTATTCGTATGTTCCGAAATTAGCCTAAATTAGTGAATCTTCCACGCCCCCTCATCAACCCATATAAGTTGTATCAACGACCAAATTCCTTAACCAAAAGTATTAGAATCCTAATTTCAACCAAAAGTTTTGCTCTAAAAGAATATATCCAGTCCTCAGGACTAAATCAGTGTGCTCGTCAAGCATCACAAGTAGAATAATATGTCACCCTTAAAATTCCACCAAAACTTGTTATTTAATGAAAAAGAGAAGGATACACACCTCCATCTTGGAGGAGTTCGTTTAATTCTCACCCTTCATTAGAGGAAAGGCTTACCTGTCATAGCCAGACTGGCTTTGCTAGATACCTGATTCAAGGAATACCGACATGTAGTCATATGAACAATCTTGACCACTCTACATACAAGAAGTGTTTTTTTGAACTTTTACCCAAATTTTAACCTCTCAATTGATGATCCAAACCTACCCACTACTCTGAAAGTTCAAATCCAGATCCAAGGAGTTGAACAAACAATCTCTTCAAAGATGGAAACCTTATACCATCAGTTGGTGTACCGCCTACAAAATCATGCTCTTGGTCTTCCCACTCCTCAAACCACATTAGATGCACTAATGATACTTGCAGATTCCTCAAAAAGCATCCATTCCATAGTTTAAATCCCAAGAGAAATACAAAAGCAAGAGCTACTTAAGCTCATGCCTCTGGAATGGCTTTCCAATTATGAAAAATTCCATCAAAACTTTCAGTCAGTCCAAACAACTGATGCTCATTTTGAAAAAAGAATAGATGGAACTGTAAAATTGACTTTTCAATCACCACCCACTTCCCAAACACCCATTGTTTCTCATCCATCCTCTGAACAATCCACACCTAGAAACTCCTTTCCATACTCCTCCATGATCACAACCGTATCTACGGCTCAAGAAAATTTTTCCATCCATGAATTTTCCTCAGATGGCTATCCGATCTACCCAAACAAAATCAATGGTCCTTTTTTATGGGATGTTCCAGGTTCCCATATGTGTGACCTAGATTGCTTTGACTCGAAAAAGAAGATGATTTCAATAGGCATCCCAGGCAACGTAAAAAGAAAAGTCACAAATTGGATCCGTGTCACCAAAGGTCTCATCTGCCTCCTGATGATCTAGATAGTTTAATACCTTTACCAATTTATAGGAAAGGACTAAGACTATGCAAACAATAAGCAAATCAACCCATTCTTCATTCAACACCCATCCAGTCATGTATGATGTTCTCATCTAGCCATTACCAAGAGTAGTTCCCTCCTCTAGAAAAACAAATTGATCCACAGACAAAAGTCACTACCAAACCTTTTGTCCACTCTCCTGTTACACCAAATGGCCAGCTCGAAGAACCAAAACCTTTTGAAGCTGTACCAAACTGGCAAACTCAAAATGTCAGGGCTCAAAACTTAGCTTTCAGATCTCTTGACAAACAACAATCCTCTTTGTTTGCAAAATCTCCTGCTCTACCCCTACATGCTCCAAACTTCACCACATGCCAACCTTTTTATACACCCTCTACCTCTAGGCAACCTGTAGACTATGCCAAATTCTTTGGCATGTCTCATCTCAAACATACTCCAACTCCTGCTCCACCTAAGCCACAATCTAGACCCACTAAGAACCAATCACCTCCAGCCTATCATCCAACTCCAACAGTTCCAGATCTAGCACTCTCTCCAGAATTGTCTCAAGAATCCCAACCAACCCAGAAGAATAAAGAACCTATGCACCAATATTCATCCCAGATTCTACCCCACTAGTTGGAAGATATTTCAAGTCATAAGAAAGGTAAGTGTTGACGATCACACAGCAAAAATGTGTTATGAAGAAAGCAGTTTATCTAGCACCATCTCTTAGAAAAGTGAGGCATACATTTGATGAGGCGGGCAGACCTAGACATGGCTCCTGGATGTCACAAAATCTAGTCCCGAATTTTTCTTATTTGCAAAATTTTCAAAAATAAGAACTTGAATAAGGTGGAATGGCAAGTTAATGCAAAAAGCAAAGACAATACACTATATGGACATTACGAAAACAAAAAAGGCAAATAAACATTTAAAGATGACACAATGGTTAAAATGCTGAATATCAAATAAAGCTTCACTCAAACACTTCCAAGAGCTTCTTTTTTGAACACCCAACAACTTCATTCAAGAAATGAGTCAATGATACCAACTGAACAATTATCAGACCCTGAGATGATAAAACCAAGCAGTAGGTTAGGATGTACAGATTATCCAACAAGAACCAACATTTTAAAACCAGATCATTGACAATAAGCATGTCCCAAAAAAAAAAAAAAAAAACTTGTTGGATTGATCCCCACCCTATCCATAGATACAAAATAAATAACCATAATTTCATCACTGCAGACCATGTATTTAAGGTATCCAACTTCAAACTATAGCAGAAACAAATTTATAAATAGCTAAAATATTATTCACCCAGCTATATTAGTTGAAAGTAAGCACTTCAAAAGAGAAAGAAAAACAATCTAACAAAAAGCTCACAAGCAACTAGTGTCCATTGTTTTCAGCAGCAGTCTCTTCCTTCCCAAGTGCCAAGACAACTTTCTTTAAGATCGCTTCAGTTGGCTGGTGAGAGTTCTCCACAGCCTTAGAAACAGCTTGCCATTTCTCACCGTGCTTTGGCTCAGCAGCAACACACCTCTTCAGCACATCCTTCTGGTTGTCCTCACTACCATGCTGCAGCTCGAACTTGTAGTACAATGCCCAGAAATCCCCAATATCTGGAGCAAGGGTCACTGCCCGGTTGAGCCAAGTCCTTGCCTTATCAACCTTCCTGTCATGCCAGAACAACTTAGCCACAGCAGCTATTACATGCGGATCATGATCACAATTCTTGTAAGCATCTGCACTCTTGCTTCTGCGCTGAGGACGGGGAACCATCTCAATTGATGCAGCCCACAATATACCACTCTTCCGACACACCTGCAATGCCTTGGCCATTAACAAATCAGCTTCTTTCTTATTTCCATGCTTCAACTCAGCTCGAATCGCAGCAAGCCAGAGTTCTGCATTTTGAGGATTCTTCTTCCTAGCCATAGTGAGCACTGCTCGAGCTTTACTCAGCCCATTCATCATTCCTTCCAAATTGGAAAGTGAAAGCCAAAGAGGAATACAGTTAGGACAGTGCTTAAGACCCGACTCATAAGCTTCTTTTGCCTGTTCCAAGCGACCAAGGCGCTCCTCCAACTGTCCCAGCATCAACCACAGCTTGAAAAATGATGAGAATTGCCTCAACCCTTCATCAAGCAACCTCCTCTCCTCTGTGGTGTTCTCCAATTCTCTTTCAACAATTGCTGATTTCATCCATACTCTCTCCGTACCACCCCTATCTCTTGCCTTAGCAAGAAGCATTCTTGCTCTCTCAGGTTCATGGTTCTCAAACTCAAGCTTAAATGCTGCAAGCCAAATCTCCTCTGAATTTGGTATAGCAGCATAAGCTTCTTGAAGAATAGCTCGTGCTGCAGGCACATCTCCTGCAAGCCACTTCTCTTTAGCACCCATAAGCCAAAGAACCTCAGCCTGTGGGCAATAGGTCACAGCTTTTCTCAATAAAGCATCAAGAGATTCTCTTGTACCATGGCTCTTCTCAAGTTGAGCTGCCTTAAGCCAAATGCTCTTTTTAGTCAAAAAAACAGTGAGGGCATGGGTGTAAATGGCCCTGGCAGTCTCAATAGACCCCCTTTTCTTACACTCCTCTGCATCTGCCACCCAAGTTCTCTTCCTATCCTCTTCTTCAACACCAATCCCAATGGTATTCTTAATGATGGCTTGACAAGTTATCACAGACCCTGCTCTCTCAGCAACTTCAGCCTCTTTCATCCATGCGTCTCTGTCAATAACAACGTCTTCTCTTTGCAATGCCCTTATACTCCTCTCAATAATCTTCCCTACCATAGAAGTATTCCCATTGGCTTCCTCCAGCTTAGCAGCTGTTATCCAAATTGCCCGTTCTTTAGGCAACTTCTCCCGAGCCATGTTAAGCACCTTTCTTGCTTCATCAAAAGTTTCCAACCTAGCTAACGCCAGCCACAAATCCACATCTAAAGGACAACATTCAACAGCTCTATGTAACAACAACTTGGCTTCCTCCTCATTTGCTAACTCCACAACAGCCTTCCACAACCTAACTGAATCAGGCACATTCTCCAGACCCTTGCGTAACACTCTGCTCTTATTTGTATCATCATGTTCTAATTTTGCAGCCTGTAACCACAACTTAACAGAGTTTGGAATCATTTTCACTCCACTAGCAATGACAGCTTTGGCCTCATCAGGACTGGCAAGCCTACAAGCTTCTAACCAAACATCTTCATTCTTTGGACACTCTTCGCAACCTTTTTTTATCAACTGTCTAGCCGCAGCTACCTTCCCAGCGACTTCCTCCAACCTAGCAGCAGCAATCCAACCCGGAGGATGTTTTGGATTAGTTTGAGTTACACTCTTCAACAACAACCTAGCCTTCTTAATATCCGAAATCTCAGCATCACTAGTAATTTTCATACTCTTTAAGTCAGTTAAATAACCTTTTGGATCAACCACAGTCAACCCTGATACAGAATCAGATAAGCGATCCAATTTCAATGACAAAACCGTACCTCTACCTTCACCTACAGCAGTCAAATCAGTTACAGGCGTCTGACTCCAAGGCGTCTCAGTCCCACCAGCAGCTCGGCTCTTGGGGTCCAATGCCGTCACGTGCTCTTGCTCTTGTCTGGCTTTCTCCAACAAAGTATCAGGCACCGGCACAAAACTTTCAAATCTCTTTTTCTTATTCCTCAAGGAATAATCACCAATTTCTGGAATGCTCTCCCATTCTTTTGCAGATAACGAGTACAACTTCCTCTTCAAATCAGCAAACTGTTCAGTAATTTTGGGATTCGAAGCACGATACTTCTCAATCTCTTGCTTCAACCTTGCCTCACGCCGGTCCTTTCTTCGTAAATCCATTCGCTTATCAATCGCTTCCCACACAGCATCTGCTTCTTTATCATCTTCATCGTACTCTAAATTTGCAAACAAACCCACATCATTTCCTTCAAATTCATCGAACTTCTGATTCTCATCATACCCTTTATCTTCCCCCTCGTCGTCATCATAATCATCTCCAGGCTTCCCCCGGCCTCTCCCCGTTCCAGTAGAACCAGAAGCACCGCCAATAGTGGTGGCAGAACGATCAGGCAAGTCAGGAGCTGCACGAGCCGGTCCAATATCAGATCGGGTGGTGAAACCAGTGGCTCCGCGTCCAAGACCGGCAACATAGTTGGCAGGGGGCTTGGAGTTGAGGAAATCGAGACGGGGTTTGGAAGCCGGAGGAGGAGGCGCAGCGGCGTTGGTTCCGGGTACACCACCGCCGAGGAAAGGGATGTGGAGGGTTAGGGTCGAGTAATGGGTGATGCCGAGTTGGGAAAGAAGGGTAGAATCGTCATAATCGGATCGGATTAGAAAGTGTTGAAGAGAAATTGGGATTTGGGTTTGTTGATGGAGAGTTTGCTTGAGGGAAAAAAGAGTTGTGGTTTTAGGGTTTATGTTGAGGAAGATGGTTCTTGAATTTGGTGGTGAAATGAACACCATTTTTGCTAATTTTGGTGTATTCGAAGGTTTTGATTTTGATGAGAGTTTTTTCATTTTTTCAAAACTCGTGCGTAGATTTAAAAAAGGATCATTAATGGGGGAAGGGTATATTAGTAAGGATGGCAGTTCGACGGACTTAATTTTGGGCCGACTAATTTTCGGACTTTAACCTATTCATTCAGGGTTTGGGTTAAGTTTGTGCCAAAAATTTTAAGTTCGCTCAAATTTTAAATTAGGATTGGATTTACACTATCCGATCAGACCCAATCCTATGTTTTAAAAAAAAAGTGAATAGCTTTGAAATAAAATTGTGTGGAATAAATGGTTATGGAATTGAATTATATGTTTTAAATTTAATTGTATTGTGTGGTTTTATAATTGGATTGTGGAATTAATAGGAAAAAACCATTTATATTAATATGGTTGTTTTGTGAATTATTTTGTAATTAATTATATTGTATATTTTGTCTATTATGTTGTGAATTATTTTATGTTAACAAATTTGTTTCTTTTATTTTATATTCATGATATTGTAACTAGAAAGAGAACAAAAATTGTAAAGTAACATGAATAAAATTGGGATGTGATCATAAAATTACAAGACATTGACAAAATAGTGTAGCTTAGATTTATTTATCTTGAAAACAAATTTATCTGACTTGACCTGATTGTGGCCCCAACCAAGTCGGGCTTGAAGCACAAATGATAAGGCTTTCTTTAGGGTGAGGTTTTTAATTTCATTGGCTGAGCCCAAGTCAGACCTGATCAATTGTCATTCCTATATATTTGTGGGACTTGTTCGACCCGATTCTTGAAGAATGCGTTGGGGCACTTCTTTTCTTTTGATAAGTCAAGGATAACCAAAGGGTGGTGATATTTTAACCTTAATTATTCTCAACAATCCTGACTTGTCTCACTTGTCAATTAAGCGAACCATAAATTCTTTTTAAAAAAAATTATCTCTAAACATTTCTTGTGCAACACCCAACTTACCATTGTTTTTCATTTTTATCTTCTTAATATGTTATATTTCTGTTGTCACTTGTTTTTAATAGTGTTGATATCAAAAAACAACCTAAAAAGGTGACTTTATTTTTTGGAGGATCAATAGAATCCTAACTCAAATGTCAATCCAAATGCAATTTTTTTCACCTACTGACTCACAAGCGCATAAGTATATTGTAATATAGATTAACGGTAATTAGTGTTGATCCAATGAAATGATGATTTAATTATGCGTATGATTAATTTTTCAAGTTTATATAGGAGTTGATTAAATGTGAGTATTATTCTAAGATTTAAAATAAAATGGCAAGAATGAACTAAAAATGAAATAATGTAAAATGAAGAGCTTGAGTTTCTGAATTCATATTCAACATTTCACCATGGTTTTAATATTTCTTTTTAGTTCTAGTTAATTTATGGAGAGTATTTTCACTCCTCATAGTCCTGATTCTTATAAATATTGTAGCAATCACTCATTGTGTTAAGGAGAAATAATCTTCTATTAAATGTAATATCAAGTACATATTATGTTAGGTGACAAAAATCCTTCTGTTACAATGTGGTAGGACTGTATACTAAATAACTTAGATGAATTCTCTATCAGTACTAAGCTAAGATGAACTACTAATATTAGAGGAGAGTTTCTCACTAATAAATATAGTTTAAAGTGCTCACCGACCACCTATTTTTTTCGTACTTTTTAAAAAATACACAATTCTTAATTTTTTTGGTGAACTCCACTTGAAGTTATATTATTTTGCATATGTCCACTTCTATCTTTAAACTGTTAAGAGAACTAACATAATTTTATATAAATGACTTTTTTACCCCAAAATGTAAGAGGCAAATTATCCATCGACCACATTTTTTTCGCATTTTTTCAAAAATACACAATTTTTCTTTTTTCTTTTTGGCTGAACCCTACATGAAGTTATACTGTTTTGCACCTATCCACTTCTGTCTTCAAACAATGTCTTTGTCAAATGCTAATTTTATCCTTATGATGTTAGAAAGTTCTAACAATGTTATAGCGTGAGTGGACTAGTGAAAAAATATTAATTTCAGGTGGAACGCTGCCAAAAAGAAAAAATTGTGTATTTTTTAAAAAGGTAGAAAAATAAGTAGTCGGTGAATAATTCCATTCATTTATTTTTCTTTTTTTAAACTATCATTATTTTTTTCCTTTTTTTTGGGTAGTGCACCACTTTTCTAAAAAGAAAAATCCTCAATTTTTTTAAAGCATAAATGGGTGATGGAAAACACATAATACATGGTGATAACTGAAATTAAAGTTAGATATGATGATATGCTAAGAAAGAAAAAGTTTTTTTTCATTTCTAACACACACACACACAGATATATATATATATATGACCTCTGGAATTTACATTGAGAGTTTCCTGCCTATATACCTTTAAAATTCTTTAAAAATTATTAAGCAAGCCTAGCAACAGGGTTTTGCAAAATTAAACATGCATGACAGTTGTTCTAGGGGCTCATAGATAGTACTAAATTTAGATCCTAGAAATAGCACTCTGATTGGAGAGAGGGAGAGAAGAAGATACAACAAGAGACAGAGATCCAGTCTCTTTGCTCTTGGGGAACGTACAATTTATATGGCAGATCTGATACAGATTAGTCTGCAAGCATGCTTTAAAAGAAATTACAGAAATTAAGTGCAGAAAGTAAATTGCGGAAATTTAAAGGTGCATAAATTAAATTACAGAAATTTGAATGCTTTAATTAAATAAATGCTTTAAAAATTTAAATTACAAAAGATCCTTACATGTTCTGGATCTTGGTGCTTTAAAAGAAGGAAAGAAAGAAAATTAAATTACTGTTCACTGTAGCGCGTTTCCACTCGTTACTATTCACTATAGTGGAGCTGTAGCTTTATATGGGAGGCTTTGTAGATACAATGTAGAATACAGAGGTTGGATGAAGAGACATGTGCGCTCTCACTTGTGTCCAAAGGACCACCCGAATACAGACATTAATACAATTTTTTTTAAAGTAAAAGTACATAATAAAATACAGATTATGTATAATACTTTACAGGAGGAAAATACCAAAACAATCATCTTCATTGTCATCCCCAAGGGAAATGAAAGGCTCTTCATCTTCGTCGTCTTGATCAGAGGAAGCTGCAACAGATTGCTTATATCGTGTAGAGAGGAGCTGCTCCATGACTTTAAAATATTCGGACTCTGTCTTTGTACTGGCCAAGAGGGCTTGGACTTTGGATCGCTGTGCAAGGAAAGAGCTATGGGCTTTGTCTTCTTTAATGCTGGGCTTTAGGAGATTCTATGACTTAAGCCAAGATTGGACCAAGGCTTCAGTCAATTTTGATTTTTCATCAAATTTAGACCACCATTTAATTTTAAAACATCTTTGGAGGATTAATTGGGTATCCTGAGTATGGTATTGGAAGTTCCACATCCAGACCCAAGGGAGGAAGAAATTTGTACAAAAATAGAGAAAATGAAGAAACCTCTTCTCGGAATCAGAAGGAATGTAATAGGCTTTAAAAATGTTAAAACAATTGGTGGCATTTGGGGTTAAAATATCTGGGCTAGGCCCAAAGAAGGTCCACCATTGTTGGAACCAGTTTGGAAGGCTTTGAATGATTATTTTTGTATTGAAAAAAAATAATCATGAATGAGAATGTTTGGGGTTTTGAAGGAAGAATGGATTAAACCACGCCTGTTTGTAGTCCCAATAGGAATAAGATAAACAGTGTGTTATTTTGAAAAGAAAATTGGCGAGGAATCTTTTTTGTGCATGGAGTGGTTCACCCCTTAAAATAGTGGCCGTATAATAGGCCGGCTCATAATGAGACTCAGTATAAAAGAAATGTTTGAATTTTACGGAGCCAGTGGCTTCAAGAATGCTTTAATAATATGATTGGGGTTTTGTAAGATCTCATGGTTTGAAAAACCATCCTTTTGGGAAAAACTTTGAAATTGCTTGAAATGGATCAGAATTATAAAACTCATCTTCCATAGTTAAAACATTTTGAGAATGGGGTTTATGATGCGAATCCGATTTTTGAAAAAGCTTTGATTGTGAAACCACAACTTGGGAAGAGGTACTTCCAGAAGGAATAAGTTCTTTAGATAAATTTCCAGATAAAGAAAGTTTTGAAATTTCTTTAGGTTTCTGAATCAAGATTTTCTTTAGGATAAATCTAACTTTGAGAAAAGCTTTGTATGGCGAGTAAAAGCTCAGGAGATTTTGTGATGGATTCCATCCATTTATTTACCTGATCTTGGGAGGCCAGGGCTTTAACTCGGGCTTCATCATCTTCAATCATGTCAATCCATGATTTAATTAGTACTGCTGAAGACAACAATTTTTCTTTAGGGGAAGAAGGATGAGAGGCTTTAGAAGGTGTCTGGGACACAGGATCTTTGAGGATCCCTTTTCCTTTGTTCTTTTTGGGCGGCATTATCTGTTTTGAAGAAATTCTCGGGTTAGAAAATCCGGAACAGAATTTTTGTCACCTTTAATAAATTCGATATCAAAATCAAAAACACTTAAAATTGTTTGCCAGCGTGCAAAAATCTGTTTTGATGCAATGTTTTGAACATCTTTTTCTAAAACATGTTTTGCAGCTTTACAATCAATTTGGAGTAGGAATTTCTGATTTTATAAATCACTTTGAAACTTTGAAATGCATAGAACAATGGATAAAAAAATTTTTTATAGTGGAATAGTTTCTTTGACAATCATTCCAATGCGCAGATGCATATTGTACTATTTGTTTTTTATCATGTTCAACTTGCTTTAAGATACCACCATAACCTAAATCTGATGCATCAGTTTCAACAATTTTAGGCAATGTTGGATTAGCTAAGTATAAGCACGGAATTTCTCTAACCATTGTTTTTATTTGCTTTACTATTTGGGTATGATGTTATGACCCTGCAACAAGATTCTTTTTTAACTTATCATTAAATGGTTTTGCTATCCTATTTATATTATGACAGAAATCAAGAACATAATTTAGACTTCCCAAAAATCTTTGCAGTTGGGTTTTATCCAAAATTTTATCAGGAAATTTATCGGTGAAAGATAGAGATCTTTCGATGGGAGTGAAGTTCCCTTTGAAATATAATGACCAAGGAATATGATTTTAATATGAAATAAAGCAAATTTTGAAGAAGAAATGGCTAAACCAGCCTTTCTGGTTGCCAAATAAAAAGTCTTTAGATGTTTGAAATGTTGATCTATTGATTGGGAAAAAAATCAATACATCATCAATGTAAACAATGCAAAATTCAGAATATGGATTGTAAATATCATTCATAATTCTTTGAAATTCTAAAGGTGCATTCTTTAAACTAAATGGCATAACAGTCCACTCGTACTGTCCAAATGGAACAGTAAAAGCAGTTTTATACCGGTCTTTAGGATGAATTTGAATTTGCCAAAAACCAAATTTCATATCAAATTTTGAAAATATGTATGCAGAATGAAGCTTTTGGAGCAAATCTTTTTTATTGGGTATTGGGTAACGAATCCATTTTAATGCTTTATTCAGGGGTTTGTAATTTATAACCAATCTAGGGGTGCCTCTTTCAATTTCAGAATTTTTATTGACATAAAAAGCAGCACAAGACCATGGAGATCTTGACTTGACAATGAGTCCTTTGGACTCCAAATCTTTTATTTTATTTTTACAATGTTGTTCCAATTCCATATTCATTTGGATTGGACGGGCTTTAGTGGGTATTTGTCTTTCATCAAAAGAATTTTCATAAGGCAAATCTACCAAATGTTGTTTTCGATTCCAAAAAGCGGTTGGTAAATCGGCACAAATTTCATTTTCGATGAGTTCTTTAAAATCAGAAATTTTTCTTTTTATGAAATTATTTTTTAATTGGATTCAATTCTTTGTAAATTTAAATCCTTTTTTAAACAAAATAAATCAATTTGTTTTGATTTTAATAAAACATTTTTTTTGATTCTGATAGACAAAACAAGCTTTAACAATATTTAAATTTCTTGTCTTTGATTTTTCAATGAAAGGGAAAACAAGTTTTTTATTCTTGGCTTTAAAAGATATACTATCGTAATTGACAGTATATGGGGTAATTAAATTTATAAAAGGGGTTCCCAAAATAATAGTATGATGGATATCACTTGTTAAGAGGAAAGAAGTTTTAAAATCAAAACCATTATTGTGAATAAAGACTTCATTTTTTGAGGTAATTTTCAATTTTGAATTATTGGCGGCAGAAAGCTTTTCTTTTGTTTTTTCATGAAACTCTCTAGGGACAATTTCATCTTTAATATAATTCAAATCAGCACCAGTGTCAAATAAAGCAATGGTATCAATTTGAAAATCTTCAGAAAAAATCAAAGCAATTTTGATTAAATATTTTCTCATAGTGATTTGCTTTAAAGCAAAAAGAAAATCATTGGGTATTGACTCAATGTTTTCAAGATTTGGATTGTCATTATCATCATTATCAGATTGAGATTCTTTATCAGAATTATCCTGAAGTTGTTTTTGCAAAAGAAGTTGAATGGTTGTAGAATCAATTTTCTGTTTTTCTTTCAACTCTCTTATTTCCATTTTAATATCTTTAATCTCTTTAATCTCTTTTTGAAGATCTTGGATAGAAGGAGTAGAAGATTTTGAATGCTTTTTCTTTTCAAGAATTTGAGTAAGATCATATGCATGCTTTTTGACAATATGAATTTTAGAAGGTTCAGGTTTGTGGTCAAGGGTCTTTAAGAGCTTGTCGAGATATTCTCTTTGGAGTGTAGGGTCAGAAATATGTTTGACTAATTCAAGAAATGTTTCTTGGTCTTAGTCAAAACATTGATTTTCTTTAAATATGATTCTGAATCAGAATCGTCATGGAAAGAAGAAGAAGTGTTAGAGTCAATTAACTCATCCACTTGGAGTGGCTCACTGTTTTTAAACATAGAAGACTCAGAATCTGAAGACTCAATAAGAAGAGAGGAGATTTTTGAAAGGACCTCTTCATCGAGATCAAGCTCATGAAGTTTTATATTCATCCTATAGTATTTTGCAGTATGGCCTTTCATTCCACATTTATGATATATGGTTTCTTTGTAATTGAAAGAAGTTTTGGATTTGGGCTTGAACTCTTTCTTTTTAGAGAATTTGGGCTTTTGATAAGGTCTCGAAGGTTTCTTATAAAAATTTTCTCTAAAACTAGAAATGGGCTTTTTATGGCGTTTGCGCTTGTAATGTTTTTTGTAAGGTCTCGAAGAGCGCTTACCATTACAATCTTTGGAGGGAGATTTGAAAGGATCATAATTGAATTGCTTACAAAAACTGCCTAGCTCTTGCTTAGACTTTCTAAGCTCCCATTTTAGGCGCTTTTATAATTTTAAATCTTGACAGATTTTCAATTCTTCTTTATTGACAAAACTGATTAACTCACCATAGGTAAGTTCGTCATAAGGAATACGATTATCATAAAGGGCTTTGATAGAATTTCTTACCTTTTCTCCTAGGAGAGTGGGTAAGCCAGTAATAAATTTTTCTTTCCAAGTTGTATGATTTGCATCATCTCTTAGAAATAGGCGAGTAAAGAAAGTGGTTTTGTAGCTTTGGAAATCACTAAGTTTCCTACATCTCAAATTGTGTAGTAGCTCAGCATTTTTATCTCTTAAGTGAGAAGAATCACCTATGAAATGGAGAGAGATGGTTAAAATTAGAGTCGCAACTGCATCTTGAATGGGGTTATTATATTCATCTAGAATGGGGATTCGATCCTCATCTAGTATCCAAAATATCCAATTGTTGCTATTTGGTGAGGAGATGATCCCACCAACCTTTAAGTTGACCTATGAATTCGGCTATGAGAATTTCTGCTATGGTTTTATCGGAGGTTCTAAATTGGGTTTTATAGGCATTAGCTGCCATTGTCAACTGCTGTAATAGACCAAGTATATTATACTCAGACATTCCATCTATATTCCATTCATAGACAGAAGATGCATTAAACCTGGATTGGTTTAGTGCACTGAGTCTATTATCGACAGTAAGATCAGGAAGAGAATGAGAAGTAGCAGGAAGTGCTAATTCCCAATGAATTTTATTGGTTTTTGGAATAGGTTCTTTGAATGCTTCTATATCTGAAGTAGCTATAGAAGACTGGTCTTGGTCTCTGTTAAGAACACCAACAATATGGGACTGGTTGGTACTAGATGTTTTAGATTGAGGTGTATCTGGAGCAATTTGGATCTTAGAAGTAGAAGTAGAAGAGGAAGCTTCTATTCTATCTAATTGTTCTCTTATGGTTTTAGCAAAATTTGACTTAGAGTCTTGAACAAGCTTTTGACTATGTTTTGAGACCTGAAATAGTCTGAAAATGGGTTCTTTAAGCTTTTTCAAGGAATCGGTTTTAGCGAGAATTGGCTTTAAAATTGAAGTAACAGTTGTAGAAGACTATTGGATTTGACTTTTTATATAAGTCAATTGTTTTCCTAAAATATTTAGATTAGTATTACAGAAATTATTCTATTGGATAATACTATCTAAATTCTTATCAGGGTCATTAGGTTTATGAACTTTGTAAGGAGAGGCTTTGATAGGAATAGGAGGATTACCATGATCTGTAGCTATACTCCTAAGAGGAGGATGTTCGGCTTCGATAGTATTACTGCTATCAGAAATGTTCCATTCATGAATTTTCTTTTTAGTAGTAATAGGGTTTGATTCTTTGAAAGGGTAGGAAATGTTATTGTAGGAAGCATACATTTCAAACCAATCAAAAAATAAAATATGAACTTTATGAAGATTGACAAAATCGTAATAATCATCTTGAATTTCATTTTTTTGGTTTAAAAATTGTTTAAAAAACCAAAGTCTTTTTTTCTTTATTATTATTAGAATAAAATCATTATAAAGAAGAGTTTTGTCAACTTCAAAATTCTTTTGAAGAACATTTATGACATTTTCTGTGACAGCGGAAAAGGTAGGGGAAGTTGGAGGAGAAGGTTCTTTCTCTTCCTGCCTTTGCACTCTTTGTCGACTAGTGTAGATTGGATGAGGAACACTAGTATTATAATTGACAGAATGGATAGAAGAACTAGAAATATTCGAAGTGGAAAACCTAGGTTGATCTTTAGGAATATTTATTTCTGTAGGGATTTTTGAAAATTGTTTTTCAAAAAAGTGCATACTGGAACAAGAATCTTTATCAGAGAATCTAGATGAAGTAGATCTCTTAAAAGCTAATTTGACTTTACCATTGGAATACTGAGTCACATTTTGTAACTCTGTATTTGGCTCATGTTGTTTTGGAATCACTGGTTCAGTGGCTCCATCCAAAATCCATTTATCTGGGAGATGAATGTCTTTCCATTGGATTGGTTTTGGAACAACCATATTGGCTTTGGACAAATCAGTCTGCAAGAGAAGAGTTTCATCTCTTTTTTAGTGGAATTTATGTTGCGTGTTAAACGCGGAATTCATGGCTTTATAAGAAATCTTGTAAATTAAGGCAACAGGAATTGAACCCTCAATCATATTGTAATTGTGGGTCTTAATTTGTAAAATCATGCTTTTGAAGATATTTTTGTCTTTAAGGAAAACTGTTATGTTGGGGTTACAGTTGAAGTGGATAGGACCTTTGCAAAGACTAGATTCTATACTACTGAGTAAAGAATCGTCAAAAGAAGTAAACCTGCCATCTCGGAGGACAGCAAGGATGGAAGTATCCAAACCTTCTTTGGTCAAGGGCTTTATTCCTACTTGGATAAAGCCAATATGAACATAATTAAACTTTTTCTCTTTTAAATTCTTTAAAGTCTTTTCTTAAAAGAATTGAAATTGTTTCAAAAGGCTTTGAAAGTGTTATATCTCTTTCTTCAGTTTTTATAATATAATCACTCTTTAAAAAATCAAGCTTTTTTGTTTTGTAAATCATTTCTTTAGAAACTTTGGGTAATTCCCAACAATCAATTGCTTTATCAAAATTAGCTATAACAAATTTCTCGGAACTCATAACATTTTTTGAATCACTAGTCTTCACAGAGGAAGAGCCAGAGAAGGAAGATGCTCTACAGAGTAGAGAATCCATGATGCATAAAAATTTTCTAATTAAAACCTATATGAATGGCTACAAGTATGGATTTATTGCCCTAAACAGATGCACAGACTCCTAAGACGGGACTTATGACCAGTAAAAATTCACCACACACACAGAAATCAATTTTGAAAACTTTTAAACACACACAGACTCAAAACAACTATATTACACCTACTTCCCATGGCTTTAATACCATATATATATATATATATATATATATAATGTCTGTGTGTGTGTGTGTGTGTGTGTACTCAAAAGGGGTGACTATGGGTACTTTACAATAAGGATGGTTAGAAAATGCTTAAACGGACCAAAGATATCTTTTTTGTCATTTTTTTAGGATTTTCAATGACTTTTCATATCTACTAGTTTGATGGACTTTCATATGTAACAATACAATTAGTTTTTTGGTTGTCTCAAAAGAAAAAGATAGAGATCATGTATAAAATAATAAGCCATTAAGTTATGACAAAAGGTTACTCTCTATTGAGTATTAAAAAATGTATATTTATAAAGGAGAAAATCGTCATTTTACATTTCAAGTTTTACCAACACCCTTACTTTTATATATTTAACCTTCTTGTGATTTAATTATGTGTATTTTATTTTAATAAAGTATTTTATGTATTTTAGGGGCATCATAGTCATTTCACAATGAACGAGAGATCAGATGGTAAAACGGACATCACTTTTGAACTTAGGACGGTCGAAAACCCGAAGAAGATCATAAAAGGAAAATGACACTGTTCACATGTATGGTACTGTCTACGTTACTGTTCACGACACTGTTCACATAGACAGATCGATGATGTGGCATTGACTGATGAGGTGTTACGATCCTGTTGGACTAAAATTCTTATGCACTGTTGATCGATGACGTGATAGCATATCAGTGGACCAAAAATCTCGCGTACGGTACATGCATTACACAGGATTATTTTCAACTAAACTGCGTCACTGTTCAAGCTAGGCCAAACTATATTACTGTTCAAACTGTGTAGTCAAACTGCGTACTACTGACTGATGACGTGGCGCAATCCTAAGCGTTCGAACTGTTTTTAATCCGATGGCCATGATTTACTCAATGTATCTATAAAAAGGGGGCTCCTTAATTTGATATCTCTGAATCCATTTTTGGACTCAATTTTTTATAATTCATTTTCTATCCTATATTTTCTATGTATTTTAATAAATTCTCATTTTGCCCCTAGTTCAATATGAGTAGCTAATTTTCTTTCAAGCTTGGGTTAAAGGTGAAGTCTCAACATGTGTCATGTGCTTTGTTTGGTAAATTTATTTTTTTCCCCTCTAATTTTTGTGGATGATTTGACTTTTTGTTGACAAATAATAATAATCTTTTCTAGATACCGCCCTGGTTACACTGACTCCCTAATACAAGGTTATTATTATTTGGCACGATAAACTTTAGCACCATATTGATTAAAGTGTAGTTCATGAGGTGTGGATTCTCCCCTCATGATTTAATTGGCATTAATAAGGAATATTTAGCTCACGATGCATGTTGATATGGATCCAGATACCCAAGTACATCATTTCAATAGATTTATCTTCAATTTATTCTCTCCATTTCAATTCTAATTTTAGGATAATTTAAATCACTTCCACAATAAATCCAACCACCTTCATACAAAATTAATTCTACATATAATTAAAATTTATCTTTTCGTGGGATCGACACTCGTCACCATTGATCTATACTACAATAGATTCGTACAATTGTAAGTTCAATAAAATTTGCACAGCAAGTTTTTGGTGCCGTTGCCGAGGAGGTAAGTTGTTTTAATTTGTAGAATTAATTTTTGTGAGTAATTTCTTTTATTTGTTTTCTTGTATTTTTTTCTTATTAAAAAAGGGAAAAAAAGTGAATATGCAGTTATAGGTAATAATTTCTTTTCTTTCTCTATTCTTTACAATTCTGTAATTTAATTTTTAAGTTATTTTTCTTTGTATTTTTTTATTAATTTATTTTCATGTATTTGTTTAGTGTGTTTTTATAGTAAGGTTGTAATAGCGCAATAAGGTTAGTATTGTAATTTCTCCTTCTTCTTTATTTTTATTCGTTTTGTTCCCATTTATTTTGGTTCTTTGCATGCATGGTCGCAGTCATGACCTTGTGAAAAGGAAAAAAAGTTGACAACAAAATGGAGATGCCGGTGACAAAAGAAAATCAAATTATACTTGTGAATGTTGAGGACTCACCATCAGAAGAGAAAGAAGAAACCAACCCGCGAGAATATGTTCCCAAAGCTTCATTTCTTCAGAGGTTAGCTAACAGAAAGAAGGAAAAATCCACAGGTGAGACTCTTGAAATCTTCAAACAGATAAATGTTAACATCCCTTTACTTGACGCTATAAAGCAAGTTTCATCTTATGCCAAGTTTCTTAAAGACGTTTGTATTAAAAAGATAAACATTCATGTTCAAAAGAATGCCTTTTTAACAGAAAACGTTAGTTCTATACTCCAACACAAAATTCCTCTAAAATGTAAAGACCTAGGCTCCTCCACTATCTCATATAGTATAGGGAACCACACAATTGAGAATGCTTCGTTGGATTTAGGAGCTAGTGTAAATCTGTTACCTTACTCAGTTTTCGTGAAACTTGGACTGAGAGAATTACACCCAACTCCAGTGGTTGTACAACTTGCAGATCAGTCCACGAGACTTACACTCAACTTCTAGAGCATTGGACCAAGCAAGACAATGCTAAATTCTTTGCAGAAATAAATAATTTCTTTTGGGATGATCCGTATTTGTTCAAATATTGTGCAGATCAAATTGTTAGACGATGTGTCTCAGAAAGAGAAATTTAGAATATTCTTTCATTCTGCCATGAACAAGCTTGTAAAGGCCATTTCAATACTAAGAAAATAGCTACTAAAGTTTTACAATATGGTTTTTATTGGCCAACTATATTTCGAGATGCTTACACTTTTTGTTCTTCATGTTATAGGTGTCAACGAATGGGGAGTATTACACGAAGGAACATAATGCGACTAAATCAAATTCTAGTGGTTGAGATTTTTGACGTATAGGATATCGACTTCATGGGACCCTTTCCCCCTTCTTTTGGCCATCAATACATATTGATTGCTGTTGACTACGTATCGAAATGGGTAGAAATAATTCCATGCAGAACCAATGATCACAAGGTGGTGATAGGATTTTTGAAAAGCAACATTGTTTCGCACTTTGGATTCCCTCGAGCAATAATCAGTGATGGTGGTGCCCACTTTTGTAACAAAGCATTCAAAGCTCTTTTGACAAAGTATTCAATCACTCATAAAGTGGCGACCTCATATCATCCGCAAACCAGTGGCCAAGTTGAGATCTCTAATTGAGAAATAAAGCACATATTAGAAAAGACGATGAAGCCAGACAGAAAAGATTGGTCTTTAAGACTTGATGATGCATTATAGGGGCTTTCAAGACCCCGATTAGGATGTCACCCTATATGTTAGTGTATGAAAAAGCTTGCCACCTACCTGTAGCACTCGAACATCGTGCATATTGGGCCATTAAGAAATTCAACTTTGACATGCAACAAGCCAGCTTAGAAAGAAGATTACAGCTGCCAGAATTTGAAGAAATTCACAATGATGCATACGAAAATGCCAAGATTTACAAGCAACAGATGAAAGTCTTTCATGACAAACAAATTATGAAAAATTGGTCACTCCAAGTCAGAAAGTGCTTTTATTCAATTCTCGCTTGCACCTACTCCTAAGTAAGTTACGCTCTCGATGGTCTGGTCCCTTTATTGTTCATATTATTTTTCCACATGGGACAATTGAAATTAAGGACCCAAAGAACGGTGTCACATTTAAAGTTAATGGTCAAAGATTAAAGCCATATTTAGAGTACCAACCACATAGAGAGGACACCGAAATAAATTTGAGTGACGCACTAGATTTGAATTGAATTTTTTTCTTTTTCTTTCTTTTCGGTGATTTTTTTCTTTTTATTATTTTTGCTAATTGAAATTATTTTTGCATAAGTGTGTTTGTTTAACCATTAAGTTTTTTTTTCTTATCATTGTTAATCATGAGTACCAGACTTAAACCATTCCTCCTGAACATTCTTAAACCACTTCAACGTGTAAAATTTTATCTCAAAAGACAGATTCAATTTTGTAAAATACATCGTATTTGGGCTCTGCGACCACTAGAGTTAGTATCCAATGTTGAGGATTTAGAAAGCCAACTCAGAGACATTAAGAGAAGTATTCACTACATCTAGTTGGAGCTTAAGGTAAATTCAATAAGAGGACAATTTTAATTTTCTTTGTGTGTTTTAATTTATTTTTCTGTTTGTGTGCTTTGTTTTGTTACCCGTTAAAGTGGCGGATAACGGTAATCAGTGACAATCAAGCCGGTTACTTCAATTTTCCTATAATAACTGATATTCTGGGGTGAAGGTATAGACAAAAACGAGATTCTAGCAAAGCTTCATAATTGATTCCCTTCACTTCCTCAGAATGCCCTCCTTACAATCTATAAAGCTCAGTCCGAACGCATGCGATTGCTAATGAGGAATAACATACCTGCTGACATCCGTTGGTTAATAGAGACTAAAGTATGATTGGAAGGTGAGTTACCTTTAAAATTTATTGCATATATGCCTAGTTGTGGTCAGAGAAATTATACAAGAAAACGATGAGCTTGAAGAATTTCTATTGCTTGTCATAAGTGTGCCAGAATGAGTTGCGATAAAACACATATTCTTTAGGAATAGTGTCTGATAACATGGAAGATAAGATTCAATTCATTAAGAATGACTTGAATAAGGAGTCATTGGATGATATCATTTTGTCTCTTAAAACGCATCATAATAGATCTATGCAAGGAGCGATTCTCCAGTTATGACCATTATTTCAGAAAGAGCATGCACGATATAGTCTCGAGAATCTGACTATAAACGACCCTGTTTGTCAGTTTATAAGAAAACTAGATAAGAAGCCTATCCTCGACCCATAGAGGGCGCTCAAGCCGTTTCTAGACGTAAAACCAGAGGAAGATGTGAGCCACAATCGCAACTATCTGTAAATATCCTTTTACTTCACTATTATTTTATTTCACTGTTGTTTTATCTTTTCCATTATTCCTTTAATAATTTTATTTTATCATAGTTTATTTTTCTTTTTACTGTTTCTTTTTTGACTCGCGATCCATGTGCTTTACGCGTTATTTGACACTGACATGCCATCTCATACACAATTGTGACCCACTGTCACCAAGATTCTTAAATATGACTTTTTGTTAAGCACTCGCAAATTGTTTTTGAGAAATATTCCAATGGCAGCTGCTTCCAATAGACAATTCAAGAACATTTTTGTGCTTTTCAGATTTAACTATGGCAAATATAAAGAGCTCGTTGAGGCAGTAATAGATCTTGGTCGCAGCATAGTAGAGAGAAAATTACACTTGGTGTATAGAGGAGGTAACCGAAGGTTATCAAAATTGGTCTCAGAAACTGCTTTTGTCAGGGGAAGCCAAGTGTTACTCATCATCCCAAGAGCATTAAAACTTTTGGGCATTTTGTCTAACTCACCGACTGATGAAGAGTTAGTCGTCTCAGATATGCAAGAAAGAATAACTGAAATACTTAATCATGCTGATGCTTTTATTTTTCTTCCAGGAGATCTTGCAGCACTAGAGGCACTTATCATACTAGAATCTTGGGCCTATCTGCACATTGACCAGAAACTTATCGGTTTGTTAAATGTCAATAACTTTTATGATGGCTTCATCACATTTCTTAACCATGTAATAAAAAACTATTTCGATCCTTTCAATGCGAAAAAATTTTTTATTTGTGCTCACACTACTAATGAGCTACTTCATCTATTACAAGCTCATAGACCAGAGTCAGACCCCTGGACCTTTGTGTTGGAGTGTCTAAATAATGATGGTAACAGTAGCCGTAGTAAGAAGTACAAATTAGATTTAACTATTCGCCTGTAAATATTGTCTTCTGTGTTGCACCACCTAGGTGATGTCTTCTAAACTCTACTTCTTTCTTTTAAAACATTGAGGACAATGTTTCGTTCTGGTTGGGGGTAGGGAATAGTCGACAATTATGGAATCTTGGTTAAGTTTTTACTAATTTTTTGTTGTAGAAACTAACTGTTGCTAACTTTTTGTGTTGAAGATGGCTGCATGTGGAGTGTAGTTACTCTAGAAACGCATCTTCTTCGTTAAAAAAATAAAAAAATCTCAGATATTTTCTTTTTCTTCATTAATTTCTTTTATAATCATTTTTCTTCTTCTTTCCAATTTCTCTTTTATAAATATACACTATCAAATTTTTTGAGTCGAAAATGGCTGAATATGGAGTATAGTGCCTCTAGAAATTCATCTTCTTATTTAAAAAAAAAAAAATCTTTCTCTATCATTTTAAGTGTAATTTTTCTAATTAGTTTTTCTGAACCATCTTCACATTTCTGCATGCATATTTTCCTTTCATGTTTAGAATAGGTTGGGGGTAGAATGTTGTTTAAAAAAAATGTGTGATTTGTTTTAACATTGGATGACATGATTAATTTCAAATTTTAGTATTTGTATTATCTTTGGTCTTATGTGATGTTACGCTATGTTTGCTACTTTATATGTTAATGTCGGAGACAAATATGAATTACTTGAAGGAATGAACATGTCATAATAAGTACCAAGTGAGTTTTTGAGCCTATTATTTTTCTTGGAGAGTAACTCTTTTACCCATTCTTTATACAGCTTAGCAGTTTATTATTTTATACATGATCTTTGAATATAGAGTGTAGTGACTTTAGAAATATATTTTCTTCGTTTGAAAAAAATAAAAAAATTACAGACATTCTCTTTATTAAGTTTTGATAATAATTTTTCTTATTCTTTTTAATTTCTCCTTTATAAATATACACTTTTAAATTTTTGAGTCAAAAATGCCTGAATATGGAGTGTAGTAACACTAGAAACGCATCTTCTTAGTTAAAACAATTATTTTCTTTTTCTATTATTTTAACTTTTCTAATTAGTTTTTCTGCATCATTTTCACCTTTCTACATGCATATTTTCTTTTTATATTTAGAATAGGTTGGGGGTAGAATGTCGACCTAAAAAAAAATATGTATTTTTTTTAATATTGGATGATATGATGACTTTCAAATTTTAGTATTTGTATTTATCTTTGGTCTTCAGTGATGTTACACCATGTTTGCTACTTTACATGTTGATGTCGGAGACAAATATGAGTTGCTTGAAGGAATGCACATGTCATAATGAATACCAAGTGAGTTTTTGAGCCTGCCATTTTTCTTGGAGAGTAACTCTTTTTTGTCCATTCTTCATACAGCTTAGTAGTTTATTATTTTATACATGATCTCTAGATTTCCTTTGAGTCAACCCCTAAAAAAATTGTAAGATTAAAAAGAAAAAAAGAAGAAAAAAATGTGTGTTGCTACATCTAGAAGTCTATCTAACTAGTATATAGAGAAGATTATTTAGAGCCGTAAAAGACAATGGAAATGCCATCTTCGACCCGTTTGAGCCTTTGTAGCCATCCCTTTTATGAAATATCCATAGTTAACCCTTTTGAGCCTTTTATTTATTACAAAAAAATTTCTTTGTCAAACTTATCATCTTGACCCACTCCGATTTGAAGAATTACCAAATACCTTACAAGTTTCATCACTTATAGATGTTTGAGAAAAATATAAATAATTATTTTGTTTAGTGAAGTTGTGTCAAACAAAAGAAAAAAAGAAAAAATGTTGTTTCAAAAAAAAGAAGAAAAAATAACAATAATAAATAATTCAAATAAACCTTGTAATTTCAAAAAGATCTACATTTTTTTCTCAAACATATACTTTGTTTTCCTTATTTCCCCTCAATTTGTTATCCATGTCCCTAGTCTACGTTACATCATAATAAAAGTCCTTCTTGATTTTGGGAATTTACAATCTGGAGTAAAAGCTAGTTATATGGGTTAAAAAGATATAATGATGCATAAAAAGAAAGTAAAAAAATAAATAAAATGAATACATTGGATTGACTAGCATTTTGCTTGACTTAAGATCGTATTATTTTTAAGCTGAGGGCATATTTCTTTCATCTAAGTGAGAGAGTGTGATATTACTTTTTTATTATTTTCTCTCAATTACATTCATTGAAATGACTATTTTTATTAGGTTTAATTTTTTTAGAGTGTCACTATTACAGGTGAGATTTTGGGGTTTGACATGTCATTTTTGAAAGTAGCTGTGACAAAGTCTACTGGGATGATACATGTGGATGGTTAATGTAGAAGTGATATTTCTTCAAACTGTAGATATTGATTATACTTTTATTTGATTGCTATCATTAGTTTGATTGAATAAACACTAGTGTTTCTTTTTAAAAAATCATCTTGGTTTTGAATTTTGTTTTCGTTTTATTTACTAGGGACTAGTAATAAACTGGCTGGGAGGTGTGTTGAGTGTTAGAAATTGTATTTTTATAAAGGAGAACTGAGAAATTTGACCGGTGAAATTGATTAAATTATTTGAAGAAATGTACATATCATTAAAAGTTCCAAGCAAGTTTTTGAGCTTATTATTTATCTTGGAGAGTGTTGTGCAAATTTTATTGAGCTCAAAAGTGCATGAATCTATTGTAGTATAGATCAATGGTGACGAATGTCGATCTCACGAGGAGGTGAATTTTAATTATATATAGAATTAATTTTGTATGAAGGTGGTTGGATTTGTTGTGAAAGTGATTTAAATTATCCTAAAATTGGAATTGAAATGGAGAAAATAAATTGAAGATAAATCTATTGAAATGACATACTTAGGTATCTAGATCCGTATCAACATGCATCATGGGCTAAATATTCCTTATTAATGCCAATTAAATCATGAGGGGGGAATCCACACCTCATGAACCACACTCTAATCAATATAGTGCTAAGGGCTTATCGTGCCAAACAATAATAACATTGTATTAGGGAGCCGGTGTAACCAGTCTGGTATCTAGACAAGATTATTATTATTTGTCGACGAAAAGTCAAATCATCCACAAAAATTAGAGGGGAAAAAATAAATTTACCAAATAAAGTCCATGACACATGTTGAGAATTAGCTACTCATAGAGTTTATAACAAAAGAACTTTGGTTGTGGAGGAATCTATGCATGTTACTTTTGATGAGTCTAACCCCTCCTCTACGGAGAAAGCCATTGTTAATGATAATGCAGAAGAAGAACCACAAGAAGAAACATCAAATGACAACCAAGAAGACACAACAAATGGAATTCAAGAGGAACATCATGAAGAACCAAATGAGGAACAAAATCAAGTTACTTCTCAAACACTCCCCAAGGAGTGGAGGTATGTTTCCTCTCACCCTAAAGATGTTATTTTAGGAGATCCCTCACGAGGTGTTACCACTAGATCATACTTAGGAACACATGTGAGCATGCTGCATTTATTTCTCAAATTGAACCAAAATCTTTTGCGGATGCGGAAAATGATGAATCTTGGATTATTGTAATGCAAGAGGAGTTGAACCAATTTGAGAGAAACAATGTGTGGGAGTTAGTCCCTAATCCGGAACATCAATCCATTATAGGCACTAAATGGGTATTTAGAAATAAAATGGATGAATCCGGTGTGGTTGTAAGAAATAAAGCTAGATTAGTAGCTCAAGGTTACAACCAAGAAGAGGGAATTGATTTTGATAAAACTTTTGCACCTGTAGCAAGATTAGAATCCATTAGGATGCTGTTAGCATATGCATGTCATAAGGATTTTATTTAATATCAAATGGATATCAAGAGTGCTTTCTTGAATGGATATATTATGGAGAAAGTTTATGTGAAACAACCTCCTGGTTTTGAAAATGAAAAATTTCCAAATCATGTGTATAAGTTGTCCAAGGCTTTGTATGGTTTAAAACAAGCACCTAGCTTGGTATGATAGACTTAAAAACTTCTTGTTGGATAACGATTTTTAATGGGAAAAGCGGATACAACTCTTTTTGTTAAGCATAAGAACCAAGACATACTTATTGTTCAAATTTATGTTGATGATATTATTTTTGGTTCTACTAATGAGTTGTTGTGTAAAGATTTTTCATCATGTATGAGCCAAGAGTTTGAGATGAGTATGATGGGAGAGTTGAAGTACTTCCTTGGACTTCAAATCAAACAAAATGAGGAAGACATTTTCATAAATCAAGCCAAGTACGTAAAAGATCTTCTCAAGAGATTTGGCTATAACAATGGAACGGCTAAAAGTACTCCCATGAGTACTATTAAAAAGCTGGACAAAGATGAGAAAGGTAAGGAAGTTGATATCAAGACATATCGAGGTATGATCGGATCCTTACTCTATTTGACTGCTAGTAGGCCTAATATTATGTTTAGTGTATGCTTGTGTGCTAGATTTCAATCTTGTCCTAAAGAGTCTCACATGCTTGCTGTCAAACGCATTTTTCGATATTTAATTGGCACTATTAATCTTGGTCTTTGGTATCCTAGAGGTACTCATATTGATTTAACTTGTTATTCGGATGTCGATTTTGCTGGATATAAGGTTGATGGAAAGAGTACTAGTGGAAGATGTCACTTCCTAGGTCGGTCATTCTCTTGTCTCTTGGTTTAGTAAGAAACAAAACTCAGTTGCGCTTTCAACCACCGAGGTAGAATACATTGCCATAGGCAGTTGTTGTGCACAAATTCTTTGGATGAAACAAACTCTTAGAGACTATGGTATTAAGCTTGATCAAATACCTATCTTATGTGACAATACTAGTGCTATAAATCTTTTAAAGAATCCAATTCAACATTCTAGGACTAAGCATATATAAATTAGACATCATTTTCTTAGAGATCATGTTCAAAAAGGAGATGTTGTAATCAAATTTGTTTCTACTGAAAATCAGCTCGCGGATATCTTTACAAAACCTCTTAGCAAAGAGCATTTTATAAAGATAAGACATGAGCTTGGCATGACGAATGTTGCATCTTGATTTATGTCTTTCTACATGGCTTGATATGTCCGTTATTATATGGATTTATGCTTCATGAATTAGATTGCGAGATATGCTTATGATTTCATGTTTCATGCATCACAAGGCTAATTGAAAAGTTTTAAATCTCAAATGATTTAAAATTAATCAATCTTAAAGCCAAAAATAAAATGGTGTGAGTAGTACAAGTATAAAAACTAGCAAATTTTTTCTTCTCACTCATCCGAACAACCATTTCTTTTCTCTCATTTATTGAATTCTCTCGGAACATATTCCTGATAACTGGATTTTCAATCTGAAAAACCGGATTAACTTAGGTTGCTCTTGGGACAACTTTCGGATGCCCGGATTTTTCATCCGGAAAATCGGATTTGCTAAACACTCTTTCTGCCTCAAACCGGTCTACCGGTTGGACTAATCCGGCTAACCGTTTTCGCGAGCATGCTTACTGGAACAAACCGGTTTTTCGGTTCAGGACAACCGGTAAACCGTTTGTTATTTCTCTACTTATTGGATCAAACCGGCATGCCGGTTCTTATCATCCGGATAACCGGATTTGCTTGTGCACTCTGCTGAACCGAAACCGGTCCATCGGTTATATGCATCCGAAAAACCGGTTGCGTTTTGCATCGTTTCTGGTCAAAACTGACTAGCCGGTTAGTGACAACCGGCAAGCCGATTTCGCAACATATATAATATGTTAATCTCCCTCTCACTTTCGGCTATCCGGTTCACTCTCTCTCTAAAAACCGATTCTCATCTCTCTCTTTTCTCATCAAAATCCACCATTTCAACCTTGTTTTGATGCAAATCAATCCATTAATCCTTATCTCCAAGTGCTATTTTGTCTAAAATCACTCTCAAAACCCGTTTGCAACATCTCAATCTTTAGATCCTAATCTAAACCTAGGGTTTTACCTCACGTTTCTCTCTCTCTACATTTCTTCTCTTCAAGCTGTTTCTTGATCAAATTGCTTCACAAAACTTGTTTCAATCCTTCTCATCATCATTCTCCTCATAGTATTTAACCTCAAATTGGCCATATTTTCATGTCTAGCTCTCGACCGGTTCGAAGAAAGGGCAAGGAGCCGGTTCAACAAACCGACCGGCCACATGAAGCAAGGAGTACTACCAATCTATCTCTTTTCGAGTCCACACACTTTCAGAATCAAAAACATCTTGCCAAACGTTTTCGTCAACAATTCATGACTCGTGAGGTACTCCCAAGCTTTTTTTTTTATACCGAATAGTTTATATCATGTCTTTATTCGTAATAAATCCTTGGTGCAATTGTTGGAAGATGTTGGTTGGTTTAATGCTGTTGTTGTTGAGGAGAGTGTTTATCCCAACTTGGTGAAAGTATTTTACTCGAATATGGATTGTTCTGCGGAGAAAGAAAATCGAGTAATCACCACAGTTGGAGGAGTTTCGATTGAATTTGATGTATCAGACTTGAACTCTATTCTAGGATCTTCCCATGATGGCCTGCGTTTTTTTTCTCGTAGGAAAGCCCCTGATATTCATGACTTTGTTTATATTAATGCTGTTAAGAACATTTGTCGTCGTGTTGATCTTTCCGATGAAGATTGTACTGTTCATTTTCGTGCTCAATGTCTTTGTCTTCAAACCTGGATTTTACTCCGCTTTATTCAGGGTATTATCCTTCCTAGGTCCGGCCATTTGGAGGTCTCTAATATGGATGTTGTCCTGCTTGATTGTATTCTTCGACAACGTCCAGTCAACTTAGGATATCTCATTATCCGAAACATGCTCAGCATTCCTAAACTGATTACCCGTTCACTTCCTTATGGTTCTTTCATTACCCGAATTCTAAAATTTTTCAAAGTATCTACTAAAGAACCTTCGTGTCGACCTTCTAAGAGTATCGGGGAAGACCCTATTCTCAACTTAGGCTTTGCTTGGCAAAATGGGACTTGGGTCAAATACTCGGAGAACAAGTTTACTTTTCTGGCTCCAAGTGACGATCGATCACTTAATGATGTGGTTCCAGCCGATCAGCTACCCACTTTCTCACTCTCTTTTCGAGGGCAGCGCAGACGTCGAGATCCAACTGTGATTGCTCCAGCTCCTGGTGTCTCTGCATCCGCTTCCTCACCTCCACAGCCTCCTCCCTCTACAGAGGTTACTCTTCAGCAGCTTATGGATGAGGTGCAGACACTCTCAGTGCGGCAGACTGAGTTTCAGCAGCAGCAGCAGCAGCTCATTCATGGACAACAGCAGCTTCTTCATGGACAGCACCTTGTCTTTGAGCATTTCGGACTTACATATCCCTATCCAGCTCCATCACCACCATCTTCACCACCTCCCTAGTTTTCTTATGCTTGTACTTAGACACACCTACATTTTGTTTATTGCATCATGTACTTGCTTTTGGATGATTATTATGCTTTTTGGAAAATATGTATTCGTTTTGGATGATATGTATTTGTTTTTGAATGATATGAATTTGGTTTGATTGTTTGTTATGGTTTTATGGCTTTCCTTGTTCTTATGGTTAGTTTGTTGGTCTAATGTGCTTATTCTGTGATGATTGATGATTGAAAGGGGGAGTTCTCACTTCTCTTTTTTCTTTTTGATGATGAAGGGAAAGAATTATTTAATTTGTGTTATAAAATGTGTTTTAAAAATTATTTAATTTGTGTTATAAAAAGTGTTTTAAAAATATGTATGTATGCAGGGGGAGTTTGTTTCAAATAAATTTTTTCTTGAACCTTGCATTGATTTAGGGGGAGCTTTTTATAACTAGATTAAATTTTTGTAATGTGTTTTATCATCATCAAAAAGGGGGAGATTGTTAACTTATTTAAGCTATACATATTGATTTTGATGATAACAAACCACATATATATTTTAATTAAACAAAGATTTAAAAATTGTGTTTATAATAAGAAAATAAGGTTTTAAAATCAAAGTGTCTTGAACTAAAATGAATATGTTTTAAAACCTTTAATATTGTTTTCTTTTAATTTTCGGATTTGGACCTATATGAAAAAAATTTAACTATTTTGGGTCATTGTACAATTTCACAAAATTTGGGAAAAATCATAAATTTTAAAAAGTTTTGGGATTAACAAAGTAATATTTATAAATTTTGAAATTGGACTTATTTGCAAAATTTCATAACGTTCTGGGCCATAATATAATTTTATAAAGTTTTGAGGTCAAACTATAAAATTAAAAACTATTTCACTGTAGCCGTCACTGTAGCAACCGGCTAACCGGATAAGGAAATCCAGCAAGCCGGATTCGGGGCAGAATTCATGCAAAACACAAGCGGCTATCCGGATGTGAAATCCGGCAAATCGGATTCGAGGCAGAATGCAACCAAAACACAAGCGGCTAACCGGATTCGACAAATAGCAAACCAGATGTTCAAAATTTCAAATTTGTGTTTGTAACGGTAACATCAAGCGGCTAACCGGATTCCATATTCGGCAATCCGATTTCGGCCAAAAATGAACATAACGGCTAGTTTTTGAGTTCTAACTATAAAAACTCAAATTCAACTCATTTTGAAGCTCTCCAACAAGCAAAAAACAAAAAGCACATGTGATATCTTGAGTCTTCAAAATTTCCAAACTACAAACATTGAATCATTTCTTGTTCTTCATTTTTGTATGTCTACTCATTGAGTGAGTTTCATTGTACTCTTCATTTATGTATCTCATTTGTGAGAGTTTGAGTGTGTGAGACACTTGAGTGAAGAGATTGAGAGATATCTCTTTATTGTAAAGGTTTATTGACACCTTGTAGTCAATTGTAATCGGTTGAAGCCTTGGAAGGGCTTGGATAGTGAAATCCTCAAGCTTGGATAGCTTGGAGGCGTGGACATAGGCGGAGATTGCCGAACCACGTAAAACTCGTGTGTTTGTTTTTCTTCTCCCTTGCTCTTTAATTATTGTGCTTTTATTGAATTTATCATTTTCAAATTTTATTAAGATATTAGATTGCTTGTTTTGTGGATTTGTTAGAATAGTTTTTAAATTTCCAATTCACCCCCCCTTGGGTTGCACATTTATATTTCATAAGCTAGACTAATTCGTTGGGTTTTACTTTTGTAGGAATTCGACTTGGAATTTAAAGATAAGAAAGACACAGAAAATGTTTTGGCAGACCATCTCTCTCGTCTCTATTTTGACATAATTACAGAGCCATTAATATTCAATGAGTTATTTCCAGATGAACAATTAATGAATGTGGAAGTATTACCTTAGTATGCTAATATAGTTAATTATCTTGTTACAGGTCAACTTCCAGAGTATTGGATCAAGCAAAACAAAACTAAATTCTTTGTAGTAATAGAGAATTTCTTTTGGGATGACTTGGATGACTTGTATTTGTTCAAGTATTGTGCATATTAAATTGTTAGACGATGTGTCCCAGAAAAAGAAATTTAGAATATTCTTTTATTCTGCCATGAATAAGCTTGTGGAGGTCATTTTAGTGCTAAGAAAACTACTACTAAAGTTTTATAATGTGGTTTCTATTGGCCAATTATATTTCGAGACGCTTACATTTTTTGTCCTTCATGTGATAGGTGTCAACGAATGGGGAGCATTACACAAAGGAATATGATGCCACTAAATCCAATTTTAGTGGTTGAGATTTTTTACGCATGGGGTATCGACTTCATAGGACCCTTTCTCTTTTCTTTTGGCTATCAATACATATTGGTTGCTGTTGACTACGTATCGAAATGGGTAGAAGTAATTCCATGCAGAACCAATGATCACAAGGTGGTGATAGGATTTTTGAAAAGTAACATTATTTCGCATTTTGGATTCACTCGAGCAATAATCAGTGATGGTGGTGCCCGCTTTTGTAACAAAGCATTCAAAGCTTTTTTAATAAAGTATTCAATCCCTCATAAAGTAGCGATCCTATATCATCCGCATACCAATGGTCAAGTTGAGATCTCCAATCGAGAAATAAAGCACATATTAGAAAAGACGGTGAAGCCAGACAGAAAAGATTGGTCATTAAGACTTGATGATGCATCATGGCATAGAGAACGGCTTTCAAGACCCCGATTGGGATGTCACCCTACAAGCTAGTGTATGGAAAAGCTTGCCACCTACCTGTAGAACTCGAGCATCGTGCATATTGGACCATCAAGTAATTCAACTTTGACATTCAGGAAGCCAGCTTAGAAAGAAGATTACAGATGGCATAACTTAAAGAAATTTGCAATGATGCATATGAAAATGTCAAGATTTACAAGCAACGAATGAAAGTCTTTCATGACAAGCAAATTATGAGAAAATCGTTCACTCCAGGTCAAAAAGTGCTTTTATTGAATTCTCATTTGCACCTATTCTCAAGTAAGTTATGTTCTCGATGGTCTGGTACCTTTATTGTTCATACTGTTTTTCGACATGGGGCAATTGAAATTAAGGACCCAAAGAACGGTGTCACGTTTAAAGTTAATGGTCAAAGATTAAAGCCATATCTAGAGTACCAACTATTGTGCAAATTTTATTGAACCCGCAAGCGCACGAATATATTGTAGAATAGATTAATGGTGACGAGTGTCGATCCCACGAGGAGATAGATTTTAATTGTTTGTAGAATTAATTTTGTAAATGGGTGGTTGGATTTGTGCTAAAAATGATTTGGATTATCCTAAAAATTAGAATTAAAACGGTGAGAATAAATTCTAAAATTGAAATTGAAATGACGAGAATAAATTCTAAAATTGGAATTGAAATGATGTAATTAGGTATCTGGATCCGTATCAACATGTATCATGGACTAAATAATCCTTATTAATGCCATTTAAATCATGAGGGGGGAATCCACACCTCATGAACCACGCTCTAATCAATATGGCGCTAAGGGCTTATCGTGCCAAATAATAATAACCTTGTATTAGGGGGCCGGTGAAACCAAGGCGGTACTAGGCAAGATTAGTATTATTTGTCGACGAGAAGTCAAAACATCCACAAAAATTAGAGGGAAAGAGAAAGTAAATTCACTAAATAAAGCTCATGACACTTGTTGAGACTTCACCTTCAGCCCAAGCTTGAAAAAAAATTAGCTACTCATAATTGAACTAGGGGCAAAATGAAAATTTATTAAAATAAGTAGAAAATACAAGATGGAGAAGGAATTACAGAAAATGGATCTCAAAAATGGATTCAGAGAGATCAAATTAGGGGGGGAGGTCCTCTTTTTATAGATGTATGTAGTAAATCATGGCCATCGGATTAAAAATAGTTTGGACGCTTAGGATTGCGTCGCGTCATCAGCCAATAGTACGCGGTTTGACCACACGGATGAACAGTAACATAGTCTGACTTGGGTTGAACAGTGACACGATTTGGTTGAAAATAATCCTGTGTGATGCATGTACTGTACGCGAGATTTTTGGTCCATTGATATGATGCTATGTCACCATCAACAGTACATAAGAATTTTAGTCCAACAAGATCGTGACACCTCATCAGTCAATGCCACATCATCGGTCCATGCCACATCATCGATCCGTCTATGTGAACAATGTCGTGAACAGTAACTTAAACTGTACCGTACACGTAAATAGTACCGTACATGTGAACAATACCATTTTTCCTTTCATGCTCTCCTAAGGTTTTTTATCGTCCTGAGTTTAAAAGTGACGTTTGTTTTGCTATTTAATCTCTTGTTTGTTTTGAAATGACCATGGTGTTCCTAAAATACATAAAATATTTAATTAAAATAAAACACACATAATTAAATTACAAGAAGCTTAAATACATAAAAGTAAGGGTTGTTTGTAAGACGTGAAATGTAAATGACGATTTTCTCCGTTATAAATATGTATTTTCTAATACTCAATACACCCTCCAATTAGTGTATTGCTAGTCCTTAGTAAATAAAGGAAAACAAAATTGAAATCCAAAATGATTTTTTTTAAACACTCGTGTTTATTTAATCAGAATAATGATAACAATCAAATAAAAGTATAAGCATTATCTTTAGTCTAAAGAAATATCACACCCACATCAACCGTCCACATGAATCAGCCCAGTAGACTTTATCTTAGCTACTTTTAAGAATGACATGTCAAACCCCAAAATCTCACTGGAAGTAATGACACTCTCACAAAGAAATTAAACCCAATGAATGGTAATTGAGAGAAAATAATAAAAAAAATGATATCACATGCTCTCACTAATATGAAAAAAATATGCCCTCAGTTTACAAATTATACAATCTCAAGTCAAATAAAAATGCTAGTCAACCCCATTTATTTATTATTATTATTTAAAATTTTTTGTATATACCACTACTTCTTTTTAGCTCATATAATTAGCTTCTACTTCAGATTATAGTTCTCTAAAATCAAAGACTTTTATTAGGACATAATGTAGGCTAGGGACATGGTTAACAAATAAGTGAAATAAGAATAAAATTATGTTTGAGAAAAATGCAGAGAAATTTTTTTTTGGAAGTTGCAAGGTGGATTTCACCTATTATTGTTTTTTTATTTTTTTAAACAATATTTTTTTTAGCATAACTTCACGATACAAAATATTTATTTACATTTTTCTCAAACATAAATAGGTGATGGAACTTATAAGATATTGGGTAATACTCCAAATCGGAGTGGGTCAAGATAATAAGTTTGACAAAGAAAAGTTTTTTTTTTTAAGGCTTAAAAGGGTTAACTATGGATATTTGATAAAAGGGATGGCTAGAAGGGTTCAAACGGATCAAAGATGACCTTTCCATCGTCTTTTAGGGCTCTAAATAACTTTCCATATCTACTAGTTAGACGGGCCTCCAAATGTAGCAATACACATTTTTTTCTTCTTTTTTTTTAATGGTTAACTTAGAAGAAATCTAGAGATCGTGTATACAATAATAAACTGTTAAGTTGTATAATGAATGGGCAAAAAGGTTACTCTCCAAGAAAAATGATAGGCTAAAACATTCACTTGATATTTATTATGACATGTTCATTCCTTTAAGCAACTCATATTTGTCTCCGACATCAATATGTAGAGTAGCAAACATAATGTAATATCACTGAAGACAAATACCAAAATTTGAAATTAATTATGTCATTCAATATTAAAACAAATCACACAATTTTTTTTAAACAACATCCTACCTTCCAACATATTCTAAACATTAAAGGAAAATATGCATGCAGAAATGTGAAAATGATGTAGAAAAACTAATTAGAAAATTATAGAAAACAATTTTTTTTTTAACTTAAGAAGATGCGTTTCTAGAGGCACTACATTCCATATTCAATTATCTTCGACTAAAAAAATTTTAAAAATGTATATTTATAAAGGAGAAATTAAAAAGAAGAAGAAAAATGAACATCAAAACACAATAAAGAAAACAATGTCTGAAATTTTTTTTAAATGATAAAGATGCGTTTCTAGAGTCAATACACTCCATATTCAGCCATCTTCAACATAAAAAGTTAGCAACAGTTAGTTTCTACAACAAAAAATTAGTAAAAACTTAACCAAGATTTCACAATTGTCGACTATTCCCTCCCCCCAACCAGAACGAAACATTATCCTCAATGTTTAAAAAAATAAATAGAATTTAGAAGACATCACCTGGGTGGTGCAACACAGAAGAAATATTTACAGACAGAGAGTTAAATCTAATTTGTACTTCTTACTACGGCTACTGTTACCATCATTATTTGGATGAGTCAACTCAAAGGTCCAGGGGTCTGGTTCCGGTCGATAAGCTTGTAACGTATCAATTAGCTCATTAGCAGTGTGAACACAAATAAAAAACTTTTTGGCATTGGAATGAACGAAATAGTTTTTTATTGTATGGTTAAGAATTGTGATAAAGCGATCATAAAAATTATTGACATTTAACAAACTGATGGGTTTCTAGTGAACGTGCAGATGGGCCCAAGATTTTAGTGTGATAAGTGTTTCTAGTGTTGCAAGATCTCTTGGAAAGAAAATAAAAGCATCAGCATGATTAAGTATTTTAGTTATTCTTTCTTGCATACCTAAGACGATTAACTCTTCTCTAGTCGGTGAGTCAGACAAACTGCCCAAAGGTTTTAGGACTCTTGGGATGATGCCTAACACTTGGGTTCCTCTAACAAAAGCAGCTTCTGAAACCAATTTTGATAGCCCTCAGTTACCTCCTCTATACACCAAGTGTAATTGTCTCTCTGCTATGCTTCGACCAAGATTTATGGCTGCATCAAGGAACTCTTTATGTTTGCCGTAGGTAAATCCAGAAAGCACACAAATATTTTTGAATTGTCTATTGGGAGTAGTTGCCATTGGAATATTTCTAAAAAAAATTTGTGAGTGCTTAACAAAAAGTTATATTTAACAATCTTAATGACGGTGGGTCACAACTGTGTATGAGGTAACATGTCAGTGTCAAATAACGTGTAAAGCACATGGATCGCTAGTAAAAAAGGAAATAGTAAAAAAGAAAAAGTAAACAATAATAAAATGAAATTATTAAAGACAATAATGCAAATAATAAAACAACAGTGAAATAAAATAACAGTGAAGTAAAAAGGATATGTACAAGTTGTTGCGACTGTGGCTCACATCTTCCTCTGGTTTTATGTCTAGAAAAGGCTTGAATGCCCTCTATGAGTCGAGGATAGGCTTCCTATCCAGTTTTCTTATAAATTGGCAAACAGGGTCGTTTATAGTCAGATTCCTGAGACTATATCGTGCATGCTCTTTCTAGAATAATGGCCATAATTGGAGAATCGCTCCTTGCACATATCCACTGAGATGCGTTTCAAGAGATAGGAGGATATCATCCAATGACTCCTTATTCAAGCCATCCCTAATGAATTGAATCTTATCTTCCCTGTTATCAGACATCATTCCTATAGAACATGGGTTTTTATCGCAACTCATTCTGGCACACTTATGACAAGCAACATATATTCTTCGAGCTTGTCGTTTTCTGGCATAATTTCCTTTACCATAACCAGGCATGTATACAATGAATTTTAGAGGTAACTCACATGCCAATCTTACTTTAGCCTCGATTAACTAACGGATGTCAGCAGGTATGTTATTCCTCATGAGCAATCGCATGCATTCGGATCGGGCTTTATAGATTGTAGGGAGGGTATTCTAAGGAAGTGAAGGGAATCGCTTGTGAAGCTTTGCTAGAATCTCATTTCTGTCCATACTTTGCCTTAGAATATCAGTTGTTATAGAAAAACTGAAGTAACCGACTTGATTGTCACGGAGTACCGTTATTCGCCACTTCCCCGGGGTAACAAACTAAAGCACACAAACATAAAAACAAATTAAAACACAGAAAGAAAATTAAAATTGTCCTCTTATTGAATTTACCTCAAGCTCCAACTGGATGTTGTAAACACTTCTTTCAATGTCTCTGAGTTGGCTTTCTAAACCCTCAACATAGGATACTAACTCTTTTGGTTGCAGAACCCAAATACAATGTGTTTTACGAAATTGAATCTGCCTTTTGAGATAAGTTTTGACACGTTGAAGTGGTTTAAGAATGTTCAGGAGGAATGGTCTAAGTACGATACTCGTGATTAATAATGATAAGAGAAAACTTAATGGTAAAACAAACACACTTATGGAAAAATAATTTTAATTAGCAAAAGAATAATAAAAAGAAAGAAAGAAAAATCAAACCACTGAAAAGAAAAAAATCAATTCAAATCTAGTGGGTCACTCAAATTTATTTCGGTGTCTTCTCTATGTGGTTGATACTCTAGTTATGACTTTAATCTTTGACCATTAACTTTAAATGTGACAACATTCTTTGGGTCTTTAATTTCAATTGCCCCATGTGGAAAAACAGTAAGTACAATAAATGGGCCAGACCATCGAGATCGTAACTTACCTGTGAGTAGGTGCAATCGAGAATTGAATAAAAGCACTTTCTGACCTAGAGTGAAAGATTTTCTCATAATTTGCTTGTCGTGGAAGACTTTCATTCGTTGCCTGTAAATCTTGGCATTTTTGTATGCATCATTGCGAATTTCTTCAAATTCTACCAATTGTAATTTTCTTTCTGAGCTGGCTTGTTGCATGTCAAAGTTGAATTTCTTGATGGCCCAATATGCACGATGCTCGAGTTCCACAAATAGTTGGCAAGCTTTTTCATACACTAGCCTGTAGGGTGACATCCCAATTGGGGTTTTGAAAGCCGTTCTATATGCCCATAATGCATCATCCAGTCTTAATGACCAATCTTTTTTGTCTGACCTCACCGTCTTTTCTAAAATGTGGTTTATTTCTCGATTGAAGATCTCAACTTGGGAACTGGTTTGTAGATGATATGGGGTCGCCACTTCGTGAGTGATGGAATACTTTGTCAAAAGAGCTTTGAATGCTTTGTTACAAAAGTGGGCACCACAATCACTGATTATTGCTCAAGGGAATCCAAAGCACGAAACAATGCTGCTTTTCAAAAATCCTATCACCACCTTGTGATTATTGGTTCTGCATAGAATTGCTTTTACCCATTTCGATACATAGTCAACAACAACCAATATGTATTGATGGCCAAAAGAAGGGGGAAAGGGTCCCATGAAGTCGATACCCATACATAAAAAATCTCAACCACTAAAATTGGATTTAGTGGCATCATATTCCTTCGCATAATGCTCCCCATTCGTTGGCACCTATTACATGAAGAACAAAAATTGTAAGCGTTTCAAAATATTGTTGGCCAATAGAAACCACATTGTAAAACTTTAGTTGCTATTTTCTTAGCACTGAAATGGCCTCCACAAGCTTGTTCATGGCAGAAATGAAATAATATTCTGAATTTCACTTTTTGGGGCACATCGTCTAATAAATTGATCTACACAATACTTGAACAAATATGGGTTATCCCAAAAGAAATTCTTTATTTCCGCAAAGAATTTGGTCTTGTCTTGCTTGGTCCAATGCTCTGGAAGTTTACCTATAACAAGATAATTGACTATATCAGCATACCAAGGTAATACTTCCACACTCATTAATTATTCATCTAGAAATGACTCATTTAATGGTAATGGTTCTGTAATTGTGTCAAAATAGAGACGAGGGATATAATCCACCACAACATTCTCTATGCCTTTCTTATCTTTAAATTCCAAGTCAAATTCCTACAAAAGTAACACTCAACGAATTAGTTTAGCTTTTGCATCTTTCTTTGTGAGAAGATATTTAAGAGCAACATGATCTGTGAATATAATTATTTTACAACCAATGAGATAAAATTGAAATTTTTCCAATACCAATACCACTGCTAGTAATTCTTTCTCAGTAGTTGAATAGTTCTATTTTGCATTACTCAATGTCATACTAGCATAGTAAATAACGTGGGGAATTCGATCAACTCTTTGTCCTAATACTGCTCCAACTGCATAATCAGATGCATCACACATGAGTTCAAATGGTAAGATCCAGTTTGGGGGTTAAATGATGGGTGATGATATCAACAATTGCTTTAATTTTTCAAAAGCCACAAGAGATGAATCGTTAAAGATAAAGGGTAAATCCTTAGCAAGTAAATTGCATAAGGGTCTAGAAACTTTGATGACACGACTTAAAAGTATTTGATTTACTCTCAAGTATAAGAGTGCCTAGTTATAATATATCTCTGTGAGTCCGAGGTCGATCCACACAGAAAAGATTTAATTTGTTTATTTTATTTTATCTAAAATTTAAAAATAAAACTTAAACATAAACAACTTAATTTAAATAAAACTATGAAATTGAATTAGTTAGGGTTGTGGATTCACTCTCAGTAGTAAATAAAACTTAATAATTTCTTTTTGCCATTTTTAGATTTATTGCCCAAAAGATTAATTATATAAATTATATTATTTTCCCTTTAATTTTATGATGGATTGAGTATTTATTGTGTCAAAATTTAATTTGTCTACAATAAGTCAAAATACTATTTTTAGCACACCTTATATTTAGATAAAAAGAATTTATTGTGCCAAACTCCCTTGATTGTCTACAATAAATCAAAATCTCATAATATAAAATATGTATAAAATTAAATAGAAAATAATTTATTTTATAAAAATAAAAATAGAATTTCATTAAATCATATTTATTTCATACGAGTTTCACCTTCCCCTAACTATTAATATTTAGCCAAACATTTTTTTATAAAGGAAATTACTAAAATTGAAAAACACATAATTAAAAATGGAATTTGAAAATTGAAATAAAACTAATTTTATTGATTGAAAATAAATTATAAAGAGAGATGAGAAGAAGAATTTGGGGGAAAAGAAGAGAAGGGAAGATGTGGAGAGGTGTGTTCACCCCCCTCTATTTATACTAATATATGGTAATTCCACACCACACAAATAAAAAAAAAATCTAATTATATCTTAACCTTATATTTATCCCACTAATAATCCCACTAATAAACATAAACCTAACTTATCCACTCAAGTATATCCAACACATTCCACTAACAATTACCATATCTAATATGATAAAAACTTATAATTTTACAATTACCACATTTGCCATGGTAAAAACATAAAAAAATATAATAAAATCTTGGATCTTCCTCGACAATGACATAATTTCTTGGACTTTCGGAATCCAAAATTGACATCCATGCATTTGCTCGGAGCCTCAAATTGCATGAAATTATTATTTTAGCTAATAAACACACAAAAATACACAAAATCAAAATAATATTTTTATCCCTTAATAAACATTCAATTTTTAACACAAATCACACCCCCAACTAGCTTATTGCTAGCCCCTAGCAATTAAAGCGTTATATTAACTTAGGATTTACAAAATTCACATGCAAGTTAATAGTTGTTCATCTATCCTCTAAATTGCCAAATAATTACACTTTCTAATTTTTTTTTAACTTTTGGTCATCCACTCATTATCGAGAATATAATAAACCTTCTTTTGTGCTCAAGTAATTAACACAATACTTATGGGGTTTTATTAAAAGAAAACAACATTTTCATTCTAAAACTCATTAGAGATTATATCTTCAGGCAGTAGATTATTCAAGCTTTTTTTTTAACCCATGTAGCAAGCTCTAGGCCAGTGACTCCCAGATTAGTTGACCTTAGGGCACTAGGTGTTGAAACACCCCTACAGACTTAATTACTCGGGTTCTTGATATAACAAAATTAAATTCATTCAATTCTTTTCTTTTTTTATTTTATTTGCAATATACAGTTTCTACCACCTTAGATATTATTCCTAATAAATCAAAAGAACTAAATGCTGCAAAAATATTAACTTGCAACCCACTAGTATGTGTCATAGTGTGTGTGTGAAGAATGATTTAATAATACCTGTTGAATGAGTAAACAACGAAATAACTTTATAACTAAATGGAGGAGAGTTCACAAATTTGAGTAATTCAAAGAAAAGGGAACAAAAAAAACTTATTATGAATTTTAAAATCAAAATATAATATAACAAGACTATTAGGATGCGTCTCAAAAGTTGTGACTCTTTACACAACCATCTTAGACAAAAAAAGAATTATTTTTTTGGGTTTTTTTCTAAAAAAACAAAATTAAAACACCTATTTACAATTTATGTCAATTTTCCCCTCCCCCCAACCTAATTTAAACATTATATACATGCAAAAAGATGAAAAAGATAAAGGAAACATAAATAATAAAAGAAAAAATAAGAAAGATCACACCTGAACAACCCGCTGAAAATGCGTTTCTAGAGTCCCTACACCCTATATTCTACCATCTTCGACAAAAGCATTACTAGGATTTGCTATATTCCACATCTGTCAACTATTCCCTCCCCCCAACCTAAACAAGACATTGTCCTCAATGGCTTAAAGGAAAGAAGTAGAGTTTAGAAGACACAACCTCATAGCTTCAAGAAGATTGTTACAACCGAATAGTTAAATCCAATTTATACTTCTTACTAGGGATAGCGTTACCATTATTAGTCAACCATTCCAAGGCCAAGGTCTTAGGATCTGGCTCTGGTTTGTAAGCTTGTAAAAGATCAAGTAACTCATTAGCAGTAGAAGCACAAGCAAAAAGATTTTTCACAGAGATTGAAATAAAATGATTCTTAATTGCATGGTTAATGAATGTGAACCCATCAAAAAAATTATTAACATTTAGTAAACCGATGGGCTTTTGATGGATGTTTAAATGAGCCCAAGATGCAATTGTAATCAATGCCTTTAAAGTTACAAGATCTCCTGGCAAGAAAATGAAAGCATCAGCATGATTTAACATCTCAGTTATTCGCTGTTGCATACTTGAGACAACTAACTCTTCTCCAATTGGTACATTAAACCTGCATCCTAGAGGTTTTAAGGCTTGTGGAATGATACCTAGTGAAGGACAACAATTGTCCATGAGATTCCTAATAACGCAACTTTTGTGCAGTAAAATTAAAACAGATGGCGGAAGCTCTAGAAATCTTGGATTGACTTTATTCAAAAATGAAAAATCAAGAGGAAAGATTGAAGTTTAATTACCTTACTTACAGTTTCAAAAACGACTTTGTGAAGTAGGAGAAAACGACTAAAAACAACAAGCTACGAATACTGTCCAGAAAATAGAGCCCTGCATGAACAACTTCTATTTTGCCATGATTTGAGATTCTTTAAGCACCCGAATTGTGATGCCTCTACTCAGTCTACACTTAGGTTCTAGGAGTTCATAGGATTTGGAATCTCGAAATTTCATTTAGAAATGAGAGAGATAATGAAGAAATATGAATGCTAGTTCATGATGATTCATTCCACCAAATAAAGCTACCATTATCTCTAATAATGGCACCAAACATTATCATGTGCTAGACCCACCCACTTAGCCATTATTTATTGAAAGTGATCTTATCACTTCAATAAATTATTTAATCAAATAAATAAATAGCTAAATTTATTAATTTTCAGAATTAATTAATTAATTCCATTTTGATCAAATCAAATGGTTAAATGTAGGCTTCTCTTGTGACATGTTATAATGTTTTCACTTAATCCATATTAGATCCAATAAAAGCCCAAATTCTAAACCCAAGATTGGTCTAGAAGTCCATAATCATATATAAACCCGAACAAGTCCAAAATGGTCATTTTATGTGCTCGATATTACATAATGTTTAATTAAGGATTTATGAAATTTATTTTGTTCCTTAAACCTTTTATGGAACATCTAAATTTCTATCTTAAATCATATTTAAGATTATATATATATATATATATATATATATATATATATATATATATATATATATATATATATATATTCATTCTCAACGAATTATAATATAAATATTGATTTTCCTAAAAAGAGGAAATTTTACTTCTCATTTTCTAGTAATTCTTTTTTCATTTCTATATTGTGTGTGACCTTTTAGGTTCTTAGTTATAAGGTAGTAGAACTATTTTAATGATAACTCTTTATTCATTAAATGATGCTAAACTATTCAGTCATCAATTAGAACCTTTCTAATGATCTTAAGATGCATTGGTAATACGCTTTACCAATATTGATCTTAAGGATTCCACAAGTCATGAGTCACACCTAGCAGTATATCACAACTATCCAAATAACAAGAATTGTTGGATCTATATAACCTATTCCATTGTATCTCTATGTCTTGGTCTCTTCATCATCCATGTCCAGAGAAAAGTACGGCTTATGGTTTATTATGTTAAGCAGTTATGCTTTATCTCAAAATAAATCTAAATAAACTTGGCATGAAAACATAATTTGAACTCCTTCAAATATATTTCACCTTGGCCAAGGATTTCTCATACCAATTCATAATATCTCATAGGGAGATCCTTTTGTATATTATAAAGTGATGAATTCCATATTGGCCATACACTTGTCTTTATACATAGCCAACCATCACAGCTATTGCTAGATCTCTTCCGTGATTAGGAATCAATCATTATGCATTCACATATCAGAGATGTCTATATATAAGACATCTATTATGCTTTAGGTATAAAGACCATTACTAAACATAGTGTCTGTTACAATGTATAATAAGCCATTAACACTCAAAACCATATGGCTTACTATATTTGGTCAAGTTTGGTAAACTTGTTCTTTTAACAAGTACCTATGTGTTTGACTTGACATCTCATGTCAATGATATGAAACTCACCATCCATTTTAGTATCACATACCATAAGGAGTCATAACATATACTAGTGTTTATAGGAATTTATAATGTCCAATCATAAATCCACCACTAGGAACTATTTTAGAAGTATAGTACAAAGGATTCACGTTTCATATTCTCGACAAACTTGAGAATATGTTCCTTAACTATTTTACTTCTTGGACTATATTTAATAAATTAATATATGAATATTAATAACTTTTCATTTTATAAATATCAACATGTTATTCAAATACAATCATTCCCTAAACAATCAAATCACCATTCGATTGGCCTTTAGGGCATATTACTACCAATCTCCCACTTGCACTAAAGCCAATCGCTATAGTATCTCATACCCATCTTCTCAAGATGACGATCTAACTGCTGTTGAGTAAGTGCTTTAGTCAGAGGATCCGCAGTGTTATTAGCGGAGGCTACTTTCTGCATAGTGATATCACTCATTCTAATGATTTCTCTAATAATGTAATATCTTCTCTCAATGTATTTGGACTTCTGGTGAGACCTTGGTTCCTTAGCTTGTGCTATAGCTCCATTGTTGTCACAATATAATGAGATTGAGAATGCAATGGTTGGAACCACTTGAAGTTGTTGAATAAACTTCCGTATCCAAACAACTTCTTTTGCTGCATCTGATGCAGCTATATATTCCGCTTTAGTGGTAGAATCTGCAGTAGTTACTTGATTAGAACTTTTCCAGGTTATTGCTCTACTATTGATAGTGAATAAAAATCCTGATGTAGATTTTCTGTCATCTACATTTGACTAGAAATCTAAATCTGTGAAGTCTTCAATTTTTAGCTCACCCTCTCTATATGTTAAGAACAAATCTTTAGTTCTTCTTAAGTACTTAAAGATATTCTTAACTGCGGTCCAATGTTCCTCACTCGGATTACTCTGGTATCTGCTAGTGACACTCACTGCATGAGCTATATCCGGTCTAGTACATAGCATAGCATATATAAGAATTCCAATTGCAGAAGCATATGGAATCTTAGTCATTCGCTCTCTCTCATCATAAGTTTTAGGACTCCTGCTTTTAGAGAGATGAATTCCATATCTGAAGGGTATGAAACCCCTTTTGGAATCCCATATAGTAAATTTCTTTAATATCTTTTCTATGTACTTAGCTTGACATAGACCTATTAATCTTCTGGATCTATCTCTATAAATCCTGATTACCAAGATATACATTGCATCTCCTAGGTCTTTCATAGAGAAGTTTTGAGAAAGCCAAATTTTCACAGAAGACATTTGTCCAATGTCATTTCCTATAAGCAATATGTCATCTACATATAGCACAAGGAAAGTTATTACACTCCCACTGACCCTTTTATAAACACATGGTTCATCATCATTCTTGATGAAACCAAATGATTTGATTGCATTATCGAATCGGATGTTCCAACTCCTGGAGGCTTGTTTTAGCCCATAAATGGACTTTCTTAGCTTGCATACTTCATGAGGATTTGTCTTAGATTCAAAACCACAAGGTTGTATCATATAGATATCTTCCTCAATGTACCCATTAAGAAATGCAGTTTTGACATCCATTTGCCAAATCTCATAGTCATAATATGCTGCTATAGCCAATAAGATTCTGATGGACTTTAACATTGCTACTGGTGAAAAGGTTCCCTCATAGTTTATTCCTTGTATTTGACAATAACCTTTAGCTACCAACCTTGCTTTATAGGTCTCTTCTTTTCCATTTAAGCCTATCTTCCTCTTGAAGATCCACTTGCATCCGATAGGTATAATACCTTCAGGTGGATCTACTAGAGTCTAGAATTGGTTGGTTCTCAAAGAGTCCATCTTTAAATCCATGGCTTCAAGCCATTTCTTAGAGTCAATATCTGATATTGCCTCTTCGTAACTAGTAGGATCATCTCTATGATCCGTATCACCCAATAAAAATATATCGTTCATCTGATGAAGTAAACCATATCTTTCTGGTGGGTGAATTATCCTACTAGATCTACGGAGCTGCTGTGTTTCTTGTATTTGTACTTGACCAGGCTCTTAATTGGATTTATCCTCATTAGAATTCTTAATAAATTCTAATTTTCTTCCTTGTTCACCTTCTTGAATAACTCTTTTTCAAGAAATATGGCATTTCTACTGACCAATACCCTTTGGTCATATTGGATATAAAAGTAATAACCCAAAGTTTCCTTTGGGTATCCAATGAATCTCCGACTATCTGCTTTAACTTCAAGTTTCTCACTCTTGAGTCTCTTGATAAAAGTAGGACATCCCAAATCTTAAGATGATTTAGGCTTAGTTGTTTACCATACCATATCTCATATGGTATTTTAGGTACAGACGTGGAAGGTACTCTGTTTAGTACATATGTTGCAGTAAGGAGAGCATATCCCCAAAGAGAAATTGGCAAGTCTATATAACTCACCATTGATCGCACTATGTCTAAAAGTGTGCGATTTCTCCTCTCGGATACTCCATTAAGCTCTGGTGTACCTGGAGGTGTCCATTGTGAAACAATACCATTTTCTGTAAGGTAAGACTAGAATTCTCCACTGAGACACCACCTCAATTTGATCGTAGGGTTTTAATAACTTTTCCAGTCTGTTTCTCTACTTCATTTCAGTATTCTTTGAACTTTTCAAAGGCTTCAGATTTATACTTCATTAAGTATACTGAACAATACCTTGAGTGATCGTCGATAAAAGTTATGAAGTAGTAATATCCACCCCTTGTCATTTCATTAAATGACCTACATACATCTGTATGTATAAGTTCAAGTAAATCAGTAGCAATTATACTTCGTCCAACGAAGGGTGCCCTGGTCATTTTTCTTTGAAGACATGATTCACAAGTTAGATAAGGTTCTAAACCAAATGGACTTATTAGTCCATCTTTAGCCAATTTTGTGACTCTATCTTCTCCAACATGACCTAGCCTTAAATGCCACTTATATTTGGGGCTTATTTCTTCTCTTTCACGTTTATGTGTTATGGTATTTACATTTACAACATGCTCATTATTTTCTTTCATGTTTAGTACATAAAGATCATTATCTAAAGTACCATGTGCAACATATTTATTCTCATGATAAATTTTACAAATTTTATTTCTAAAATAAAATTCATAATTGTCTTTGCATAAACATGAAATTGAAACTATGTTCCTTTCAGTAGAAGGAGCAAATAAACAATCATTAAAACTTATAACATACCCAGATGTCATTTTTTAAGAAAAATGTCCCTATAGCTGAGCCAACAACCATTGCTCATTTTCCCACTCTAAGAGACACTTCTCCTTATTTAAGTCTTCTACTTATTTTCAAATTCTGCATTGACATACAAATATATGTGGTTGCAGCAGAATCTAAAACCCAAGAAGTAGAATGAATAATTGAAATATTAGTTTCAATAATGAGCATACCTTCAGAAGGATTCTCTTTACGCTTGACTTTCAAGCTGTGGAGGTAAGCTTCGTAATTCCTCTTCCAATGGCCATCCTTACGGCAATGGAAACATTTTCCCTTGTCATTGGGCTTATTAGCTTTCCCCTTCTTAATCCCACCTTTAGCCTTGGGTTGAAACTTTTTCTTTTTACCCTTTTTAGTTGAGGGCTCTTGTATAGCCATAACATCTTTTGGCTTCTTTATGCAAGTTTTAGCAGTATTAAGCATCTTTAGCAGTTCAGCAAGACTACACTCTATTTTATTTATGTTAAAATTCATGATAAATTGAGAGAATGAGTCTAGCAAGGATTGTAGGATAAGATCGATAGTAGGACAACCAGGTTCTTTATATTTTAACTTATTATTAGAAGAAAAAATGATACTTACCAGTTCAGTCATGAATGCACTCTTTTTTACCTTTAATTTCCTCTTAACAGTGGATAAGTCCTTTAAAAATTTGGCATATGAAGGTACTTGCTTAATTGCATCTAACAGAGGAATGTTAACTTTCACTTGCTTAAAGATTTCATAAATTTCAGAAGAGTGGTTTGATTTCCTTGGTTTATTCAATGCATGTGGAAATGGTGGTTCAGATGGAACATTATTTATTTCTTCACTAGGTGTAAGTTTATCTAGTTCTTCCTTACCCATTGAATTATCATTTTCACAAGGTTCAGGAATAGGCCGATCAATAACCTTACCACTACGAAGAGTTATAACTGACTTAACATGGTCCATGGGTGCATTTTGAATTTTAGGATTTAGTTGTGGTTGAGCTGGAAATTTTCCTTTTTCTTGAATTGTGAGTGCAGAAGAAATTTTAGCAAGAGTATCTTTCAAATCAGAAAAAGTTTGTGCATTTTGATTGTTAATAGTATCTTACTTCCTAATGAATGAATGCATTGTATCTTCTAAATTTTTTCATGGTGGTGAAACATATAGTACATAAGGATGAATATTTTGAAATTTTTGTGGAGGTGGTGCTTGTGAAGATTGTGCATTATTATTATTATTATTCCTCCAACTAAAATTTGGATGATTTCTCCAACCAGGATTATAAGTTTGTGAATATGGGTTTGGTTTATTAAAAGTGTTGATGACATTAGCTTGATCATGCAAACATTCTTTGAGTGCAGGTAGAGTGGGACAATCTTGAGTGAAATGATCATTAGAACTACAAACATCACATGCAATTTCTTGAAGAAATTTTACTTGATCACTTTTTTTATTTTCCAAAGCTTCAACCTTCCTAACTAAGGATGCAAATTTTGCTTGTAAATCATGATCTTCCCTAAGGTTGTAGATTCCTCCACTAGATGGAGATGGTTGTGGTTTATTAGTCAATTCAAAAGTTCCAACAATATCACAATGTTGTGCATTTTCAGCTAATTGGTTAAGATAATCTAGTGCATCTTCAGGATTTTTATTTTTAAATTCACCATTACACATCATTTCTATAACTTATCTAGTTTGTAGTATTAAGCCCTCATAGAAAATAAATGATCAGTCGCCAAGTTTCAAAACCATGGTGTGGACATATGTTAAGCAATTCTTTAAGCCTATCCTAACACTTGTATAATGTTTCTCCATTTTTTGAGTAAAAGAATTTGTTCTTGCATGTTATTCCAAGTTCTTATTGATCCAGATCTAAGGTTTTGTAGCCAAGTTTTAGCTTTATCTTTTAATGAAAAGGGAAAAAGCTTTAATCTAATTATATTCATACTACAATTTTGGTCTGTGTATGAATTACAAATTTCCTCGAAATCTTTTAGATGCAAATATGGGTTTTCATATTCTAAACCATGAAATGTTAGTAAAAGTTGGATAATATCTAGTTTGAAGTTAAATTGAGATGCTTATGGAGGAAATACTATACACGACGGTGCTCCAGTTATGGTTGGATTCATGCAGTCTCTCAAAGTTCTCGGTTGATCATGTTGAGATTGGTTGTCTCATTGATTAATTAGAGGATTAAATTGCCCTAAATTATTTTCTTCTTGGATCTCGCCTATGATTGGTAGTGGTGATTGAGATTTACGAATTAACCCACCACTTGAAGTTCGAGACCAATGTCTCATATAATAATTATATCACAAAGATAACAAACAAATTAGTAATACAAAAACTAAATGAAAATTGCAAAAAAAATGAAAATTAAATATGTAAATAATATAAGTGTACAAAAGAAAATTAATAACTTAAAATTAAATAATAATTTTGGTAGTTGAACCCACCAATTAAATTAACAAAAAAAATAAAGCATAAAATAAATGCAAAAAAATTGGTGGTTGAACCCACCAATAAAAAAATAAAAATAAAAATAATGCAGAAATAAATAAATAACTGAAAAATTAAATACTGAAATAAAAAAATTAGTAGCTAATTAGTTAAGTATTAGTAGTTAGTTTTCTTGGTTCAAATTATGTCCAAATAAGTCCAAGTCTAATTATTGTGAGAAATTTCATTTAGGGATCTTATTGAAATTATTTATAATTTTATGGCCATACTGTAATATTTAGAAGTTTAAAATTGAGCCATGTGTGATGAAAAAGAAGATTCAAAAATATTTTAGGGTCAGAACATAATTATGAGAAGAATGAGTAAGAAACGAGAATTGTTAGGATGAAATTAAAATTATGAAAGATGTCGGGGTAAAAGAGAATTTAAGAAAAGGAAAAGGGTGAAAATAAAAATTTATACAAAGAGAAAAATAAAAAACGGAAAAATAAAGAAAAATAAAATATTTTCCCCGGCAATAGTGCCAAAAACTTCACACAACTTAAAAGTGTTTGATTTACTCTCAAGTATAAAAGTGCTTAGTTATAATATATCTCGATGAGTCCGATGTCGATCCATATATTTGTTTATTTTATTTTATATAAAATTTAAAAATAAAAATTAAATATAAACAACTTGATTTAAATAAAACTATGAAATTCAGTTAGTTAGGGTTGTGAATTCACTCTTAGTGGTAAATAAAACTTAATAAATTCTTTTTGTCATTTTTTAGATTTATTGCCCAAAAGATTAATTATATAAATTATTATTATTTCCCTTTAATTTTATGATGGATTAAGTATTTCTTGTGCCAAAATTTAATTTGTCTACAATAAGTTAAAATACCATTTTACCACACCTTATATTTAGATAAAAAGAATTTGTTGTGCCAAACTCCCTTGATTGTCTATAATAAATCAAAATCTCATAATATAAAATATGTATAAAATTAAATAGAAAATAATTTAATTTATAAAATTAAAAATAGAATTTCATTAAATCATATTTATTTCCTAAGAGTTTCACCTTCCCCTAACTATTAATATTTAGATAAGCATTTTTTTATAAAGGAAATTACTAAAATTGAAAAACACATAATTAAAAATGGAATTTGAAAATTGAAATAAAAATAATTTTATTGATTGAAAATAAATTACAAAGAGAGATGAGAAGAAGAATTTGGGGGAAAAGAAGAGAAGAGATGGTGTGGAGGTATGTTCACCCTCCTCTATTTATACTAATACATGGTAAATCCACACCACACAAATAAAAAAATCTAATTACATTTTAACCTTACATTTGTCCCACTAATAATCCCACTAATAAAATGTAAACCTAACTTATTCACTCAAGCATATCCAACAGATTTCACTAACAATTACCATACCTAATATGATAAAAACTTATAATTTTACAATTACCACATTTACCGTGGTAAAAACATAAAAAATTACAATAAAACTCTTGGATTCTCCTCAACAATGACATAATTTCTCAGACTTTCGGAATCCAAATTTGACATCCATGCATTTGTTTGGAGCCTCAAATTACATGAAATTATTATTTTACCTAATAAACACACAAAAATACATAAAATCAAATATTTAGAAAAATAATTAGAAATTCACAATATGTTACACAATTACAAATATAGATTACATTAATAAAACAAAATAATATTTTTGTCCCTTAATAAACATACAATTTTTCACACTAATCCAAAACGTCTATAGAAACCAGCATGCCCAAGGAAAGATCTTACTTTTCTGACTGTTTTGGGTGGAGGAAGATTAGAAATGAGATCCACATTGGCTTTGTCAACATCAATACCCTTGCTTGAAATGATGTGACCGAGAACAATACCTTGTTTTACCATAAAATGGCACTTTTCCCAATTTAAGATCAAGTTCTTTTCGATACATCTCTGCAGAACTAGTGTTAAATGATGTAAACTTTGATTAAATGAATCACCAAAGATAGAAAAGTCATCCATAAAGACCTCAAGGAATTGTTCAACTATATCAGAAAAAATGCTCAACATGCATCGTTGAAATGTAGCAGGTGCATTACATAATCCAAATGGCATCCTCCTATATGTAAAAGTGCCAAAAGGGCAAGTGAAAGAGGTATTCTCTTGATCTTTTGGTGCTATAGGAATCTGATTGTATCCTGAGTAACCATCTAGAAAGCAATAAAATTCATGGCCTGCTAATATATCAAGCATTTGATCAATAAATGGTAAAGGAAAATGGTCTTTACGTGTGACAGAATTCAACTTTCTATAATCAATGCATACACACAATCTTGTAGTCACTCTAGTGGGTATCAATTCATTATCGGCATTCATAACTACTGTTACTCCTGACTTTTTGGGGACAACTTGCACAAGACTGACCCATGAACTATTAAAAATTGGGTAAATGGTACATGCGTCTAATAGCTTAAGGACTTCTGTTCTAACAATTTCTTTCATATTAAGATTTAACCGACGTTGCATTTCCCTAGTAGATTTAGCATTTTCATCGAGGTGAATGTAATGCATGCAGTCTACTGGGTTTATACCTTTAATGTCTGCTATGGTCCATCCTAATGCTCCTTTGTGTTCTTTTAAAACATCCAATAACTTACCTTTTTGTTCGTCATTTAGGGATGATGAGATGATTACCAGTAGATTACTTTCTTCTCCCAAAAATGCATATTCCTAAGTGTTGGGCAATGGTTTGAGTTCGAGTTTCAGTGGTGATTTGGATGATGGGATGAGTTTCTTCTCTGATGGTGCTAGTTGTTCAACTCTTGACTTCCATTTATTAGTGTCCATGGATGGTGCTAAGTCAAGCAGGGCGTTGACCTCATCGACTGATCTATCAATATCAAAATTCAAACCAAAGTGAGTTAAGCATATTTGTAAAGGATAATCACTAAGGTTTGAAATAAAAGTGTCATCAACTAATGCTTCAATTAAATCCACATCAACAATTCCATCATCTGTATTGTGAGATTGTTTGGCAATGTTGAAGATGTTCAGCTCCATAATCATGTTGTCGAAGGACAACTATATATTTCCAGTCCTCCATTGAATGTGAGCATCTGTAGTTGCTAAGAAAGGTCAATTTAGAATAATGGGGATGTGCTCCCTTGAATCTTTTATTGGTTGAGTGTCAATTATAATGAAATCAACAGGAAAATAAAACTTGTCTACCTGGATAAGCACGTCCTCCACAATACCACGAGACATTTTCGTGGACTGATCGGCAAGCTGTAACACCACATGAGTTCAAATGATGAGCTCCAGTTTGGGGGCTGAATAATGGTTGCTGATGTTAATTAACTACTTTAGTTTTTCAAATGCCACAAGACATAAATCGTCAAAGATAAAAGGTACATCCTTAGCAAGTAGATTGTATTGTGCAAATTTTATTGAACTCGCAAGCGCACGAATCTATCGTAGTATAGATCAATGGTGACGAGTGTCGATCACACGAGGAAATGGATTTTAATTATATGTAGAATTAATTTTGTAAATGGGTGATTGGATTTGTGGTGGAAATGATTTGGAATATGTTAAACCTTAAATTAAAATGGCGAGAATAAATTCTAAAATTAGAATTGAAATGACAAGAATAAATTGAAGAGAATTCTATTAAAATGACATACTTTGGTATCTGGATCTGTATCAACATGCATCATGGGCTAAATATTCCTTTTTAATACCAATTAAATTATGAGGGGGGAATCCACACCTCATGAACCACGCTTTAATAAATATGATGCTAAGGGCTTATCGTGCCAAATAATAATAATCTTATACTAGGGAGCCAGTGAAACTAGGGCAGTACTAGACAAGATTATTATTATTTGTCAACGAAAAGTCAAAACATCCATAAAAGCTAGTAGGGAAGAGAAAATAAATTTACCAAATAAAGACCATGACACATGTTGGGACTTCACCTTCAACTCAAGCTTGAAAGAAAACTAGCCACTCATAATTAAACTAGGGGTAAAATGAAAATTTATTAAAATACGTAGAAAATACAAGATAGAGAAGAAATTATAGAAAATGGATCCAAAAAATGGATTCAGAGGTGCCAAATTAGGGGGGAGAGGCCCCCTTTTTATAGATACATCGAGTAAATCATGGTCATCAGATTAAAAATAGTTTGGACGCTCAGGATTGCGCCACGTCATCAGTCAGCAGTACAATCAACAGTACGCATGAACAGTAACATGATTTGACCACAGTTTGAACAGTGACACGGTTTGCACACGGTTTGAACAGTAATGAGGTTTGCACAGTAATAATCCTATGTGTTGCATGTACCGTACGTGCAGTTTTTGATCCACTAATATGCTGCCACATCACCATCAACAGTACATAAGAATTTTAGTCCAACAGGATCATGCCACCTCATCAGTCAATGCCACATCATCGGTCAATGCCACGTCATCGATCCGTCTATGTGAACAGTAATGTAGACAGTGCCATACATGTAAATAGTATCATACATGTGAACAGTGTGATTTTTCCTTTTATGCTCCTCCTAAGGTTTTCGGTCGTCCTGAGTTCAAAAATGATGTCCACTTTGCCATTTGATCTCTCGTTTATTGTGAAATAACTATGATGCCCCTAAAATATATAAAATACTTAATTAAAATAAAACACACATAATTAAATTACAAGAAACTTAAACACATAAAAGTAAGGGTTGTTAGTAAGACTTGATATGTAAAATGACGATTTTCTCCTTTATAAATATGCATTTTTTAACACTCAACACACCCCTTAACCAGCTTATTGCTAGTCCCTAGCAAATAAAGTGAAAACAAAATTCAAAAATGAATTTTTTTTAAACACGCTTGTTTATTTAATCAGACTAATGATAACAGTCAAATAAAAGTATAAGCATTATCTCAAGTCTAAAGGAAAATTACATCCATATCAACCATCCACATGCATCAGCCCAGTAGATTGTCATAACTACTTTCAAGAATGACATGTCAAACCCCAAAATCTTACTGGAAATAGTGACATTCTCACAAAGAAGTTAAACCCAATAAAAATAGTCACTCTAATGAATGGTAATTGAGAGAAAATAATGAAGAAGTGATCTTACATGCTCTCACCAAAATGAAAGAGATATGCCCTCAACTTAGAAATAATACGATCTCCAGTCTAATAAAAATGTTAGTCAACCCAATTTATTTATTTATTATGCATCACTACATCCTTTTAACCCATATAATTAGCTTCAACTTCAGACTATAGTTCCCTAAAATCAAAGACTTTTATTAGGATGTAACGTAGGCTAAGGACATGGCTAACAAAGAAGGGAAATAAGAAAAACAAAGTGTATGTTTGAGAAAAATGCAAAGGAATTTTTTTTTGGAAGTTGCAAGGTGGACTTCACCTATTATTTTTTTAAGCAACAATTTTTTTCTTTCTCTTTTTTTTGGAAACAACAAATTTTTTTTTGAACTAGGCATAACTTCACTATATAAAATATTTATTTACATTTTTCTCAAACATAAATAGGTGATGGATCTTGTAAGATATTGGGTAATACTCCAAATCGAAGTGGGCAAGATGATAAGTTGACAAAGAAAAGGTTTTTTTGAAAGGCTTAAAAGGATTAACTATGGATATTTGATAAAAGGGATGGCTAGAAAGGCTCAAATGGATCAAAGAAGGCCTTTTCATCATCTTTTAGGGCTCTAAATAATCTTCTATATCTACTAATTAGATAGGCCTCCAAATATAGCAACACACATTTTTTTCTTTTTTTAATTTTTATTTTTTTAGTGCTAACTCAAAAGAAATCTAGAGATCGTGTATACAATAATAAACTGCTAAGCTGTATAAAGAATGGGCAAAAGGGTTACTCTCCAAGAAAAATGATAGGCTCAAAAGCTCACTTGGTATTTATTATGACATGTTCATTCCTTCAAGTAACTCATATTTGTCTCCAACATCAACATGTAGAGTAGCAAACATATCGTAACATCACTTTAAACTAAAGATAATACAAATACTAGAATTTGAAATTCATCATATCATCCAATGTTAAAATAAATCACAATTTATTTTTAAACAACACCTTACCCCCCAACCTATTCTAAACGTGAAAGGAAAATATGCATGCAGATATGTGAAAATGATGCAAAAAAACTAATTAGAAAATGATAGAAAACGAAAATTATTTTTTTTTAACTTAAGAAGATGCGTTTCTAGAGGCACTACACTCTATATTTAGCCATCTTCGACTCAAAAAATTTTTTGTTTGAAAATGTATATTTATAAAGGAGAAATTAAAAAGAAAAAGAAAAATGAACATCAAAACATAATAAAGAAAAAGAAAATATCTAATTTTTAAAAAAATTTTGTTTCAAACGATGAAGACGTGTTTCTAGAGTCACTACACTCTATATTCAGCCATCTTCAACACAAAAAGTTAGTAACACTTAGTTTCTACAACAAAAAATTAGTAAAAACTTAACCAATATTCCGCAATTGTCGACTATTCCCTCCCCCCAACCAGAATGAAATATTGTCCTCAATTCTTTAAAGGGAAGAAGTAGAGTTTAGAAGACATCACATGGGTGGTGCAACACAGAAGAAAATATTTTCAGGTGAAGAGTTAAATCTAATTTGTACTTCTTACTGCGGCTATTGTTGCCGTCATCATTTGAGCGTTCCAACACAAAGCTCCAGGGGTTTGGCTCCAGTCGATAAACTTGTAACATATCAAGTAGCTCATTAGCAGTGTGAGCACAAATAAAAAGCTTTTTGGCATTGGAAAGAACGAAATAGTTTTTTTATTGCATGGTTAAGAAATGCGATAAAGCCATCATAAAAATTATTGATATTTAACAAATGGATGGGTTTCTAGTGAATGTGCAGATGGGCCCAAGATGCTAGTGTGATACGTGCCTCTAGTGTTGCAAGATCTCCTGGAAGGAAAACAAAAGCATCAGCATGATTAAGCATTTCAGTTATTCGTTCTTGCATACCTACGATGACTAACTCTTCTCCAGTCGATGAGTCAGACACACTGCCCAAAGGTTTGAAGACTCATGGAATGATACTTAACACTTGGCTTCCTCTGACAAAAGCAGCTTCTGAGACCAATTTTGATAACCCTCGGTTACCTCCTTCATACACTAAGTGTAATTTTCTCTCTGCTATGCTTCGACCAAGATCTATGGCTGCATCAACGAACTCTTTATGTTTGCTATAGGTAAATCTAGAAAGCACACAAATATTCTTAAATTGTCTATTGGGAGTAGCTGCCATTGGAATATTTCTCAAAAATAATTTGTGAGTGCTTAACAAAAAATCATATTTAAGAATCTTGGTGACAGTAGATCACAATTATGTATGAGGTGGCATGTTAGTGTCAAATAACGCGTAAAGCATATGGCTCAATAGTCAAAACGAAAACAGTAAAAGGGAAAAAAACAAACAGTAATAAAATTATTGAAGGCAATAATACAAACAATAAAACAACAGTAAGATGAAATAAAATAACAGTAAAGTAAAAGGATATTTACAGGTAGTTGCGACTGTGGCTCACATCTTCCTCTGGTTTTACGTCCAGAAACGGCTTGAACGCCCTCTATGGGTCGAGGATAGGCTTCCCATCCAGTTTTCTTATAAACTGGCAAACAAGGTTGTTTATAGTCAGATTCCCAAGACTATATCATGCATGCTCTTTCTAGAATAATGGCCATAAATGGAGAATCGCTCCTTGCACATATCCACTGGGATGCATTTCAAGAGACAGAAGAATATCATCCAATGACTTCTTATTCAAGCCATCCCTAATGAATTGAATCTTATCTTCCCTGTTATCAGAAACCATTCCTGCCAATCGTACTTTCGACTCGATTAACCAACGGATGTCAGCAGGTATCTTATTCCTCATGAGAAATCACATGCGTTCAGACCGAGCTTTATAGATCGTAAAAAGGGCATTCTGAGGAAGTGAAGGGAATCGCTTGTGAAGCTACGCTAGAATCTCGATTCTGTCCATACCTTCACCTCAGAATATCAGTTATTATGGAAAACTAAAGTAACCGACTTGATTGTCACGGAGTAACGTTATCTGCCTCTTTACCAGAGTAGCAAACTAAAGCACAAAACAGAAAAATAAATTAAAACACACAAAGAAAATTAAAATCGTCATCTTATTGAATTTACCTCAAGCTCCAACTGGATGTCATAAACACTTCTCTCAATATTTCTGAGTTGGCTTTCTAAATCCTCAACATAGGCTGCTAACTCTGGTGGTTGTAGAGCCCAATGCGATGTGTTTTACAAAATTGAATCTGTCTTTTGAGATGAGTTTTGACACGTTGAAGTGGTTTAAGAATGTTAAGGAGGAAGGATCTACGTATGGTACTAATGATTAACAATAATAAGAGAAAACTTCATCATAAAACAAACACACTTATGCAAAAAATAATTTCAATTAGCAAAAGAATAATAAAAAGAAAGAAAGAAAAATCAAACTACCGAAAAGAAAAGAAAATCAATTCAAATTTGGTGGGTCACTCAAATTTATTTCGGTGACTTCTCAATGTGGTTGGTACTCTAGATATGGCTTTAATCTTTGACCATTAACTTTAAACGTGACACCATTCTTTGGTCCTTAATTTCAACTGTCCCATGTGAAAAAACAGTATGAACAATAAATGGCCAGACCAACGAGAGCGTAACTTACCTGGGAATCCAAAGCGCGAAACAATGTTACTTTTCAAAAACCCTATCACCACCTTGTGATCATTGGTTCTGCATGGAATTGCTTCTACGCATTTCGATACGTAGTCAACAGCAACCAATATGTATTGATGGCCAAAAGAATGGGGAAAGGGTCTCATAAAGTCGATACTCCATACGTCAAAAATCTCAACCACTAAAATTGGATTTAGCGGTATCATGTTTCTCCGTGTAATGCTCCCCATTCGTTGACACCTATCACATGAAGAACAGAAAGTGTAAGCGTCTCGAAATATAGTTGGCCAATAGAAACCATATTGTAAAACTTTTCTAGCTGTTTTCTTAGCACTGAAATGGCCTCCACAAGCTTGTTCATGGCAGAATGAAAGGATATTCGGAATTTCACTTTCTGGGACATATCGTCTGACAATTTGATCTCCACAATACTTGAACAAATACGGGTTATCCCAAAAAAAATTCTTTATTTCTGCAAAGAATTTAACCTCGTCTTGCTTCGTCCAATGCTCTGGATGTTTACCTGTAACAAGATAATTAACGATATCAACATACCAAGGTAATACTTCCACACTCATTAATTGTTCATCTGGAAATGACTCATTTAATGTTAATGGCTTTGTAATTGTGTTAAAATGTAGACAAGAGAGATGGTCTGCCACAACATTTTCTATGCCTTCTTATCTTTGAATTCCAAGTCAAATTCCTGCAAAAGTAACACCCAACGAATTAGTCTAACTTTTGCATCTTTCTTTGTGAGAAGATATTTAAGAGCAGCATGATCTGTGAACACAATTATTTTACAACCAATGAGATGAGATCGAAATTTTTCCAATGCAAATACTAATGCTGGCATTTCTTTTTCAGTAGTTGAATAGTTTAATTGTGCCTTATTCAATGTCATACTAGCATAATAAATAACATGGGGAATCCGATCAACTCTTTATCCTAATATTGTTCCTATTACATAATCAGATGCATAACACATGAGCTCGAATGGTAACCTCTAGTTTGGGGGCTGAATGATGGGTGATGATGTCAACAATTACTTTATTTTCTCAAAAGCCACAAGACATGAATCATTAAAAATAAAAGGTACATCTTTAGCAAGTAAATTACATAAGGGTCTAGAAACTTTGCTAAAATCTTTAATGAAACGTCTATAGAAACCAGCATGCCCAAGGAAAGATGTTACTTCTCTGACTGTTTTGGGTGGAGGAAGATTAGAAATGAGATCCACCTTGGCTTTGTCAACCTTAATACTTTTACTCGAAATGATGTGACCGAAAACAATACCTTGTTTTACCATAAAATGACACTTCTCCCAATTTAAGACTAAGTTTTTCTCGATACATCTCTACAGAACTAGTGTTAGATGATGTAAACATTGATCAAATGAATCACCAAAGATAGAAAAATCATCTATAAAGACCTCAAGGAATCGTTTAACCATATCAGAAAAAATGCTCAACATGCATCCTTGAAATGTAGCAAGTGCATTACATAATCCAAATGGCATCCTCCTATATGCAAAAGTGCCAAAAGGGCAAGTAAAAATGGTATTCTCTTGATCTTTTGGTGCTATGAGAATCTGATTATATCCTGAGTAGCCATCTTGAAAGTAATATAATTCATGACCTGCTAATCTATCAAGCATTTGATCGATAAATGGTAAAGGAAAATGGTCTTTACGTGTGACAGAATTCAACTTCCTATAATCAATGCATACACACCATCCTGTAGTTACTTAGTTACTCTAATTGGTATCAATTCATTATCAGCATTGGTAACTACAGTGACTCCTGACTTTTTGGGGACAACTTGCACAGGACTGACTCATGAACTATCAGAAATGGGGTAAATGATACATGCATCTAATACCTTAAGGATTTCAATTCTAACCACTTCTTTCATATTAGGATTTAACCGACGTTGCATTTCCCTAGTAGATTTAGCATTTTCATCAAGGTGAATGTAATGCATGCAGTCTACTGGGTTTATACCTTTTATGTCTGCTATGGTCCATCCTAATGCTCCTTTGTGCTCTTTTAAAATATCCAACAACTTACCTTTTTGTTCGTCATTTAGGGATGATGAGATGATTACCGGCAAAGTACTTTCTTTTCCCAAAAATGCATATTCCAAAGTGTTGGGCAATGGTTTGAGCTCGAGTTTCAGTGGTGATTCTGATGATGGGATGAGTTTCTTCTTTAATGGTGCTAGTTGTTCAACTCTTGACTTCCATTTATTAGTGTCCATGGATGGTGCTGAGTCCAGTAGAGCATTGACCTCATCGATCGATCTGTCGATATCAAAATTCAAACCAAAGTGAGTTAAACATGTTTTGTAAAGGATCATCACTAAGGTTTGAAACAAAAGTGCCATCAACTAATGCTTCAATTAAATCCACATCAACAATTCCATCATCTGCATTGTGAGGTTGCTTGGTAATATTGAAAATGTACAATTCTATAGTCATATTGCTGAAGGACAACTGCATATTTCCAGTCCTGCATTGAATGTGAGCATTCGCAGTTGCCAAGAAAGGTCGGTCTAGGATAATGGGGATGTGCTTCCTTGAATCCTGTATTGGTTGAGTGTCAATTACAATGAAATCAACAGGAAAATAAAACTTGTCTACCTGGATAAGCACGTCCTCCACAATACCACGAGGTATTTTTGTGGACCGATCTGTAAGTTGTAACACTACTGGAGTTGGGTGTAATTCTCCCAGTCCAAGTTTCACGAAAACTGAATAAGGCAACTGATTTACACTAACTCCTAAATCAACAAAGCATTCTCAATTGTGTGGTTCCCTATGCTACATGAGATAGTGGGGGAGCCTGGATCTTTACATTTTAAAGGAATTTTATGTTAGAGTATAGAACTAACGTTTTCTGTTAAAAATACCTTCTTTTGAACATGCATGTTTCTCTTTTTAGTACACACGTCTTTAAGAAACTTGGCATAATGTGGAACTTACTTTATAGCATTAAGTAAAGGGATGTTAACATTTACTTGTTTGAAGATTTTGAGAATCTCACTTATTGATTTTTCCTTTTTTCCTTTGGTTTCTTCTTTCTTCTCCGGTGATGAGTCCTCAACACTCACAGGTACAATTTGATTTTTCTATTGTCACCGGCATCTCCACTTTTCTGTCGACTTCTTTTCCTTTTCGCAAGGTCATGACAGCTTTGACCTTTCCATGCTACTGTAGTGAACTGGTACTTGCTTCATGCACTCCTTTAGGGTTAGGCACTAGTTGACTTGGAAATTTACCTTTCTTAACAGTCATTGCCAAGGTCTGAACTGAAGAAGCAAGTTGTCCCACCATCTTCTCGAGGCTTGGAACCGATTGGGCTTGTGAGTTGTAGCCCGCCCTCAATTTATTTCGTAGTCCATAATGGTGCAGTTTTGTTGCTCAATCGTGGAGTGAGTAACATTCCTGAAATTCTGGAATGTTATAGTTTTAATTGAATGGCCTAAATGGGGGTTGAGAGGCTTGAGGATTTTGAGGAATTGGCAGAGCTGGAGTTGCTGGTTTGTTATATTGGATGAAAAATTGAGATGGTCTCTCCATCTAAGGTTATATGTATTGGAGTATGGATTGTAATTCGATAGTTTTCTCATTACACTTATAACGTTGGCTTGATCTGGATATGAGTCAGGGTCATGTGGCTCTGTTGATTTAGTAGTCGATAACGATGCTATTTGTCAAGAGAGACCTTCAATTATTCCTTTGACTTATTTAATTTCTGAACTTGACTCGCCAATGTGAACCACATTTACTTCCTTAATCCTTTTAGTATTTCTGAGTGATTGACTCCGTTATTGGGAATTATATGCTTGTCGCTGGAAGAATTCCCAAATCTCTGATGCACTTTTTGACATTAGCTCTCCTCCACTTGTTGCCATTAGCCATTCTTGCACATTCGGCAATAATCGCTCAAAAAAGTATTGGGATTGGTGCCATTTCTCGTACCCATAATGTAGACACTTCAAGAGTAGCCTATTGAATCGCTCCCATATTTCGAAAAATTGCTCGTCATCTCTCTGGGTAAACTCTGAGATTTCCCTTCGAATAGCATTCATTTTATGCACTGGAAAATATTTATTTAAAAATTTCACTACCATTTGTTCTCATGATGCAATGCTATTAGTAGGCAATGTATTCAACCATGAACGAGCTCTATCCTTTAAAGAAAATGGGAATAATCTGAGTTTAACATCATCGTCTGAAAAATTTTCATATTTAAAGGTTTAGCAAATAGCATGAAAATCATTCAGATGATTGTATGGGTCCTCATTTTCTAAGCCATAGAATGTTGGGAGACAATTTAGCACACTAGGTTTTAGTTCAAAGCTCCTAGCAGCTACATTTGGGTATCGTATATATGATGTGCTCAAATTGGCTAAGGACTGAAGTAATCCTTAAATGGCCTCTCTTGTGGTGTTTGTAAATCCATTTTATTTTTAACGTTTTTGTGTGTGCGAAGTGTTTTCTCAAGTTCAAGGTCTATAGGTTCAAGATTAGGTAATAATGACCTACGACCATGCATACAAGAAACACAAAAATAAATGGGAACAAAACAAATAAAATAAAAATAAAAATAGGAACAAAACAAATAAAAATAAAAAAAGGAGAAATTGCGATACTAATCTTATTGCACTATTATAACCTTACTATAAAAACACAAAAACAAATACGTGAAATAAATTAACTAAAAATAAATTAATAAGATAAACCAAAAAAATTTACAAAGAAAAATAAATTGAAAATTAAATTACAAAATTTGAAAGAAGAGAAAAAAAAGAAATACTAACCTTTAAATGTAGATCCACTTTTTAAAAAAATTCAAGAAAACAATTAAATGGAAATATTCACAAAAATTAATTTTATGAATTAAAATTACTTTGAAATCAACAGGAAAATAAAACTTGTCTATCTGGATAAGCACGTCCTTTCATAATACCACAAGGTATTTTTGTGAACCAATCTACAAGTTGTAACACCACTGGAGTTGAGTGTAATTCTCCCAATCCAAGTTTCACAAATATTGAATAAGGTAACAAATTTATACTAACTCCTAAGTCCAATAAAGCATTCTCAATTGTGTGGCTCTCTATACTACATGAGATAGTGGGGAAGCCTAGGTCTTTGTATTTTAGAGAAATTTTGTGTTGGAGTATGAGTTAACGTTTTCTATTAAAAAGGTCTTTTTTTGAACATGAATGTTTTTTTTTTAGTACAAAAGTCTTTAAGAAACTTGGCATAAGATGACACTTGTTTTATAACATCAAGTAAATGGATGTTAACACTTACCTGTTTAAAGATTTCAAAAATCTCACCTATGGATTTTCCTTTTATTCATTTAGCTAACCTCTGAGGAAATGGAGGTTTAGGAACGTATTCTTGTGGGTTGGTTTCTTCTTTCTCCTCCGATGATGAGTCTTCAGCATTTACAAGTACAATTTGATTTGTTTTTGTCATTAGCATCTCCACTTTGTTGTCGACTTCTTTCTCTTTTCACAGTTTTAAACTCTCCATGCTGCTATTGTGAACTGGTACTTGCTTCATGCACTCCTTTAGAATTAAACACTAGTGGACTTGGAAATTTGCCTTTCTCAATAGTCATTACTGAGGTTTGAAGTGAGGAAGCAAGCTCCCATGTTTCAAAAAACTGCTCGTCTTCTCTTTGGGTAAACTCTGAAATTTCTATGTGAATAGCATTGGTTTTATGCACTAGGAAGTATTTATTCGAAAATTTTGTTACCATTTGTTCCCATGATGTAATACTATTAGCATGCAATGTATGTTGGGAGACAATTTTGTACATTAAGTTTTAACTCAAAACTGCTAGTAGCTACATTTGTGTATCTTATGTATGATGTGCTCAAATTAGCTAAGGGACTGAAATTGTCTTTAAATGGCCTCTCATGTGGTGCTTGTTATTGTTGTTGTTGCAAATCCATTTCAATTTTACTTTTAATTGCAATGTGTTTGTGTGTGCACAAAATTTTTTTGAGTTTAAGGTCTATAGACTCAAGATTAGGTAATAATGACCTTCGACCATGCATGCAAAGAACACAAAAAAAGAACAAAACAAATAAAAATAAAGAAGAAAGAGAAATTACAATACTAACCTTATCACACTATTACAATCTTACTATGAAAACACACCAAAAATATATGTAAAATAAATTACTAAAAATAAATTAGTAAGATAAACAAAAAAATTAAAAAGAAAAAATAACTTGAAAATTAAATTAAAAAACTTTAAAGAAGAGAAAAGAAATTCTTACCTTAAAATGTAGATTCACTTTTTTCTTTTTTTTAATAAGAAAAAAATTACAAAAAAATTAAAAAAATATTTATAAAAATTAATTCTACGAATTAAAATAACTTACCTCCCCGACAACGATGCCAAAAACTACTTGTGTAAATTTTATTGAACTCATAAGTGCACGACTCGATCCCGCGAGGAGGTGAATTTTAATTATGTGTAGAATTAATTTTCTAAATGGGTGGTTATGGTGAAAATGATTTGGAATATCCTAAAATTTAAATTAGAATGGCGAGAATAAATTAAAGCGAACTCTATTGAAATGAAGCACTTGGGTATTTGGATCTGCATCAATACGCACCATGGACTAAATATTTCTTATTAATGCCAATTAAATCATGAGGGGGGATTCCACTCCTCATGAACCATACTCTAATCAATATGGTGCTAAGGGTTTATCGTGCCAAATAATAATAACCTTGTACTAGGGAGCCGATTAAACCAGTGCGGTATCTAGACAAGATTATTACTATTTATCGACGAAAAGTCAAAACATCAACAAAAATTAAAAGGGAAGAGAAAATTAATTTACTAAATAAAGCCTATGGCACATGTTGAGACTTCACCTTCAACCCAAGCTTAAAAAAAATTAATCACTTATAATTGAATTAGGGATAAAATAGAAATTTATTAAAATACGTAGAAAATACAAGATAGAGAAGGAATTACAGAAACTGGAACTCAAAAATGAATTTAAGGATGTCAAATTAGGAGGCGAGCCCCCCTTTTTATAGATACACTGAGCAAATTATGACCATCCTCTATTGTCCTCAACTGTCTTCCTAGGTCTTCAAAATGGGATACTAATGTTGGTTATTGTAGATCCCAATAATTATGTGCTTTACAAAATTCGAGTAGGTTGGTTAGGTGACCCTTTACATGTAGAAGTTTATTAAGACGATTGAAGAGGAGTTTTCTCATTGAAGTACTCATGAAATATAGTACAAGAGTAAATACAACTATTAAACAAACATACTTTAGTAGGAAACAAATAATTTCAATCAACAAAGGAATAGTAAAAAAAATAACAAAGAGTTAAATCTTCAAAAAGAAATGGGAAAAGTCTCAGTCAAAATTTTATTAGTCTCTCAAATTTATTTAGGTGTTTTCTTTATGTGGTTGGTACTCTACATATGGTTTTTAATATTTGACCATTAACTTTAAAACTGACATCATTCTTTGGATTCTTAATTTTAATAGCTTCATGTGGAATAATAGTGTGAAAAATAAACAAATCAAACCACCGAGAGCATACTTTATTTGATGATAGGTACAAGTGAGAATTAGATAAAAATATTTTTTGATCTGGTGTAAAAACTTTTCTCATAATTTTGCTTGTCATGAAAGACTTTCATTCTCAACTCGTAATTCTTGGAATCTTTATATGGATTATTGTAAATTTTTTAAGTTCTGCCAGTAGTAATATTGTTTCCCAACTAGCCTATTGTATGTTAAAGTTTAATTTCTTGATGGCCTAGTAGGCACGATGCTCGAGTTCTATAGGTAGATGACAAGCTTTCCCATATTAGCTTATAGGGTGACATCTCAATAGAGGTCTTAAAAGCTGTTTTATATGCCCATAATGCATCATTGAGTCTCAATGACCAGTTCTTTTTGTCTGGTCTCACCGTCTTTTCTAATATTTACTTGATTTCTCAACTTGGCCAATAGCTTGAGGATAGTATGAGGTCGCCACTTTATGTATAATTGAGTACTTTTTCAAAAGACCTTTGAATGATTTGTTGTAGAAATGTGTACCACCGTTATTGATTATCACTGGGAATAATCCAAATCTTGAAACAATGTTGTTTTTCGAAAATTATATCACCACCTTGTAATCATTAGTTCTGTACTGAATTGTTTTACCTATTTGGATACGTAGTCAATGGCAACCAGTATGAACTAGTGGCCAAAAGAAGGAGGAAAATGCCCCATGAAATCAGTTCCCCATATATAAAAATTTCAACTACAAGAATAAGGTTTTATATAAAAAATTCAACTACAAGAATAAGGTTTTGTGTCATCATGCTACTTCAAGTAATACTTCCTATACATTGACACCTATCACATGAAGAACAAAAATTGTTAGTGTCTCGAAATAATGTTGGCCAATAGAAACTATATTATTAAACTTAGCAGTTTTTTCTTACCACTAAAATGGCCTCCACAAGTTTGATCACGACAGGATGACAGGATGTTTTGAAATTCGCTCTTAGAGACACATCGTTGACAATTTGATCCGTGCAAAAATTAAACAAATAAAGATTATCCCAAAGAAATATTGATTTCAACAAAAAATTTAGCTTTGTCTTCATTAGTAATTTGAATAATCATTTGATCTCCTAGAAGAGAACTCTCTCACCATGGAAACAAACACATCTTCAGCTTCTACATCGTCTTCATCTCCTATTTCTCTTTCTTCTACACTCTCTCTTCCTCAATCATGCTCTAAACACATAGCCTCTAAAATAGAAAACCTTGTGGAATATTCTTATATTCCCGAATCTGCTCAAGTCACTGAGTCCCAGTTTCCCCTCATGAGTCCTTACAACCTCTACAAACAACAAAAGTCCTTCACCCGAAGTATTCGCACTCTCATCTCCACTAAAAGACCACTTCCAAAAGAATATGTCCAGTCTTCAAGACTAGACCAGTGTGCTTTACAAGCTTCTCAGAGTGAACAATATGTCACTATGGAGATACCTGCCGATCTCATAGCCAACTGGAAACGAGAAGGATACACACACCTCCATCTTGGTGGTGTCCGGTTGATTATCACCCTTCATGGTCGCAAAGGCTTACCTGTCACAGCTAGGATTGCTCTCCTAGACACCAGGTTCAAGGAGTACCAACATGCAGTCATTGGAACCGTTCTGACAACCCTCCATGCTGGTAGTGTCCTCTTAACCTTTTACCCAAACTTCAACCTCTCTCTTGAGGATCCCAACCTTCCAACAACACTTAAAGTCCAAATCCAGCTCCAAGGAGCAGAACAAACACCTACCTCCAAGATTGCAACCCTCCATCACCAAATAGTGTATCGATTACAAAATCATGCACTTGACCTTCCTACACCACACACAAGTTCTGATGCTTTAATGATACTGGCGGATACAGACAAAATTCCTACCATCATCCAAATCCCCAAACAAATTCCAAAACAAGAACTGCTCAACCTCATGCCTCTTGAATGGCTAACCAACTATGAGCACTTTCACCAGAATTCTGAACCAGTCCAAGCCACAGAAGCCACTTTTACCAGACGTCCAAATGGCCAAGTCCAACTTACTTTTCAAACTCCTGATGCTCAGCCTACTTCAGACGATCCACGGCTTTCTTATACTGCAATGATCACAGCAGTGCAAACTGGTCAAGAAGAACACCTTCCTATTCATGGCTTTTCATCCGAAGGCTATCCAGTATATCCTGCCAAGCTTAATGGTCACTTTTTATGGGATGTTCCAGAAGCCCATATGTGCAATCCGGATTGTCCTTGCTTGGATGATATGGATACTGATGACATTGATGAAGAATTAGAAGTTATGCGGAGAAAGAAAAAGAAAAAGAAAAAAGCTTCTTATCCTCCATCATCTTGCACATCCTTTCCTCCACAACCTCCACCGGATCCAAAACCTCCTGTTCAACCAATCAGGTCTTGCCTTATGTTTTCAAGTCACTCTTATGAAAACTCCTTTCCACCCCTTGAAAAACAAACAGATCCACAAACCCGTGTTACCTCTAAACCTTTTGTCCAATCTCCAGTTACAGCCTCTGGACAACCTGAAGAACCAAAACAATACGAAGCTGTCTTGAATTGGCAAACCAAAAATGCCAATGCTCAAAACCATTCTCTCCAACAACTCGGTAAGAAAATTGACCGTGTTGCAACTCAAGTCTCCCAGACTGAAACCAAAGTTGATTCCATCACCAGTCGCTTGGATCAAATGTACATCCGTCTCCATGACCGGATTTCTGAGCTAGACACCGATCTCAGATATATGATTAAGAATCATATCTGGGGTCCAGAGTTCAATTCCAAAGAAGCCGAGATCAGAAAACTCAAAGCTGAGGTATCCAGAATTGATGCTGACAAGGTTCGACCATCTCTTTTCACCCGATCTCAACCTACACCAATATCTCCTCCACTCTTTGATGCATTTGTACCTTTCTATCCGCCATCTAGATCTCAACAACCTATTTATCAGCAACCTTTTGGTTTCTCTCATCTTCCAGTACCTCCTCCACCATCTTTATCCAAAAAACCACGATCCCAAGTCAACACCTCTCAACCACGTCCCAAGGCTACAGCCTCCTCATCTACACCTATTATCCCTCCAAGAGAACCACCACAAATCTATCCTGAACCTCCTCAAAAGGATAAAAACCCAATGGACCAGTATCACTATCATACTGTCCAGCCTCACCTTTCAGACTCCTCTGATCCTTCTGAGCCTGAAACACCCAATTCCTTCTCATCTTCCTCTTATGACTCATCAAACACCTCCACTGATTCTGAGTCCGAATATGCTGACATCACAGGCATATTAATGGCCACTGAGACTGCAGATCCAAGTGCCTCTACTTCCACTCCTATTGTGGAAGATGACCCTCCTGACCAAGCGTCTCAAACAGACCCAGTGCCACCATCAGTCCATGACCACTCCACTAAACCATCCTCAGCATCTTGGTTTACATTTGATGACATTCCCCGTCACAAATGGGCAGCTCGCTTTCAAGAATTTGCTGCTTGGATTGATCTTCAAAGTACCAAGCCTTTTGCTCAATCTCAAATTGTCCTTCGTGAATTCATGGCCTGTTCCACGGGTTCTTTACGAGACTGGCTAGAGAGCTTAGGAGAATTCAGACAACTCCAATTCATTGAAGCTCCGGTTGGTACAGCCCTCAATATCATTCATGAGCAGTTTCTCGGTGAAAAAACTGCCTCCACTGAAGCGGACAGAAAAGAATACCATCAGATGAAATGCTGCTCTCTCAAACGCCATTTGTTGGATGCTCACTACAAAAGAATGAGCATTCTCTTCTACAAGCTCAATGGGTTCAACGAGCCATCTTTGAAACATGTCTTCATTGCTTCTCTTCCTATTGAGTTACAGCCTGATCTTCAACGCAAGCTCACAGCCACCAATATGAGCATAGCTGATATCTCTTTGGGAAAGATTTTCCAAATGGCCATCTCATCTCTTGACAAGCTCTGTGAACAGAAAGCATTCTTCAAAGATCTCATGGAAGACAAAAAACCCTTCTCTGATGCCTGTCGAAAACCTCACCTCAAGATAGAATGCAAAGATGACAAGAAGTGTACTTGTTCACCCAAAAAGAAAAAACACTTTCAGAAACACTTCCACAAAAAATCCTCCTCCAAAAAACCTGTGGGTTATGTGGTACGTGGCTTGTGATCTCTCAGTGCAGACCAGACTGACGCCCATTCGGGTTCGCCTCTGGAATTTACGTCGAGAGTTTCCCGCCGATATACCCTTATCCACTAAATACCAAATCCGAAATTCATTTACTTAAAAAGGGTTTTTCACGATACCACCCGAAAACACGGCACTCATGGCCTTTAAAAAGGGTGAACGTTGTGAGAAAACTTTTTGTTGGATAAAAATCGATTTAGTGTGGATAAAACAGGACCTTTCTGTTGCACAGGATCCTCAAGCGAGGCAAGTGCAGAGCATACTCAGATTTAAAATAGAGGTGAGCATATCATTTGTAACTTAAATAACTTCTTTGAATCCTAGAAGAGAGAGAGAGGTTTAAGGAAACATGTTTGAGAGAAACTTAAGTTTTTATTACGAAATTGGCTCTTGGCTCCTTCGCCTCCTCCTTTACAATGAAACTAAGGGTGCCTTATATAGACAATCCTTGAGAACATGGTCTCTCAAGTGATTATGACACGTAGCACACCTTTGCTTAAAATAAAGTAAGCCAACCATGACTTGTACAAAAGACAAGCATTAAAGTAAAACATACTGACATGGACTCTTGCAAAAAGTAAAGCACACCGACAGAGACTCTGACATTAAAGTAAAGCATGCCTAGAAAGACTTGAAATGAAATAAAGCACACCGACATAGACTTGACACATATACAAAAGACAAACGGGAGTCACATGTGTTGCGTGGAAAGTGATGTGAGAGCGACAATCATGGCGTGGATGGATAACGCCTTGGGGACACGTCGCCTGTTTCTTTTTCATATCGGCGCTTGTGTCGACGTCGTTGTCGCTTGTCTAGATCCTGTTCAGCTTGGAGAACTTTGTCTTCATCAGCGGCAGACATGTGTTGTGATGAAGAATGAGGAGGATCAGTAGGTAGTAAAGTCTTCCCATGGGTCCTGTGCGTCTTGGAATAAGACATTGGTGTAGTCAGGACGTTGTTCCGTAACAAGGATTCCGTGAGGACGGGAACTTGAACCTGTTGAACTGGGGCTTGGAGTATGACCTTGTGCTTTTGGAATGAGTTCAAGGGTGTGTGATGGTCCAATGGAGGTGTGGTGAATATTTGCGGCAGGTGGAGGAACATTGTTGAGTTCCATAAGATAGGCTTTAAGGGCAGAAGTGATTGTGGTATTATGGATGAACTGATAAGGATGAGAATAGGTTTGCCATTCATATGCCATGTCCTGGGTCCAATAGTCTCTGGTTTCTGGATGTTGGAAGTAAGGCCTGTGGACAATGAAGGCTGAATGCCACATGTTGGCTTCTTGTTCTGGCATGTTTCTAAGTTGTGAAAGGTAGACAAATGCTGGAGTTGTTGGCGCCACCATGTGAGAGGTGAATACCATTCAAAGAGAGTCCATAGGAGGTCTGGAGAGAACTCTGGAGTGGTGAGGTGAGTTAGGACTGGTTTGATGGGGAAAACTAGCTTTGTAGCATACAAAGTGGTGAGGCACCACATGTACCACAGCTCATCTTCGGAGATGGTGAGAGAAGACAGAGTAAGGCCTGTGAGAAACAAATGCTCCATGCAAAGATTAGGAAATCGGTCAGGTGTCTTGGAGTAAACATTAAAGAAATACCTGTAGACAAACTTCTTTGCAAAATCTTGTAACTGGTAGGCTGACTGGAAAGAGATGTTCATGGGAAAATTTCTCTGGTTAAGAGCTTTGAAGGGAAGTTGGCGATTCATGGCTATAACTGGAATGGTGTGAATCGAGGAGATGAGGGTAGGCTTATTTATAGTTGGACGGGTCAGGAAGTCGGGAATGAGGTTCTGGTTGCCTTTTATATGTTGAACAGTGAAGTCGTATTTAGCAAACCAGGTTTTGAGGCTAAGTAATTGCTTGTCAGGTAGCAATTTGTTCTTGAAGTCAAAGATGCGGGGAAAAGAGGAATTATCCATGTTAATGAGGAACTTGTGGCTGATGAGATGGAATTCGAATTTTTTAATCCCATACTTGACTGCGAGAATCTCCTTGTAAATCACATGGTAATTCTTTTCAGAGTCTTTGAATTGACCGCTGGCATGTGCACAGAAGTGACGTACGCCATTGATGTCTTCAAGAAGAACAGCACTCCAATAATCATCGCTGGCATCTGTCTGGAGGATGCGCTGGCCATTTGTGGGAATTCGGAGTGGAGGAGGTGATTGAGCTATCACCTTGAGTTGCTTGACAGCTTCTGTCTGAGCTGGGCCCCATGGAGGGCATTGTTTCTTGAGCATGCGAGACAGCTGGCTGGTGTGAAGTGCAACTCGTGGAATAAAGTCACGGACATAGTTAACAATTCCGAGAAATTGTTGTATCTGCTTGCGGTTGAGATTTGTGTCCGGGAACTTTAATAATTCAACTGCAATGTGGGGACCAGGCTAGTACTGGCCGTCTTTGATCACCATGCCAAGAAAGTCAATAGATTCTTTGCCTATGCTGCTTTTCTTTTCGGAAAGCATAATGCCATGTGCCTGCACAACATTAAAGAAATCCAAAAGGAGCTTCTGGTGGCTCTCATGGTCAGAGGAAAATAATAAAATATCGTCAATGTAAACCAATGCATGATGGAGAATAGGATTGAAGATTTTGGTCATGGCTTTTTGAAATAAGGAGGGTGCGACTTTGAGACCAAAAGGCATGACTGTCCATTGATAATGGGCATCAGGGATGCAGAAGGCGGTTTTGTAACGGTCGCTTGGTGAAATACCAAGTTGCCAAAAACCGGCTTTTAAATCGAACTTAGAGAAAATTCTATCCCCTTGGAGATGGACAAACAGGGTTTGGATTTTTGGAAGGGGAAAGTTATCATCTTTAAGAAAGGTGTTGAGTGGTTGATAATCAATGACTAATCTTTTCTTGCCACGAACTAATTCAGATCTTTTTTCGACATAAAAGGCTTGACAAGCCCAATCTGAATCAGTAGACTCAATAAGACCTTGTTGGAGTAACTGAGAACATTCTTGCTTAGCAAGCAAGAGGTCTGAAGGAGACATACCCGGATGTGAGGCTTTTGTGGGATTAATGTCTTCGTTGAGTTTGAAAGGAAGGTGAATGAAGAAGTTTTCATTTTTCCAAAGGGGTGAAGGATGATGGAATTGGGAATGGTTGTCTGGACAGTAGGCTAAGAACTTCTGTGAGATATGGCTGTATGGAGATGGTGTTTCAGAAAGTGTATACAGACGTAGAGTATCTGTATAAGGCATGAACATTTGCTTGTAGCGAACTCCAGAACTAGTAAGGAATAGGTTTTTGACTAGATGAAGTATATCAAAACCTATGAGCAAATCCTTATCAGGGAGTTTGAAGGCTATAATCTTTTTCCAAATTATGCAATTCGGAAAGAATTGAATACCAATGGGTTTTTTGGTAATCAAAGTGGTTTCGAAGGTTTCACCATTAACGGCTCGAAAGAGCTTGGAGTGAGGTTCCCAATAGTTTGATGGAAGGACAGAGGGATCAATCATACTGGTGTCTGCACCAGTGTCAAGGAACCCAATAACAGGGATAGGTTTATGGAATTTAGATGGAAGGATGGACATTTTGAGAGAGGGACGAGGAATGGTGGAGACATGGTTAATAGTCTGGACAGTGGAGATGACTGAAATATCCTCAGAATCAGAGGATTCGGCAATGAGGAAAGCTGTTTGGTCATCTTGGGTTGACTGTTCTGAAAAATTGGATTCAACATCCTCATTCCCAGATAACAGGGAAGAATCTTCAAGATGATGGATAAGGCGAACAGCTTTGGCCGATTTGTTGGGACAATTTCGGGCAAAGTGACCGCATTTCTTGCAAATGAAACAACGGTTGGACTTTTTCTTTCGGTATTGAGAAGGATCTTTCTTTCTGAAATACCAAAAAGGTTTTTTGGAGGAGGATTTTTTGTGGAAGTGTTTCTGAAAGTGTTTTTTCTTTTTGGGTGAACAAGTACACTTCTTGTCATCTTTGCATTCTATCTTGAGGTGAGGTTTTTGACAGGCATCAGAAAAGGGTTTTTTGTCTTCCATGAGATCTTTGAAGAATGCTTTCTGTTCACAGAGCTTGTCAAGAGATGAGATGGCCATTTGGAAAATCTTTCCCAAAGAGATATCAGCTATGCTCATATTGGTGGCTGTGAGCTTGCGTTGAAGATCAGGCTGTAACTCAATAGGAAGAGAAGCAATGAAGACATGTTTCAAAGATGGCTCGTTGAACCCATTGAGCTTGTAGAAGAGAATGCTCATTCTTTTGTAGTGAGCATCCAACAGATGGCGTTTGAGAGAGCAGCATTTCATCTGATGGTATTCTTTTCTGTCCGCTTCAGTGGAGGCAGTTTTTTCACCGAGAAACTGCTCATGAATGATATTGAGGGCTGTACCAACCGGAGCTTCAATGAATTGGAGTTGTCTAAATTCTCCTAAGCTCTCTAGCCAGTCTCGTAAAGAACCCGTGGAACGGGCCATGAATTCACGAAGGACAATTTGAGATTGAGCAGAAGGCTTGGTACTTTGAAGATCAATCCAAGCAGCAAATTCTTGAAAGCGAGCTGCCCATTTGTGACGGGGAATGTCATCAAATGTAAACCAAGATGCTGAGGATGGTTTAGTGGAGTGGTCATGGACTGATGGTGGCACTGGGTCTGTTTGAGACGCTTGGTCAGGAGGGTCATCTTCCACAATAGGAGTGGAAGTAGAGGCACTTGGATCTGCAGTCTCAGTGGCCATTAATATGCCTGTGATGTCAGCATATTCGGACTCAGAATCAGTGGAGGTGTTTGATGAGTCATAAGAGGAAGATGAGGAGGAATTGGGTGTTTCAGGCTCAGAAGGATCAGAGGAGTCTGAAAGGTGAGGCTGGGCAGTATGATAGTGATACTGGTCCATTGGGTTTTTATCCTTTTGAGGAGGTTCAGGATAGATTTGTGGTGGTTCTCTTGGAGGGATAATAGGTGTAGATAAGGAGGCTGTAGCCTTGGGACGTGGTTGAGAGGTGTTGACTTGGGATCGTGGTTTTTTGGATAAAGATGGTGGAGGAGGTACTGGAAGATGAGAGAAACCAAAAGGTTGCTGATAAACAGGTTGTTGAGATCTAGATGGTGGATAGAAAGGTACAAATGCATCAAAGAGTGGAGGAGATACTGGTGTAGGTTGAGATCGGGTGAAAAGAGATGGTCGAACCTTGTCAGCATCAATTCTGGATACCTCAGCTTTGAGTTTTCTGATCTCGGCTTCTTTGGAATTGAACTCTGGACCCCAGATATGATTCTTAATCATATATCTGAGATCGGTGTCTAGCTCAGAAATCCGGTCATGGAGACGGATGTACATTTGATCCAAGCGACTGGTGATGGAATCAACTTTGGTTTCAGTCTGGGAGACTTGAGTTGCAACACGGTCAATTTTCTTACCGAGTTGTTGGAGAGAATGGTTTTGAGCATTGGCATTTTTGGTTTGCCAATTCAAGACAGCTTCGTATTGTTTTGGTTCTTCAGGTTGTCCAGAGGCTGTAACTGGAGATTGGACAAAAGGTTTAGAGGTAACACGGGTTTGTGGATCTGTTTGTTTTTCAAGGGGTGGAAAGGAGTTTTCATAAGAGTGACTTGAAAACATAAGGCAAGACCTGATTGGTTGAACAGGAGGTTTTGGATCCGGTGGAGGTTGTGGAGGAAAGGATGTGCAAGATGATGGAGGATAAGAAGCTTTTTTCTTTTTCTTTTTCTTTCTCCGCATAACTTCTAATTCTTCATCAATGTCATCAGTATCCGTATCATCCAAGCAAGGACAATCCGGATTGCACATATGGGCTTCTGGAACATCCCATAAAAAGTGACCATTAAGCTTGGCAGGATATACTGGATAGCCTTCGGATGAAAAGCCATGAATAGGAAGGTGTTCTTCTTGACCAGTTTGCACTACTGTGATCATTGCAGTATAAGAAAGCCGTGGATCGTCTGAAGTAGGCTGAGCATCAGGAGTTTGAAAAGTAAGTTGGACTTGGCCATTTGGACGTCTGGTAAAAGTGGCTTCTGTGGCTTGGACTGGTTCAGAATTCTGGTGAAAGTGCTCATAGTTGGTTAGCCATTCAAGAGGCATGAGGTTGAGCAGTTCTTGTTTTGGAATTTATTTGGGGATTTGGATGATGGTAGGAATTTTGTCTGTATCCGCCAGTATCATTAAAGCATCAGAACTTGTGTGTGGTGTAGGAAGGTCAAGTGCATGATTTTGTAATCGATACACTATTTGGTGATGGAGGGTTGCAATCTTGGAGGTAGGTGTTTGTTCTGCTCCTTGGAGCTGGATTTGGACTTTAAGTGTTGTTGGAAGGTTGGGATCCTCAAGAGAGAGGTTGAAGTTTGGGTAAAAGGTTAAGAGGACACTACCAGCATGGAGGGTTGTCAGAACGGTTCCAATGACTGCATGTTGGTACTCCTTGAACCTGGTGTCTAGGAGAGCAATCCTAGCTGTGACAGGTAAGCCTTTGCGACCATGAAGGGTGAGAATCAACCGGACACCACCAAGATGGAGGTGTGTGTATCCTTCTCGTTTCCAGTTGGCTATGAGATCGGCAGGTATTCTTGTAAAGCACACTGGTCTAGTCTTGAAGACTGGACATATTCTTTTGGAAGTGGTCTTTTAGTGGAGATGAGAGTGCGAATACTTCGGGTGAAGGACTTTTGTTGTTTGTAGAGGTTGTAAGGACTCATGAGGGGAAACTGGGACTCAGTGACTTGAGCAGATTCGGGAATATAAGAATATTCCACAAGGTTTTCTATTTTAGAGGCTATGTGTTTAGAGCATGATTGAGGAAGAGAGAGTGTAGAAGAAAGAGAAATAGGAGATGAAGACGATATAGAAGCTGAAGATATGTTTGTTTCCATGGTGAGAGAGTTCTCTTCTAGGAGATCAAATGATTATTCAAATTACTAATGACACCACCTCGGCGTTGGGCGTGGCTCTGATACCAGTGGGTTATGTGGCTCTGATACCACCAAAGGTGCCCAAACACATTTTTCACATTACAACAGTGCATTCAAGATATTAAATGAGGACGGGATCTTCTACTTGTGTCAAAGCAGCATGTTCACATATCAAAAGTAACACCCTAGCACGGACTCACTACAACCCATCAAGAGCCTTTGATAGTTTCTACTATAGCACAAAGATAAAGAAAAAAATTGAAAAAAATAAACAAAGCAACCAGATGTGACTTTACTAAAGTGTAAAGAGTTAACTTTCTATCACTTGATTCCGATTACTTTTTGTAAAGCATGATTTAGGGTACTCATTCTTTGCCATAGTGATGGCAAAATTCGGATCCAGATCCAAATGTAAGTGTATCTTGATTCAGATCCGTATATCTATTTTTATATTTGAATTTGGATCCGGATTCATAAAAATATATGTGGATTTGAATGTGGGTAATATCCTCACGAATTGCAGCAGATATTTCAGATATCCAAATCCGCATAAATTAAAATTAAAAAAGTTAAAATTTAATTTAGAATTCAACAATTTAACTAATTATATCAAATAAAATACAATTATAATTTAACAATCAACAATTCAATATCTAAAATAACATACAACACCATAAATTCACAAACAAGAATATCACAATATAAATCAAATATCAATAAAAATATAAAAATAAATATAAAACCATCACAAATCCACAAATAAAATTATAAAAGCACTACAGATCCACATAAAATAATGTGGATCCCACTATTTTTTTTTACTTTAGCTTCACTTATAAATTTTTTAATTAATTCTATTATTTTTTTATTTAACTTATATATTTTTCATTTAATTTCAATTTAATAAATAATTTAATTAAAAAATAATGCAAATCCGAATATTTAGTTTTCCATATGCACTTGCATCCAAATCTGCACGAATTCTACAACTTAGCATCCGGATCCACAATTTCTACTGTGTGAATTTGGATTTTTCCAAATCTCGATCTTTTAGATCTTAACGAATATGGGCCAAACCTAGATCTTTTTGCCATCTCTATTTTAGATACCGTGTTGTGTTTCTTAAATAAATATAATATATCAATATTGTCATTCAATAAGATGATTTGTGATTGGGTTGAATTAAAATCTTGAAGACAGTTTGTGTTGTTAGCTTAATGGATTCACCGATTCACAAAGTATCTTCTTCTTCAACTATAGTTCCTTTAACTACCAAACAATCGTACTTTTATTAATTACTATTATTTAATTATTATTAGTATTTTATTATCTAACTCTACGGTATTCTTTTACAAGATATCGTGCAGATACTTTTTTGAGGGCCCTTCGCAATTTAATTTAGTCAAAGAAATAATGCCTTCATTTTTTATAATAAGATGCATTGTTGTCTTCTTTTCAAGCACTAGCCGTTTTATTTATTCAATGCTTTGCCTCTAAACTTTTTGAATGATTAATACATATGGCCACTATAGTCAAAATAACGATAAGGGAAATTATCAGCCATATACCCTTAAATGACATTCGTACAAAAAATATGTAAATATTTTTTAAATGTATCACTTATATACTTTAAGTTGATAAAATACATCTGTCGTCCACCAATCCGTCAACTTCCGTTAGAAAGTGAACATAATTGTCGCAAATTGACTATTTTGCCCTTCAATCTCAAAATGAGGTAAAAAGATTAATTTACCCCAAAAATTAACATAAATTTTCAATACATAATTTTTTTGTTTTTTTATTAATAATTCATTTTTTTGATTAAAAATAAATTATTAATAGTACATATTATTAACAATTATCCATAAAAAAATATTCATATTATACCATAAAAAATTATTAACAACATATTATTTACAATTACACATATTATAATATAAAAATTCCCAGTTGGAGCTTGGAGGAGTAGGTCTTCAAAAATTTAGGTTAAATTTTAGAGAAGTAGATTCGGTTATAAGGTAGTGTTTTTTACCAATTATCAACAATTATTCGATAAATAGAATGACATGTCATTTTTATAAATATATATCATATGATATGTCATTTTTTACTAGGTAAATTGGATGATATGTCGTTTGGTCAATCTTAAAAACTAAATTATCCTTATGATGTCGGCGCTTGCAAACGGAAGTTAACAGATTAGTAGACGGCGGAAGTATTTTGTCAACTTAGGGTATACAGATGATACACTTAAAAAGTGTTCGCACACATTTGATACGGACATCATTTAAGGGTACATGATTGATAATTTCTCTAATGATAATCGATGACTAAAGATAATTTAACTTTAGAATTTAAGCATGATCACAGCTTGCATTACGCGTATACATTGAATTGTATTACATTAAGCTGCATTGTATTATTTTATTTTAAACTGTAATGTAACATAAACTATATTTTAATATTCATATTAAATTAATAATTTAATATTCAATTATATTTTATTATTATTTATATTCAATTGATAATTCAAATTTTTTAATAAAAATAAATAATTTTCACATCCAACCATCACATGTTGTCGCGGGTTGCTACCAACCACCATATTTTAGTGTCATTTGAACTATATTTTGGTACTAGTAGAATCTTTATTGTACAGGTTATGCAATAGTTCAACTATTATTGGGAAAGAAATTTTCACTCGCCATAGATCTAAAACCAAAGTTTTAGTTTTCAAAATTTTGACTGTAAATTTGCTGTAGACGAAAACTTTTTTGTTGGTAATAATTATACCATTGTGTAGCCTCAACAATAAAAACTCCAATAATACCAAAATGTAGTGCAAAACACAATGTTATGCGATGACTAGCAGTTGTTGAATTGTCACTAGAAATTCGTCAGCACTAGTGGTAGAATATTTGAGTGTCAATTTCATTCAATATTATATAATATGCATTTTTTAATTTTTATTATTTTAATTAAAGAACTTAAAAAAAACTAATGTGAACAATGTTGTATTAAAAAACATGACCCCTTAAGTTTATATAATGCTGCACTATTTATATTATGGCATATTGCAAGCCCATGTAATGTAGTGTGCTAAACACACCCTAAATGAATAAATACTGGATGTTGTAGTTAGGTTTTGGACATAATCTTATGTTATTTAAGTAATTTTTTTGTGGACTAATGAAGATGATTTTAGAGTGGAGCAGAAGTCAATATTACTAATCAAGGTTATTCCATTATTTTTGCTTTATATAGAGAGCTAATTTCATTAAAATTGCGTGAATTATTAATAGCAATAATTGGATAATACCAATGATAGTGGAAGCGTGTTGATTTTGCTTTATATATAAATTAAAAAATAAAGGTAATTATCTACCATCCACTATTTTTTTTACATTTTTCAAAAATACACAATTCTTAATTTTTTTTTTTGCTGAGCTCCACTTGAAGTTATATTTTTTTGCATTTGTCCACTACCATCTTCAAACTGGTAAGAAACTAACAGAATATTGTCCAAATTATGTTTTTGAAACGTAGGTGAAATTATCATTATACCCTTATGACGTCAGCAAAGTTTAACGGTTTAAAAATGGTAGTAGATAAGTGCAAAAAATATAACTTCAAGTGGAGTTTAGCAAAAAAAAATTTAAGAATTGCGTATTTTTACAAAGGTACGAAAAAACATGTGGACGGTGAATAATTACCCAAAAAATAATAATAATAAAGGAAACTGTAGTTGCAATGTTTGATGGACGATTGTTGCAGTAGAGGAGTCTTTTGGCAAAAAGCTTGTCATCTTTTTAATGGAAATTAGGAGTGATTTTTCCTTGTATTGTGGAAGGAGAAATTTGAGTATAGTCTGTCAACATTAGAGTCTTATTCTAGAAATGGTAGGGCATTGGATCATTCACATTAAATCAAGAACTCAATAATATGGGAAATTTACAAAAATAATCTAGAATTTTTATTAATTTTTAAAATTAGCCACCCTAAGTTTTTCTTTCATTAACTAGCCAATTGTTTTTTTTTTTTGGGACTAAACAAATCTTGTCATTAATTGCTTCAAACTTTGTCTTCTCTCTTCTCTCAAAATCGGCGACTTGGTGCCCACGACATCAGTACTTTTCAAGCAACAATCGCCAGAGGCTCAATGGATGTTTGAACGACAGCATCAATTCTAAGAGAACACAGCTTCATTTTCAGCAATTAGACAACACTTTTTCTCAAGATTTTGACAATCAAAGCAAAGTTTTTTTCTTTGTTTTCTTAAAATTGAACTCATTAGAATGTAGTTGAGCAAATACTTCCTGATAGATGAGTATTAGGATTAAATTTCCATGAACTTTGAAAAATATTTAATGAAATTAGTCTATAATACAAATGGCACATTGGGTGCTCAATTAAATGCCTATCAGACTTTATTTGTAGATTAAGGTGTTGTGGGTTGATCATGTCTTGGTGCAAATCCATGTTTGGTGCGAAGCTCACCATGTTGCACCAAGCGGGAATTGTCACACAAACGACAAAACACAGCAAGTGTTTTTGGGCTATAGCACCAAAATACTTCTTGTGCTTTTGTGCAGGTGCAACAGGTGCCCCTCGCACAAAGAACAACACACTTGCTATTATTTTGTGAGATAGACACCCGGTGAATAAGAACGCAACAATGTGTATGTATATAAGAGATGGCCAATGGGCCGATCCAGCATGTGTGCTCGCGCCCATGTCATGTTGTGTTGTGCCTAAATTTTTTTGTTTGTATAGGCTCAACTCGGCACACATGCCATGCCCATTTGTATCATGCCCACACGTGTCGTGCCGTGTCTAAGGAAAAAAAAAACCCACTAAGATTTTTTCATTTTAAATTTTTTTTAAGAGTACATACTAAGTTCTTGGCATACTTTTTTCAAGTTTATGTATTTTTCTTAGGTCTATACCTTTATTCAAATTTAATAGAGTCGAAAATTTAAAACTCAAGTCCATATCAATAATAATAAACTAATAATAGTAAGAAAATGTAATATTAATGACTAAGTTTGACCTTATAGTATTAGAATTTTTTAATTCTTTAATAATAATAATAATAAAATTCTTAAGGGTTAACTTAATTGTTAATTTGGACTTACATAGAGTCATAGATCATAGTTCATAATAATATTAATGTATAGTTATAAAACCATGATAGTTATAATTTTATTCATTAAAATTATAATATCAATTATTTATTTAATAAATTATAAATATAAATCAATTATAGTATTTTTTAACTAAGAATTAAATGAATTTAAAAAATTCAACTTCAAGTTATTTGTCAAATCATTAAATTTTAAGTTTACTTTTATTAAAAAATAAAATGTGTTTATTGCGAGTTTTTTCATCGTGTCGTGCTTAGCCCATCTCTAATCATGCTGTATTTTCAAGGCCCGCGAACCTAAAATTCTAAGCTCGGCCCAACCCACGTGCGTGTCGTGCCATGCTATGTGCTCCACTAAAATGTGGTCGTGTCGTGCTGCTGTGCTATACAAACACATGTCGTGCCACGTGTTGTCTGGACTATTGGCCATCTCTAGTATATATATGTTTATTTCCATTTTGATTTTAGTAAGTTTTTAACAAATAACATTCAGATTTTTTCACAGACACAATGGCTCATAAGCCACGAGCAAAGCTTAATCCATCTATTCCATAGAAGGAACCGGGTACAATAAAGATTCTGACATCCAAGCATTTCCCTAGGCATGTTACAAATACTTCAATATTTAGATACATGATGGAAGCTATCAAAAGGAAATTAATAAAATGACAATTAAGATTCTTTAAGAAAGGTGCATTCAGCAATTTCGCAAAGAATGATACTTGTGTATTTAGCGGTGTGATCATGCACATTGCACTACTTAGACAAGTAGCGCATGATGTATGTTGTAAAGATCAGTTGTGGTTTGAATTTGGTGGCCAACTAGCAAGGTTATCGATTACTATGTGGTGCTTAGTTATGGGACTTTGTTATGGTTTACACATATGCACAGAAAACCAAACATTATAAAGAACCATAGGTTACATGATTTGTATTATAATCGTAATCCAGGGGTGAATATTAAACAATCAGATGGAAACTTTAAGGAGTTCAACTTTAATGATACGGACGACATTGATGTGCTAAAGATTACACTATATTACTTTGTGAATAAAGTACTTAATGGAAGAAAAGATGAACGTACATCCATTATTGCTACATAATGTTGATGATCTTGAGTATTTTAGAAGCTTTTAGTGGTGTCGTTCATCATGGAGAATGGTATATGGTAGTTTGGACACAATATTGAACTAAAAATTAGAGATTTCTAGAATTCTACTCTTAAATAGGTGAAGCACAACATTTATGGCTTTTGTCTTGGGGTTTAAGTTCGTTCAAAAGAAAAAAAAATTATGGTTACTTTGTTTGGTACTTAAAAAATGATTACATCTTTCTTTTTCTAATTTTGAATCTTTTCTTGCTACAGACCTGGCTGTTTGAAGTTATTGATGGTTTTCTAAGACATAAGAAGACTCCTTGCATATTGAAATAGAAAAGTGTTTCTTCTTTGAAAATAAGTTTTACTAAGGTGTACAATTTTTATGATGATAAGACTTCTCCTATAAGCTTTACGTATATTTTAGATTAGTTTTGAAGATTTATTAAATAATAGATGTTTTCCCTAACAACAAATTTAGCTTACCTTACAAGAAGGACACACCATATTGAATAGTGTGAAGGATTATCAGACATAAATCCCACATTGGGTCCATAACGTGAGTATATTATTCAAGTCGGTTATAATGTTATTATTAAATCTCGAATTGTTGCAAGCTGCATAATTTATTTCCATTATTTTTGTTGTAGCATTTCCCTAATATGAATATGCCACTCATTGCATAGGACAAAGATAAGTAGCATTTGACACATGTTGACGATGATTTAAAGTAGATTATCAACTACCTATTCTCGACGAACATAAAGTAGACGACTCGCACGAAAGAGAGGCTCATGCTATTTTTAAAATTTTAATGTTTTAAAATGAATGATGTCGAATTTAGTCAATTATAGATAACGTTTTTATTTTTGTTTTCTGATCACAGTCGAAATCAAAGTTTCCGCATGATTAATCAATTATAGCATGGTTCATCCTTATTTTAAAAGCGAGGCAAATCTTCATTATCCCTCATTAGACCCTCATCATGAGTATCATCCCCATCATTGAAAGTATCATCAAAATGACCATCATCAACTGGACATGGTATGATTAAGCATTAATACTATATGCTAGTGTATTATTCGTGTCATCAATTGGATCATCACTATATTAGAAAGGAGAGTAACCCTGTTGTAGTGATGTTGTCAATGGTAACAACTTTTTATCAATGGGATCAATAGTGTAGTGGATTGGATGTTGGTGCAATGATGACGTTCTTGGTGAACTATGAGTTTCTAATAACTTTCGATACTTTAGGGGATTTGGAAATAAAAAAGCGATGATGCACCCATCATTCACCGAATTAGAATGTAATAGAACCCTTACTATTTTTGTTAACATAAATATTTTCATAATATTGATTTTGATGATAACAAACTTGATTAAGGATGTTGGATTTAACTCTCCGCTTGTAAATATTTTCTTATGTGTTGCACCACCCAGGTGATGTCTTCTAAACTCTACTTACTTTCCTTTAAAACATTGAGGATAATATTTCGTTCTGGTTGGGGGGAGAGAATAGTCGATAATTGTGGAATTTTAGTTAAGTTTTTACTAATTTTTTGTTGGAGAAACTAATTGTTGCTAACTTTTTGTGTTGAAAATGGCTGAATATGGAGTGTAGTTAATCTAGAAACGCATCTTCTTCGTTAAAAAAAATTCATATATTTTATTTCTCTTTATTAATTTTTTACAATCATTTTTCTTCTTCTTTCTAATTTCTCCTTTATAAATATATACTTTCCAATTTTTTGAGTCAAAGATGGCTAAATATGGAGTGTAATTACTCTAGAAATGCACCTTCTTAATTAAAAAATTCTTTTTCTATCATTTTAAATGTAACTTTTCTAATTAGTTTTTCTGCATCATTTTCACATTTCTGTTTGCATATTTTCCTTTCATGTTTAGAATAGGTTGGGGGTAGAATGTTGTTTAAAAAAAATATTGTGTGATTTGTTTTAACATTTGATGACATGATTAATTTCAAATTTTAGTATTTGTATTATCTTTAGTCATAAGTGATGTGACACTATGTTTGCTACTTTACATGTTGATGTCGGAGACAAATATGAGTTGCTTGAAGGAATGAACATGTCATAATAAGTACTAAGTGAGTTTTTGAGCCTATTATTTTTCTTGGAGAGTAACCCTTTTGCCCATTCTTTATACAGTTTAGCAGTTTTATTATTTTATACATGATCTCTAGATTTTTTTTAAGTTAACCTTTAAAAAATAGTTGTTGTAAAATTAATTAAAAAAATATGTGTTGGTACATTTGGAGGCCCATCTAACTAGTAGATATGAAAAATTATTTAGAGCCCTAAAAGACGATGGAAAGGCCATCTTTGATTCATTTGAACCTTTCTAACTTTCCCTTTTGTGAAATATCCATAGTGAACCCTTTTGAGCCTTAAAACAAAAAAAACCTTTTCTTTGTCAACTTATCATCTTGACTCACTCCGATTTAGAGTATTACCCGATATCTTATAAGTTCCATCACCTATTTATATTTGAGAAAAATGTAAATAATTATTTTGTTCAGTGACATTGTGCCAAACAAAAGAAAAAAATAAAAAACAAAAATAAAAATTGTTGTTTCAAAAAAAAGAAAAAAAGTAAAAATAATAATAATAGGTGAAATCCACCTTGCAAATTCCAAAAAAAACAACAAAATAAAAATCTCTGTATTTTTCTCAAACATACACTTTATCTTCCTTATTTCCCCTCCTTTGTTAGCAATGTCCCTAACCTACGTTACGTCCTAATAAAAGTTTTTCTTGATTTTAGGGAACTATAGTCTGAAGTAAAAGCTAGTTATATGGGCTAAAAAGATGTAGTGGTGCATAAAAAATAATAAAATAAATTAGATTGACTACGATTTTGATTTGACTTGAGATCGTATTATTTCTAAGCTGAGGGCATATTTATTTCATCTTGGTGACAGCATGTGATATCACTTCTTTATTATTTCTCTCAATCACCATTCATTGGAGTAACTATTTTTGTTAGGTTTAATTTCTTTGTGAGAGTGTACTACTTCCAGTGAAATTTTGGGGTTTGACAAGTCATTCTTGAAAGTAACTATGACAAAGTCTACTGTGCTGATTCATGTGGATGGTTGATATGGGTGTGATGTTTCTTTAAACTGGAGATAATACTTATGCTTTTATTTGATTACTATCATTAGTCTTATCGAATAAACATGATTCGTTAAAAAAAATCATTTTGGATTTGAATTTTATTTTCGCTTTATTTACTAGGGACTAGCAATAAGTCAGTTGGGGGATATGTTGAGTGTTAGAAAATGTATATTTATGAAAGAGAAAATCTTCATTTTACACTTCAAGTTTTACTAACACCCTTACTTTTATGTATTTAAACTTCTTGTCATTTAATTTGTGTGTTGTATTATAATTAAGTATTTTATGTACTTTAGGGGCATCATAGCCATTTCATAATGAACGAGAGATCAAACAGCAAAACGAATATCACTTTTGAACTCAGGACGGTCGAAAACCTTAGGAGGAGCATAAAAAGAAAAATAGTACTATTCACATGTACGGTACTGTCTACGTTACTGTTCATCACACTATTCACATAGACGGATCGATGACATGGCATTAACCAATGATATAACATTAACTGATGAGGTGTCACGATCTGTTGGACTAAAATTTTTATGCACTATTAATCGATGACGTGGCAGTATATCAATGACCAAAAATCTCGCGTACAGTACATGCATTACACAGGATTATTTTCAACCAAACCGCGTCACTGTTCAAGCCGGGTCAAACCGTGTTATTGTTCACCCGCGTGGTCAAGCCACGTACTGTTGACTGATGACGTGGCACAATTTTGAGCGTCCGAAATGTTTTCGATCCGATGGCGATGGTGCATGTTGATACGAATCCAGATACCCAAGTATGTCATTTCAATAGATTTCTCTTTAATTTATTCTCACCATTTTAATTCTAATTTTAGGATAATGTAAGTCACTTTCACCATAAATTTGACATCTCTGCATCCATTTTTGGACTTCATTTTTTGTAATTCCTTCTCTATCTTATATTTTCTACGTATTTTAATAAATTTCCTTTTTGCCTCTAGTTCAATTATGAGTAGCTAATTTTCTTTTAAGCTTGGGTTGAAGGTGAAGTCTCAACATGTGTCATGGGCTTTATTTGGTAAATTTATTTTCTCTTCCCCTCTAGTTTTTGTGGATGTTTTAACTTCTCATCGATAAATAATAATAATCTTGTCTAGTATCGCCTTGGTTTCACTGTCTCTCTAGTACAAGGTTATTATTATTTGACACAATAAGCCCTTAGCACCATATTGATTAGAGTGTGGTTCATGAGGTGTGAATTCCCCCTCATGATTTAATTGACATTAATAAGGAATATTTAGCCCATGGTACATGTTGATATGGATCCAGATACCCAAGTACGTCATTTCAATAGATTACTCTTCAATTTATTCTCGCCATTTTAATTCCAATTTTAGGATAATCTAAGTCATTTTCACCACAAATCCAACCATCCTCATACAAAATTAATTCTACATATAATTAAAATCCACCTCCTCGTGGGATCGACACTCGTCACCATTAATCTATACTACAATAGATTCATGCACTTGTGAGTTCAATAAAATTTGCACAATAGGAAGAAATTCAAAATCTTTCACGTTAATGGAGTAATGCAGAAAAAAGAAGGGTTCTTTAAATTCAAAAGCCATGAATGCTTGTTTTGTGCCTTAAATAAGAAGGAATTCCATAAAGTTTCAGGTTATTCTAGTGCATATAAGATTTAAAAGAAGCTTAAGGTAGTTTATGAAGGTAGAATATATACTAGGCAATACTAATTGTTCCAAATGGAACAGAATGAGAGTGTTTATTCCATGTATATTTTATTCACGTATATTTTAAGCACTCTAAGAGCTCTAGAAAAAAACCTTTTCTAATAATAAGAAGATAAAGAAAATCATTACGTCCTTACTAAAAGAGCAAAGACTTAAGAGAATTTTCATTGAAGAAGCCAAGGATTTAAATGCTCTAATTATTTATGATTTAATTAGCTCACTTATTTCCTGTGAAGAAGATTTAACAACTGAAGAGGTGATGAAGATTACAAAAAAATGAAGAGCATTACCCTTAAAGTTTCAAGATCAAAAAGCAATGAACAAAGCGAAATTGAAGATGAAGATATGATTATGATAGCAAGAAAATTTAGGAAGCTCATCAAGAGATCCAATGAGTGAAGAAAGTTCGGGAACTTTAAAAATTGAAAGAAAAAGAAAAAGCCAATCATATGCTTTGAATGCAAGAAGGTTGGACATATAAAATCATAATGTCCTCTTCTCAGCAAACACAAGAAGAAACTTATGGCAGCAACTTGGGATGATAGCGATGAGGAGACCTTAATGAGAAGAAATCACATGAAGTATCAAACCTATCACTTATAGCAATAAGAGAATAAATTGATGAGGTAAATAATCTTCCTTCTTATGATGAACTGTTTGAAGCATTCACTTAATTGGATTGTGATTTAAAGAAGATTGGAATAAAAAATGTTTGTCTTAAAAAGAAAAGTTTAGAAATTTCAAGTAAGAACGAATTTTTAAATACAAAGGTTAAATGTTTCGAATTAGAGAATAAAAAGCTGCATGATGAGATTATATCTTACAAAGAAAGCAATGCATTTGAACATGAAAGTTCACTTAATGATTATTTGAAAAAGGAAAATGAAATGCTCAAGGAAAAGTGCAATGAGCTTAATTATATTGTCTTAAAATTTACAAATGGGTAAAAGATTTTAAGGAACATGCTTGGCTTTTAAAAATGTGTTTTTGACAAAGGAAATATTGGCTATAAGCCAAATTTGAAACAACGATATTACAAGAATTACTTTGTGAAGACTACATCCATTAATGATCAAATTTATGTCATTATCACAATCGAAATGGACAAATAAGTTATAAATATCCAGTGAAGAAAAATTCACATTATAGAATTAAATGTGTTTGGGTTCCAAATGGAATCATTACTAACTCTCAAGGACCCAAAAAGTTTGGGGTACCTAAAACTTGAGATTTCTTCTACATGGATCAAAGAAGAAAATAAATGATACTTGGACAACGAATGCATGGGACATATGATAGGTAATTACTCTTTATTTTCGAGTTTCACCAAGATTGAACCGGTGAGAAGTATCCTTTGGAGATAATTCTAAAGGAAAGATTATTGGTATTGGTAATGTTCGCAAAGATTCCTCTACCTTTATTGAAAATGTGTGTTAGTTGAAAATTTAAAACACAACTTACTTATTGTTAGTCAATTATGTGATAAAGGCTATAGAGTTATTTTTATGGCTCTGATACCATAAAAAAAAGAGTACGTGGCTTGTGATCTCTCAGTGCAGACCAGACTAACGCCCATTCGGGTTCGCCTCTGGAATTTACGTCGAGAGTTTCCTGCCTATATACCTCTTGGATCAAAACTTAAAGCAAGTTCTTTGCAGGTTATAAAACCCAAAACAGACTTCTCTTTAGTCTTTAAAACAGGGTACCAAACCGTTTAAGAAATTGCCATAAGTTTTCTGATGCACAGGATCCTTCCTTGAAGGCAAGTGCAGAGCATACTTCCTTAAGTTTTCAAAATGAACAAATTTAATTCTTTGATTCGTTTCTTTCACTTAGAACTTCATTTGCAGAGAGAGAGAGGAGAATTTAGCAATTCATGGTGTAGAGCAAACACACGAAAGTTTTATTGCACTTAAGCTTCTTTCTTACTTATTTTACAAGGGAGGTGAGCTCTTTATATAGGAGAGCTCATTAAGATAGGACAGGACCCCTATCTTTTACAATAGTAAAAGCAAAGTAAAACTACAGTACAAGAGTAAAGCTACAGTACAAGCAACATTATTACAACAGGACAAAGTCCATTACAAGAGGACAAAAGAGGAAAGTGCATACATCGAGACAAAAGGGAAATTGCTTACAACAAGATAAGAAAGGAAATTTCATGCATGGAGACAAAAGACTTTATGGGGAGTGAAGGTTCATGTATTCATCTTCAGAGTCACTTTCTGTCGCATCAGGGTCGTCGTCAGAAGGTTGTGGAAAAAAGGTCTTGGAAAGCCTTGGATGCTTGCAGGAGGGACCACTGCATGGTGGATGTGGGCAGTAGAATTCATACACTGGTTTGGAGGATGTCGGAGAAGCTTTTGGTGATGTTTGGGTAGCATTATCTCTTTTGGAAGGTTTGGGTGGTTGTGATGGTGATGGTTGAGAGGAGGAGCCTGGTTCATGCATGGATGGTTGGGGAAACTGTTGGAGATGTTGACTGAGAGGAAGAAAGTCTTCCCATGGGTCCTGTGAGTCTTGGTAGAGGAAGTCAGTATAATCTGGTTTTTCCTCTTTGATGATAATGCCGGTGGGTTTTGGGTGTGATATAGTGGACGGAGTGGGGATCATGATGATGTCATGTTGTGGGCCTAAGGAGGTGTGGGAGATATCTCTGTGTGGTGGAGTTTGGTGGTTGAGTTGGCAGAGATAATTGTGTAGGGTGGTTTGGATTTCATTTTCAATGACAGCTGGGTGTGGTGCAGTGAACCATTCATACACTTGATCTTGGGTCCAGAAAAGCTTTGTATCTGGATGCTGAAAATATGGCCTGTGGATAATGAAGACTGAAGTGAACAGGCGTGCTTCTGAAGCAGACATTCTTTCCAGGTTGTAGATTTCAGAGAGCTGCTGCAGTTTCTTTCTCCACCATGGAATAGGAGAAAACCATTCAAGGAGAGTCCAGGTGAGGGAGGTGGCTTTGTCCGGGTTGAGGAGATGTTCCAAAGTTGGACTGATTGACAGGATAAGCTTGGTGGCATATAGAACAGTTAGGCACCATAGGTACCATAACTCATCTTCAGTGATATCCCTAGAGGGGTCAAGTGTGAGACCTGTAAGGAACAAGTTTTCTGGGTGGAAGGTAGAAAAGGGAAAGGAGTCTGCCATGAGGTAGGCTTTCATAAAAAAGCGAAAAACAGCTTTGCGGGCAAAGTCCTGGATGGCAAAGACAGAAGAGAAAGTTTTGTTAAGGGGAAAGTTCTTCTTGGTGAGAGCTTGTGGGGGAAGTGAAGTGGCCATGGAGATAACTGGGAAGTGGTAGGTTGTGGAAAACACAGTGAGAAGTTTGTCTGGTTTAGAGAGTCGGGAAAGCATATCAGGGATAAGGTTCTGGGATCCCTTTATATGCTTAACTGAAAAGTCATACTTGGAAAACCAATCTTTTAACCTGAGTAACATTTTTTCGGGAACAGTTTTACCTTTGAAATTAAGGATATTTGGGAAGGCTGAACTGTCCATTCGGATGAGAAAATGGTGTCCAATCAAATGATACTCAAATTTCTTGATGCCATTCTTGACCGCTAAGATTTCTTTGAACACATTGTGGTAATGCTTCTGTGTGTCAGAGAAATGTCCACTAGCGTAGGCAATAAAGCTCTCTTTTCCATTGATTTCTTCGAGGAGGATGGCACCCCATGAGTCATCACTGGCATCTGTCTGTAGTATGCGCTTGCCATCTGCAATTAACTTTAAAGGAGGCGGATTTTGCGCAATCTGCTTTAATGTAGTAACAGCAAGGGTGTGGTTGTCATTCCATTCTGGGGGCTTCTTTTTCAATAAAGCCGAAAGATGTCGAGTGTGTTGGTCCACGTGTGGGATGAAATCACGGATGTAGTTGATGATACCGAGAAACTGTTGGACTTGCTTTTTGGAAAGGTGCTGATCTGGAAAGTGAAGCAACTCTTGGGCAATGTGCTTTCCAGGCTGATAATGGCCGTCTTTTATGACCATTCCAAGAAATTCAATGGTATCTGTGGCAATGGTGCTTTTCTTGGCTGATAACATAATTCCATGACTCTGGACAATATCATAGAACTGAGTTAACAGCTGGTGATGTTCCTCATGCGAACCTGAAAAAAGCAAGATGTCATCAATATAAATCAATGCATGATGGAGGATGGGCGCAAAGGATTACCAGTCACAGCTCGCCTTGCTCTCCTTGATACCCGTTTCAAACAGTACCAAGATGCAGTTATTGGCACTGTTCTCACTACCCTCCATGCAGGAAGTGTTCTCCTCACTTTCTACCCAAACTTCAACCTTTCTCTCCAAGACACAAACTTACCCACAACCTTAAAAGTCCAAGTCCAGATCCAAGGTGCAGAACAAATCTCCTCTGCCAAAATTGCCACTCTCCATCACCAATTGGTCTATAGGCTTCAAAATCATGCCTTAGATCTACCCACTCCAGACCATCACTCTGACACTCTCATGGTCTTAGCTGAATCTGACCAAATCCCAACCATCATCCAGATCCCCAGACAAATTCCTCGTCATGAGCTTATCAAGCTTATGCCTCTTGAATGGATCTCAAACTATGAACAGTTCCATACCAATACCGCTCCAATTCAGACATCAGAAAGCATGTTTGAACGACGGCCAGATGGAACAGTCAGAATGACTTTCAAACCACCTCCCAGTGCTCCACAAGAGCCTCCTCGGCTCTCTTTTACTTATTCTTCCATGATCACAGCTGTGCAGACAGCTCAAGAAGATTTACCTATTACAGGGTTTACTTCTAAAGGCTACCCTGTTTATCCAGCAAAGCTAAATGGTCATTTTCTATGGGATGCCCCTGGCTCCGGCATGTGTGACCCAAATTGTCCCTGCTGGGATGATTGGGAAGAGGACGATGATGATTATTCTACCCGAAAGAAAAAATCTAAAAAGAAAAAACCTTCAACCTCATGTCACCATCATAACCCCACACCACCACAAGATCCTCCATCTCCACCAGCTCCTTTACCCATCTACAAAAAAGAACTCACATGGATTGTAAAACATTGCAAATCCGAGATTCCCTCACCGATCCCAACTCCAACACCACCACTGAGTTGTATGATGTTCTCATCTACTTCTTCAGACTACTCTTCTTCATTTCCTCCTCTAGACACCCACACAGATTCCCAACGCAACGTTGTGTCTAAACCCTTTATCCCTTCAGCCATAACCTCTACAGGACACCTTGAACCCCCTAAACCTTTTGAATCAGTCCTTAACTGGCAAACCCAAAATGCCAGAGCACAAAATGATACTTTGGTGAACATCAATTCTAAAGTTGAAAAAATCAGTTTACGAACTGAAAAGCTTGAGACCAAAGTTGATTCCATCATTGCCCAAATGCAGCAGATCCACCAAAATCTACAGTCCAGAATTGCCCAACTTGATTCTGAGTTAAGAACCATGCTTGCTCAACGCTATTATGGCCCAGAATTTGACCAGAAGGAAAGAGAGATCAGACGCTTGAAAGCTGAGCTTGACCAGTTCGAATCAGAAAAACAAAGGCCTACCCTTTTTACCTCCTCACCTCTGATGCCTTCCATTGGTCCAACCTATCATCCATTTGCCTCTATGCTTTCCTCTATCAAACAGTATGAACCTTCCAAATTATTTGGTATGACTCATACTCTTTTTCGAGAAAATCCTTTACCACCCCCACAACCTAAACCTAAACTCAAGCCTAAATCTCAACCACGACCTGCTGTTTCCACTCCTGACCAACCAACCCATGGCTATCCATCAGCCTCACCATCAGCACCTCCACCACCAGCTCCTTCTCAACCTCCTACCCAATCCAAAGATAAACAACCCATGCACTTGTTCAGTGCCCACACAGTTGACCACACATCCTCCACCGATGATCAAACTTCTGATTCCAATCTTGCAGTCTCAGATACTCATACTGAGACAGACACAGAATCATCAGCTTCCACCAGTGACTCTAAAAAGTCTTATGCTGATATCACCAAAATCCTAATGGCTCAAACCGATCCACCTGATCAAGGCCAAACCTCTCACACAGAACCATATGTTGACATTCCTTCTGAAGTTGACGAAGAAATGCCTGAATTCTCTGCCTCAAACCAACCTCCTCCAGCCCAAGCCCAATCCGGTTCAACTGGTCCAAAATCATCCAATGGTCCATGGTTCACATTTGATGATATTCCATCCTCTAAATGGCGTGATCGCCTAAATGAAATGTCTGCCTGGCTTGACTTACAAATGCTACGGCCAGGAGCCACCACTCAATCGGTCCTCAGAGAATTTGCCACTCGTTTTACGGGTGCTTTAAGAGATTGGTTTGACTCTCTAGGCCAATACAGACAATTGCAGTTTGTTCAATTGCCAGAAGTCTCAAGTGCCCTTGCGGTTATCCATGATCAATTCCTTGGAGACCCCTCTGCAATTTTTGAAGCTGCACGACGGGACTATCTCAACATGAAATGCTGTTCACTCAATGCTAAGGATCTTGAGTTCCATTATAAAAGAATGTCCTTGCTGTTCTATAAGCTTAATGGATTCAACGAACCAACATTAAAGCATGTTTTCCTGGCTTCCCTTCCTGATGAACTCCAACCAGACATACAGCGGCAACTTCGTGCATCCAATCTTGTCCTTGACAACATCTCTCTTGGCAAAATCTTTCAACTTGCCAAAACTTGTCTTGACAAACTCTGTGAGCAGAAACAGTTTTTCAAAGAACTATTGAAAGACAGAGAACCCTTTCGGAGTGCCTGCAAAAAGCCCTATTTGCATATTAAGTGCAAACAGAAGAAGGATTGTGATTGCAGTCCTAAAAAGAAAAGGCATTTTCGGAAATTCAAACATCCGGAATACTCATCTAAGCCTCGTCGATCCAGAAAATCCTACAGATTCTTCAGAAAGAAGTCATCTTCATCCAGAGACCTTAAAAGGAGAAAATCAAGCAGATGCTTTATCTGCAAGAAAAAAAGGTCATTATGCTAAGGATTGTCCCAACAAACGGGAAAAATCTATTCGGCTACTTGAGCATCTCCAAGCTACCACAGATTTCTCTCCAGAAAAGGATGAGCTGGAATTCTATTTTTCAGAACAAGATGAACCCAATGATGAAACAGTGTTCGCACTACAGAATTCCTCTGATGACTCAGATAGTGATCAATCCCAAGTAATTTTTCACCAACAGTTGTTGTCCCTTGATACTACTGTTCCCATACCCTCAATCAAACTCCAAATCTTGCCTTCCAAATTCCAAAGGCCCATTCCAGCCATTGGTCTCATCGACACTGGAGCTCAACGCAGCATGTTAAATCCGCATATTCTTCCACCGGAATATTGGACAGAATATGAGGAACATTTCAAAGCTGTCAACGGCAAATTGTTCACCACTTCTTTGATTACCAAAAAACCCATTGGTATTCAAATCTTCCCAAACTGTGTTATTTGGACCAAGGTCATTGGTTCAACTCTTCCTAATAAGGATATCTTGTTAGGTTTTGACATCCTTCACCAGATCAAACACCTCCAAATCATCCCCACTGGAATCCGCGTCAAATCCATGTTCAAACCTTTCACAGACATTCTTAAACTTTATAACCTGTCCGACACACCTCAGCCCTACCAAGATATATCCACCAAAATTTTAAGTCTATGTCCAGAGTCCCATTCTCAGTTCACCCATCCAAATCCATTGTGGAAAAATAAGTCTTTCTTCATTAAGTTACCCTTCAAACTCAATGAAGACATTAACCCAACCAAAGCTACCCATCCAGGAATGAGTCCTTCTGACTTACTCCTAGCCCAACAAGAATGTTCACAATTATTAGCCCAAGGTCTAATTGAGCCCACAACTTCTCCATGGGCTTGCCAGCCTTTTATGTTGAAAAGCATGCTGAGCTTGTTCGAGGAAAGAAACGCTTAGTCATTGACTATCAACCCTTAAACATGTTTTTACAAGATGACAAATTCCCTTTGCCACGTCGCCAAAGCATGTTTACTTTTCTCAAAAATGCCCAGATCTTTTCAAAATTTGATTTAAAATCAGGTTTTTGGCAATTAGGCATTGAACCCTCAGAACGGTACAAAACTGCCTTTTGCATTCCAAATGCCCATTTCCAATGGACAGTCTTACCCTTCGGACTCAAAACTGCCCCATCCATATTCCAAAAGTCGATGATCCAAATCTTTCAGCCCATCCTCCATCATGCATTGATTTATATTGATGACATCTTGCTTTTTTCAGGTTCGCATGAGGAACATCACCAGCTGTTAACTCAGTTCTATGATATTGTCCAGAGTCATGGAATTATGTTATCAGCCAAGAAAAGCACCATTGCCACAGATACCATTGGATTTCTTGGAATGGTCATAAAAGACGGCCATTATCAGCCTGGAAAGCACATTGCCCAAGAGTTGCTTCACTTTCCAGATCAGCACCTTTCCAAAAAGCAAGTCCAACAGTTTCTCGGTATCATCAACTACATCCGTGATTTCATCCCACACGTGGACCAACACACTCGACATCTTTCGGCTTTATTGAAAAAGAAGCCCCCAGAATGGAATGACAACCACACCCTTGCTGTTACTACATTAAAGCAGATTGCGCAAAATCCGCCTCCTTTAAAGTTAATTGCAGATGGCAAGCGCATACTACAGACAGATGCCAGTGATGACTCATGGGGTGCCATCCTCCTCGAAGAAATCAATGGAAAAGAGAGCTTTATTGCCTACGCTAGTGGACATTTCTCTGACACACAGAAGCATTACCACAGTGTGTTCAAAGAAATCTTAGCGGTCAAGAATGGCATCAAGAAATTTGAGTATCATTTGATTGGACACCATTTTCTCATCCGAATGGACAGTTCAGCCTTCCCAAATATCCTTAATTTCAAAGGTAAAACTGTTCCCGAAAAAATGTTACTCAGGTTAAAAGATTGGTTTTCCAAGTATGACTTTTCAGTTAAGCATATAAAGGGATCCCAGAACCTTATCCCTGATATGCTTTCCCGACTCTCTAAACCAGACAAACTTCTCACCGTGTTTTCCACAACCTACCACTTCCCAGTTATCTCCATGGCCACTTCACTTCCCCCACAAGCTCTCACCAAGAAGAACTTTCCCCTTAACAAAACTTTCTCTTCTGTCTTTGCCATCCAGGACTTTGCCCGCAAAGCTGTTTTTCGCTTTTTTATGAAAGCCTACCTCATGGCAGACTCCTTTCCCTTTTCTACCTTCCACCCAGAAAACTTGTTCCTTACAGGTCTCACCCTTGACCCCTCCAGGGATATCACTGAAGATGAGTTATGGTACCTATGGTGCCTAACTGTTCTATATGCCACCAAGCTTATCCTGCCAATCAGTCCAACTTTGGAACATCTCCTCAACCCGGACAAAGCCACCTCCCTCACCTGGACTCTCCTTGAATGGTTTTCTCCTATTCCATGGTGGAGAAAGAAACTGCAGCAGCTCTCTGAAATCTACAACCTGGAAAGAATGCCTGCTTCAGAAGCACGCCTGTTCACTTCAGTCTTCATTATCCACAGGCCATATTTTCAGCATCCAGATACAAAGCTTTTCTGGACCCAAGATCAAGTGTATGAATGGTTCACTGCACCACACCCAGCTGTCATTGAAAATGAAATCCAAACCACCCTACACAATTATCTCTGCCAACTCAACCACCAAACTCCACCACACAGAGATATCTCCCACACCTCCTTAGGCCCACAACATGACATCATCATGATCCCCACTCCGTCCACTATATCACACCCAAAACCCACCGGCATTATCATCAAAGAGGAAAAACCAGATTATACTGACTTCCTCTACCAAGACTCACAGGACCCATGGGAAGACTTTCTTCCTCTTAGTCAACATCTCCAACAGTTTCCCCAACCATCCATGCATGAACCAGGCTCCTCCTCTCAACCATCACCATCACAACCACCCAAACCTTCCAAAAGAGATAAGGCTACCCAAACATCACCAAAAGCTTCTCCGACATCCTCCAGACCAGTGTATGAATTCTACTGCCCACATCCACCATGCAGTGGTCCCTCCTGCAAGCATCCAAGGCTTTCCAAGACCTTTTTTCCACAACTTTCTGACGACGACCCTGATGCGACAGAAAGTGACTCTGAAGATGAATACATGAACCTTCACTCCCCATAAAGTCTTTTGTCTCCATGCATGAAATTTCCTTTCTTATCTTGTTGTAAGCAATTTCCCTTTTGTCTCGATGTATGCACTTTCCTCTTTTGTCCTCTTGTAATGGACTTTGTCCTGTTGTAATAATGTTGCTTGTACTGTAGCTTTACTCTTGTACTGTAGTTTTACTTTGCTTTTACTATTGTAAAAGATAGGGGTCCTGTCCTATCTTAATGAGCTCTCCTATATAAAGAGCTCACCTCCCTTGTAAAATAAGTAAGAAAGAAGCTTAAGTGCAATAAAACTTTCGTGTGTTTGCTCTACACCATGAATTGCTAAATTCTCCTCTCTCTCTCTCTGCAAATGAAGTTCTAAGTGAAAGAAACGAATCAAAGAATTAAATTTGTTCATTTTGAAAACTTAAGGATGTATGCTCTGCACTTGCCTTCAAGGAAGGATCCTGTGCATCAGAAAACTTATGGCAATTTCTTAAACGGTTTGGTACCCTGTTTTAAAGACTAAAGAGAAGTCTGTTTTGGGTTTTATAACCTGCAAAGAACTTGTTTTAAGTTTTGATCCAAGAGGTATATAGGCAGGAAACTCTCGACGTAAATTCCAGAGGCGAACCCGAATGGGCGTTAGTCTGGTCTGCACTGAGAGATCACAAGCCACGTACTCTCTTTTTTATGGTATCAGAGCCATACTCGTCCTTGAAACTTCCCTGTTTTCTCAATCTCACTTTTCATGCTCAACATGGTATAATTTAAGTATTTGATTTGTTTTAATCTTTAGACTTCAGGCGCAGAGAGAACTTCTCAATCATGGCTTCAACTTCATCTTCCTCTACTTTCAACCCTGTTACTTTGTCTTCTACTCTTTCTCTCCCTAAATCTTGCACTTCTCATCCCACTAACAAAATAGAAAATCTTGTAGAATACTCCTATATCCCTGAATCCGCCCAAATCAGTGAGTCCTCCTACCCTCTCATCAGTCCCTATCAACTGTACAAAAGACCCAGTTCCTTTACCCGTAGTATCCGCACCCTCATCTCTACCAGACGGCCTCACCCTAAAGAATATATCCAGTCCTCTCGTCTAGATCAGTGTGCTCTTCAAGCCACTTCTGCTGAGCAATATGTCACTCTAGAGATTCCTTCAGAATTGATTTCCAACTGGAAACGCGAAGGTTATACCCATCTCCATCTTGGAGGAATTAGACTAATCCTCACCCTTCATGGGCGCAAAGGATTACCAGTCACAGCTCGCCTTACTCTCCTTGATACCCGTTTCAAACAGTACCAAGATGCAGTTATTGGCACTGTTCTCACTACCCTCCATGCAGGAAGTGTTCTCCTCACTTTCTACCCAAACTTCAACCTTTCTCTCCAAGACACAAACTTACCCACAACCTTAAAAGTCCAAGTCCAGATCCAAGGTGCAGAACAAATCTCCTCTGCCAAAATTGCCACTCTCCATCACCAATTGGTCTATAGGCTTCAAAATCATGCCTTAGATCTACCCACTCCAGACCATCACTCTGACACTCTCATGGTCTTAGCTGAATCTGACCAAATCCCAACCATCATCCAGATCCTCAGACAAATTCCTCGTCATGAGCTCATCAAGCTTATGCCTCTTGAATGGATCTCAAACTATGAACAGTTCCATACCAATACCGCTCCAATTCAGACATCAGAAAGCATGTTTGAACGACGGTCAGATGGAACAATCAGAATGACTTTCAAACCACCTCCCAGTGCTCCACAAGAGCCTCCTCGGCTCTCTTTTACTTATTCTTCCATGATCACAGCTGTGCAGACAGCTCAAGAAGATTTACCTATTACGGGTTTACTTCTAAAGGCTACCCTGTTTATCCAGCAAAGCTAAATGGTCATTTTCTATGGGATGCCCCTGGCTCCGGCATGTGTGACCCAAATTGTCCCTGCTGGGATGATTGGGAAGAGGACGATGATGATTATTCTACCCGAAAGAAAAAATCTAAAAAGAAAAAACCTTCAACCTCATGTCACCATCATAACCCCACACCACCACAAGATCCTCCATCTCCACCAGCTCCTTTACCCATCTACAAAAAAGAACTCACATGGATTGCAAAACATTGCAAATCCGAGATTCCCTCACCGATCCCAACTCCAACACCACCACTGAGTTGTATGATGTTCTCATCTACTTCTTCAGACTACTCTTCTTCATTTCCTCCTCTAGACACCCACACAGATTCCCAACGCAACGTTGTGTCTAAACCCTTTATCCCTTCAGCCATAACCTCTACAGGACACCTTGAACCCCCTAAACCTTTTGAATCAGTCCTTAACAAAGTTTTGTTTGTTGGAAAAAAAAATGTGTTAATATATACAGATTGTGCATCAACACATGATAAGTGTTTTTCAACTTTACAAGATGACAATTGGTTATGACATAAAAGATTAGGTCACGTAAGTATGGATTTGATTTCAAAATTTTCAAAGAATGATTTAGTTAAAGGTCTTCCAAAAATTGGTTTTGAAAAAGAAAGATTTGTGAAGCTTGTCAACTTAGAAAATAAATCAAAACTTCTTTAAAAAAATGAGAATTATGTTTCCACTTCAACTTCTTCATATGAATTTATTTGGACCTTCTATATATACAAATCTGAGTGGTAAGTAGTATGAATGAAATTCTTGATGATTATTCTAGATGCACATGGATATTATTCTTAGTTAGTAAAGATGATACCTTTGATGTTTTTAAAATATTTTGTAAAAAGATTCAAAATGAAAAAGGCTATGCTATTTCTTACATCAGAAGTGATCATGGTGGAGAATTTGAAAATCATGATTTCAAAAATTTTTGCAACAACCTTAGCAAAGAACATCAATTTTCATCACCAAGAAACCTACAACAAAATGGAGTGGTTAAGAGAAAGAATAGATCCATTCAAGAAATGGCTAGAGCCATGTTGAATACAAATGCATTGCCAAAATATTTGTGGGTCGAAGCCATTAATATTGTATGCTATGTTTTGAATTGTGTTTTGATTAGACCATGTTGAATGTTAGAAAGTGTATATTTATAAAGGAGAAAATCATCATTTTACACTCAAAGTCTCACTAACATCCATACTTTTATGTATTTAAATCCCTTGTAATTTAATTATGTGTGTTTTATTATAATGATGTATTTTATGTATTTTAAGGGGGATCATGGTCATTCCACAATGAACGAAAGACCAGATAGCAAAACGGATAGCAATTTTAAATTCAGGCCAGTCGAAAACGTTAGGAGGAGTATAAAAAGATAAATGACATTATTCACATATACGATACTGTTCACATATATGATTTTGTTCACGGTATTGTTCATTTGCGGTATGCTGATGTGGCATTGATTGATGATGTGTCGCGATCCTATTGGACTAAAATGATTATGTAGAGTTGCCCGTTGACGTGACAGTATATCATTGGACCAAAAACAGATTCATACGATACATGCATTACATAGAATAAAAACTCTAGTGATGTGTTTTATCCAATCATAACGTGCCACGTGACGCAATCCTGAGCGTCTAAATTATTTTAATCCAATAGCAATGATTTACTCATTATTACTATAAAAGGGGGCTTCTCCCCTTAATTCGACATCCCTGAATTCAATTTTGAGTTCAATTTTTTGTAATTCCTTCTCTATCTTATATTTTCTACATATTTTAATAAATTTTCATTTTACCCTTAGTTTAATTATGAGAGTAATTTTCTTTCAAACTTGGGTTGAAGGTAAAGTCTCAACATTTTCCATGGACTTTATTTGGTAAATTTAATTTCTCTTCCACTTTGATTTATGTGGATATTTTAATTTTTCATCAACAGATAGTAATAATCTTGTCTAGATACCGTGCTGGTATAACCGACTCTCTAGTGCAAGGTTATTACTATTTGGCATGATAAGCCTTTAGCACCATATTGATTAGAGTGAGGTTCATGAGGAGTGGAAACCTCTCTCATGATTTAATTGGCACTAATAAGGAATATTAAGCATATGGTGCATGTTGATGCAGATTCAGATACCCAAGTGTTTCCTTTTAATACATTTCACTTTAATTTATTATTGCCATTTTAATTTAAATTTTAGGATAATCTAAATTACTTCCACCACAAATCCAATCATCCACTTAGAAAATTAACTCTATACATAATTAAAATCCATCTCCTCGTGGGATCGACACTTGTCACCATTGATCTATTTTACAATAGATTCGTGCGCTTGCAAGTTCAATAAAATTTACACAACAATTTTTTGGCGCCGTTGCCGGAGAGGTAAGTTATTTTAATTCATATAATTAATTTTTTATAAAATATTTTTTTGTTTTCTTGTAATTTTTTTAAAAGAAGAAGTAAGTCAATCTACAATTTGAGGTAAGTGTTTCTTTTCTTTTTCTCTTTAAATTTCTATAATTTAATTTTCAAGTTATTTTCTTTGTAATTTTTAATTTTTCCTGTTAATTTATTAAGTTATGTTAATTTTAGTTGATATATTTCACGTATTTGTTTTATAACAGTTGAGTGTGTTTCATAGTAAGGTTGTAACAGCCTGATAAGGTTAGCACAATAATTTCTCCTTCTTTATTTTTATTAATTTTGTTCTAAGTTTTTTTTGTACTTTTTGTATGCATGGTCGAAAGTCACAATTACCTAATCTTGTGTCCATAGACTTTGAACTGGAAAAAACACTTCGCACACATAAACACGTTGTAATTAAAAATAAAATTTAAATGAATTTGTAATAACAACAGCCACCATCACAAGAGATGCCATTTAGGGATTACTTTAGTCCCTTAGCTAACTTGAGTACATTATGCATAAGATACCCAAATGTAGCTGTTAGTAGTTTTGAGTTAAAATCTAGTGTGCTAAATTGTCTCCCAACATTCTATGGCCTGAAAAATAAAGACCCATATAATCATCTGAATGATTTTCATGCTATTTGTCAAACTTTTTAAATATGAGAATTTTTCAGATGATGATGTTAAACTTAGATTATTCCATTTTCTTTAAAGGATAGAGCTCGTTCATGGTTTAATATAATGACTGTTAACAACATTACATCATGGGAACAAATGGTAGCAAAATTTTTGAATAAATACTTCCCAGTGCATGAAACTGATGCTATTGGGAAATTTCAAAGTTTACCCAGACAGAATACGAGCAGTTTTTTAAAGCATAGGAACGATTCAATGGGCTACTCTTGAAGTGTTCACATCATAGGTACGAGAAATGACACCAATGCCAATACGTTTTGGAGGAATTATTGTCGCGTGTGCGAGGATAACTAATGGCAACAAGTGAAGGAGAGCTAATGTCAAAAAGTGCATCAAAGATTAGAGATTTCTCCCAACGACAAGCAAATAATTCCCAACAATGGAGTCGATCACTTAGGAATACTATAAGAATTAAGAGAGTGAATGAGGTTTACATTGGCGAGTCAAGTTCAGAAATTAAAGAAACTAAAGAGATGGTTGAAGGTCTTTCTAGACAAATAGCATCATTAATAGCTGCTAAATCAACAGATCCACATGATCATTACTCATACCCAAATCAAGCCAATGCCATAGGTGTAATGAGAAAGCTATCAAACTACAATCCTTACTCCAACACATATAATCCTGTATGGAGAGACCACCATAATTTTTCATGGTCTCAAGGGTTCCAACAGAATGGACCAATAGCTTCAGCTCCACCAATGCAATAAATTCCTCAAGTTCCTCAAGCCTCTCAGCCACCATTTAGACCATATAATCAGAACCAGAACTACTCTCAACCCAGACCATGGGAGGATGCATTCCAAAACTTCAAGAATATTACTCACTCCACGATTGAGCCACAGAACCACACCATTGATAAACTACGAAATGAGATGAGATCAGGCTTCAATTTACAAACTCAATCAGTTTCAAACCTTGAAAAGATGGTGGGACAACTTTCCTCTTCAGTTCAAAACATGGCAGTGACTGTTGAGAAAGGTAAATTCCCAAGTCAACCAGTGCCTAATCCTAAAAGAGTGCATGAAGCAAATACTAGTTCAGCTCAGTAGCATGGAGTAGTCAAAGCCGTCATGACCTTGTGGAAAGGAAAAGAAGTCGACAACAAATTAGAGATGCCGGTGACAAAAGCAACTTAAATTATACCTATAAATGCTGAGGATTCATCATCATAGGAGAAAGAAAAAACAAAGCCACAAGAATACATTCTTAAAGATCTAGTTCCTCAAAGGTTAGCTAAAAAAAAGAAAGAAAAATCTACATGTGAGATTTTGAAATCTTTAAATAGGTACTACGTTAACATCCTTTTACTTAATACTATAAAACAAGTGTCATCTAATGTCAAGTTTCTTAAAGACTCTTCTGGTAAAAAGAGACACATTCACATTTAAAATAAGGCATTTTTAGTAAAAAAAAAAAGTTAGCTTTATACTCCAACACACTTAGGCTCCCCCACTATCTCATTTAGTGTAGAGAACCATACAATTGAGAATGTTTTGTTGGACTTAGGAGCTAGTGTAAATCTGTTGCTTTATTGAATATTTGTGAAACTTATATTGGAAGAATTACACCCAACTCCAGTGGTGTTACAGCTTGCAGATCGATCTATGAAATACCTTATGGTATTGTGGAGGACGTGCTTATCTAAGTAGACAAGTTTTATTTTCTTGTTGATTTCATTATAATTGACACGCAACCAGTCCAGGATACAAGAAAGCACATCCCCATTATCCTAGGTTGACCTTTCTTGGCAACTGCCGATACTCACATTCAATATAGGACTGGAAATATGTAGTTGTCCTTTGACAACATGACTATAGAGCTAAATATCTTCAACATTGCGAAACAACCTCACAATGAAAAAGATTGAATTGTTGATGTGGATTAAATAATTGATAATACTTTTCTTTCAAACCTTAGTGATGACCTTTTACAAACATATTTAACTCACTTTGGTTTGGATTTTGATATTGACAGATTAGTTGATGAGGTCAATGCCTTACTTAATTCAACACCATTTATGGACACTAATAAATGAGAGTCAAGAGTTGAACAATTAGCACCATCAAAGAATAAACTCAGCCCATCATTAGAATCACCACCAAAACTTGAGCTCAAACCATTGCCCAACACTTTAGAATATGCATTCTTGGGGGAAGAAAGCATTCTGCCAGTAATCATCTCATCATCCCTAAATGACGAACAAAAAGGTAAGCTATTGGAAGTTTTAAAAGAGTACAAAGGAGCATTAGAATGGACCATTGCCAATATAAAAGGTATAAACCTAGTAGACTGCATGCATTACATTCACTTTGATGAAAATACTAAACCTACTAGGGAAATGCAATGTCCATTAAATCCTAACATGAAAGAAGTTGTTAGAACTGAAGCCCTTAACTTATTAGACGCAAGTATCCTTTACCCCATTTTTTATGGTTGATGGGTCAATCCTGTAAAAGTTGTCCCTAAAAAGTCAGGAGTCATAGCAGTTACCAATATTGATAATGAATTGATACCCACTAGAGTGACTACAGGGTGGCACGTATGCATTGATTATAAATAGTTGAATTCTATCACACATAAATACTATTTTCCTTTAACATTTATCGATCAAATACTTGATAGATCAATAGGTTATGAATTTTATTGCTTTCTGGCTACTCAGGATATAATCAAATTCCCATAGCACTAAAAAATTAAGAGAATACCATTTCTACTTGTCTTTTTGGCACTTTTACATATAGGAGAATGCTATTTAGATTATGTAATGCATCTATTACATTTCAACGATGCATGTTAAGCATTTTTTTCTGATAAGTTGAACGATTCCTTGAAGTCTTTATGTCGATCAATGTTTACATCATTTAACATTAGTTCTGCAGAGATATATAGAGAAGAACTTGGTCTTAAATTGAGAAGAGTGCCATTTTATGATAAAACAAGATATTATTCTCGGTCATATCATTTCGAGCAAAGGTATTAAGGTTGATAAAGTCAAGGTGGATCTCATTTCCAATCTTCCTCCACCTAAAACAGTTAGAGAAGTAATATATTTTCTTGGGTATGTTGGTTTTTATAGACATTTCATTAAAGATTTTAACAACGTTTCTAAATCCTTATGCAATCTACTAGTTAATGATGTACCTTTTGTCTTTGATGATTCATGTCTTGTGGCATTTGAAAAAACTAAAGCAGCTGTTCACATCATCATCCATCATTCAGCTCCCAAACTGGAGCTTTCCATTCAAGCTCATGTGTGATGCATCTAATTATGCAGTAGGAGCAGTATTAGAACAAAACGTTTATCGAATTCCCCATGTTATTTACTATACTAGTATGACATTGAATGATGCACAATTGAATTATTCAACCACTGAAAAAGAAATGTTAGCAGTAGTATTTGCATTAGGGAAATTTTGATCTTATCTCATTGGTTATAAAATAATTGTGTACACCGATCATGCTGCTCTTAAATATCTTCTCACAAAGAAAGATTCAAAAGTTAGATTAATTCGTTGGGTGTTACTTTTGCTGGAATTTGACTTGGAATTCAAATATAAGAAAGGCACAAAAAATATTATGGCTGACCATCTCTCTCGTCTCAATTTTGACACAATTACAGAACCATTAACATTGAATGAGTCATTTCTAGATGAACAATTGATAAGTGTGGTTGTTAATTATCTTGTTACAGATCAACTTCCAGAGCATTGGACCAAGTAAGAAAAAGCCAATTTTTTTGCAGAAATAAAGAATTTCTTTAGGGATGACCCTTATCTATTCAAGTATTATGCAAATCAAATTGTCAGATGATATGTCCCAAAAAATAAATTTCAAACTATCCTTTCATTCTGTAATGAATAAGCTTATGGTGGCCATTTCAGCGCGAAGAAAATAACTACTAAAGTTTTACAATGTGGTTTCTATTGGCCAGCTATATTTTGAGATGCTTATACATTTTGCTCTTCATGTGATGTCAACAAATGGGGAGCATTACACGAAGTAATATGATGTCACTAAATCCAATTTTAGTGGTTGAGATTTTTTATGTATGAGATATCGACTTCATGAGACCCTTTCCGCCTTGTTTAGGCCATCAATACATATTGGTTGCTGTTGACTACGTATTGAAATGGATATAAGCAATTCTATGTAAAACCAATGATCACAAAGTGGTGATAGAATTTTTGAAAAGCAACATTGTTTCATGCTTTGGAATCCCTCGAGTAATAATCAATGATGGTGGTGCCCACTTTTGTAATAAATCACTCAAAACTCTTTTAACAAAGTATTCTATCACCCACAAAGTGGCGACCCCATATCATCCGCAAACCAATGGCCAAGTCGAGATCTTCAATCGAGAAATAAAACACATAATAGAAAAATGGTGCGGCCAGACATAAAATATTGATCATTGAGACTCGATGATGCATTATAGGCATATATAACAACTTTCAAGATCCCGATTGAGATGTCACCCTATAGGCTAGTGTATGCAAAAGTTTTTCACCTACCTTTGGAACTCGAGCATCGTGCATACTAAGCCATCAAGAAATTCAACTTTGACATGCAGGAAGCTAGAGCTCAGGTTTCATAGTCTCCAATAGCAGAACAACCTCCAGTAGAGCTTGATTCTAAAGAGCATGTGATGGATACTAATCAGCCTCTAGCTCTAGAGAATCATTTAACCCCAAGCTCTAGAGAATCATTTAGCCCTTGAAGGCCTTGTGCAGTAGTTGTTGGCCAAGGTTCGATCACTCTTCGAATAGCAGCAAAAGTAGCTTCAAACTTGTCCTACTTTTTAGCTTCAACGGCAGCATATTATTGATTAGCAACATGACCTCTGTTGTGCAAATTTTATTGAACTCGCAAGCGCACGAATCTGTTGTAGTATAGCTTAATGGTGCGAGTGTCGATCCCACGAGGAGGTGGATTTTAATTATTTATAGAATTAATTCTGTAAATGGATGGTTGGATTTATGGTGGAAATGATTTGAAATATGCTAAAACTTAAATTAAAATGGCAAGATTAAATTCTGAAATTGGAAATAAAATGGCAGAAATAAATTGAAGTGTAAATCTATTAAATGACGTACTTGGGTATCTGGATCCGTATCAACATGCATCATGGGCTAAATATTCCATATTAATACCAATTAAATCATGAGAGGGAAATCCACACCTCATGAACCACGCTCTAATAAATATGGTGCTAAGGGCTTATCGTGCCAAATAATAATAACCTTATACTAGGGAGCCGGTGAAACCAGGACAGTACTAGACAAGATTAGTATTATTTGTCGACGAGAAGTCAAAACATCCACAAAAACTAGAGGGGAAGAGAAAATAAATTTACCAAATCAAGCCCATGACACATGTTGAGACTTCACCTTCAACCCAAGCTTGAAAGAAAATTAGCCACTCATAGTTGAACTAGGGGCAAAATGGGAATTTATTAAAATACGAAGAAAATACAAGATAGAGAGAGAATTACAGAAAATGAATCCCAAAAATGGATTCAGAGGTACCAAATTAGGAGGGGAGACCCCCTTTTTATAGTTATATCGAGTAAATCATGGCCATCGGATTAAAAACAATTTGGCCGCTCAGGATTTCGCCACGTCATCAGCCACTATTTGCACAGTACAGTCAACCGCCACTATTTGCACAGTAACGCCAACAGTACCCGTATATGTGAATAGTACCATACGTTGAACAGTACCGTACGTGTGAATAGTGTCATTTTTCCTTTTATACTCCTCCTAAGGTTTTCGACCGTCCTGAGTTCAAAAATGATGTCCGTTTTGCCATTTGATCTCTCGTTTATTGTGAAATGACTATGATGCCCCTAAAATACATCAAATACTTAATTAAAATAAAACACACATAATTAAAGTACAAGAAATTTAAACACATAAAAGTAACGGTTGTTAGCAATACTTGATATATAAAATAACGATTTCTCCTTTATAAATATGCACTTTCTAACACTCAACACACCCCCCAACCAGCTTATTGCTAGTCCCTAGCAAATAAAGCGAAAACAAAAATTCAAAAAATGATTTTTTTTAACCTCTTTTTATTCAATCAGATTAATGATAACAATCAAATAAAAGTATAAGCATTATCTCAAGTTTAAAGAAACATCACACCCACATCAACCATCCACATGAATCAGCCCAATAGACTTTGTTGTAGCTACCTTTAAGAATGACATATTAAACCCCAAAATCTCACTGGAAGTAGTGACACTCTCACAAAGAAATTAAACCCAAATAAAAATAGTCACTCCAATGAATGGTAATTGAGAGAAAATAATAAGAAGTGGTCTCACATGCTCTCACCAAAAAGAAATATGCCCTTAACTTAGAAATAATACGATCTCCAGTCAAATAAAAATGCTAGTCAACCCATTTTATTTATTATTATTATTTTTTTAATGCATCACTACATCTTTTTAGCCCATATAACTAGCTTCTACTTCATATTATAGTTCCCTAAAATCAAGAAGAACTTTTATTAGGACGTAACGTAGGCTAGGGACATAGCTAACAAAGAAGGGAAATAAGGAAGACAAAATGTATGTTTGAGAAAAATGCATAGAAGTTTTTTTTTTTTTTGAAAGTTGCAAGGTGGATTTCACCTATTATTATTTTTTTTTGAAGCAACAATTCTTGTTTCTTTCTTTTTTTTTTTTTTTAACTAGGCATAACTTTAATATACAAAATATTTATTTACAGTTTTCTCAAACATAAAAAGGTGATGGATCTTGTAAGATATTAGGTAATACTCCAAATCGGAGTGGGTCAAGATAATAAATTGAGAAAGAAAATTTTTTTTTTTTTTAAGGCTCAAAAGGGCTAACTATGGATATTCATAAAAGGGATGACTACAAAGGCTCAAACGGATCAAAGAGGGCCTTTCCATCATCTTTTAGGACTCTAAATAATCTTCCATATCTACTAATTAAATGGGCTTCCAAATGTAACAACACACTTTTTTTTTTTTAATTTTTTTTTTAGGGTTAACTCAAAAGAAATCTAGAGATCGTGTATACAATAATAAACTGCTAAGGTATATAAAGAATGGGCAAAAGGGTTACTCTCCAAGAAAAATAATAGGCTCAAAAACTCACTTGGTATTTATTATGACATGTTCATTCCTTCAAGCAACTCATTTTTGTCTCCGACATCAATATGTAGAGTAGCAAACATAGTGTAACATCACTTCAGACTAAAGATAATACAAATACTAAAATTTAAAATCATCATGTTATCCAATGTTAAAACAAATAAAAAAAATGTTTTTTTTTAAACAACACCCTACCCCCCAACCTATTCTAAATGTAAAAAGAAAATATGCATGCAGAAATGTGAAAATGATGCAGAAAAATTAATTAGAAAATGATAGAAAACGAATTTTTTTTTTTTAAGAAGATGCGTTTCTAGAGGCACTACACTCTATATTCAGCCATCTTTGACTCAAAAACATTTTTGTTTGAAAATGTATATTTATAAAGGAGAAATTAAAAAAGAAAAAGAAAAATGAACATCAAAACATAACAAAGAAAAAGAAAATATTTAAAATTTTTTGTTTTTAAATTTTTTTTATTTTTTTATTTTTTTTTCAAACGATGAAGATGCGTTTCTAGAGTCACTACACTCTATATTCAGCCATCTTTAACACAAAAAGTTAGCAACAGTTAGTTTCTACAACAAAAAATTAGTAAAAACTTAACCAAGATTCTACAATTGTCCATTATTCCCTCCCCCCAACCAGAACGAAACATTGTCCTCAATCTTTTAAAGAAAAGAAGTAGAGTTTAAAAGACATCACCTGGTTGGTGCAACACAGAAGAAAATATTTATAGGCGAAGAGTTAAATCTAATTTGTACTTCTTACTGCGGCTATTGTTACCATCATCATTTGAACGCTCCAACACAAAGCTCCAGGGGTCTGGCTCTGGTTTATAAGCTTGTAACATGTCAAGTAGCTCATTAGCAGTGTGAGCACAAATAAAAAGTTTTTTCGCACTGGAAGGAATAAAGTAGTTTTTTATTGCATGGTTAAGAAATGCGATAAAGCCATCATAAAAATTATTGACATTTAACAAACCGATGGGTTTCTGGTGAATGTGCAGTTGGGCCCAAGATGCTAGTGTGATAAGTGCCTCTAGTGTTGCAAGATCTCCTGGCAGGAAAATAAAAGCATCAGCATGATCGAGCATTTCAGTTATCCGTTCTTGCATACCTGAGACGACTAATTCTTCTCCAATCGTGGAGTCAGACACACTGCCCAAAGGTTTTAGGACTCTAGGGATGATGCCTAACACTTGGCTTCCTCTGACAAGAGCAGCTTCTGAGACCAATTTTGATAACCCTCGGTTACCTCCTCCATACACTAAGTGTAATTTTCTCTCTGCTATGTTTCGACCAAGATCTATGGCTACATCAACGAACTCTTTATGTTTGCCATAGGTAAATCCAGAAAGCACACAAAAGTTCTTGAATTGTCTATTGGGAGTAGCTGCCATTGGGATATTTCTCAAAAACAATTTGTGAGTGCTTAACAAAAAGTCATATTTAAGATTCTTGGTGACAATGGATCACAACTGTGTATGAGGTGGCGGGTCAATGTCAAAAACGCGTAAAGCACATGGCTCGATAGTCAAAAAGCAAACAGTAAAAACAAACAGTAAGAAAATTATTAAAGACAATAATGCACTGATAAAGCAACAGTGAAATAAAATAAAATAACAGTAAAGTAAAAGGATATTGATAGGTAGTTGCGACTGTGGCTCACATCTTCCTCTGGTTTTACGTCCAGAAACGGCTTGAACGCCCTCTATGGGTCGAGGATAGGCTTCCCATCCAATTTTCTTATAAACTGGCAAACAGGGTCTTTTATAGTCAGATTCCCGAGACTATATCGTGCATGTTCTTTCTGGAATAATGGCCATAACTGGAGAATCGCTCCTTGCACATATCCACTGGGATGCGTTTCAAGAGACAAAAGGATATCATCCAATGACTCCTTATTCAAGGCATCCCTAATGAATTGAATTTTATCTTCCCTGTTATCAGATACCATTCCTAAAGAACATCGGTTTTTATTGCAATTCATTCTGGCACACTTATGACAAGCAACAGAAATTCTTCGAGCTCGTCGTTTTCTTGCATAGTTTCCTTTCCCACAACCAGGCATGTATGCAATAAATTTTGGAGGTAACTCACCTGCCAATCGTACTTTTGCTTCAATTAACCAACGGATGTCAGCAGGTATGTTATTCCTCATGAGCAGTCGCATGCGTTCGGACCGAGTTTTGTAGATCGTAAGGAGGGCATTCTGAGGGAGTGAAGGGAATCGCTTGTGAAGCTTCGCTAGAATCTCGGTTCTGTCCATTCTTTCACCTCAGAATATCAGTTATTATGGGAAACTGAAGTAACCGACTTGATTGTCACGGAGTACCGTTATCCGCCACTTCACCGGGGTAACAAACTAAAGCACACAAACAAAAAAACAAATTGAAACACACAAAGAAAATTAAAATCGTCCTCTTATTGAATTTACCTCAAGTTCCAACTGGATTTCGTAAACACTTTTCTCAATGTCTCTGAGTTGACGTTCTAAACCCTCAACATAGGCTACTAACTCTGGTGGTTGTAGAGCCCAAATGCGATGTGTTTTACAAGATTGAATCTGTCTTTTGAGATGAGTTTTGACACGTTGAAGTGGTTTAAGAATGTTCAGGAGGAACGGTCTAAGTAAGAGACTCATGATTAACAATGATAAGAGAAAACTTAATGACAAAAGAAACACACTTATGCAAAAATAAATTCAATTAACAAAAGAATAAAAATAAATAAAGAAAGAAAAATCAAACCACCGAAAAGAAAAAATCAATTCAAATCTGGTGGGTCACTCAAATTTATTTCGGTGTCTTCTCCATGTGGTTGGTACTCTAGATATGGCTTTAATCTTTGACCATTAACTTTAAATGTGACACCGTTCTTTGGGTCTTTAATTTCAATTGCCCCATGTGGAAAAACAATATGAACAATAAATGGACCAGACCATCGAGAGCGTAACTTACCTGGGAATAGGTGCAAGCGAGAGTTGAATAAAAGTACTTTCTGACCTGGAGTGAAAGATTTTCTCATAATATGCTTATCATGGAAGACTTTCATTCATTGCTTGTAAATTTTGGCATTTTCATACGCGTCATTACGAATTTCTTCAAGTTCTGCCAATTGTAATCTTCTTTCTAAGCTGGCTTGATGCATGTCAAAATTGAATTTCTTGATAGCCCAATATGCACGATGCTCGAGTTCCACAGGTAGGTGGCAAGCTTTTCCATACACTAGCCTATAGGGTGACATCCCAATCGGGGTCTTGAAAGCCGTTCTATATGCCCATAATGCGTCATCAAGTCTTAATGACCAATCTTTTCTGTCCGGCCTCACCGTCTTTTCTAATATGTGCTTTAGTTCTCGATTGGAGATCTCCACTTGGCCACTGGTTTGCGGATGATACGGGGTCGCCACTTTATGAGTGATTGAATACTTTGTCAAAAGAGCTTTGAATGCTTTATTGCAAAAGTGGGCACCACCATCACTGATTATCGCTTGAGGGAATCCAAAGCGTGAAACAATGTTACTTTTCAAAAACCCTATCACCACTTTGTGATCATTAGTTCTGCATGGAATCGCTTCTACCCATTTCGATACGTAATCAACAGCTACCAAGATGTATTGATGGCCAAAAGAAGGGGGAAAGGGTCCCATGAAGTCGATACCCTATACGTCAAAAATCTCAACCACTAAAATTGGATTTAGTGGCATCATGTTCCTTCGTGTAATGCTCCCCATTCGTTGACACCTATCACATGAAGAACAAAAAGTATAAGCGTTTCGAAATATAGTTGGCCAATAGAAACCACATTGTAAAACTTTAGTCGCTGTTTTCTTAGCACTGAAATGGCCTCCACAAGCTTGTTCATGGCAGAATGAAAGGATATTCTGAATTTCATTTTTTGGGACACATCGTCTGACAATTTGGTCTACACAATATTTGAACAAATATGGGTCATCCCAAAAGAAATTCTTTATTTCTGCAAAGAATTTGGCCTTGTCTTGCTTAGTCCAATGCTCTGTAAGTTTGCCTGTAACAAGATAATTAACTATATCAGCATACCAAGGTAAAACTTCCACACTCATTAATTGTTCATCTGGAAAGGACTCATTCAATGTTAGTGGCTCTGTAATTGTGTCAAAATGAAGACGAGAGAGATGGTCCGCTACAACATTTTCTGTGTCTTTCTTATCTTTGAATTCCAAGTCAAATTCATGCAAAAGTAACACCCAACGAATTAGTCTAGCTTTTGCATCTTTCTTCGTGAGAAGATATTCCAGAGCAGCATGATCTGTGAACACAATTATTTTACAACCAATGAGATAAGATCGAAATTTTTCCAATGCAAACACTACTGCTAGCATTTCTTTTTCAGTAGTTGAATAATTCAACTGTGCATTATTCAATGTCATACTAGCATAATAAATAACATGGGGAATTCGATCAACTCTTTGTCCTAATACTGCTCCTACTGCATAATCAGATGCATCACACATGAGCTCAAATGGTAAGCTCCAGTTTGGGGGCTGAATAATGGGTGATGTTGTCAACAATTACTTTAATTTTTCAAAAGCCACAAGACATGAATCATTAAAGATAAAAGGTGCATCCTTAACAAGTAAATTGCATAAGGGTCTAGAAACTTTGCTAAAATCTTTAATGAAACGTCTATAAAAACCAGCATCCCAAGGAAAGATCTTACTTCTCTGACTGTTTTGGGTGGAGGAAGATTGGAAATGAGATCCACCTTGGCTTTGTCAACCTCAATACCTTTGCTTGAAATGATGTGACCGAGAACAATACCTTGTGTTACCATAAAATGGCACTTCTCCCTATTTAAGACCAAGTTCTTTTCGATACATCTCTGCAGAACTAGTGTTAGATGACGTAAACATTGATCAAATGAATCACCAAAGACAGAAAAGTCATCCATAAAGACCTCAAGGAATCGTTCAACCATATCAGAAAAAATGCTTAACATGCATCGTTGAAATGTAGCAGGTGCATTACATAATCCAAATGACATTCTCCTATATGCAAAAGTGCCAAAAGGGCAAGTGAAAGTGGTCTTCTCTTGATCTTTTGGTGCTATGGGAATCTGATTATATCCTGAGTAGCCATCTAGAAAGCAATAAAATATTTGATCGATGAATGGTAAAGGAAAATGGTCTTTACGTGTGACAGAATTCAACTTTCTATAATCAATGCATACACGCCATCCTGTAGTTACTCTAGTTGGTATCAATTCATTATCGGCATTCGTAACTACAGTGACTCCTGACTTTTTGGGGACAACTTGTACAGGACTGACCCATGAACTATCAGAAATTGGGTAAATGATACCTGCGTCTAATAGCTTAAGGACTTCTGTTCTAACAACTTCTTTCATATTAGGATTCAACCGACGTTGCATTTCCCTAGTAGATTTAGCATTTTCATCAAGGTGAATGTAATGCATGCAGTCTATTGGATTTATACCTTTTATATCCGTTATGGTCCATCCTAATGCTCCTTTATGTTCTTTTAAAACATCCAACAACTTACCTTTTTGTTCGTCATTGAGGGATGATGAGATGATTACCGGTAAAGTACTTTCGTCCCCCAAAAATGCATATTCCAAAGTGTTGGGCAATGGTTTGAGCTCGAGTTTTGGTGGTGATTCTGATGATGGAATGAGTTTCTTCTCTGATGGCGCTAGTTGTTCAACTCTTGGCTTCCATTTATTAGTGTCCATAGATGGTGCTGAGTCAAGTAGGGCGTTGACCTCATCGACCGATCTGTCAATATCAAAATCCAAACCAAAGGGTGTTAAACATGTTTGTAAAGGATCATCACTAAGGTTTGAAACAAAAGAGTTATCAACTAATGCTTCAATTAAGTCCACATCAACAATTCCATCATCTGTGTTGTGAGGTTGTTTGGCAATATTGAAGATGTTCAGCTCCATAGTCATGTTGCCGAAGGACAACTGCATATTTCCAGTTCTACATTGAATATGAGCATCCGCAGTTGCCAAGAAAGGTCGGCCTAGGATAATGGGGATGTGCTTTCTTGAATCCTGTATTGGTTGAGTGTCAATTACAATGAAGTCAACAGGAAAATAAAACTTGTCTACCTGGATAAGCACGTCCTCCACAATACCACGAGGTATTTTCGTGGACCGATCTGCAAGTTGTAACACCACTGGAGTTGGGTGTAATTCTCTCAGTCCAAGTTTCACAAAAACTGAATAAGGCAACAAATTTACACTAGCTCCTAAATCCAACAAAGCATTCTCAATTGTGTGGTTCCCTATACTACATGAGATAGTGGGGGAACCTGGATCTTTGCATTTTAAAGGAATTTTATGTTGGAGTATAGAACTAACGTTTTCTGTTAAAAATGCCTTCTTTTGAACATGCATATTTCTCTTTTTAGTACACAGATCTTTAAGAAACTTGGCATAAGATGGAACTTGCTTTATAGCATCAAGTAATGGGATGTTAACACTTACCTGTTTGAAAATTTCGAGGATCTCACCTGTAGATTTTCCTTTCTTTCCTTTCGCTAACCTCTGAGGAAATGGAGCTTTTGGAACATATTCTCGTGGGTTGGTGTCTTCTTTTTCCTCTGGTGATGAGTCCTCAACGTTCATAGGTACAATTTGATTGTCTTTTGTCACTGGCATTTCCACTTTATTGTCGACTTCTTTTCCTTTCCGTAGGGTCATGACAGCTTTTACCTCTCCATGCTGCTGTGGTGAACTGCTACTTGCTTCATGCACTCCTTTAGGGTTAGGCACTGGTTGACTTGAAAATTTACCTTTCTCAATAGTCATTGCCAAGGTTTGAACTGAAGAAGCAAGTTGTCCCACCATCTTCTCCAAGCTTGAAACTGATTGAGCTTGTGAGTTGAAGCCCGCTCTCAATTCGTTGCGTAGTCCATCAATGGTGCGGTTCTGTTGCTCAATCGTGGAGTGAGTAACATTCCTAAGATTCTGGAATGCATCCTCCCATGGTCTAGGTTGAGAGTAGTTATGGTTCTGATTCTGATTGTATGGTATGAATGGTGGCTGAGAGGCTTGAGGATTTTGAGCAATTGGTTGCATTGGTGGAGCTGGAGCTGTTGGTCCATTTTGTTGGAATCCTTGAGACCATGAAAAATTGGGGTGGTCTCTCCATCCAGGGTTATAAGTGTTGGAGTATGGGTTGTAATTTGATGGTTTTCTCATTACTCCTATGGCATTGGCTTGATCTGGATATGAGTCAAGGTCATGTGGCTCTGTTGATTTAGCAGTCGATAATGATGCTATTTGTCGAGCAAGACCTTCAACCATCTCCTTGACTTCTTTGATTCCTGAAGTTGACTCGCCAATTTGAACCTCATTTACTCCTTTAACCCTTCGAGTATTCCTGAGTGATCGACTCCGTTGTTGGGAATTATCTGCTTGTCGCTGGAAGAATTCCCAAATCTCTGATGCACTTTTTGACATTAGCTCTCCTCCACTTGTCGCCATTAACCATTCTTGCACATTTGGTAATAAGCCCTCTAAAAAGTATTGGCATTGGTGCCATTTCTCGTACCCATGATGTGGACACTTCAAGAGTAGCCCATTGAATCGCTCCCATGTTTCGAAAAACTGCTCGTCATCTCTCTGGGTAAACTCCGAGATTTCCCTGCGAATAGCATTTGTTTTATGAACTGGGAAATATTTATTTAAAAATTTTGTAACCATTTGTTCCCATGATGCAATACTATTAGCAGGTAATGTATTAAGCCATGAACGAGCTCTATCCTTTAAAGAAAATGGGAATAATCTAAGTTTTACATCATCATCTGAAAAATTCTCATATTTAAATGTTTGACAAATTGCATGAAAATCATTCAAATGATTGTATGGGTCCTCATTTTCTAGGCCATAGAACGTGGGGAGACAATTTAACACACTAGGTTTTAATTCAAAACTCCTAGCAGCTACATTTGGGTACCGTATGCATGATGTGCTCAAATTAGCTAAAGGACTGAAGTAATCCTTAAATGGCCTCTCCTGTGGTGCTTGTAAATCCATTTTGTTTTTAATGTTTTTGTGTGTGCGAAGTGTTTTCTCTAATTCAAGGTCTATAGGTTCAAGATTGGGTAATAATGACCTACGACCATGCATACAAGAAATACAAGAATAAATGGAAAACAAAACAAATAAAATAAAAATAAAAATAAGAGCAAAACAAATAAAGAAGAAGGAGAAATTACGATACTAACCTTGTTGCGCTATTACAAACTTACTATAAATACACAAGAACAAATACGTGAAATAAACTAACTAAAAATAAATTAATAAGATAAATAAAAATGACAAAGAAGAAAAAAAATTAACTTGAAAATTAAATTACATAATTTAAAGTAGAGAAAAAGAAAAAAACACTAACCTCTAAGTGTAGATTCACTTTTTTTAAAAAAAAAAAATTGAAAAGAAAATTAAATGGAAATATTCGCAAAAATTAATTCTAAGAATTAAAATTACTTACCTCCCCGGCAACGGCGCCAAAAATTTGTTGTGCAAATTTTATTGAACTCGCAAGCGCACGAATCTGTTGTAGTATAGCTTAATGGTGCGAGTGTCGATCCCACGAGGAGGTGGATTTTAATTATTTATAGAATTAATTCTGTAAATGGATGGTTGGATTTATGGTGGAAATGATTTGAAATATGCTAAAACTTAAATTAAAATGACAAGATTAAATTCTGAAATTGGAAATAAAATGGCATAAATAAATTGAAGTGTAAATCTATTAAATGACGTACTTGGGTATCTGGATCCGTATCAACATGCATCATGGGCTAAATATTCCATATTAATACCAATTAAATCATGAGAGGGAAATCCACACCTCATGAACCACGCTCTAATAAATATGGTGCTAAGGGCTTATCGTGCCAAATACTAATAACCTTATACTAGGGAGCCGGTGAAACCAGGACAGTACTAGACAAGATTAGTATTATTTGTCGACGAGAAGTCAAAACATCCACAAAAACTAGAGGGGAAGAGAAAATAAATTTACCAAATCAAGCCCATGACACATGTTGAGACTTCACCTTCAACCCAAGGTTGAAAGAAAATTAGCCACTCATAGTTGAACTAAGGGCAAAATGGGAATTTATTAAAATACGAAGAAAATACAAGATAGAGAGAGAATTACAGAAAATGAATCCCAAAAATGGATTCAGAGGTACCAAATTAGGGGGGGAGGCCCCCTTTTTATAGTTACATCGAGTAAATCATGGCCATCGGATTAAAAACAGTTTGGCCGCTCAGGATTTCGCCACGTCATCAGCCACTATTTGCACAGTACAGTCAACCGCCACTATTTGCACAGTAACGCCAACAGTACCCGTATATGTGAATAGTATCATACGTGTGAACAGTACCGTACGTGTGAACAATGTCATTTTTCCTTTTATACTCCTCCTAAGGTTTTCGACCGTCCTGAGTTCAAAAATGATGTCCGTTTTGCCATTTGATCTCTCGTTTATTGTGAAATGACTATGATGCCCCTAAAATACATCAAATACTTAATTAAAATAAAACACACATAATTAAAGTACAAGAAATTTAAACACATAAAAGTAACGGTTGTTAGCAATACTTGATATATAAAATAACGATTTCTCCTTTATAAATATGCACTTTCTAACACTCAACAACCTCTTTGATCAACAATAACAACTTCTAAATGGCCAGCAATGTATTCTCTTTGCTTTTCACATTCCACCTCCTAGCTCTCCTCACTAACCCCATAGTAGTTTATAGTTTATTTATCTCTTTATGTATTTTGCACAAACATGTTTACATTTATGTCACTTTTTTATCTTAGATGATAGTTTGTGTGATGATGATTTGATTTTTCAATGATAGTTTCTGTTTACATGGTTATTTTTTTGATAACTTAAGTATTAATCCTTGCTTCTATAGCTCATTTATGTGATCTGGTGATTTTGTGTTGATTTGATGAATTGGGTGTAAACTTGCTAATAATTATTTTTGAGGAGATGCTTGTTGATAGGGGTAGGTTTTGCTGAAACTTCTACTTGGATGGCAGGGTTAATATCTGATTTCTCACTATTTGTTTTTCATTTTTTACATCTATCTTTTCTTTTTTATGATGAAAGGGAAGCTGACTTGCAGGAGGAGCATATCTTGCAATAAAATCTTGCAATCAATTTCTAATACATGAAGGTTTGTCGTCATTTAAAAAGGGGGAGAATGTTAACATCAATATTTCCATAATGTTGATTTTGATGATAACGAACTATATTAAAAATTTCGGAGTCTTTAAAAATAACGAAAATTGATTGTATAAGGATAACATATAGTTTTATTCTGCAAGATAACGGTGAACTGTTTATTGAAAAAGGGTTAACCGACAAATTCTAGAGAGAAATTTAACTAAGAACTGTGAACCATTTAGCACAAATGGATAACTGATAATTTCTTGCAGATTTCTAGAATTAAATGGCAAATTGACAACTCCAAACGGTAAGCCAATTTTGAGAAGATTAGTTACTGGAATTTAACAATAAACGGATAACTCCGAACTGTGAATTCACTATTTAAATTTCAGCATAACAATAACTTGGACAAGGCCAAAATGGTGATCTGACGGCAATTAACAACAATTCAATTATGCCCAGAAAGTCAACAATAGTTAGTTTTCTTTTCCAACTATAAAAAGGCTCAATCAACTTAAAAAAAAAGGATTCTATAATCATCGAGCTTCATATTGTGCATTCAATCCTTCTTGTGTTTAAAACATATTAGATCACACTTTGAGCTTTCATTTGAAAACAAATACATTGTGTAAAAGAAAATTTTGTATATTCTTTACTTCAACATCAAATTAAGTGTTAGAGAATGTGGGAAACACTTGGGTTAACAGGTTTGGGATAACCTCTTGTTGTAAAGGTTTATTTACACCTTGTAAAGATTTTGGAGCCTTAGGGTGCAAGGCCTTGCTAGTGGAATCTTTAAGCCCGGTGAGCTTGGAGGCGTGGACGTAAGCAGAGTTTACTGAAATAGGCAAAAGTCTGATGTTTGATTCTCTTTCACTTCTCTCTTTACAATATCATTGTTAATATTTATTTATTTTTTATTTACTTAATTTCATTAGATATTCTATTTGAATTTTAATTTAATTACTTTATAATTTTTAAAAACCCAACTAACCCCACCTCTTGAGTTGTTTAGGTAATATTTCAATTTCATCATCAAGTACGTCCATAGATAGTGAATATATGGGTCAAGTAGAGCATCTCGAGCTTAAACTTGCCTATAATGGATCTATAATCATTCAGATTTATTTGCAAAATCTCATACACCCTTGAAAGAAATTAATCAAAACGAACAATCTTTTTGAACCAGAAAATATCTATTTTTACCATTCATGTACTGAAAACTGTTGCGCAAATTTTATTGAACTCGCAAGCGCACGAATCTGTTGTAGTATAGATTAATGGTGACGAGTGTCGATCCCACGAGGAGGTGGATTTTAATTATATTTAGAATTAGTTTTGTAAATGGGTGATTGGATTGTGGTGGAAATAATTTGTAATATGCTAAAACTTAAATTAAAATGGCAAGAATAAATTGAAGTGAATTCTATTGAAATGAAGTACTTGGGTATCTGAATCCGTATCAACATGCATCATGGGCTAAATAATCCTTATTAATACCAATTAAATCATAAGGGGGAATCCACACCTCATGAACTACGCTCTAATAAATATGGTGTTAAGGGCTTATCGTGCCAAATAATAATAACCTTATACTAGGGAACCGGTGAAACCAGGGCGGTACTAGATAAGATTATTATTATTTGTCGATGAGAAGTCAAAACATCCACAAAAGCTAGCGGGGAAGAGAAAATAAATTTACCAAATTAAGCCCATGACACATGTTGAGACTTCACCTTCAACCCAAGCTTGAAATAAAATTAGCCACTCATAGTTGAACTAAGGACAAAATGGAAATTTATTAAAATACGTAGAAAATACAGGATAGAGAGAGAATTCCAAAAATGGATTCAGAGGGGCCAAATTAGGGGAGGAGACCCCCTTTTTATAGATACATCGAGTAAATCATGGCCATCGGATTAAAAACAGTTTGGACACTCAGGATTGCGCCACGTCATCAATCAACAGTAAAGTCAACAGTACTCGTGAACAGTAACACGGTTTGACCACGGTTTATACAGTAACACGGTTTGAACAGTAGCGCGGTTTTGCAAAGTAATAATCCAATGTGTTGCATGTACCGTACGTGCAGTTTTTGATCCACTAATTTGCTGCCATGTCACTATCAACAGTACATAAGAATTTTAGTCCAACAGGATCTTGACACCTCATCAGTCAATGCCACATAATCGGTCAATGCCACGTCATCGATCCGTACATGTGAACAGTGTCTTGAACAGTAACGTAGACAGTACTTGTACATGTGAATAGTACCGCATATGTGAACAGTATCATTTTTCCTTTTATGCTCCTCCTAAGGTTTTCGATCGTCCTGAGTTTAAAAATGATGTCCGTTTTGCCATTTGATTTCTCTTTTATTGTGAAATGACTATGATGCCCCTAAAATACATAAAATACTTAATTAAAATAAAACACACATACTTAAATTACAAGAAACTTAAACACATAAAATTAAAGGTTGTTAGTAAGACTTGATATGTAAAATGACAGTTTTCTCCTTTATAAATATGCATTTTCTAACACTCAACACACTCCCCAACCAGCTTATTGCTAGTCCGTAGCAAATAAAGCGAAAACAAAATTTAAAAATAATTCTTTTAACATTTTTGTTTATTCAATTAGATTAATGATAATAATCAAATAAAAGTATAAGTATTATTTCAAGTCTAAAGAAACATCACACCCACATCAACCATCCACATGAATAAGCCCAGTAGACTTTCACAGCTACTTTCAAGAATGACATGTCAAACCCCAAAATCTCACTGGAAATAGTGACACTCTCACAAAGAAATTAAACCCAATAAAAATAGTCACTCCAATGAATGGTAATTGAGAGAAAATAATCAAGTAATGATATCACATGCTCTCACCAAAATGAAAGAAATATGCCCTTAGCTTAGAAATAATACGATCTCCAGTCAAATAAAAATGTTAGTCAACCCAATTTATTTATTTATTCATTTTTTTATGCATCACTACATCTTTTTAACCCATATAACTAGCTTCTACATCATACTATAGTTCCCTAAAATCAAGAAGGACGTTTATTAGGACGTAACGTAGGCTAGGGATATGGCTAACAAAAAAGGGAAATAGGAAAAACAAAGTGTATGTTTGAAAAAAAATGCAGAGGAATATTGTGTGTATATATATATATATATTTTGGAAGTTGCAAGGTGGATTTCACCTGTTATTGTTTTTTTTCTTTGAAGCAACAACTTTTTTTTGAAACAACAATTTTTTTCTTTCTTTTTTTTTACGAAACGACAATTTTTTTTTGAACTAGGCATAACTTCACTATACAAAATGTTTATTTACATTTTTCTTAAACATAAATAGGTGATGGATCTTATAAGATATTAGGTAATACTCCAAATCGGAGTGGATCAAGATGATAAGTTGACAAAGAAGATTTTTTTTTTAAGGCTGAAAAGGGTTTTTACTATGGATATTTGATAAAAGGGATGGCTAGAAAGGCTCAAACGGATCAAAGATGGCATTTCCATCATCTTTTAGGGTTCTAAATAATCTTCCATATCTACTAATTAAAATGGGTCTCCAAATGTAGCAACGCACAATTTTTTTTTTTTTAATTTTCATTTTATTTTTTTAAGGGTTAACTTAAAAGAAATCTAGAGATCGTATATACAATAATAAAATGCTAAGCTGTATAAACAATAGGCAAAAGGGTTACTCTCCAAGAAAATGATAGGCTCAAAAACTCACTTGGTATTTATTATGACATGTTCATTCTTTCAAGCAACCCATATTTGTCGCCGACATCAACATGTAGAGTAGCAAACATAATGTAACATCACTTCAGACTAAAGATAATACAAATACTAAAATTTGAAATTCATCATGTCATCCAATGTTAAAACAAATCACAATTTTTTTTTAAAACAACAACCTACCCCCCAACATATTCTAAATGTGAAAGGAAAATATGCATGCAGAAATGTGAAAATGATGCAGAAAAACTAATTAGAAAATGATAGGAAACAAAATTTTTTTTTTTAACTTAAGAAGATGCGTTTCTAGAGGCACTACACTCTATAGTCAGCCATCTTCGACTCAAATTTTTTTTTTTGAAAATGTATATTTATAAAGGAGAAATTAAAAGAGGAAGAAAAATGAACATCAGAACATAATAAAGAAAAATAAAATATCTGAATTTTTTTAATTTTTATTTTTTGAAATAATGAAGATGCGTTTCTAGAGTCACTACACTCTATATTCAGCCATCTTTAACACACAAAGTTAGCAACAGTTAGTTTCTACAACAAAAAATTAGTAAAAATTTAACCAAGATTCCACAATTGTCGACTATTCCCTCCCCCCAACCAGAACGAAACATTGTCCTCAATGTTTGAAAGGAAAGAAGTAGAGTTTAGAAGACATCACCTGGGTGGTGCAACACAGAAGAAAATATTTACAGGCGGAGAGTTAAATCTAATTTGTACTTCTTACTGCTGCTACTGTTACCGTCATTATTTGAACGCTCCAACACAAAGCTCTAGGGGTCTAGCTCCGGTTTATAAGCTTGTAACATATCAAGTAGCTCATTAGCAGTGTGAGCACAAATAAAAAGTTTTTTCGCATTGGAAGGAATAAAGTAGTTTTTTATTGCATGGTTAAGAAATGCGATAAAGCCATCATAAAAATTATTGACATTTAACAAACCGATGGGTTTCTGGTGAATGTGCAGATTGGCCCAAGATACTAGTGTGATAAATGCCTCTAGTGTTGCAAGATCTCCTGGAATGAAAATAAAAGCATCAGCATGATTAAGCATTTCAATTATTCTTTCTTGCATACATGAGACGACTAACTCTTCTCCAGTCGATGAGTCAGACACATTGCCTAAAGGTTTTAGGACTCTAGGGATGATGCCTAACACTTGGCTTCCTCTGACAAAAGCAGCTTCTGAGACCAATTTTGATAACCCTCGGTTACCTCCTCCATACACCAAGTGTAGTTTTCTCTCTACTATGCATCGACCAAGATCTATGGCTGCATCAACGAACTCTTTATGTTTGCCATAGGTAAATCTAGAAAGCACACAAATGTTCTTGAATTGTCTATTGGGAGTAGCTGCCATTGGAATATTTCTCAAAAACAATTTGTGAGTGCTTAACAAAAAGTCATATTTAAGAATCTTGGTGATAGTGGATCACAACTGTGTATAAGGTGACATATCAGTGTCAAATAACGCGTAAAGCATATGGCTAAATAGTAAAACGCAAACAGTAAAAAGGAAAAAAAACAAACAGTAATAAAATTATTAAGGACAATAATGCAAACAATAAAACAATAGTGAAATGAAATAAAATAACAATAAAGTAACAGGATATTTACAGGTAGTTGCGACTGTGGCTCACATCTTCCTCTGGTTTTACGTCCAAAAACGGCTTGAACGCCCTCTATGGGTCGAGGATAGGCTTCCCATCCAATTTTCTTATAAACTAGCAAACAAGGTCGTTTATAGTCAGATTCCCGAGACTATATTGTGCATGGTATTTCTGGAATAATGGCCATAACTGGAGAATCACTCCTTGCACATATCCACTGGGATGCGTTTCAAGAGACAGAAGGATATCATCCAGTGACTCCTTATTCAAGCCATCCCTAATGAATTGAATCTTATCTTCCCTATTATCAGACACCATTCCTAAAGAACATGGGTTTTTATTGCAACTCATTCTGGCACACTTATTACAAGCAACAGAAATTCTTTGAGTTCGTTGTTTTCTTGCATAATTTTCATTACCACAACCAGGCATGTATGCAATAAATTTTGGAGGTAACTCACCTGCCAATCATACTTTTGCCTCGATTAACCAACGGATGTCGCCAGGTATATTGTTTCTCATGAGCAATCGCATGCGTTCGGACCGAGCTTTATAAATCGTAAAGAGGGCATTCTGAGGAAGTGAAGGGAATCGCTTGTGAAGCTTCGCTAGAATCTCGGTTCTGTCCATACCTTCGTCTCAGAATATCAGTTATTATGGGAAAACTGAAGTAACCGACTTGATTGTCACGGAGTACCGTTATCCGCCACTTTACCGGGGTAATAAACTAAAGCACACAAATAGAAAAACAAATTAAAACACAAAAATAAAATTAAAATTGTCTTCTTATTGAATTTACCTCAAGCTCCAACTGGATGTCGTAAACACCTCTCTCAATATTTCTGAGTTGGCTTTCTAAATCCTCAACGTAGGCTACTAACTCTGGTGGTTGTAGAGCCCAAATGTGATGTGTTTTACAAGATTGAATCTGCCTTTTGAGATGAGTTTTGATACGTTGAAGTGGTTTAAGAATGTTCAACAGGAACGATCTTTGTATGAGACTCATGATTAATAATGATAAGAGAAAACTTAATGCTAAAACAAACACCCTTATGCACAAATAATTTTCAATTAGCAAAAGAATGATAAAAAGAAAGAAAGAAAAATCAAACCACCGAGAAGAAAAAAAATCAATTCAAATCTGGTGGGTCACTCAAATTTATTTCGGTGTCTTCTCCATGTGGTTGGTACTCTAGATATGGCTTTAATCTTTGACCATTAACTTTAAATGTGACACCGTTCTTTGGATCCTTAATTTCAATTGCCCCATGTGGAAAAAGAGTATGAACAATAAATGGGCTAGACCAACGAGAGCGTAACTTACCTGGGAATAGGTGCAAGCGAGAGTTGAATAAAAGCACTTTCTGACCTGGAGTGAAAGATTTTCTCATAATATGCTTGTCATGGAAGACTTTTATTCGTTGCTTGTAAATCTTGGCATTTTCATATGCGTCATTACGAATTTCTTCAAGTTCTGCCAGTTGTAATCTTCTTTCTGAGCTGGCTTACTTCATGTCAAAATTGAATTTCTCGATGGCCCAATATGCACGATGCTCGAGTTCCACAGGTAGGTGGCAAGCTTTTCCAAACACTAGCTTGTAGGGTGACATCCCAATCGGAGTCTTGAAAGCCGTTCGATATGCCCATAATGCATCATCAAGTCTTAATGACCAATCTTTTCTATCCGGCCTCACCGTCTTTTCTAATATGTGCTTTATTTCTCGATTGGAGATCTCCACTTGGCCACTAGTTTGCGGACGATATGAGGTCGCCACTTTATGAGTGATGGAATACTTTGTCAAAAGAGCTTTGAATGCTTCATTACAAAAATGGGCACCACCATCACTGATTATTGCTCGAGGGAATCCAAAGCGCGAAACTATGTTGCTTTTCAAAAATCCTATCACCACCTTGTGATCATTGGTTCTACATGGAATTGCTTCTACCCATTTCGATACATAGTCAACAGCAACCAATATGTATTGATGGCCAAAAGAAAGGGGAAAGGGTCCCATGAAGTCGATACCCCATACGTCAAAAATCTCAACCACTAAAATTGGATTTAGTGGCATCATGTTCCTCCGTGTAATGCTCCCCATTCGTTGACACCTATCACATGAAGAACAAAAAGTGTAAGCATCTCGAAATATAATTGGCCAATAGAAACCACATTGTAAAACTTTTGTAGCTGTTTTCTTAGCACTGAAATGACCTCCACAAGTTTGTTCATGGCAGAATGAAAGGATATTTTGAATTTCACTTTCTGGGACACATTGTCTAACAATTTGATCTGCACAATACTTGAACAAGTACGGGTCATCCCAAAAGAAATTCTTTATTTCTGCAAAGAATTTAGCCTTGTCTTGCTTGGTCCAATGCTCTGGAAGTTGACCTATAACAAGATAATTAACAATATCAGCATACCAAGGTAATACTTCCACACTCATTAATTGTTCATCTGGAAATGACTCATTCAATGTTAATGGCTCTGTAATTTTGTCAAAATGGAGACGAGAGAGATGGTCGGCCACAACATTTTCTGTGCCTTTCTTATCTTTGAATTCTAAGTCAAATTCCTACAAAAGTAAAACCCAACGAATTAGTCTAGCTTTTGCATCTTTCTTTGTGAGAAGGTATTTAAGAGCAGCATGATCTATGAACACAATTCTTTTACAACCAATGAGATAAGATCGAAATTTTTCCAACGCAAACACTACTGCTAGCATTTCTTTTTCAGTCGTTGAATAGTTCAACTGTGCATTATTCAATGTCATACTAGCATAATAAATAACATGGGGAATTCGATCAACTCTTTGTCCTAATACTGCTCCTACTGCATAATCAGATGCATCACACATGAGCTCAAATGGTAAATTCCAGTTTGGGGGTTGAATGATGGGTGATGATGTCAACAATTGCTTTAATTTTTCAAAAGCCACAAGACATGAATCATTAAAGATAAAAGGTGCATCCTTAGCAAGTAAATTGCATAAGGGTCTAGAAACATTACTAAAATCTTTAATAAAACGTTTATAAAAACCAGCATGCCCAAGGAAAGATCTTACTTCTCTGACTGTTTTGGGTGGAGGAAGATTAGCCACCTTGGCTTTGTCAACCTCAATACCTTTGCTTGAAATGTGTGACCGAGGACAATACCTCGTTTTACCATAAAATGGCACTTCTCCCAATTTAAGACCAAGTTCTTCTCGATACATCTCTGCAGAACTAGTGTTAGATGGTGTAAACATTGATAAAATGAATCTCCAAAGACAAAAAAACCATCCATAAAGATTTCAGGGAATCTTTCAACCATATCAGAAAAAATGCTCAACATGCATCGTTGAAATGTAGCAAGTGCATTACATAATCCAAATGGCATCCTCCTATATGCAAAAGTGCCAAAAGGGCAAGTGAAAGTGGTTTTCTCTTGATCTTTTGGTGTTATGGGAATCTAATTATATCCTGAGTAGCCATCTAGAAAGCAATAAAATTCATGGCCTTCTAATCTATCAAGCATTTGATCAATAAATGGTAAAGGAAAATGGTCTTTACGTGTGACAGAATTCAACTTTCTATAATCAATGCATACACGCCATCCTATAGTTATTTTAGTTGGTATCAATTCAGTATCAACATTCGTAACTACAGTGACTCCTGACTTTTTGGGGACAACTTGTACAGGACTGACCCATGAACTATCAGAAATTGGGTAAATAATACCTGCGTCTAATAGCTTAAGGACTTCTGTTCTAACAACTTCTTTCATATTAGGATTTAATCGACATTGCATTTCCCTAGTAGATTTAGCATTTTCATCAAGGTGAATGTGATGCGTGCAGTCTACTGGATTTATACTTTTGATGTCTGTTATGGTCCATCCTAATGCTCCTTTGTGCTCTTTTAAAACATCCAACAACTTACCTTTTAAAACATCCAAGGTGTTGGGCAATGGTTTGAGCTCGAGTTTCGATGGTGATTCTGATGATGGGATGAGTTTCTTCTCTGATAGTGCTAGTTGTTCAACTCTTGACTTCCATTTATTAGTGTCCATAGATGGTGCTGAGTCAAGTAGGGCGTTGACCTCATCGACCGATCTGTCAATATCAAAATTCAAACCAAAGTGAGTTAAACATGTTTGTAAAAGATCATCACTAAGGTTTGAAACAAAAGTGTCATCAACTAATGCTTTAATTAAATCCACATCAATAATTTCATCACCTGTATTGTGGAGTTGTTTGGCAATGTTGAAGATGTTCAACTCCATAGTCATGTTCCCAAAAGACAATTGCATATTTCTAGTCCTGCATTGAATGTAAGCATCTGCAATTGCCAAGAAAGGTCGGCCTAGAATAATGGGGATGTGCTTCCTTGAATCCTATATTGGTTGAGTGTCAATTACAATGAAATCAACAGGAAAATAAAACTTGTCTACCTAGATAAGCACATCCTCCACAATACCACGAGGTATTTTCGTGGACCGATCTGCAAGCTGTAACACCACTGGAGTTGGGTGTAATTCTCCAAGTCCAAGTTTCACGAAAACAGAGTAAGGCAACAAATTTACACTAGCTCCTAAATCCAATAAAGCATTCTCAATTGGGTGGTTCCCTATGTTGCATGAGATAGTGGGGGAACCTGGGTCTTTACATTTTAGAGAAATTTTATATTGGAGGATAGAACTAACGTTTTCTGTTAAAAATGCCTTCTTTTGAACATGCATGTTTCTCTTTTTAGTACACAGATCTTTAAGAAACTTGACATAAGATAGAACTTGCTTTATACCATCAAGTAAAGGGATGTTAATGAAATTCTAACTAGGCAACCCAAGAGGGGGTGAATTGGGTTTTTATAAATTAATAGACTAAAAATAAATTATCAAGCAAATTCAAAAACGAAATTAAAACAATAATAAATAAATTGATCACAAATTAAAAGGATAGGGAAAGAGAGAATCAAACACGGATATTTTTACGTTGTTCGGCCAACCTCGCCTACGTCCACGCCTCCAAGGTGTCAATAACCTTTACAATGAGAGATTATCCCCAATCTCTTAACCCAAGTGTATCCCAACACTCACAATTCCTCAAAATGAAAGATTACAAATTGTTTTTCTCTCACACTATATTTAAGATTACAATTCAAAACTCAAAGTGTGAATAGATGAAATGAAATTATGTTTCTAGCTCTTGTGAAGATTGCAAACTCGAGTATAATCTCAGTGGTTGTGTTGTGATCAGTCTCCTTTAAATTTGAATGAGCTTATTTATAAGTAGAGCTGAAAAACTAGCCGTTATTCGCTATCTGCCCGAAAACAGTTCATCGTTAGTCGTTAACGGTTAACCATTTGTTATGGTCAAAGTTACCGTTAAGCCAGAATTCAAATAAACGGTTTGCCGTTTTTAGGTTACCCTTTTGCCGTTAACGTCCAGAGACCTGAAAATGAATACCGGTTATCCGTTTCAAGTAATCGGCTAAGGCTTTGCATGAGATGACTCTCTGGATGATATCGGTTAACCCTTTGCAAATAAACGGTTCACCGTTAGTGTCCAGTAACCTGCAAAAAGAACAACTGTTATCCGTTTGAGTAGACGGGTAAGGCCTTGTGTGAAATTACTCTTTGGACATTATCGGTTAACCGTTTGTAATAAACGATTCGCCGTTAGTGTCCAGTAAGCTATCCATTTCTGTTTTTCACTAATCGATTAGAGCTTAGCAAACTTTTGCTCTCTGGTCGTAATCGGTTAACCGTTTATAAATAATAGGTTCGCCGTTAGTTTCCAGTAAGCTTTTCATTTCTGTTTTTCTTTAATCGGTTAGAGTTTAAGCAAACGTTTGCTCTCTGGTCGTAATCAGTTAACCGTTCACCGTTTATTTCCAAAAACATATTTTAAGCTAGTTTTTGCAAAGGATCTTTTTCCAATTGAAAATCCATCTTTTATGAATGTATAAGGAGTGATTTTAAAGACTTTTGTTTATTAAGAAATAACTCCAATAATTTTATCAATAAAACATTTTAAAGTTTGTTATTATCAAAATCAATATTATTGACATATTCATGTTAACAATCTCCCCCTTTTTGATGATGGCAAACTTTGTACAAAATTTGGCTGCCCCTCAATATATGCTCCCCCTTAATGTATGGCCAAATTGAGAAATGGTCAATAAAATGATTTTTGCTCAAGTAGGCATTTTCCAATCTACTCATTTCAAAATGCATAATTTCCCATTTATAAACCATTGTCGAATCCATTCAAATCTATTAAGGCTCCCAATTTTTGAATCCATTCAAATCTATTAAGGCTCCCAATTTTTGAATCCATTCAAATCTATTCAGGCTCCCAAATTATCTCCCCCTTCATCATCTAAAAGAAAAAGAAGGAAAAGAAAGAAACGCAAGCTCGGTGTTTGGCGAGCAAAAATTTGGGCAGAGTTTTCCCTTTAAAATGAGCAAAACCAATAATATACATGAGAGAAAAACACTTCCAAAATGTCAGAACAATCAACTCCATCTCCAACCCAACAACTCCATGATCAAATCAATCACTTCAATATTTGATAATCCATAAATCATATCAAGCACATTCAAGGTTTCCAACATCAAGAATAAGCATAAAACCATGGCATCCAAATCCATAAATAACATATAGCAGTAAAAATATACATATCAAAATGCAAACAGGAAAAACATGAACAATATGTGTGAGAACATAATCCAGAAACTAATGAGGAGGTGGAGGAGAAAATGAGCTCGCCGGATCATAACCAAGGATGCCGAGAAGATGCCCTGAGCATGGATGATCTCATACTGATGATCGATGCTCTGCCGCTGGAAGGTCTCAAAGTCAGATCGCAGCTGCTGGTGGTCTCGAGAAAGAGTGTCCAACCGATCGAGAATCAACTGCATACTGTCTGAGACGGGTGGCTGAGCAGAAGCTGGAGGTGGCACAGAAGCAGCTGGTTGCTCAGGAACATCAGATGGCTGCTCAAGCGCATCAGATGGCTGTTCAGGCGCAGCTGATGACTCTAGAACAGTGGATGGCTCAGGTGCAGGTGGGGGCTCAGAGGTGGATGGAATATCAGCATCCTTGGCCCACTCCTCAGGGTCAGTGTCAGCTGGAGGCCGAGAAAAAAATTGGCGACGTGGAGAAGGTGGCTGAGTGCCTAATCTAAAGTCAAGAAGTTGATCGGGCCTATAGACATCATTAAGCATCCGATCATCCTCCGGAGCTATCAAGGTATCCCGGTTTTTGGAGTTGTTGGTTTTGAACCACTTTCCATTCTTCCAAGAAAAACCAATACTCGTCATTGCCTCGGGACCCATCGTTTAGTCTCCATATGTCCAGTATCTTAGTGAGGCACATGAAAATAGTGTAGTATCTTAGTAATAATACTACCATACGGAAGCAAGAGGTGATTAGCCGCAGGGGTACTCAACATGTGCCGCACAATAATATATGAGAGAGATACCAAGAATTTCACCTCAATCTATATGATCAAATTCAATAGGAACACACTGACTTGAGTAACTACCCTATGTTGAGTGGTATAGGAAATATCCATGTTCGAGTAAAAGACTCGCACCAAGTTAGGGTAGACTCGCTCATCAAAATTAATACCAGACTCCCAAGGCAAAAGCATATTCCGAACACTTCTATTACACACAATTAAGTTCCAGAAATCATTAAGGTTAACGAAGGAGGAGTAGAGTACCTTTCGCCCATCGAAGCAGTCCTCGAATCGTTTTGCTAAAGGAGGAGTGGGGAAGTGAATTCTTGTAAATTCAGAGACTTCCCTAGGATGAAAGGGGTGTGCTTGAGGTGTAGATTTGCGTCGGACATTTCTCCGAGAGGATTCAGCCATGGAGGAGTAAGGTGGAGTGAGCACAGACGAGAAAGAGGGAAATAATCGGTGATTTGGATGAGAAATGAGTAAGCAATGTGAATGGAATGCTCAATTTGGTTGAAAAAGGAGATAAAACGGTTCAAAAATGGAGGAACCCAACTCGCGGTAGTTAGGGTTTGAGTTTGGGAATTTTTTGATTTTGGCTTTGAATAGACGTTTTGAATCGGTGAAATTGGTTTAAAGATGATATGAAATGATTTAATCGGTTTAATTTGGCATAAGAAGCAAGAAAAATGAAGATTTGAGGAAGAGAGGAGCTTCGGCTGCACAACAACGGAGAAAACGGTGAGAGGGTAACTGGAAAGGAGGAAGAGAAAGCCTTTGAACAGTTTTGAAAATGCGAAAACAGTTAACCGTTTAGAATAAACGGTTAGAGGGTAACGAACAGAGGCTAGAGATTTGAAAACGGTGAGAGCCTAAGAGCTTATCGGTTAAGAGGTAACGGTTAGGTGACTTACTACCAACAAACGGTTCACCGTTTGTAGAAAACGATGAAAGGGTAAGAGGACAGACTCAAAAAACTAGTTTCTGGAGCAAAACAATTAACCGTTTACTGGAAACGGTTATCCATTTATTTCAACTAAATTTTCGTACATTTGATTTAATATTTGGCCAGCAAATAATAAATTCCCAGATCATTTAATTGATCCCAAAAAAAATTATGAGCCATTTTAATGCATGATCCATGAACATATTTTCAATCAATTTATTCATACAATTACGAAATAACACGACAAATTCATCATTTGACAATCAACCTCAAGTATTTCATAACCATTTGATCACAAAAATAAATCAATCAATTTAGTACACTCAATAGAATGAATAGAGACGTTAATGCGAAAATTTAATCATCCCAAGTTCATGTCGAATTTTTAAAAATTGTTCTTCGCAAAGGGGTTTAGTGAAGATATCGGCAAATTGTTTTTCCATAGAAATAAACTCTAATGCAATATCTCCCTTTTGAACATGATCTCTCAAGAAATGATGTCTAATTTCTATATGCTTGGTTCTAGAGTGTTAAATGGGATTCTTTGAAAGATTTATAGCACTAGTATTATCGCACTTAATAGGAATTTGTTCAAGATGAATGCCATAATCTCTAAGTGTTTTTTTCATCCAAAATGCTTGTGCACAACAACTTCCCGTGGCTATATATTCAGCCTCGGTAGTTGAAAGAGCAACAGAATTTTTTTTCTTACTAAACCATGAAACAAGTGAGTGTCCTAGAATAAAACAAGTTCCACTAGTGCTCTTCCTATCAACTTTATGACCAGCAAAATCTATATGAGTTCCCCTAGATACCAAATCTATATGAGTTCCCCTAGATACCAAAGGCCAACATCTATGGTTCCAATCAAATAACGGAAAATTCTTTTAACAGCAAGCAAATGGGATTCCTTGGGACATGATTGAAATCTTACACATAAACATACACTAAACATGATATCGGGTCTACTTGCAATCAAATAGAGTAAAGATCCGATCATACCTCGATACATTTTGATATCCACTTCTTTACCTTTTTTTATCTTTGTCAAGCTTGATAGGGGTGTTTTTTGCCATCCCACTTTCATAGCCAAACCTTTTGAGTAGATCTCCCACGTACTTGGTTTGGTTTATGAAAATGCCTTCCTTGTTTTGTTTGATTTGAAGTCCAAGGAAGTACTTCAACTCTCCCATCATGCCCATCTCAAATTCTTGACTCATACATGATGAAAACTCTTTACACAACAACTCATTAGTAGAACCAAAAATAATATCATCAACATAAATTTGAACAATAAGTATGTCTTGGTTCTTATTCTTAAACAAAAGAGTTGTGTCCGCTTTTCCCATCGAAAAATTGTTATCCAACAAGAAATTTTTAAGCCTATCATACCATGCTCTAGGGTCTTATTTTAAACCATATAAAGCCTTGGATAACTTATACACATGATTTGGAAATTTTTCATTTTCAAAACCAAGAGGTTGTTTCACATAAACTTCCTCCATAATGTATCCATTTAAGAAAGCACTTTTGACATCCATTTGATATAAAACAAAATCTTTATGACATGCATATGCTAACAACATCCTAATGGATTCTAATCTAGCTACAGGTGCAAAAGTTTCATCAAAATCAATTCTTTCTTCTTGGTTGTAGCCTTGAGCCACTAGTCTAGCTTTATTTCTTACAACCACACCGGATTCATCCATTTTATTTATAAATACCTATTTAGTGCCTATAATGGATTGGTGTTCCGGACAAGGAACTAACTCCCACACATTATTTCTCTCAAATTGATTCAACTCCTCTTGTATTGCCATAATCCAAAATTCATCATTTTCAGCATCCGCAAAAGATTTTGGTTCAATTTGAGAAATGAATGCAGCATGCTCACAAGTGTTTCTAAGAGATGATTTAGTGGTAACACCTCGTGAGGGATCTCCTAAAATTACATTTTTAGGGTGAGAGGAAATATACCTCCACTCCTTGGGGAGTGTTTGAGAAGTACCTTTATTTTGCTCCACATTTGGTTCTTCATGATGCTCCTCTTGAATTCCATTTGTTGTGTCTTTTTGGTTGTCATTTGATGCTTCTTCTTGTTGTTCTCCTTTTGCATTATTATCAACAAGTCCTTTCTCCGCAGAGGAGGGGTTAGACTCATCAAAAGTAACATGCATAGATTCCTCCACAACCAAAGTTCTTTTGTTATAAACTCTATAAGCTTTGCTTGAATTTGAATATCCAAGAAAAATACCAACATCAGATTTTGAATCAAATTTACCAAGATTATCTTTTGTGTTCAAAACAAAACATTTACATCCAAAAACTTTAAAATAGCCAATGTTGGGTTTTCTATTTTTCCAAAGCTCATAAGGAGTTTTATTAAGATTAGGTCTAATCAACACCCGATTTAAAATATAACAAGCGGTATTGACGGCTTCGGCCCAAAAATACTTAGGCAAAGAGTTTTCATTCAACATGGTCCTAGCCGTTTCTTGAATAAACCTATTCTTCCTTTCTACTACTCCATTTTGTTGTGGAGTCCTAGGTGATGAAAATTGATGTTCAATGCCAAAATCATTACAAAAAATTTCAAATGCATGATTTTCAAATTCTCCACCATGATCACTTCTAATACAAGAAATAGAATAGCATCTTTCATTTTGAACCTTTTTATAAAAAATTTTAAATGCATCAATGGCGTCATCCTTATTCGCTAAGAACAATACCCATGTGTATCTAGAATAGTCATCCACAATTACAAATGCATAATATTTGCCACTTAAACTAGCATATCTAGAAGGTCCAAACAAATCTATATCAAGTAATTAAAGCGGTTTTGAAGTAGAGATATGATTCTTATTTTTGAAAGAAGTCTTGATTTGTTTTCCAAATTGACATGCTTCACAAATTCCATCCTTTTGAAAACTGATTTTTGGAAGACCTTTAACTAAATCATTTTTCACAATTTTCGAAATCAAATCCATGCTTGCATGTCCTAATCTTCTATGCCATAGCCAACTATCATCATGTAATGCAGAAAAATATTTATCAAGAGTATATGCACATTCTATGTCAATAGTATAAACATTACCACATCGATTTCCCATAAACAAGGTTTTCCCATCACATGCATTCTCAATAACACAATTTAATTTATCAAAAACTACTTTATAGCCTCTGTCACACAATTGACTAATGCTTATTAAATTATGTTTCAAATTTTCAACCAAGCATTCATTCTCAATTAAGGTTAAAGATACTTTACCAACATTTCCAATTCCAAATATTTTTTCTTTTGAGTTGTCTCCAAAAGATACGTCTCCACCATTTTCAATTTTGGTGAAGCTTGAGAACCAAGAATAGCTCTCTGTCATGTGTCTTGAACAACTACTGTCCAAGTACCACTTATTTTTCTTTTTCTTCAAGCCCTGCAGAGAAAATCTCAAGTTTTAGGTACCCAAACCTTTTTAGGTCATTGAGAGTTAGCAATGGTTCCTTTTGGAATCCAAACACATTTCATACCATAATATGCATTTCTCTTCACTGCACATCTATTTTTCATATGACCATCTTGATTACAATAATGACATGTAATTTTATTGCTAAAAGATGTATTCCTCACAAAATAGCTCTTATAGAATTTTTGTTTCAAATTTGGTTTATAACCAATACCACTTTTGTCAAATACACATTTTTGTGAGTTTAGCAAATTATCCAACATCTTTTGCCCATTTGTAAATTTCAAGACAATCTCATTTAACTCATTGTTCTTTTTCTTGAGCATTTCATTTTCATTTTTCAACTCATTTATGTGTGATTCTAAGTGCTCATGTACAATGCTAGGCTTTTCATTAGATAATGCAATTTCATCATGCAAAGTCTTGTTTTCTACTTTTAAACATACAATTTTTGCATTTAAAGATTCATTTTCATTCTTAAGCTTTGCCATTTCCTTTTTAAGACATGCATTCTTTTTACCAATCTTCATTAACTCATTATGCAAGTCTTTAAAAGCATCATACAATTCATCATAGGTAGGATCACTTACCTCATTGAGATCATCATCATCTCCTTTTGCCATAAGTGCTAGGTTTGAAACTTCTTGCGATCCTTCCTCATCACTTGAATCTTCTTCGCTATCATCCCAAGTTGCAACGATGGGTTTCTTCTTGTGTTTATTGATAAGTGGACACTCCGACCTAATATGACTGGGCTTATTGTATTCATAGCGTGTTATTGCCTCCTTCTTCTCCCTATAGCTCTTGAAGTTTCTGAAATTTCTTTGCTCTCCGGTTTTCTTAAAGAATTTTTTGAACCTCCTTGCTAGCATGTCCAGCTCTTCATCATCCGGTTCACTCTCCCCATTACTCTTATGTTTTGAAGCTTTGAGAGCAATGTTTTTCTTCTTCTCCTCATGCCCTTTTTCTGCTGCCAAATCTTCCTCATATGAAATAAGAGAACCGATTAAATCATCAAGAGGTAAAGTATTTAAATCTTTTGCTTCCTTAATGGTAGTCCTTTTCGGTCTCCACTCCTTAGGTAGTGACCTAATAATTTTCTTGACTTTTTTGCTATTTGAAAAAGTCTTCCCTAGAGCTCCTAGAGTGTTCACTATGTCCGTGAATCTAGTATACATAGAATACACATTTTCATTTTGTTCCATTTGAAACAATTCATATTGCTTAGTGTACTTACTTATTTTAGATTCTTTCACTTGATTTGTGCCTTCATAGACAACCTCAAGTTTGTGCCAAATCTCATTAGCACTTTTACAACAAGATACTCTATGAAATTCTTTCTTATCTAGTGCACAAAATAAGGCATTCATGGCTTTAGAGTTTAGAGAGGCTTCTCTCTTTTCGATTTCATTCCAATCTCGTGATGGTTTTGGAATATCTTTTCCGACTTCATTTTTACTCAAGGGCATAAAAGGACCATCACTAACAATTTCCCAAATCTCATAATCTAAGGCTTGCAAATAAATAAGGGTAATCATTTCCATCAAAGAAAGGTGGTCTAGTGGTGGATTGTCCTTCCCTAAATGTAGAATCATATTGAGTTGCCATTTGATCTTTAGCTCTAGACGATTAAGTCTAAATAAGAGCACCAAGCTCTGATACCAAATGAAATTCTAACTAGGCAACCCAAGAGGGGGGTGAATTGGGTTTTTATAAATTAATAGACTAAAAACAAATTATCAAGCAAATTCAAAAACAAAATTAAAACAATAATAAATAAATTGATCACAAATTAAAAGGATAGGGAAAGAGAGAATCAAACACGGATATTTTTACGTGGTTCGGCCAACCTCGCCTACGTCCACGCCTCTAAGCTTTCCGGGCTTGAGGTTTTCACTAAGCAAGCCTCCAAGGCTTCAATTGCTTACATTTGACTTCCAAGGTGTCAATAACCTTTACAATGAGAGATTACCCCCAATCTCTTAACCCAAGTGTATCCCAACACTCACAATTCCTCAAAATGAAAGATTACAAATTGTTTTTCTCTCACACTATATTTAAGATTACAAATCAAAACTCAAAGTGTGAATAAATGAAATGAAACTATGTTTCTAGCTCTTGTGAAGATTGCAAACTTGAGTATAAGCTCAGTGGTTGTGTTGTGATCAGTCTCCTTTAAATTTGAATAAGCTTATTTAGAAGTAGAGCTGAAAAACTAGCCGTCATTCGCTGTCTGCCCGAAAACAGTTCATCGTTAGTCGTTAACGGTTAACCGTTTGTTCTGGTCAAAGTTACCGTTAAGCCAAAATTCAAATAAACGGTTTACTTTTTTTAGGTTACCCTTTTGCCGTTAACGTCCAGAGACCTGAAAATGAATACCGATTATCTGTTTCAAGTAATCGGCTAAGGCTTTGCATGAGATGACTCTCTGGATGTTATTAGTTAACCCTTTGCAAACGGTTCACTGTTAGTGTCCAGTAACCTACAAAAAGAACAACGGTTATCCATTTGAGTAAGCGGCTAAGGCCTTATGTGAAATTACTCTCTGGACGTTATCGGTTAACCGTTTGTAATAAACGGTTCACCGTTAGTGTCCAGTAAGCTATCCATTTCCGTTTTTCACTAATCGGTTAGAGCTTAGCAAACTTTTGCTCTCTGGTCGTAATCGGTTAACTGTTTATAAATAATCGGTTCACCGTTAGTTTCCAGTAAGCTTTCCATTTTCGTTTTTCTTTAATCGGTTAGAGCTTAAGCAAACGTTTGCTCTCTGATCTAATTGGCTAACCGTTTATAAATAAACGGTTCACCATTTATTTCCAGAAACATATTTTAAGCCAATTTTTGTAAAGGATCTTTTTCCAATTGAAAATCCATCTTTTATAAATGTACAAGGAGTGATTTTAAAGACTTTTGTTTATTAAGAAATAACTCCAACAATTTTATCAATAAAACATTTTAAAGTTTGTTATTATCAAAATCAATATTATTAACATATTCATGTTAACAGTTAACACTTACCTGTTTGAATATTTCGAGAATCTCACCTGTGGATTTTCCCTTCTTTCCTTTCGCTAACCTCTAAGGAAATAGAGCTTTCGGAACATATTCTCGGGGGTTGGTTTCTTCTTTCTTCTCCGGTGATGAGTTATCAACACTCACAGGTACAATTTGATTTTCTTTTGTCACCGACATCTCCACTTTGTTGCCAACTTCTTTTCCTTTCCGCAAGGTCATGACGGCTTTGACCTCTTTATGCTGCTGTGGTAAATTGGTACTTGCTTCATGCACTCCTTTAGGGTTGGGCACCGGTTGACTTGGAAATTTACCTTTTTCAACAGTCATTGCCAAGGTCTAAACTGAGGAAGCAAGTTGTCCCATCATCTTCTTAAGGCTTGAAACTGATTGAATCTCAACTCGTTTCGTAGTCCATCAACGGTGCAGTTCTGTTACTCAATCGTAGAGTGAGTTACATTCCTGAAATTCTCAAATGCATCCTCCCGTGGTCTGGGTTGAGAGTAGTTCTAGTTCTGATTGAATGGTCTAAATGGGGGCTGAGAGGATTGAGAATTTTAAGGAATTGGTTGCATTGGTGGAGCTGGAGCTGCTGGTCCATTCTGTTGGAATCCTTGAGACCATGAAAAATTGGGGTGGTCTCTCCATCCAGGGTTATATGTGTTGGAGTATGGGTTGTAATTCGATGGTTTTCTCATTACACCTATGGCATTGGCTTGATCTGGATATGAATTAATGTCATGTGGCTCTGTTGATTTAGCAGTTGATAACGATGCTATTTGTCGAGAGAGACCTTCAACCATCTCCTTGACTTCTTTGATTCCTGAAGTTGACTCGCCAATTTGAACCTCATTTACTCCCTTAATCGTTCTAGTATTCCTCTCCGTTGTTGGGAATCATCTGCTTGTTGCTGAATGAATTCCTAAATTTCTGATGCACTTTTTGACATTAGCTCTCCTCCACTTGTTGCCATTAACCATTCTTGCACATTCGGCAATAATCCCTCCTAAAAGTATTTGCATTGGTGCCATTTCTCGTACCCATGATGTGGACACTTCAAGAGTAGCCCATTGAATCGCTCCCATGTTTCGAAAAACTGCTCATCATCTCTTTTGGTAAACTCCGAGATTTCCCTGCGAATAGCATTGGTTTTATGCACTAGGAAATATTTATTCAAAAAATTTGTAACCATTTGTTCCCATGATGCAATACTATTAGCAGGTAATGTATTAAGCCATGAACGAGCTCTATCTTTTAAAGAAAATAGGAATAATTTGAGTTTTACATCATCATCTGAAAATTTTCATATTTAAATGTTTGACAAATAGCATGAAAATCATTCAAATGATTGTACGGGTCCTCATTTTCTAAGCCATAGAATGTGGGGAGACAATTTAGCACACTAGGTTTTAATTCAAAACTCCTAGCAGCTACATTTGGGTATCATATGCATGATGTGCTCAAATTGGCTAAGGGACTGAAGTAGTCCTTAAATGGCCTCTCTTGTGGTGCTTGTAAATCCATTTTGTTTTTAATGTTTTTGTGTGTGTGAAGTGTTTTCTCAAGTTCAAGGTCTATAGGTTCAAGATTAGGTAATAATGACCTACGACCATGCATGCAAAATAAATAAAATAAAAATAAAGATGAGAACAAAACAAATAAAAATAAAGAAGAGGGAGAAATTACAATACTGACCTTATTGCGCTATTACAACCTTACTATAAAAATACACATAAAAAAATACGTGAAATAAATTAACTAAAAAATAAATAACTAAGATAAACAAAAAAATTACAAAGAAAAATAAATTGAAAATTAAATTACAAAATTTTAAAGAAGAGAAAAAGAAAAGAAATATTAACCTTCAAATATAGATTCACTTTTTTAAAAAATACAAGAAAACAATTAAATGAAAATATTCACAAAAATTAATTCTATGAATTAAAATAACTTACCTCCCCGACAATGGCGCCAAAAACTTGTTGTGCAAATTTTATTGAACTCGCAAGCGCACGAATCTGTTGTAGTATAGATTAATGGTGACGAGTGTCGATCCTACGAGGAGGTGGATTTTAATTATATATAGAATTAGTTTTGTAAATGGGTGATTGGATTTTGGTGGAAATGATTTAGAATATGCTAAAACTTAAATTACAATGGCATTAAAATGGCAAGAATAAATTGAAGTGAATTCTATTGAAATGACGTACTTGAGTATCTAGATCCGTATCAACATGCATTTTGGGCTAAATAATCCTTATTAATACCAATTAAATCATAAGGGGGGAATCCACACCTCATGAACCACGCTCTAATAAATATGGTGCTAAGGGCTTATCGTGCCAAATAATAATAACCTTATACTAGGGAGCCGGTGAAACCAGGGCGGTACTAGACAAGATTATTATTATTTGTCGACGAGAAGTCAAAACATCCACAAAAACTAGAGGGGAAGAAAAAATAAATTTACCAAATTAAGCCCATGACACATGTTGAGACTTCACCTTCAACCGAAGTTTGAAAGAAAATTAGCCACTCATAGTTGAACTAGGGGAAAATGGAAATTTATTAAAATACGTAGAAAATACAAGATAGAGAGAGAATTACAGAAAATAGATCCCAAAAATGGATTTAGAGGGGCCAAATTAGAGGGGGAGCCCCCTCTTTTTATAGATATATCGAGTAAATCATGGCCATCAGATTAAAAACAGTTTGGACGCTCAGGATTGCGCCATGTCATCAGTCAACAGTATGCGTGAACAGTAACACGGTTTGCACAGTAACACGGTTTACACATGGTTTGAACAGTAACGCGGTTGTGCACAGTAATAATCTCATGTGTTGCATGTACCGTACGTGCAGTTTTTGATCCATTAATATGCTGCCACGTCACCATCAACAGTACATAAGAATTTTAGTCCAACAAGATCTTGACACCTCATCAGTCAATGCCATGTCATCGATTCGTACATGTGAACAGTGCCGTGAACAGTAACGAAGACAGTACCCATAAATGTGAATAGTACCGTATATGTGAACAGGTGTCATTTTTCCTTTTATGCTCCTCCTAAGGTTTTTGATCGTCCTGAGTTCAAAAATGATGTCTGTTTTGCCATTTGATCTCTCGTTTATTGTAAAATGAGTATGATGCCCCTAAAATACATAAAATACTTAATTAAAATAAAACACATAATTAAATTACAAGAAACTTAAACACATAAAATTAAAGGTTGTTAGTAAGACTTGATATGTAAAATGACGATTTTCTCCTTTATAAATATGAATTTTCTAACACTCAACAAAAACGATCTCCTATCAAATGTTTATATGATCCGTCAAAGCACAATTAAAGAATAACTAACTCCATTAAGCTTGAATAATTAAGAAAAGATGAAAAAAATTATTATTTAGTGAAACAAATCTGTCAAAATGTGCAACAGGCACCAATGACATATTAAGTTATGTGGCAAGCACCTGTCATCCAAGAAAATGTGTGAGAGGCTTATGTGGAATAGTTACTTGTCGCACATTTTCTGAGTTCGTCTCTTAACTTAAGGGTGGGCGTTGGGATTGTATCTCCGATAGAGTACAAAGCCCGAAAGGCAGCTAAAGAAAGATAACAGTTATACGCATGCTATTCTTTATGACTAGGAGCAACCATTAACCCTAAGCTAACAAACAACCACGACGTGTGCAGATCACTGTCACCTTTTTTTAGGTGCGTTGATGCTGTCTTAATCATTGGTCAATCAAAACTGCAATTGTCATCTCCATCACCTTAGCTCTTTAGTCGATTTGCTTTTTTATTTCACTTGTCATCATCTCCGTCAATGCATCTGTCTTCGTTCACCATCTCAGTCGCGCAAGGTAAGATTATTGTATGTAATTTGAGACTTTGGGTGCTATATTGATGGTTGTTTACTGTAATTTGCATGATAGCTAGCCAATTTAAATATTGTAATTTGGGTGTTGTTAAGAAATGGGTTAGTTTGGAAGGTGTTCACCATCATCATAGCAATTGTTATGATTTTCTCTTATTTATTTACCTTTATAATTTCTTCTTCCATTAACAAGGAGCAAGATTTACAATTGATCTTAGCTACAATTTGATTCATTGGAAAGTGAACATGGAATTTTAAGTTGTAACCCAAATTGTAATCCAAACCAAAATGAAACTTGAATTTTCAATTGATCCAAAATTTGGATTCAAATCAAACTCAACTAAATTTAATTTGGTTTGATTCGGTTTGGGTTTGAGTTTCAAACTCAACTGGGTTGAATTCTCCAACCTAGATGGGTTGAAACCCAAATCGAAGTCCGAGCAACCTAAACCGAAATCTACACCCCTATTTGCTTTTACTCGAAACACTAACATAAATTTCAAATAATCAAAATAAAATAACACACATTGTGTAAAAACAAATATTAAATTGAAATTCTTGTTTTTCCTATGGATGATTTTATTTATATAACTATATTTGTTTCATAAATTTGGTGAGCAAAGGATGGTTTGGTTATATTTTGTTGAGAGTGTGAATTGTGTTGCCTGTTGTTGGTAAGTTTGATGGTATTTAGGTCTAAAATATAGATACTTGGCTAGATGCAATAAGAAAAGTTAGAATGACTACTTTTGAAAATTACCAAAATTTTTAGGTTATTTTGCAAATTTTCCAATAACACTCACAAACAAACAAAAACAATTTCACTTTCTTATATGCTCATTGAAATCTACTTTCTTCACTAATTAAGGTTGCTTTTTTCTCTTTTTGGGTCATTTTGAGGTCTTAATTTTAGCTTTTCCTTTTCTTTTCTTTTTTTTTTAAATTATATGGGTGTAAAGCTTTTAATCGGCGCAGCAATGATAATAGTGGAGACTAATCTAATTCATCTTCCAACTATTAAATTTTAGAAACAAAGAAATTAGAAATTTGCATGTTATTAGGAAAATTGAGTCATATGACACCCGAGCATGTGATGAATCTTCTATCAATCATAGCACTACAATTGAAGTATTGATTGATATTATCTTCTATTTAATGGGTTATCCTGTCCACGTGTTGACTAGATAAGGCGCAAAAATTAGACAATGTTTGCCTTCTCGGGCCAATTTAGACCAATATTTCATCACTTTTAGCCTGCATTTACCTTGTTGGGTTTCCACGCTTCATTTAATTTTCTCACTTCTGTTTTTTTAAAATGTAATTTATCATTTTTTATAATAAAGATATGTTACAACATGAATTTTCCCTCTACATCTGAATTTTTGGACTTGGGAAATCGAACCCTGAATTCACATCCTTTATTAGGATGTGAGTTCTCAGCAACTAAGTTCAGAGCCAAGCATAATTTACTTTAGACATTATAAATGCAACGATTGTTACCGCAAAGCTATTGAAGAACGTTTTGGACCACAAATTTGATCATTTTAAATACAATTAGTAGTGTATATTTTTATTTTATTTTAAATGGGAATTAGTACATTTTGGGTTATTGTATCGTGTGTACTCAAGAAAAAAATCCCAAATAATGTCAATTTTACCTAAAACTTTCTTATAGTTAAATGAGTAGGCGTAATAGGATGTCAAAATCCCAATTAACTTGGCCCTTTGGCAAAAACAGCGACAAGAATATCAAATCGTTAAGAAAAAATAGATGACCGTTACAAGTTTTGTTAAAATTTGCATACTCTTTTCCTTTTTACAATGCTTTTTTAAAACTTTTTCCTTATTATTACTATACTTAACAAATTTTTTCTTATAAAATTTTCTACTATTTTCTATAAATGGTTACTAGTGTTGTGCAAATTTTATAATATAGATCAATAGTGACGAGTGTCGATCCCATGAGGAGGTGGATTTTAATGTGTAGAATTAATTTTGTAAATGGGTGATTGGATTTGTGGTGGAAATGATTTTGAATATGCTAAAATTTAAATTAAAATGGTGAGAATAAATTCTAAAATTGGAATTGAAATGGCAAAAATAAATTGAAGAGAATTCTATTAAAATGACGTACTTGGGTATCTGGATCCGTATCAACATGAATTATTGGCTAAATATTCCTTATTAATACCAATTAAATCATAAGGGGGAATCTACACCTCATGAACCACGCTCTAATAAATATGGTGCTAAGGGCTTATCGTGCCAAATAATAAAAATCTTATACTAAGGAGCCGGTGAAACCAGGGCGGTACTAGACAAGATTATTATTATTTATTAACGAAAAGTCAAAATATCCACAAAAACAAGAGGAGAAAAGAAAATAAATTTACCAAATAAAGCCCATGACACATGTTGAGACTTCACCTTCAACCGAAGCTTGAAAGAAAATTAGCCACTCATAATTGAACTAGGGGCAAAATGGAAGTTTATTAAAATACGTAGAAAATACAAGACAGAGAAAGAATTACAGAAAAGAGAGTTCAAAAATGGATTCAGAGTGCCCAATTGGGGGGGGAGGCCCCCTTTTTATAGATATATCGAGTAAATTATGGTCATCGGATTAAAAACAGTTTGGATGCTCAGGATTGCGCCACGTCATCAGTTAACAGTACAGTCAACAATACGCGTAAACAGTACGCAGTTTGACTATGCGGTTTGAATAGTAACACAGTTTGACCACGCGGTTTAAACAGTGACACGTTTGCATAGTAACGCGATTTGGTTGAAAATAATCCCATGTGTTGCATGTACCGTACGCGCATTTTTTGGCCTACCAATATACCGCCACGTCATCGATCAACAGTGCATAAGAATTTTATTCCAATAGGATCTTGACACCTCATCAGTCAATGCCACGTCATCGGTCAATACCGTGTCATCGATCCGTCTATATGAACAGTGTCGTGAACAGTAACGTAGACAGTACCATATATGTGAATAGTGTCATTTTGTCTTTTATGCTCCTCCTAAGGTTTTCGATCGTCCTGAGTTCAAAAGTGATGTCTGTTTTGCCGTTTGATCTCTCGTTTATTGTGAAATGATTATAATGCCCCTAAAATACATAAAATATTTAATTAAAATAAAACACACGTAGTTAAATTATAAAAAGCTAAACACATAAAAGTAAGGGTTGTTAGTAAGACTTGAAATGTAAAATGACTGTTTTCTCCTTTATAAATATGTATTTTGTAGCACTCAACACACCCCTCAACCAGCTTATTGCTAGTCCTTAGCAAATAAAGCGAAAACAAAATTCAAAAATATTTTTTAAAAAAATACTCTTGTTTATTCAATCAAACTAATGATAACAATTAAATAAAAGTATAAGCATTATCTCAAGTCTAAAGAAACATCACACCCATATCAACCATCTACATGAATCAGCAGAGTAGACTTTGTCGTAGCTAGAGATGGCAAATATTCAATTATGGATAGATAATATCCATCCAAATACAAAACCATAATTATCCATAATAAATATATCCATATCCATATCCACTATTTAATATTGGATATGGATATAGATTTTATCCATAAAACTATGGAGATCCATGGATATCCATAGATATTTTATTTTTATATAATAAAAATAAAATAATTAATTTTAATAATAAATTTAGTTATTAAATTATTTATATTAATATATATAATAAAATAAAATGGTGGTTCGATGAACTTCCGGTGATGTCCGGCGAACTTCCGGCGAGGTCCGGCAGTGATCCGGCAAACTTTCGGCGAGGTCCGGCGGTGGTCCGGCGAACTTCCGGCAAGATCCAGTGGTGGTTCGGCGAACTTTTGGCAATGTCCGGCGGTGGTCCGACGATTTTCCGGTGAAAGTTTATTTATATATTAAATTAATAATAATTATTAATAATATTAAATAAGTTAAAAATTAAAGGATAATTTAAAAAATTTTAGTTTTTAATATAAGAGTAATTTAAATTTTTTGCTAGTTAATATAATATTTTTACAATTATTTGTTTATTATATTTATATTTTTAATTTTATAAAATTAAATTTTTTTAAATTTGTGTTGGGTTAAACGGATATCCATTGCATAAAATTATTATCCATATCCATCTACATATAATTTTAAAATATCCATTTCAAGATCCAAAAATTTTTGGATGGATATTATCCTATCCAATTGGATGGATATTGTGGATATCCATTATGGAGCGATCCAGTTGCCATCTCTAGTCGTAGCTACCTTCAAGAATGATATGTCAAACTCCAAAATCTCACTGGAAGTAGTAACACTCTCACAAAAAAATTAAACCCAATAAAAATAGTCACTCCAATGAATGGTAATTAAGAGAAAATAATTAAAAAATGATATCACATGCTCCCAACAAGATGAAAGAAATATGCCCTCAACTTATAAATAATACGATCTCAAGTCAAATAAAAATGCTAGTCAACCCAATTTTTTTTTTAATGCATCACTACATCTTTTTTAGCTCATATAACTAACTTCTACTTCAAACTATAGTTCCCTAAAATCAAGAAGGACTTTTATTAGGACGTAACGTAGGCTAGAGACATGGCTAACAAAGAAAGGAAATAGGAAAAACAGAGTGTATGTTTGAGAAAAATGCAGAAGAATTTTTTTTTAGAAGTTGCAAGGTAGATTTCACCTATTATTTTTTTTTCTTTGAAACAACAATTCGTTTTTTTAAGCAACAATTTTTTCTTCATTTTTTTAAGAAACAACAATTTTTTTTGAACTAGGCATAACGTCACTATACAAAATGTTTATTTATATTTTTCTCAAACATAAATAGGCGATGGATCTTGTAAGATATTGGGTAATACTCCAAATCGGATAGGCAAGATGATAAGTTGACAAAGAAAAGTTTTTTTTTTAAAGGCTCAAAAGGGTTAACTATGGATATTTGATAAAAGGGATGGTTAGAAAGGCTCAAACGGATCAAATATGACATTTCTATCATCTTTTAGGGCTCTAAATAATCTTTCATATCTACTAATTAGATTGGGACTCCAAATGTAGCAACACACATTTTTTTATTTTTATTTTTATTTTTTATTTTTAGGGTTAACTCAAAAGAAATCTAGAGATCGTGTATATAATAATAAACTGTTAAGCTGTATAAAGAATGGGCAAAAGGGTTACTCTCCAAGAAAAATGATAGGCTCAAAAACTCACTTGGTATTTATTATGACTTGTTCATTCCTTCAAGCAACTCATATTTGTCTCCGACATCAATATGTAGAGTAGCAAACATAGTGTAATATCACTTCAGACTAAAGATAATACAAATACTAAAGTTTGAAATTCATCATGTCATCCAATGTTAAAACAAATCACAATTTTTTTTAACAACAACCTACCTCCCAACCTATTTTAAACATGAAAGGAAAATATACATGCAGAAATGTGAAAATGATGCAGAAAAAATAATTAGAAAATGATAGAAAATGATTTTTTTTAACTTAAGAAGATGCGTTTCTAGAGTTACTACACTCTATATTCAGTCATCTTCGACTCAAAAAAATTTGAAAATGTATATTTATAAAGGAGAAATTAAAAATAAGAAGAAAAATAAACATCAAAACATAATAAAGAAAAGGAAAATATCTGATTTTTTAATTTTTTTATTTTTTTAAACGATGAAGATGCGTTTCTAGAGTCACTACACTCCATATTCAGCTATCGTCAATACAAAAGTTAGCAACAGTTAGTTACTACAACAAAAAAATAGTAAAAACTTAACCAAGATTCCATAATTGTCAACTATTCCCTCCCCCCAACTAGAACGAAACATTATCCTCAATATTTTAAAGGAAAGAAGTAGAGTTTAGAAGATATCACCTAGGTAGTGCAACAAAGAAGAAAATATTTACAAGCGGAGAGTTAAATCTAATTTGTACTTTTTACTGCGGCTACTGTTACCGTCATCATTTAAACGCTCCAACACAAAGCTCTAGGGGTCTGGCTCCGGTTTATAAGCTTGTAACATATCAAGTAGCTCATTAGCAGTGTGAGCACAAATAATAAGCTTTTTCGCATTGGAAGGAATGAAATAATTTTTTATTGCATGGTTAAGAAATGCGATAAAGCCATCATAAAAATCATTGACATTTAACAAACCGATGGGTTTCTGGTGAATGTGCAGATGGGCCTAAGATGCTAGTGTGATAAGTGCCTCTAGTGTTACAAAATCGTCTGGAAGGAAAATAAAAGCATCAGCATGATTAAGCATTTCAGTTATTCTTTCTTGTATACCTGAGACGACTAACTCTTCTCTAGTCGATGAGCCAGACAAACTGCCCAATGGTTTTAGGACTCTCGGGATGATGCCTAACACTTGGCTTCCTCTAAACAAAGCAGCTTCTGAGACCAATTTTGATAACCCTCGGTTACCTCCTCCATACACCAAGTGTAAATTTCTCTCTGCTATACTTTGACCAAGATTTATGGCTGCATTGACGAACTCTTTATGTTTGTCATAGGTAAATCCAGAAAGCACACAATTTTTCTTGAATTGTCTATTGAGAGTTGCTGCCATTGGAATATTTCTCAAAAATAATTTGTGAGTGCTTATCAAAAAGTCATATTTAAGAATCTTGGTGACAGTAGATCACAACTGTGTATGAGGTGGCATGTCAGTGTCAAATAATGCGTAAATCACATGGCTCGATAGTCAAAAGAAAAATAGTAAAAAGGAAAACAAATAGTAATAAAATTCTTAAAGGCAATAATGTAGACAATAAAACAACAGTGAAATGAAATAAAATAACAGTAAAGTAAAAGGATATTTATAGGTAGTTGCGATTGTGGCTCACATCTTCCTCTGGTTTTACGTCCAGAAAAGGCTTGAACGCCCTCTATGGGTCGAGGATAGGCTTCCCATCCAATTTTCTTATAAACTGGCAAACAAGGTCATTTATGAAGGACAACATTTGTCCATGAAGTTCCTAATATTGCAACTTTTGCGTAGTAAAATTAAAACAAATGGCGAACGCTCTAGAAATCTCGGATCGACTTCATTCAAAAACTAAAATCAAGAGGAAAGATCAAAGTTTAATTACCTCGCTTGCATTTCAAAAACAACTTCGTGAAGTAGGAGAAAACAACTGAAAACAGCAAACTACAAACACTGTCCAGAAAATACAGCTCTGCACGACAGCTTCTGTTTTGTCACGATCTGAGATCCTTTAAGCACCCCAATTGTGATGCCTCTAATCCGTCCACACTCAGAAATGTTCTAGGAGTTCATAAGATTTGGAATCTCGAAATTTCATTAAGAAATGAGAGAGATAATGAAGAAACATGAATGCTAGCTCATGTTCATCATTTCACCAAATAAACCCACCATTATCTCTAATAATGGCACCAAACATTATCATGAGCTAGACCCACCCACTTAGCCATTATTTATTGAAAGTGATCTCATCACTTTAATAAATTTATTTAATTAAATAAATAAATAGCTAAATTAATTAATTTTCAGAATTAATTAATTAACCCCATTTTGATCACATCAAATGGTTAAATGTGGGCTTCTCTTGTGAAATGTGTTGTGCAAATTTTATTGAACTCGCAAGCGCATGAATCTGTTGTAGTATAGACCAATGGTGACGAGTGTCGATCCCACGAGGAGGTGGATTTTAATTATTTATAGAATTAATTTCTGTAAATGGGTGGTTGGATTGATGAAAATGATTTTGATTATCCTAAACTTGGAATTGAAATGCCAGAATAAATTCTAAAATTGGAATTTAAATGGCAAGAACAAATTGAAGATAAATCTATTGAGATGACCTACCTAGGTATCTGGATCCGTATCAACATGCATCATGGGCTAAATATTCCTTAGTAATACCAATTAAATCATGAAGGGGGAATCCACACCTCATGAACTACGCTCTAATAAATATGGTGCTAAGGGCTTATCATGCCAAATAATAATAATCTTATACTAGGGTACCTGTGAAACCAGGGCAGTACTAGACCAGATTAATATTATTTGTCGACGAGAAGTCAAAACATCCACAAAAACTAGAGGGGAAGAGAGAATAAATTTACCAAATCAAGCCCATGACACATGTTGAGACTTCACCTTCAACTCAAGCTCGAAAGAAAATTAGCCACTCATAGTTGAACTAGGGGCAAAATAGAAATTAATTAAAATACGTAGAAAATATAAGATAGAGAGAGAATTACAGAAAATAGATCCCAAAAATGGATTTAGAGGTACCAAATTAGGGGGGAGGCCCCCTTTTTATAGATACATCGAGTAAATCATGGCCATCGGATTAAAAACAGTTTGGACGCTCAGGATTTTGCCACGTCATCAGCCAACAGCCACTATTTACACAGTAACGCGGTTCAACCACTACTTACACAATAACTAATCCCCTGTGTTGCATGTACCGTACGCGCAGTTTTTAGTCCACTAATATGCTGCCACGTCACGATAAACAGTAGATAAGAATTTTAGTCCGATAGGATCATGACACCTCATCGGTCAATGCCACGTCATCGGTCAATGCCATGTCATTGATCCGTACTTGTGAACAGTGCCGTGAACAGTAATGTAGACAGTACTCGTACATGTGAATAATATTGTATATGTGAACAGTGCCATGTTTCCTTTTATGCTCTTCCTAAAGTTTTCGACCGTCCTGAGTTCAAAAATGATGTCCGTTTTGCCATTTGATCTCTCGTTTATTGTGAAATGACTATGATGCCCCTAAAATACATAAAATACTTAATTAAAATAAAATACACATAATTAAAGTACAAGAAACTTAAACGCATAAAAGTAAGGGTTGTTAGTAATACTTGATATGTAAAATAACAATTTTTTCCTTTATAAATATGTATTTTCTAACACTAAACACACCCCCCAACCAGCTTACTGCTAGTCCCTAGCAAATAAAGCGAAAACAAAATTCAAAAATGATTTTTTTTAACACTCTTGTTTATTCAATCAGATTAATGATAACATCAAATGAAAGTATAAGCATTATCTCAAGTCTAAAGAAACATTACACCTACATCAACCATCCACATGAATCAACTCAGTAGACTTTGTCATAGTTACCTTCAAGAATGGTATGTCAAACCCCAAAATCTCACTGGGAGTAGTGACATTCTTACAAAGAAATTAATTTCAAAAAATAGTCACTCCAATGAATGGTAATTAAGAGAAAATAATAAAGAAGTGATCTCACATGCTCTCACCAAAAAGAAATATACCCTTAGCTTAGAAATAATACGATCTCAAGTCAAATAAAAATGCTAGTCAAGCCAATTTATTTATTTAATTTTTTTTAATGCATCACTACATCTTTTTAGCCCATATAACTAGCTTCTACTTCAGACTACAGTTCCCTAAAATCAAGAAGGACTTTTATTAGGACGTAACGTAGGCTAGGGACATGGTTACCAAAGAAGGAAAATAGGAAAAACAAAGTATATGTTTGAGAAAAATGCAGAGAATTTTTTTTTGGAAGTTATAAGGTGGATTTCACCTACTATTGTTGTCTTTTTTAAAAAATATGTTTTCTGAAGCAACAAATTTTTTTTTAACTAGGCATAATTTTACTATACAAAATGTTTATTTACATTTTTCTCAAACATAAATAGGTGATGGATCTTGTAAGATATTGGGTAATACTCCAAATCGGAGTAGGTTAAGATGATAAGTTGACAAAGAAAAGTTTTTTTTTTTTTAAAGGCTCAAAAGGGTTAACTATGGACATTTAATAAAAGGCATGGCTAGAAAGGCTCAAACGGATCAATGATGGCCTTTCCATCATCTTTTAGGGCTCTAAATAATCTTCCATATCTACTAATTAGATGGGCTTCCAAATGTAGCAACACACCTTTTTTTTCTCTTTTTTTTCTTAGGGTTAACTCAAAAGAAATCTAGAGATCGTGTATAATAATAAACTGCTAAGCTGTATAAAGAATGGGCAAAAGGGTTACTCTCCAAGAAAAATGATAGGCTCAAAAACTCACTTGGTATTTATTATGACATGTTCATTCCTTCAAGCAACTCATATTTGTCTCCGACATCAACACGTAGAATAGCAAACATGGTGTATCATTACTTCAGACTAAAGATAATACAAATACTAAAATTTGAAATCATCATGTCATCCAATGTTAAAACAAATCACAATTTTTTTTTTAACAACAGTCTACCCCCAACCTATTTTAAACGTGAAAGGGAAATATGCATGCAGAAATATGAAAATGATGCAGAAAAACTAATTAGAAAATGATATTTTTTTAAAGAAAATGCATTTCTAGAGGCACTACACTCTATATTCAACCATCTTTGACTAAAAAAAAAACTTTGTTTGAAAATGAATATTTATAAAGGAGAAATTACAAAAAAAGAAATCTGAATTTTTTTTTAAACAATGAAGATGCGTTTCTAGAGTCACTATACTCCATATTCAGCCATCTTCAACACAAAAAGTTAGCAATAGTTAGTTTCTACAACAAAAAATTAGTAAAAACTTAACTTATATTCCACAATTGTCTGCTATTCCCTCCCCCCAACTAGAACGAAACATTATCCTCAATGTTTTAAAAGAAAGAAGTAAAGTTTAGAAGACATCACCTGGGTGGTGCAACACAAAAGAAAATATTTACAGGCGGAGAGTTAAATTTAATTTGTACTTTTTACTGCTGCTACTATTACCGTCATCATTTGAACGCTCCAACACAAAGCTCCAGGGGTCTGGCTCCGGTTTATAAGCTTGTAACATATCAAGTAGCTCATTAGCAGTGTGAGCACAAATAAAAAGTTTTTTTTCGCACTGGAAGGAATAAAGTAGTTTCTTATTGCATGGTTAAGAAATGCGATAAAGCCATCATAAAAATTATTGATATTTAACAAACTGATGGGTTTCTGGTGAATGTGCAGATTGGCCCAAGATGCTAGCGTAATAAGTGCCTCTAGTGTTGCAAGATCTCCTGGAAGGAAAATAAAAGCATTAGCATGATTAAGCATTTCAGTTATTCGTTCTTGCATACCTGAGACGACTAACTCTTCTCCAGTCGTTGAGTCAGACACACTGCCCAAAGGTTTTAGGACTCGTGGGATGATGCCTAACACTTGGCTTCCTCTGACAAAAGCAGCTTCTGAGACCAATTTTGATAACCCTCGGTTACCTCCTCCATACACCAAGTGTAATTTTCTCTCTGCTATGCTTCGACCAAGATCTATGGCTGCATCAACGAACTCTTTATGTTTGCCATAGGTAAATCCAGAAAGCACACAAATATTCTTGAATTGTCTATTGGGAGTAGTTGCCATTGGAATATTTCTCAAAAACAATTTATGAGTGCTTAACATAAAAGTCATATTTAAGAATCTTGGTGACAATGGATCACAACTGTATATGAGGTGGCATGTCAGTGTCAAATAACATGTAAAGCACATGGCTCGATAGTCAAAAAGCAAATAGTAAAAAGGAAAAAAACAAACAGTAATGAAATTATTAGAGACAATAATGCAAATGATAAAACAATAGTGAAATGAAATAAAATAACAGTAAAGTAAAAGGATATTTACAAGTAGTTGCGACTGTGGCTCACATCTTCCTCTGGTTTCACGTCCAGAAACGGCTTGAACGCCCTCTATGGGTCGAGGATAGGCTTCCCATCCAGTTTTCTTATAAACTGGCAAACAGGGTCATTTATAGTCAGATTCCCGAGACTATATCGTGCATGCTCTTTCTGGAATAATGGCCATAACTTGAGAATCGCTCCTTGCACATATCCACTGGGATGCGTTTCAAGAGACAGAAGGATATCATCCAATGACGCCTTATTCAAGCCATCCCTAATGAATTGAATATTATCTTCCCTGTTATCATACACCATTCCTAAAGAACATGGGTTTTATTGCAATTCATTCTGGCACACTTATGACAAGCAACAGAAATTCTTCGAGCTCGTCGTTTTCTTGCATAATTTCCTTTACCACAACCAGGCATGTATGCAATAACCAACGGATGTCAGCAGGTATGTTATTCTTCATGAGCAATCGCATGCGTTCGGACCGAGCTTTATAGATCGTAAAAAGGGCATTCTGAGGAAGTGAAGGGAATCGTTTGTGAAGCTTTGCTAGAATCTCATTTCTGTCCATACCTTCGCCTCAGAATATCAGTTATTATGGAAAACTGAAGTAACCGACTTGATTGTCACGGAGAACCGTTATCCGCCACTTCACTGGGGTAACAAACTAAAGCACACAAACAAAAAAACAAATTAAAACATACAAAGAAAATTAAAATCGTCCTCTTATTGAATTTACCTCAAGCTCCAACTGGATGTTGTAAACACCTCTCTCAATATTTCTGAGTTGGCTTTCTAAATCCTCAACATAGGCTACTAACTCTGGTGGTTGCAGAGCCCAAATGCGATGTGTTTTACAAGATCGAATCTGCCTTTTGAGATGAGTTTTGATACGTTGAAGTGGTTTAAGCATGTTCAGGAGGAACGATCTTCGTGTGGCACTCATTATTAACAATGATAAGAGAAAACTTAATGGTAAAACAAACACACTCATGCAAAAATAAATTCAAGTAGCAAAAGAATAAAAAGAAATAAAGAAAGAAAAATCAAACCACCAAAAAGAAAAAATCAATCAATTCAAATCTGGTGGGTCACTTAAATATATTTCGGTGTCTTCTCCATGTGGTTGGTATTTTATATATGGCTTTAATCTTTGACCATTAACTTTAAACGTGACACTGGTCTTTGGGTCCTTAATTTCAATTGCCCCATCTGGAAAAACAGTATGAACAATAAATTGACCAGACCATCGAGAGCGTAACTTACCTGAGAATAGGTGCAAGTGAGAGTTGAATAAAAGTACTTTCTGACCTTGAGTGAAAGATTTTCTCATAATATGCTTATCATGGAAGACTTTCATTCGTTGCGTGTAAATCTTGGCATTTTCGTATGCATCATTGCGAATTTCTTCAAGTTCTGCCAATTGCAATCTTCTTTCTGAGCTGGCTTGCTGCATGTCAAAATTAAATTTCTTTATGGCCCAATATGCACGATGCTCGAGTTCCACAGGTAGGTGGTAAGCTTTTCCATACACTAGCCTGTAGGGTGACATCCTAATCGGGGTTTTGAAAGCCGTTCGATATGCCCATAATGCATCATCAAGTCTTAATGACCAATCTTTTCTGTCCGGCCTTACCTTCTTTTCTAATATGTGCTTTATTTCTCGATTGGAGATCTCCACTTGGCCACTGGTTTGCGGATGATATGGGGTTGCCACTTTATGAGTGATTGAATATTTTGTCAAAAGAGCTTTGAATGCTTTATTATAAAAGTTGGCACCACCATACTGATTATCGCTCGAGGGAATCCAAAGCGTGAAACAATATTGCTTTTCAAAAACCCTATCACCACTTTGTGATCATTAGTTCTGCATGGAATTGCTTCTACCCATTTCGAAACGTAGTCAACAGCAACCAGTATGAATTGATGGCCAAAAGAAGAGGGAAAGGGTCCCATGAAGTCGATACCCCATACGTCAAAAATCTCTACTACTAAAATTGGATTTAGTGGCATCATGTTCCTTCGTGTAATGCTCCCCATTCGTTGACACCTATCACATGAAGAACAGAAAGTGTAAGCGTCTCGAAATATAGTTGGCCAATAGAAACCACATTGTAAAACTTTAGTAGCTGTTTTCTTAGAACTGAAATGGCCTCCACGAGCTTGTTTATGGCAGAATGAAAGGATATTCTGAATTTCATTTTCTAGGACACATCATCTGACAATTTAGTCTGCACAATACTTGAACAAATATGGGTCATCCCAAAAGAAATTCTTTATTTCTGCAAAGAATTTAGCCTTGTCTTGCTTGGTCCAATGCTCTGGAAGTTGACTTGTAACAAGATAATTAACAATATCAGCATACCAAGGTAAAATTTCCACGCTCATTAATTGTTCATCTGGAAAAGACTCATTCAATGTTAATGGCTCTGTAATTGTGTCAAAATAGAGACGAGAGAGATGGTTTGCCACAATAATTTCTGTGCCTTTTTTATCTTTGAATTCCAAGTCAAATTCCTGCAAAAGTAACACCCAACGAATTAGTCTAGTTTTTGCATCTTTCTTTGTAAGAAGATATTTAAGAGCAGCATGATCTGTGAACACAATTATTTTACAACCAATGAGATAAGATCGAAATTTTTCTAATGCAAATACTACTGCTAGCATTTCTTTTTTAGTAGTTGAATAGTTCAACTGTTCATCATTCAATGTCATACTAGCATAGTAAATAACATAGGGAATTCGATCAACTCTTTGTCCTAATACTACTCCTACTGCATAATCAGATGCATCACACATGAGCTCAAATGGTAAGCTCCAATTTGGGGGCTGAATGATGGGTGATGATGTCAATAATTGCTTTAATTTTTCAAAAGCTGCAAGACATGAATCATTAAAGATAAAAGGTGCATCCTTAGCAAGTAAATTGCATAAGGGTCTAGAGACTTTGCTAAAATCTTTAATGAAACTATTTACACAGTAACTAATCCCCTGTGTTGCATGTATCGTACGCACAGTTTTTAGTCCACCAATATGCTGCCACGTCACCATAAACAGTAGATAAGAATTTTAGTCCAATAGGATTATGACACCTCATCGGTCAATGCCACGTCATCGATCCGTACTTGTGAACAGTAACGTAGACAGTACCCGTATATGTGAATAGTACCATATATGTGAACAGTGCCATGTTTCCTTTTATGCTCCTCCTAAGGTTTTCGACCGTCCTGAGTTCAAAAATGATGTTTGTTTTGCCATTTAATCTCTCGTTTATTGTGAAATGGCTATGATGCCCCTAAAATACATAAAATACTTAATTAAAATAAAATACTTATAATTAAAGTACAAGAAACTTAAACACATAAAAGTAAGGGTTGTTAGTAATACTTGATATGTAAAATAACAATTTTCTCCTTTATCAATATGCATTTTCTAACACTCAACAATATGTTCTAATGTTTTCACTTAATCCCTATTAGATCCAATAAAAGCCCAAAATTCTAAACCCAAAATTGGTCTAGAAGTCTATAATCATATATGAACCCGAACATGTCCAAAATGGTCATTTTACATGCTCGATATTACATAATGTTTAATTGAGAATTTATGAAATTTATTTTGTTCCTTTAACCTTTTATGGAACATCCAAATTTCTATGTTAAATCATATTTAAGATATATTTATATATATATATATATATATTTATTCTCAATGAATTATAATATAAATATTGATTTTCCTAAAATTAGGAAATATAACTTCTCATTTTTTTAGTAGCTCCTTTTTCATTTCTATATTGTGTATGATCTTTTAGGTTCTTAGTTATAAGGTAGTAGAACTATTTTAATGATAACTCTTTATTTATTAAATGATGCTAAACTCTTTAGTCATCAATTAGAACCTTTCCAATGACCTTAAGATGCATTGGTAATACGCTTTACCAATATTAATCTTAAGGTTTCTACAAGTCATGAGTGACACCTAGCAGTATATCACAACCATCCAAATAACAAGAATTGTTGGATCTATAGAACCTATTCCATTATAACTCTATGTCTTGGTCTCTTCATCATCCATGTCCAGAGAAAAGCACGGCTTATGGTTTATTATGTTAAACAGTTGTGCTTTATCTCAAATAAATCTAAATGAACTTGGCATGAAAATATAATTTGAACTCCTTCAAATATATTTCACCTTGGCCAAGAATTTCTTATGCCAATTCATATTATCTCATAGGGACATCCTTTTTGTATATTACAAAGTGATGAATTCCATATTGGCCATCAATTTGTCTTCATACATAGCCAACCATGACAGCTATTGCTAGATCTCTTCTGTGATTAGGAATCAATCGTTATGCATTCACATATCAGAGATGTCTATGTATAAGACATCTGTTATGCCTCAGATCTAAAGATCATTACTAAACATAATGTCTGTTACAATGTATAATAAGCCATTAACACTCAAGACCATATGGCTTACTATATTCGATCATGTTCAGTAAACTTGTTCTTTTAACTGTCACGGCCTGGTTTGATCCCACGCTAAGCCGTGCGGCCTTAGGCGCCAAATTTGCTCTCTCTTGGCCCTAAGTCAGCCTTACACTCAAATCTGTTGCTGGATTCTAATAGCGGAACAAGAATTCACTCTCTAACTCTCAAAGGATGGGAGGAAAGAACTTATATTGCTCGATAAAATGCTTACAAAGCTATGTGTGCTGGAATTGTATATTGCTTGTGATTGATTTGGCCAATTGAGGCCCTCTCCTATTTATAGAGTACAAAGATGCATCTAGAGTGTCTCTAGAGTTATCATAACTACACATTAATTACAAAGTAAATATCTAGATACTTTACACAAGTCTCCATGGCTCTAGAATTCTCCATGGGCCAGGCCATGTGAAAGCTTGGGCCATGACATTCTCCCCCACCTATTCTTAAGACGTCCTCGTCGACTCGCTTTAGAAGGCTTTGATCTTGTCTTGGAACTGCCACAAATTGTTTGCGGGCTCCCAACTTGTTTCGCTCTCGGGTAGTCCCTTCCATTTGACGAAGTACCTATGTGTTTGACTTGACATCTCATGCCAATGATATGAAACTCACTATCCATTTTAGTATCACATACCATAAGGCGTCATAACACATACTAGTGTTTATAGGAATTTATAATGTCCAATCATAAATCCACCACTAGGAACTATTTTAGAAGTATAGTACAAAGGATGCACGTTTCATATTCTTGACATACTTGAGAATGTGTTCCTTAACTATTTTACTTCTTGGACTATATTCATTAAATTAATATATGAATATTGATAACTTTGTCATTTTATAAATATCAAAATGCTATTCAAATACAATCATTTCCTAAATAATCAAATTACCATTCGATTGGCCTTTAGGGCATATTACTAACAATCTCCCACTTGCACTAAAGCTGATCGCTATGGTATCTCATACCCATCTTCTCAAGATGACGATCTAACTGCTGTTGAGTAAGTGCTTTAGTCAAATCCCACTTGCACTAAAGCTGATCGCTATGGTATCTCATACCCATCTTCTCAAGATAACGATCTAACTACTGTTGAGTAAGTGCTTTAGTCAAATCCCACTTGCACTAAAGCTGATCACTATGGTATCTCATACCCATCTTTTCAAGATGACGATCTAACTACTGTTGAGTAAGTGCTTTAGTCAAAAGATTCGTAGTGTTATCAGCGGAGGCTATTTTCTGCATAGTGATATCACTCATTCCAATGATTTCTCTAATAATGTGATATCTTCTTTCAATGTGTTTGGACTTTTGGTGAGACCTTGGTTCCTTAGCTTGTGTTGTAGCTCCATTGTTGTCACAATTTAATGATATTGGCAACACAATGGTTGGAAACACTCCAAGTTTTTTAATAAACTTCCGTATTCGAACAGCTTCTTTTGCTGTTTCTGATGCAGCAATATATATTTCGCTTTCGTGGTAGAATCTGTAGTAGTTACTTGCTTGGAACTTTTCCAGCTTACTACTCCACCATTGATAGTGAATAAAAATCCTAATGTAGATTTTGTCATCTATATCTGACTGGAAATCTGAATCTGTGAAGCCTTTAATTTTTAGCTCACCCTCTCCATATGTTAAGAACAAATCTTTAGTTTTTCTTAAGTACTTAAAGATATTCTTAACTGCGGTCCAATGTTCGTCACCCGGATTACTCTGGTATCTGCTAGTGACACTCACTGCATGAGCTATATCCGATCTAGTACATAGCATAGCATACATAAGACTTCCAATTGTAGAGGCATATGGAATCTTATTCATTCGCTCTCTTATTATAAGTTTTAGGACTCATGCTTTTAGAGAGATGAATTCCATGTCTGAAGGGTATAAAACCCCTTTTGGAATCCCACATATTAAATTTCTTTAATATCTTTTCTATGTACTTAGTTTGACATAGACCTATTAATCTTCTGGATCTATCTCTATAAATCCTTATTCCCAAGATATACATTGTATCTCCTAGGTCTTTAATGGAGAAGTTTTGAGAAAGCCAAGTTTTGACAGAAGACATTTGTCCAATGTCATTTCCTATAAGCAATATGTCATCTACATATAGCACAAGGAAAGTTATTTCACTCCCACTGACCCTTTTGTAAACACATGGTTAATCCTTATTCTTGATGAAACAAATGATTTGATTGCATCATCGAATCGGATATTCCAACTCCTAGAGGCTTGTTTTAGCCCATAAATAGACTTTCTTAGCTTGCATACTTTATGAGAATTTGTCTTAGATTCAAAACCATAAGGTTGTATCATATACATATCTTACTTAATATACCCATTAAGAAATGCAGTTTTGACATCCATTTGTCAAATCTCATAGTCATAATATGCTGCTATAACCAATAAGATTCTGATGGACTTTAGCATGGCTACTGATGAAAAACTTTACTTTATAGGTCTCTACCTTTCCATCTAAGCCTATCTTCCTCTTGAAGATCCACTTGCATCCAATAGTTATAATACCTTCGGGTGGATCCAGTAGAGTCTAAACTTGGTTGGTTCTTATAGAGTCCATATCTAAATCTATGGTTTCAAGCCATTTCTTAGAGTCAATATCTGATATTGCCTCTTCGTAACTAGTAGGATCATCTTTATGATCCGTATCACCCAATAAAAATATATCATTCATCTGATGAAGAAAACCATATCCTTTTGGTGGGTGAATTATCATACTAGATCTACGGAGCTGTTGTGTTCCTTGTGTTTGTACTTGAACAGGCTCCTCATTGGATTTATCCTCATTAGAATTCTCAATAAATTCTAATTTTCTTCCTTGTCCACCTTCTTGAATAAACTCTTTTTCAAGAAATATGGTATTTCTACTGACCAATACCCTTTGGTCAGATTGGATGTAAAAGTAATAACCCAAAGTTTCCTTTGGGTATCCAATGAACCTCCCACTATCCGCTTTAGGTTCAAGTTTCTCTCTCTTGAGTCTCTTAATAAAAGCAGGACATCCCTAAATCCTAAGATGATTTAGGCTTGGTTGTTTACCATACTATATCTCATATAGTATTTTAGGTACAGACTTGGAAGGTACTCTGTTTAGTACATATGTTGCAGTAAGGAGAGTATATCCCCAAAGAGAAATTGGTAAGTCTGTATAACTCACCATTGATGGCACCATGTCTAACAGTGTGTGATTTCTCCTCTCAGATACTCCATTAAGCTCTGGTGTACCTGGAGGTGTCCATTGTGAAACAATACCATTTTCCTTAAGGTAAAACTGGAATTCTCCACTGAGATATTCACTACCTCGATCTGATCGTAGGGTTTTAATAACTTTTCCAGTCTGTTTCTCTACTTCATTTCGGTATTCTTTGAACTTTTCAAAGGCTTCAGATTTATACTTCATTAAGTATACTGAACAATACCTTGAGTGATCATCGATAAAAGTTATGAAGTAGTAATATTTACCCCTTGACATTTCATTAAATGGCCCACATACATTAGAATGTATAAGTTCAAGTAAATCAGTGGCCCTTGTACTTCGTCCAATGAAGGGTGCCCTAGTCACTTTTCCTTAAAGACATGATTCACAAGCTGGATAAGGTTCTAAACCAAATGGACCTATTAGTCCATCTTTAGCCAATTTTGTGACTCTATCTTCTCCAATATGACCTAGCCTTAAATGTCACTTATATTTGGGGCTTATTTCTTCTCTTTCACGTTTATATGTTATGGTATTTACATTCACAACATCCTCATTATTTTCTTTCATGTTTAGTACATAAAGATCATTATCTAAAGTACCATGTGCAACATATTTCTTCTCATAATAAATGTTACAAATTTTATTTCTAAAATAAAATTCATAATTGTCTTTGCATAAACATGAAATTGAAACTATGTTCCTTACAGCAGAAGGAGCAAATAAACAATCATTCAAACTTATTACATGACCGGATGTCATTTTTAAGAAAAATGTCCCTATAGCTGAGGCAGCAACCATTGCTCCATTTCCCACTCTAAGAGACATTTCTCCTTGTTTAAGTCTTCTACTTCCTTTCAGATCCTGCATTGACATACAAATATGTGCGGTTGCAGCAGAATCTAAAACCCAAGAAGTAGATTGAATAATTGAAATATTAGTTTCAATAATGAGTATACCTTCACAAAGATTCTCTTTAGGCTTGACTTTCAAGCTGTTGAGGTAAGCTTTGCAATTCCTCTTCCAATGCACATCCTTACCGCAATGGAAACATTTTCCCTTGTCATTGGGCTTATTAGCTTTCCCCTTCTTAATCCCACCTTTAGCCTTGGGTTGAAACTTTTTCTTTTTACCCTTTTTTAGTTGAGGGCCCTTCTATAGCCATAACATCTTTTGACTTCTTTATGCAAGTTTCAGCAGTATTGAGCATATTTAGTAGTTCAGCAAGACTGCACTCAATTTTATTCATGTTAAAATTCATGACAAATTGAGAGAATGAGTCTGGCAAGGACTGTAGGATAAGATCGATAGCTAATTCCCCATCCATTGAGAAATTAAGAGTTTCCAGCTGCTCTATGTAGTCAATCATTTTGAGTACATGCTCATTGACCGATCCTTCAGTCATTCTCATTCTGAACAGTTTCTTAGATATCTTATATCTAATTGTTTTGCTTTGTTCACCATACAACTCTTGTAAATAAAGTATCATGGAACTTGCATTTAGGCATATTTTCATGTTGCCTTTGTAGTTCATTGGACATCGATGCCAATATATAGCTTTTAGCACTGAGGTCATCATCTTGCCACTTTTGATAAGTGACACATTCTTCCTCACTTTCTCCCTCAGGAATTTCATTTGGCTTAGGTTATCAAGAACATAGCTAATATTCTCATAATTAAGAACAATTCTTAAATTTCTTAACCAATCAACGTAATTGGGTCCCGTCAAACGGTAGTTGTTGAGTGTTAGAAAGTGCATATTTATAAAGGAGAAACAGTTATTTTATATATCAAGTATTGCTAACAACCGTTACTTTTATGTGTTTAAATTTCTTATACTTTAATTATGTGTGTTTTATTTTAATTAAGTATTTGATGTATTTTAGGGGCATCATAGTCATTTCACAATAAACGAGAGATCAAATGGCAAAACGGACATCATTTTTGAACTCAGGACGGTCGAAAACCTTAGGAGGAGTATAAAAGGAAAAATGATACTGTTCACATGTACGGTACTATTCACATATACGGGTACTGTTGGCGTTACTGTGTAAATAGTGGCGGTTGACTGTACTGTGCAAATAGTGGCGGTTGACTGTACTGTGCAAATAGTGGCGGTTGACTGTACTGTGCAAATAGTGGCTGATGACGTGGCGAAATCCTGAGCGGCCAAACTGTTTTTAATCCGATGGCCATGATTTACTCGATGTAACTATAAAAAGGGGGCCTCCCCCCCTAATTTGGTACCTCTGAATCCATTTTTGGGATTCATTTTCTGTAATTCTCTCTCTATCTTGTATTTTCTTCATATTTTAATAAATTCCCATTTTGCCCTTAGTTCAACTATGAGTGGCTAATTTTCTTTCAACCTTGGGTTGAAGGTGAAGTCTCAACATGTGTCATGGGCTTGATTTGGTAAATTTATTTTCTCTTCCCCTCTAGTTTTTGTGGATGTTTTGACTTCTCGTCGACAAATAATACTAATCTTGTCTAGTACTGTCCTGGTTTCACCGGCTCCCTAGTATAAGGTTATTAGTATTTGGCACGATAAGCCCTTAGCACCATATTTATTAGAGCGTGGTTCATGAGGTGTGGATTTCCCTCTCATGATTTAATTGGTATTAATATGGAATATTTAGCCCATGATGCATGTTGATACGGATCCAGATACCCAAGTACGTCATTTAATAGATTTACACTTCAATTTATTTATGCCATTTTATTTCCAATTTCAGAATTTAATCTTGTCATTTTAATTTAAGTTTTAGCATATTTCAAATCATTTCCACCATAAATCCAACCATCCATTTACAGAATTAATTCTATAAATAATTAAAATCCACCTCCTCGTGGGATCGACACTCGCACCATTAAGCTATACTACGATAGATTCGTGCGCTTGCGAGTTCAATAAAATTTGCACAACAGTAGTTTTCTAGAATTCGTGCTAGCAGATTATTCATTATTAATTATTTCTGCAAAAAATATAAATTAAATTATTAACATTTTATTATAATCTATTTGATTTTGGTCTTTAAATCAAATAGTACCTCCCACTATTTTATCATTTCATTACACTCCCATATGTAAGAAAGGGAAACTCTCATTGGTAAAAGTTTCTAGTAGCAATCGGATTCTTTTCCTTTTTGCAAGGTCATGACGGCTTTGACCTCTCCATGCTGCTGTGGTGAACTGGTACTTGCATCATGCACTCCTTTAGGGTTAGGCACTGGTTGACTTAGAAAACTGCCTTTCTCAACAGTCATTGCCAAGGTCCAAACTGAAGAAGCAAGTTGTCCCACCATCTTCTTAAGGCTTGAAACTAATTAGGCTTGTGAGTTGAAGCCCGCTCTCAATTCATTTCGTAGTCCATCAATGGTGCGGTTCTGTTGCTCAATCGTGGAGTTAGTAATATTCCTGAAATTCTGGAATGCATCCTCCCATGGTCTAGGTTGAGAGTGGTTCTGGTTCTAATTGTATGGTATGAATGGTGGCTGAGATGCTTGAGGATTTTGAGGAATTGCCGAAGCTGGAGCTGTTAGTCCATTCTGTTGGAATCCTTGAGACCATGAAAAATTGGGGTGGTCTCTCCATCCAAGGTTATATGTGTTGGAGTATGTGTTGTAATTCGATAGTTTTTTCATTACACCTATGGCATTGGCTTGATCTGAGTATGAGTCATGGTCATGTGGCTCTATTGATTTAGCAGTCGATAACGATGCTATTTGTCGAGCGAGACCTTCAATCATCTCCTTCACTTCTTTGATTCCTGATCTGGATTCGCCAATATGAACCTCATTTACTCCCTTAATTCTTTTAGTATTCTTGAGTGATCGACTCCGTTGTTGGAAATTATCTGCTTGTCGCTGGAAGAATTCTCAAATCTCTGATGCACTTTTTGACATTAGCTCTCCTCCACTTGTTGCTATTAGCCATTCTTGCACATTCGGTAATAAGCCCTCCAAAAAGTATTGGCATTGGTGCTATTTCTTGTACCCATAATGTGGACACTTCAAGAGTAGCCTATTGAATCACTCCCATGTTTCGAAAAACTGCTCGTCATCTCTCGGGGTAAACACCGAGATTTCCCTGCGAATAGCATTGGTTTTATGCAATGGGAAATATTTATTTAAAAATTTTGTAACCATTTGTTTCCATGATGTAATGATATTAGCAGGCAAAGTATTTAATCATGAACGAGCTCTATCATTTAAAGAAAATAAGAATAATCTGAGTTTTACATCATCATCTGAAAAATTCTCATATTTAAATGTTTGACAAATAGCATGAAAATCATTCAAATGATTATATGGGTCCTCATTTTCTAAACCATAGAATGTGGGGAGACAATTTAGCACACTAGGTTTTAGTTTAAAGCTCCTAGCAACTACATTTGGATACCTTATACACGATGTGCTCAAATTAGTTAAAGGACCGAAGTAATCCTTAAATGGTCTCTCCTGTGGTGATTGTAAATCCATTTTATTTTTAACTTTTTTGTGTGTACAAAGTGTTTTCTCAAGTTCGAAGTCTATAGGTTCAAGATTAGGTAATAATGACCTACGACCAATGCATGCAAAACAAATAAAATAAGAATAAAGATGGGAACAAAACAAATAAAAATAAAAAAAGAGGGAGAAATTACAATACTAATCTTATGGCGCTATTACAACCTTACTATAAAAATACACAAAAAAATAAGTGAAAATAAATTAACCAAAAATAAATTAATAAGATAAACAAAAAAATTACAAAGAAAATAAATTGAAAATTAAATTATAGAATTTTAAAGAAGAGAAAAAGAAAAAAATACTAACCTTTAAATGTAGATTCATCTTTTTTTTCTTTTTAAAAAATATAAGAAAACAATTAAATGGAAATATTCACGCAAATTAATTCTATGAATTAAAATTACTTACCTCCCCGGCAATGGCACCAAAAACTTGTTATGCAAATTTTATTAAACTCGCAAGTGCACTAATCTATTGTAATATAGATTAATGGTGACGAGTGTCGATCCCACGAGGAGGTCGATTTTAATGTGTAGAATTAATTTTGTAAATAGGTAATTGGATTTGTGGTGGAAATGATTTGGAATATGCTAAAATTAAAATTAAAATGGTGAGAATAAATTCTAAAATTGGAATTGAAATGGCAAAAATAAATTGAAGATAATTCTATTGAAATGACGTACTTGAGTATCTGGATCCGTATCAACATGCATTATGGGCTAAATATTATTTATTAATACCAATTAAACATGAGGAGGGAATCCACACCTCATGAATCACGCTCTAATAAATATGGTGCTAAGGGCTTATCATGCCAAATAATAATAATCTTATATGAGGGAGCCGGTGAAACCAGGGCGGTACTAGACAAGATTATTATTATTTGTCAATGAAAAGTCAAAATATCCACAAAAACTAGAAGAGAAGAGAAAGTAAATTTACCAAATAAAGCCCATGACACACGTTGAGACTTCACTTTCAATCCAAGATTGAAAGAAAATTAGCTATTCATAATTGAACTAGGGGCAAAATGGAAATTTATTAAAATACATAGAAAATATAAGATGGAGAAGGAATTACAGAAAATAAAATCCAAAAATAAATTCAGAGGTGCCCAATTGGGGGGGAGGCCCCCTTTTTATAGATACATCGAGTAAATTATGGCCATCGGATTAAAAATAGTTTGGACGCTTAGGATTGCGCTACGTCATCAGTCAACAGTACGCGGTTGGACTATGCGGCTTGGATAGTAACACGGTTTGACCACGCAGTTTAAACAGTGACACGGTTTGCACAGTAACACAGTTTGGTTGAAAATAATCTCATGTGTTACATGTATCGTACGCGCATTTTTTTGTCCATTAATATGCCGCCATGTCATCAATTAACAGTGCATAAGAATTTTAGTCCAACAGATCTTGACACCTCATCAGTCAATGCCACATCATCGGTCAATACCACGTCATCGATCCGTCTATGTGAACAGTGTCGTTAACAGTAACGTAGACAGTACCGTACATATCAATAGTACCGTACATGTGAACAGTGTCATTTTTCCTTTTATGCTCCTCCTAAGGTTTTCAACCGTCCTGAGTTCGAAAATGATGTCCGTTTTACCATTTGATCTCTCGTTTATTATGAAATAACGATGATGGCCTTAAAATACATAAAATACTTAATTAAAATAAAACACACATAATTAAATTATAAAAGCTAAAACACATAAAAGTAAGGTTGTTAGTAAGACTTTAAATGTAAAATGATGATTTTCTCCTTTATAAATATGCATTTTCTAACACTCAACAACTAGTAATGCCTATATTGTTTCTTTTGCTTCTTATGCTTATTATAGCTAGATTAACTTGGATAACTACATCCTAAGGTTAATACTTTTGACATGTCTGTACACATTTTTCTAAATTATAATTTTATTTAATGCCTATATTTTTCCTCATAACAATATTCTCCAATTCTTCCTTTAACATATTCAATTACTTATAATAATGTAGCATAATAATCAATTCCTTCAGTTCTTTTAGCTTTAAACCAATTAATTAGCTTATTATGTGTTGAGTGTTAGAAAATGCATATTTATAAAGGAGAAAATCGTTATTTTACATATCAAGTATTACTAACAACCCTTACTTTTATGTATTTAAGTTTCTTGTAATTTAATTATGTGTGTTTTATTTTAATTAAGTATTTTCTGTATTTTAAGGGTATTATAGTCATTTCATAATAAACAAGAAATCAAATGGCAAAACGGACATCATTTTTGAACTCAGGACAGTCGAAAACCTTAGGAGGAGCATAAAAGGAAAAATGACATTGTTCACATATACAGTACTATTCACATGTACGGGTACCGTCTACGTTACTGTTCACATATACAGTACTATTCATATGTACAGGTACCGTCTACGTTACTGTTCACGACACTGTTCATATATACGGATCGATGACGTGGCATTGACCGATGAGGTGTCATGATCCTATTGGACTAAAATTCTCATGTACTGTTGATGGTGACGTGGCAGCATATTAGTAGACCAAAAACGGTACGTACGGTACATGCAAAACAGGGGAACCCGTAACTGTACATATAGTGGCTGAATCCGTTACTGTACAAATAGTGGCTGTTGACTTTATTGTTGACTGATGACGTGACGAAATCCTGAGCGTCCAAACTGTTTTTAATCCGATGACCATTATTTACTCGATGTATCTATAAAAAGGGGGCCTTCCCCCTATTTTGGCACCTCTGAATCCATTTTTAGGGTTCATTTTCTGTAATTCTCTCTCTATCTTGTATTTTCTTCGTATTTTTATAAATTCCCATTTTGCCCCTAGTTCAACTATGAGTGGCTAATTTTCTTTCAAGCTTGGGTTGAAGGTGAAGTCTCAACATGTGTCATGGGCTTGATTTGATAAATTTATTTTCTCTTCCCCTCTAGTTTTTGTGGATGTTTTGACTTCTCGTCGACAAATAATATTAATCTTGTCTAGTACTGCCCTAGTTTCACTGGCACCCTAGTATAAGATTATTATTATTTGGCACGATAAGCCCTTAGCACCATATTTATTAGAGCGTGGTTCATGAGGTGTGGATTCCCCTCTCATGATTTAAATTGGTATTAATATGGAATATTTAGCCCATGATGCATGTTGATACGGATCCAGATACCCAAGTATGTCATTTAATAGATTTACACTTCAATTTATTCTTGCCATTTCAATTCCAATTTCAGAATTTATTCTCGCCATTTTAATTTAAGTCTTAGCATAATCCAAATCATTTTCATCAATCCAACCACCCATTTACAGAATTAATTCTATAAATAATTAAAATCCACCTCCTCGTGGGATCGACACTCGCACCATTAATCTATACTACAACAGATTCGTGCGCTTGCGAGTTCAATAAAATTTACACAACATTATGTAATCTTTCTCTTATTTGTCTAGGTGATTTATCTACAAATTTTAGTAATAAATCTTCATTAAAAGGTCTTCCTATATCACTCCAATATTTATAAAAATAATTAGTATATTCATCAAAATATTTTAAATCACAAATTTTTAAATATTCTAAATTCCTAATGGCTTTAATTTGTTTAATTACTCATCTTTTTCGTCTACTCCTAATACTAATTTACTCATGAAGTTTATAAAATTAATTGTTGTAATGTTTTTTTATTAAAATTATCTAATTCTTCTATCCCATTTTTCTTATCCAATCTCTTCATCCTAAGTATATTTATTTTTCTCTAGTTCCTAAAGTACTTTATAAACATATCAGTTTATAATTTGGATCTACTATTACTATTGAGGCTTCCATTGAATGTCTAAGTAGATTTCTTTTCCATTAATTAAATATTTGTTTCCACTTATCTTGTCTATATTCTTCTAATTTTAGTATTAATATGTATTTTTTTTGTTTTAACTCTAAAAGCTCTTTCTGCTTTTGTGTATTTTTCCTTACTATCTGGGACTCCTCTTTTATTTAAATAATTTTCTATGTTTGATAGTTTAATTATTGGTTCTAAGATTGGCACATCCAATTTCTCTCTTCATGTCTTTTTCTTTGACTAAATTTTCAATTCCTTATTCTAAATAATAAGTTTCATCAATATCTAATTTTTTTAAAGTCCAAATTTTTATAAGTTTTTATCTACATCATTATTTGTCAATTCATTATTATTACATAACTCTTCAAATAATTCTTCATCTAAATATTTTTTAGGATTATAAAACATTGATTCTATAATTTTATCTCTATTATTAAGTAAAGTGTTTTGTTTATCTATATTTAAATTTTCTATTATAGCCATATATATTTCTATTGCTTCTTCATTTTCTTCTAATTTTGGATTACTTCTTTTTTCTATAACTACTAAACCTCTTTGTAACTTGATTATGCCTGCCGCTATATGTATAACTAGTTTTTGGCACTTCTAACATATTATCTTATTCAAATTTAGCCAATGTACATTCTAGTCCATTTAATTCACTTGCTTTTAATTTCTTATGTACTATCATTCCTACATATTGACTTTCAAAACATTCGACAATATTTTTACTTTCAAATACAATTTTTTTATGATATTTATTATATATTTTTTAAGAAAAATATTTTAATTTTGAGGTTTTATATTTTGTATTCATTTTATATTCTTTGGTTTGTACACTTATTTTAATGTTTCTACACAATTCATTTATACCTATAGCTATATTAGATAACAGCCTACTACTGCTACTTTATTTTTAAATCTATTTTTATATTGGCTATTTGTGCTTGTTTATGGTCATAAAATCTACTATCATATATATGCGTTTGTGTGTGCACGCGCACTTTCATGTCTAATCCTTTTCTTGCTTGGCTAAGAATTCCTATAACTCTTATTTCTATATATATATATATATATGTCTATATAATTTAGTTCTCTAAGATAATCTCTACGTATTGGACTAATTAAGGTTAATTCTTCTTGTGCGGACAACCTTACCTAATTCCTCGACTTGGAGAAACATGAACTCAAACTTCACCATTAATTAGGAAGGATAGCTTCGAGGTTGTCACACAACTCATAATAAGTTGAATCCATTTTGAAGAAAAACCCAGCCGCACCATTACTTGTTCTAGACATCCCCACTCCAGTCGATCGTATACCTTACTAACATCAATTTTCAATGCTACCAAACCATTCTTCCCCTTTTTACATGATCGTAATTTATGCAAGCATTCATAACCCACTATGACATTATCAGTAATAAGACGGTTGGGGATGAAAGCACTTTGATTGCCAGAGATAACATCATCTAACAACCCCTTCAGCTAATTAGCTAAAACTTTAGTGATAAGTTTATCCTATTATTTAACTTTACATCTATTACAAAAGAATTTATCTATATTCGTTTCTCTATATCCTAGTTCAAATTTTTATTATAGATTGTACAATTGTTATCAAAAACTACTGTATAAGTTTCAAAACATTGATTTCAAATTTGATTTTGAACCTAATACTGAGCTTTTGCTAGTTTTTGATTTACTACTATCTTTACTATGTTCACTAAAAATACATATACTATCATTATTTGATATTTCATTATTTTAAATATTTTATCTGCATTTAAGATTTGTTCCTCTAGATTATAATTATCTATTTCTAATTGGTTAAATTTTTTATTTTCTGGACAATGTAGTTTAGATTGAAGTTCTTCCCTAAGGTTCACCATAGAGTGACAATGCAAACGGTAAAAGTTTAATTTATAAATGAAACAAAATAATATCTCAATAAATTTCACATGCAATGATATTTGGATGACATAGTATTTGAATGGTCTTACTTAGTATTGAGGTGATGCAGATTTTATGTCATAGTTGTTATAAATAAAAGTGGATAATGTATAATAAATATAAATATAAATAATATTTTTAATAAAAATAATAAAAATATTAAAATTTTAATTAAATATGAGACAAAATTAATTTAACTTAAATATTTATCAAATACTCTAATACAATCTAATACAGTTTTTAAGCAGATACTTTCAATCATAATATGAGACAAGAATTAAAAAAACAATCTTCTACGACAGCTGTACAGTTCCTTATACATCATTACGTCCACCTAAATCTGCCGGTGATGCAGAATGGCCTCTATACAATTCCAAAAGGGTTTATTTTAAAGGAGAAATTTTAAATTTTCCTTTAATCAGTCAAGACATTTAAATTTTTGCTCCTTGGAAATACGAGTGAGACAATTCGTCGACCGAAAATTGACATGAAATCTAGTTAAATAAACCAAAACCAAAATAAGTCAGCGAAATTGGCTAGACATGTTCACACTTTTCCAGCCATGTCTAATCAGTTTCGAAGAAATATTTATTTAAGGCATCTTTTCTTAACGGAAACGGGTCCGTTTCCGATCAACAAATCTAATCCGTTGTTCTGTCACCGTCTAACGACTCTTTTCCCACTTCCTCACATGGCTAAAGAAGCAAACGATCTTAACGGTCCCTTTTGGAAATGACCGAACTACCCCTACATCCCTTAATTTCTCTCGCCAGTTTGATGCCAATACTAAAACGTACGACCACGCGGATTTAACGCCTTAACCGTCGGTGGGCCACAACCACAATGGCATACTCCGTAAGAAAGGCCAAACCGAAGGCCTCACATCGTCACCCCGCACCCCAAAACAAAAAAAAAAAAAGAAAAAGGAAATGAAAGAAAGCACTACCACGAAACGTTTTTTTTCTTGTCGCGGCCGTTGTTGCTATTTATAGAACCTGACATGGAGCCTTCACACTATTGCTTCTGTCTTCACTAGTAAATGCAAAGAAGCTGTCGGCAAAGCTTTCTTTTGCTTTCTTCGTTGTTTTTCCCAGGGGAAGTGAGGCCGGCTGTTTAATTTTACAGTCAGACATACACAATGCAGTGCCAGCCGGAGTACAGCGTCAGCCAAGTCTTGACCTTTTGTCTTCTGTTGGCGTTCAAGTGTTCAGTTGTTGTTCCAACGCAGCTAAATCACCAACTGTCGGAACCACATTGGCTTCCAGCTACCGCCACTTGGTACGGCAGCCCCGACGGCGACGGCAGCGACGGTAGGGCCTACACTACGTACCCTTTTGTTCATTACTAGTAACTCTAGGCTCTAACTACTATTCTTGAGTCAAGATCTGTTTTAAGCTATAGCTAATTTAAGTTCAGTTGTGGGCGCGGACGAGGTCATAATATATGACACCAATTTTGAGGGACGCATAACATATTCATTATCAATTTGAGGGATCAAAAAATAAAAATTTATATAAATTTTTTTTTAGTTGTTTGCTGATTTGTGATTTGACACAGAACCCGACTGTGTCAACTCAGTTAATTGACAAGTATTTTGTGTAATTTGGGTAGTTATCATAATCTGCAGGAGGGGCATGTGGGTACGGTTCATTAGTGGACGTGAAGCCACTTAGGGCGCGAGTGGGTGCAGTGAGCCCGGTACTGTTCAAGAACGGAGGGGGATGTGGAGCATGCTACAAAGTTAGGTGCCTTGACAAGAGCATTTGCTCAAGGCGGGCCGTCACAATCATTGTAACGGACGAGTGCCCCGGTGGCTACTGCTCCAACGGTCGCACCCACTTTGACCTCAGTGGTGCAGCCTTTGGTCGCATGGCCATTGCTGGTGAGAGTGGCCAGCTCCGTAACCGAGGCGAGCTCCCTGTCATCTATAGACGGTATTCTCTTTGACTTTAAACGCCACTCCTCTCTTTTGTCACCTTAGGCTCGTTTATTTGTTCGTTAATTTTTATAATTATTAATTTTTTTGGGCTAATCTTTTAGGGCCCCATGTAAATATCCTGGGAAGAATATTGCGTTCCATGTGAATGAAGGTTCAACAGATTATTGGCTTTCCCTTTTGGTGGAGTTTGAAGATGGAGATGGTGATGTTGGCTCAATGCACATAAGGGAGGTAAATTTTGTTTATCTTTTAAATTTTTACTTTTTGGGCTAAAGAAAAGCATTTTCCCCATGTCGTTTAAGACAGTAAAGTGTAAAGACGTATATGCTTGCCACTTTCTCAGTTCCAAAGGAGGAACTGTATAAAAAGGACAGCAACAGTACCAGGCTCCCTCCACTAGTGGTATGTTGTTGTTTGAGGGCGTAAGTTACTATTTAAAAAAAATGCTTAGAAAACTTTCAGCAACGTTAAATATGTAGCACATGGAATTAAATTGGTAGCGCATCCAAAAAATTAAAAAGAAAAAAGTATGGTCGATTTTTTTTGGTAGATTAAATATTTAAACCCATTAATTAAGAAGACAGCTCCTAACATTGCGGACATCACTCTTCTTAATCATGTGCCACTGACCAACAATTTGAAGAAGACATTGCCCCTGCATATTCTTCACGAAAGAATTATTGTTTAATGGTATTATTTTTTATGGTTATGCTGCTTGTAATGGTGCCAATGTGCAATGTGCTCAGAAGCACTTTTGCTCTGTCTATTCTTCTGTTCAATTGCATGGTAAAATTAGTTAAAGAGTGCTTTTATAGAACTAGATGTGCTTTCTTTTTCTTTAAAAGGAACACTTACGATAATTTTTATATATATTGTTTGGCAGGCAAGTTCAAGTGAGTGGCTGCAGATGAATCATGTATGGGGTGCAAATTGGTGTATTATTGGGGGACCGTTAAAAGGACCATTCTCAGTGAAACTAACAACATTATCAACAGGAAGAACCCTCTCGGCCAGGGCTGTCATTCCAAGCAATTGGTCACCAAAAGCAACTTACACTTCTCGCCTCAACTTCTCTCCCTAAAATAATATCTTGGTGGTGAAGAAGCACAAACAACTTTTCCTGATAGCACTGAAAATAATTTATGTCAAAAAGACGTAAGCTTTGCAGCACAGTTTGACTGTTGGGTTTTTCCATAATTTCATTTTAAAAGAAAAGTAGAAATTGGACAGCATGGTAGCATCCAATGCTTTCCTTTTTCGTAATTTGCACCCTTTTAGTGTGTGATCTTGCGTAGATGTAGCCATCTCCTAAGGAGAGAGAGCTATAAAATTAGTGTTACGTTGCTTTTCGGTTGGATGTATGTTTGTGGGTCCGTTGATTTTTAATGAATTTGGCCCACTGAATCTTGAATGAGCTTGTGTTATGTTTGGAGACAAGAAGCTGAGTTTCTCTTTGTGGAGCCTTGTGAACTTTAATTCTTTCTTCAGTTGAAGCATTATTATAGCCCACTATTATTTGTCTTCTGTTAGTATAGTCAAACAATTATGATCAATTTACTTGTGATATGTTGGAGTAGGAACATCTTGGCCTTTTTTACCTTCTGTTATGTTTAAATGTCCCTTGAAACAAGCATTAATGTTGCTGCACTTCTCCTAAACAAGATGGGGTGCAAATCCCACTACAAATGAACAATTGTCAAGATAGATACCTCTGAAAACTCTATGCCCAAAAAAATTATAAGAGATTTATTTATTTTGAAAAAAATCTACCAGGAATCCTTTTGAGCTATTGATGCAAAAAAATTCATTACAATAGTTATGACTATTGTTTTTAGGCCTCCATGACTGGTGGAATTTTGCCACTTCCCTGAGCTTATCAAATCGGCAAATTCTGTAGACAAATATAGCATAACATTATCTTTATTACTATTTCTCACATGTGAAGTGATACCAAATCGGCAAGCACCCACAAATACCAAGCAGCAAAACTGGTGCGGTGAGTAATGGGTGGTGACAAGAAAATTGTGACCACCACACGTGGTAGGAATCCCCGTTGAATCCTCGCTGATTGGGACTGAACTTCACATTTCTTGTGCCCACTCTCAATCTATTTTGGATATAATGTGATTCCTTCACTAACCGAATACTCTCTCTGTGATTTGAAGTGATACCAAATCTGTAATGCACTTTGTCTACAGAATTTTGCCAGAGCAAGCAACTAGAGTAAAATCAAAGTGAGTTTCACGTGAACAGATATAAACTCTTACACACGATTTGATTAATCAATCTTTTGACTCCCCAGTACATTTAATTTTGTGATTCTCTAAAATGTTTATCTTACTACTTCTCTTCAACTTTTGTCTTTCCATTACATTTTAACGGAGGATCATTAACAAACTAGAATACAGCCATGGGCTAGAATTTCAATATCCAGAACTGTGAGTTCCATTCTTATAAGAATTTTTAACTACTCTCTGCCCATTCTTTACGCGCAATTAGATCAATTGCCCATGACATTTACTAATTTTCAAGTAAATGACACATTTTTTTCCCTTAGAAATACAAAGTTACAAACTATGAAGGATTCAAAGAAACCAAATTTTCTTTCGCATTTTTCTTGACCTTGATCAAACTGATCACAGCTCAAAAAAGGATGTGCGTACAGAACAAATTATGCTTAATATGCAAAGTTCTACAAAATTTAGCCGCAAAAACATCAAAACTTTCCCATGTTGCAGATCCCAAAGCATCTGCAGATAGCTGCTCTTATTAACGTTAGAAAAGCATTCATTCAAATAATGAAATATTGAATGTCATCATGCAGTGGCTGGTGGATCTGGTTTGGCATCTCCCCCACCCTCAGACTCTGCAGGAGTCTCCACCTTGGGTGGGTTTGGAACATGAGTGTTTGCTGCTGCAGCTGCACCTTTAGCAGGTGCTGGGGGAGTGTTTTCTGCTGCAGCTGTATCTTTATCAGGCGTTGATGGTGAGCGTTCTGTGGCAGCTGCATCTTTAGCAGCTGTAGTAGGAGTATTACCCGCTGCAGATGGTGTACTAGTTTTCATATTCTTCTCATCTTTCTCTTCTTTTGCATCCTTTCCATCCTTTGCATCCTTGCCGTGTATGGCAGGTGGGGGTGGAGGAGGCATCATGTGATATGGTGGATTATTTTTGAGCTTCATTAACATTTGCCTCATTCTAGAAAGATCAGTTGGTTTCCCAGGTTTTGGACCCTGAATGACCACGATTGAGGGCTTCTTATCATGATCTTTTCTCCCTTTCTTCTTCTCGATATTAGCAACCTCACGAGGAATGAGTTCCGCTATAGCTTTCCAGTAATGTTTGTCAACTTCTTTGTGGAACTTTTCTTTGTTGGCCATATAAAGCTACAAAAAAACACAAAAGCAACAATGCCTCAAAAGGGCAGGTGAGACTTGAACATAGAGCATGGACAAACATTTATTAAACATTCTACCTTCTCTCTTTCTCTGTTTTGTGCCTTGTTAGTTTCAACATTGAGCTTTCTTTTCTCATAAAAAGCACGTTTGTATTCTTCAGCTTCGTCGATAATCTGATTCCGCATCTCCTTCTCCCTTTTCTCCTTTTCCTCAAGATGCACTGCATTTTGGCTGCAACATTGGAAATTGAGGGTTTCTCAAAAGTAAAAAAAGGCTAAACTGTTACACCGAGAAGAAAAGTGAATTTTTGAATCCGTTTTTCAAAATTAAGCACATAAGTTACACAGATTGTTAAATTTCATTCCTTAATTGGATATTAATAATGTACCAGATCAATGTAGTCTAACAAACCATCTAAACTGAATAAGTTTCTGAAAGATATATAAAGACACCAACAAAATGAGAAAACCTCTACTTAGCTTCCAACCAAATGAGATCCAAAAAGTTCATTTATGCACAACATTGATCATCCAGTCCATATTGAGGGAAAAAGAAAAAAAATCGAAGAGAACAGGTTCAATTCATTCTCTATTTCCACTCAGAATCGATTCTAAACTCCGAAAACAATCAGGCTGGTCCAGTATCATTTTCCACTGTAATTATTAAAATATATAGAATGGAAATCACGCTCCTTACAGTAATTTAATTATGAGTTAATAATTAACAGTACTAACTATTAAATGCATGTCAAATGCTGCATTAGGATACAATTTTTCTATCCAACTCTTTATGCGGAGTTAATTAGAGTTAATAATTAACAGTACTAACTATTAAATACATGTCAAATGCTACATTAGGATACAATTTTTCTATCCAACTCTTTATGCGGAGTTAATTACTAAATAGTACGTGGTAGTGAATCATTAGTGACGCATCCATATTTGTATTGATCGTTTTTCTCTCTCCAAAACTGATTAGTGAGACGTGAAAAGAAACGAAGAAAGAAACAAACAAACCGGCGCCATTCTCGGAAAGCGAAACCTTCTTCCGGCATCATCTCAGAGGGGGGAGGCAAAACAGGGT